>OY804578.1:48214440-49414440 GCA_963680875.1 Bathymodiolus brooksi | reverse complement strand
TTCAGCATCAGGATAATGTGTCCTAGTAGTGTGGCATATCTACCTGCAGTCTGTTGTTTGATTCAGAATCAGGGTAATGTGCCCAGGTAGTGTGGCATATCTACCTGCAGTCTGTTGTTTGATTCAGAATCAGGATAATGTGTCCTAGTAGTGTGGTATATCTACCTGCAGGCTGTTTGATTCAGAATCAGGATAATATGTCCTAGTAGTGTGGCATATCTAGCTGCAGTCTGTTGTTTGATTCAGAATCAGGATAATGTGTCCTAGTAGTGTGGCATATCTACCTGCAGTCTGTTGTTTGATTCAGAATCAGGATAATGTGTCCTAGTAGTGTGGCATATCTACCTGCAGTCTGTTGTTTGATTCAAAATCAGGATAATGTATCCTAGTATTGTGGCATATCTACCTGCAGTCTGTTGTTTGATTCAGAATCAGGATAATGTGTCCTGGTAGTGTGGCATATCTACCTGCAGTCTGTTGTTTGATTCAGAATCAGGATAATGTGTCCTAGTAGTGTGGCATATCTACCTGCAGTCTGTTGTTTGATTTAGAATCAGGATAATATGTCCCAGTAGTGTGGCATATCTATCTGCAGTCTGTTGTTTGATTCAGAATCAGGATAATGTGTCCTAGTAGTGTGGCATATCTACCTGCAGTCTGTTGTTTGATTCAGAATCAGGATAATGTGTCCTAGTAGTGTGGCATATCTACCTGCAGTCTGTTGTTTGATTCAGAATCAGGATAATGTGTCCTAGTAGTGTGGCATATCTACCTGCAGTCTGTTGTTTGATTCAGAATCAGGATAATGTGTCCAAGTAGTGTGGCATATCTACCTGCAGTCTGTTGTTTGATTCAGAATCAGGATAATGTGTCCTAGTAGTGTGGCATATCTACCTGCAGTCTGTTGTTTGATTCAGAATCAGGATAATGTGTCCTAGTAGTGTGGCATATCTACCTGCAGTCTGTTGTTTGATTTAGAATCAGGATAATGTGTCCTAGTAGTGTGGCATATCTACCTGCAGTCTGTTGTTTGATTCAGAATCAGGATAATGTGTCCTAGTAGTGTGGCATATCTACCTGTAGTCTGTTGTTTGATTCAGAATCAGGATAATGTGTCCTAGTAGTGTGGCATATCTACCTGCAGTCTGTTGTTTGATTTAGAATCAGGATAATGTGTCCTAGTAGTGTGGCATATCTACCTGCAGTCTGTTGTTTGATTCAGAATCAGGATAATGTGTCCTAGTAGTGTGGCATATCTACCTGCAGTCTGTTGTTTGATTCAGAATCAGGATAATGTGTCCTAGTAGTGTGGCATATCTACCTGCAGTCTGTTGTTTGATTCAGCATCAGGATAATGTGTCCTAGTAGTGTGGCATATCTACCTGCAGTCTGTTGTTTGATTCAGAATCAGGATAATGTGTCCTAGTAGTGTGGCATATCTACCTGCAGTCTGTTGTTTGATTCAGAATCAGGATAATGTGTCCTAGTAGTGTGGCATATCTACCTGCAGTCTGTTGTTTGATTCAGAATCAGGGTAATGTGCCCAGGTAGTGTGGCATATCTACCTGCAGTCTGTTGTTTGATTCAGATTCAGGATAATGTGTCCTAGTAGTGTGGTATATCTACCTGCAGTCTGTTTGATTTAGAATCAGGATAATATGTCCTAGTAGTGTGGCATATCTAGCTGCAATCTGTTGTTTGATTCAGAATCAGGATAATGTGTCCTAGTAGTGTGGCATATCTACCTGCAGTCTGTTGTTTGATTCACAATCAGGATAATGTGTCCTAGTAGTGTGGCATATCTACCTGCAGTCTGTTGTTTGATTCAACATCAGGATAATGTGTCCTAGTAGTGTGGCATATCTACCTGCAGTCTGTTGTTTGATTCAGAATCAGGATAATGTGTCCTAGTAGTGTGGCATATCTACCTGCAGTCTGTTGTTTGATTCAGAATCAGGATAATGTGTCCTAGTAGTGTGGCATATCTACCTGCAGTCTGTTGTTTGATTCAGCATCAGGATAATGTGTCCTAGTAGTGTGGCATATCTACCTGCAGTCTGTTGTTTGATTCAGAATCAGGGTAATGTGCCCAGGTAGTGTGGCATATCTACCTGCAGTCTGTTGTTTGATTCAGAATCAGGATAATGTGTCCTAGTAGTGTGGTATATCTACCTGCAGGCTGTTTGATTCAGAATCAGGATAATATGTCCTAGTAGTGTGGCATATCTAGCTGCAGTCTGTTGTTTGATTCAGAATCAGGATAATGTGTCCTAGTAGTGTGGCATATCTACCTGCAGTCTGTTGTTTGATTCAGAATCAGGATAATGTGTCCTAGTAGTGTGGCATATCTACCTGCAGTCTGTTGTTTGATTCAAAATCAGGATAATGTATCCTAGTATTGTGGCATATCTACCTGCAGTCTGTTGTTTGATTCAGAATCAGGATAATGTGTCCTGGTAGTGTGGCATATCTACCTGCAGTCTGTTTGATTTAGAATCAGGATAATATGTCCTAGTAGTGTGGCATATCTACCTGCAGTCTGTTGTTTGATTCAGAATCAGGATAATGTGTCCTAGTAGTGTGGCATATCTACCTGCAGTCTGTTGTTTGATTCAGAATCAGGATAATGTGCCCAAGTAGTGTGGCATATCTACCTGCAGTCTGTTGTTTGATTCAGAATCAGGATAATGTGTCCTATAAGTGTGGCATATCTACCTGCAGTCTGTTGTTTGATTCAGAATCAGGATAATGTGTCCTAGTAGTGTGGCATATCTACCTGCAGTCTGTTGTTTGATTCAGAATCAGGATAATGTGTCCTAGTAGTGTGGCATATCTACCTGCAGTCTGTTGTTTGATTCAGCATCAGGATAATGTGTCCTAGTAGTGTGGCATATCTACCTGCAGTCTGTTGTTTGATTCAGAATCAGGATAATGTGTCCTAGTAGTGTGGCATATCTACCTGCAGTCTGTTGTTTGATTCAGAATCAGGGTAATGTGCCCAGGTAGTGTGGCATATCTACCTGCAGTCTGTTGTTTGATTCAGATTCAGGATAATGTGTCCTAGTAGTGTGGTATATCTACCTGCAGTCTGTTTGATTTAGAATCAGGATAATATGTCCTAGTAGTGTGGCATATCTAGCTGCAGTCTGTTGTTTGATTCAGAATCAGGATAATGTGTCTTAGTAGTGTGGCATATCTACCTGCAGTCTGTTGTTTGATTCAGAATCAGGATAATGTGTCCTAGTAGTGTGGCATATCTACCTGCAGTCTGTTGTTTGATTCAGCATCAGGATAATGTGTCCTAGTAGTGTGGCATATCTACCTGCAGTCTGTTGTTTGATTCAGAATCAGGGTAATGTGCCCAGGTAGTGTGGCATATCTACCTGCAGTCTGTTGTTTGATTCAGAATCAGGATAATGTGTCCTAGTAGTGTGGTATATCTACCTGCAGGCTGTTTGATTCAGAATCAGGATAATATGTCCTAGTAGTGTGGCATATCTAGCTGCAGTCTGTTGTTTGATTCAGAATCAGGATAATGTGTCCTAGTAGTGTGGCATATCTACCTGCAGTCTGTTGTTTGATTCAGAATCAGGATAATGTGTCCTAGTAGTGTGGCATATCTACCTGCAGTCTGTTGTTTGATTCAAAATCAGGATAATGTATCCTAGTATTGTGGCATATCTACCTGCAGTCTGTTGTTTGATTCAGAATCAGGATAATGTGTCCTGGTAGTGTGGCATATCTACCTGCAGTCTGTTGTTTGATTCAGAATCAGGATAATGTGTCCTAGTAGTGTGGCATATCTACCTGCAGTCTGTTGTTTGATTTAGAATCAGGATAATATGTCCCAGTAGTGTGGCATATCTACCTGCAGTCTGTTGTTTGATTCAGAATCAGGATAATGTGTCCTAGTAGTGTGGCATATCTACCTGCAGTCTGTTGTTTGATTCAGAATCAGGATAATGTGTCCTAGTAGTGTGGCATATCTACCTGCAGTCTGTTGTTTGATTCAGAATCAGGATAATGTGTCCTAGTAGTGTGGCATATCTACCTGCAGTCTGTTGTTTGATTCAGAATCAGGATAATGTGTCCAAGTAGTGTGGCATATCTACCTGCAGTCTGTTGTTTGATTCAGAATCAGGATAATGTGTCCTAGTAGTGTGGCATATCTACCTGCAGTCTGTTGTTTGATTCAGAATCAGGATAATGTGTCCTAGTAGTGTGGCATATCTACCTGCAGTCTGTTGTTTGATTTAGAATCAGGATAATGTGTCCTAGTAGTGTGGCATATCTACCTGCAGTCTGTTGTTTGATTCAGAATCAGGATAATGTGTCCTAGTAGTGTGGCATATCTACCTGTAGTCTGTTGTTTGATTCAGAATCAGGATAATGTGTCCTAGTAGTGTGGCATATCTACCTGCAGTCTGTTGTTTGATTTAGAATCAGGATAATGTGTCCTAGTAGTGTGGCATATCTACCTGCAGTCTGTTGTTTGATTCAGAATCAGGATAATGTGTCCTAGTAGTGTGGCATATCTACCTGCAGTCTGTTGTTTGATTCAGAATCAGGATAATGTGTCCTAGTAGTGTGGCATATCTACCTGCAGTCTGTTGTTTGATTCAGCATCAGGATAATGTGTCCTAGTAGTGTGGCATATCTACCTGCAGTCTGTTGTTTGATTCAGAATCAGGATAATGTGTCCTAGTAGTGTGGCATATCTACCTGCAGTCTGTTGTTTGATTCAGAATCAGGATAATGTGTCCTAGTAGTGTGGCATATCTACCTGCAGTCTGTTGTTTGATTCAGAATCAGGGTAATGTGCCCAGGTAGTGTGGCATATCTACCTGCAGTCTGTTGTTTGATTCAGATTCAGGATAATGTGTCCTAGTAGTGTGGTATATCTACCTGCAGTCTGTTTGATTTAGAATCAGGATAATATGTCCTAGTAGTGTGGCATATCTAGCTGCAATCTGTTGTTTGATTCAGAATCAGGATAATGTGTCCTAGTAGTGTGGCATATCTACCTGCAGTCTGTTGTTTGATTCAGAATCAGGATAATGTGTCCTAGTAGTGTGGCATATCTACCTGCAGTCTGTTGTTTGATTCAACATCAGGATAATGTGTCCTAGTAGTGTGGCATATCTACCTGCAGTCTGTTGTTTGATTCAGAATCAGGATAATGTGTCCTAGTAGTGTGGCATATCTACCTGCAGTCTGTTGTTTGATTCAGAATCAGGATAATGTGTCCTAGTAGTGTGGCATATCTACCTGCAGTCTGTTGTTTGATTCAGCATCAGGATAATGTGTCCTAGTAGTGTGGCATATCTACCTGCAGTCTGTTGTTTGATTCAGAATCAGGGTAATGTGCCCAGGTAGTGTGGCATATCTACCTGCAGTCTGTTGTTTGATTCAGAATCAGGATAATGTGTCCTAGTAGTGTGGTATATCTACCTGCAGGCTGTTTGATTCAGAATCAGGATAATATGTCCTAGTAGTGTGGCATATCTAGCTGCAGTCTGTTGTTTGATTCAGAATCAGGATAATGTGTCCTAGTAGTGTGGCATATCTACCTGCAGTCTGTTGTTTGATTCAGAATCAGGATAATGTGTCCTAGTAGTGTGGCATATCTACCTGCAGTCTGTTGTTTGATTCAAAATCAGGATAATGTATCCTAGTATTGTGGCATATCTACCTGCAGTCTGTTGTTTGATTCAGAATCAGGATAATGTGTCCTGGTAGTGTGGCATATCTACCTGCAGTCTGTTTGATTTAGAATCAGGATAATATGTCCTAGTAGTGTGGCATATCTAGCTGCAGTCTGTTTGATTCAGAATCAGGATAATGTGGCATATCTACCTGCAGTCTGTTTGATTCAGAATCAGGATAATGTGGCATATATACCTGCAGTCTGTTGTTTGATTCAGAATCAGGATAATGTGTCCTAGTAGTGTGACATATCTACCTGCAGTCTGTTGTTTGATTCAGAATCAGGATAATGTGTCCTGGTAGTGTGGCATATCTACCTGCAGTCTGTTTGATTTAGAATCAGGATAATATGTCCTAGTAGTGTGGCATATCTAGCTGCAGTCTGTTTGATTCAGAATCAGGATAATGTGGCATATCTACCTGCAGTCTGTTTGATTCAGAATCAGGATAATGTGGCATATCTACCTGCAGTCTGTTTAATTCAGAATCAGGATAATGTGGCATATCTACCTGCAGTCTGTTGTTTGATTCAGAATCAAGATAATGTGACCTAGTAGTGTGATATGTCTACCTGCAGTCTGTTGTTTGATTCAGAATCCACCGTGTCCCTCGTCACATTTGAGTACATGGCTTAACTTTGTGAAGGTGGGGGACACGGATCTGAAGCGGCGGTTTCAGGTAAGCTGGTGTGAAATCATAAATTATAGCATTATTACAATTATTTAAAATATATGGTAGCAGGTCAAATCGGCCCCAAACAAAATGGCCCCAGATCAAATCATTGTATTATTATGTTTTTTTTATTTAATTTGATAATACCCTGTATGTTGTTTATTTAATTCCTAATCAAATCAATTGTTTTATTATGTTACCTGTTACCTTCTCTGTATGCTGCCGCCTTTGTCAGACGAACCACTTCTTCAACGGATCTTCATCCATTATTGAAGCGTAGTTTATATTTATTACGTTTTTATCACATTATAGATTATACGGAATGTGGAACATTTTTAAAAAGAGTATGTCATAACACACGCACTTTGCTTTCATATTTACACTTTTATGCACGCACATGTAAAAGTATATATCGTTTAATAACTATGTTGTTTATTAATTTGATAATATGTCCGTAATTACTGGTGCATAATGCGCTGGATTTTACATAAATTCTTTATTTTGCAGGAGGGGTGTGCATTATAAACAAGAACAATTTTTTCAGACCGGGAAATTGGACATGTCCGCCATTTTTGTTGTTTACTATTGTCAACATGCAAAGTTAAATATTTTAACAAAAAGAATTACAACTGTCTAGTACAGTTGTGTTTTGTACCAGTAAATGTCAAAATACCATTATATTGATACGAAAATAAAAGAATCCGCTCATCAATAAAATTTAAATTTTACATCTTTTAACCGAAAATATTAATTTATATTAATACATAATTTTTATTTATTTATTCTTTTTTTATTTTTATTTTTGGGGCCGATTTGACTTTCATTTTGAGGCCGATTTGACTAGTGCTGATTTAACTGGAAATCAAATATATGACTTATTTAGGGGTACCTATAAAGTGCGAAACGAAATAGAAACGAAACGAAACGAAATCAACGAAAACGAAACGAAACGAAACGAAATCTACAAAAACGAAACGAAACGAAACGAAATCAACGAAATGAAAACGAAATAAAACGAAACCAACGAAATCAACGAAAACAAAACGAAATACGATGCTAGACTACTTCCCACTCATGTCTCTGTGTCTTTCACCAGGAGAGGACAGGATTTGATCACCATTGAACAAGAATACTATGCATTTATTCAGCGGGAGTCTGTCCTTTTCACTTAGTGGCTTCTTTTAAATTTGGGAACCATAAGAGCAACGTCAAGTCTGTTGAAAGGAGAGGAATTAAAATAACAGAAGTGCAGTAGTTAAAGTTCACTAATAAATATCCCCGTCCGAGCAAAATTTAAAAGTGTGTCGGAGAGACGAAAGCGTGTGACGACCGGAAGGACAAACGAACGAACGGACAGCAGAAGTTCTATATACCCCAATCTTTTTTTGGCGGAGGTATACAAATCCTATCAAAAATTAACTTTAGAAATTAAAAAAAAAATCTGCATATCTTGTAAAAGTACCCTTTTTCCCTTTGATCCCTTTTCATATTAAAAAAAC
Source organism: Bathymodiolus brooksi (assembly GCA_963680875.1). Taxonomy (NCBI): domain Eukaryota; kingdom Metazoa; phylum Mollusca; class Bivalvia; order Mytilida; family Modiolidae; genus Bathymodiolus; species Bathymodiolus brooksi. The sequence continues at coordinate 49,406,563 of OY804578.1, read as the reverse complement.
CCAAATCACCCCCCCCCCCCTCCAATTTTTTTTCCGGTATTAATAAAATTTGATACGGCACATATTATTATACCCCCCGCTATCCAGCGGGAGGGGGGTATATAGTATATGTCCGTTTGTCCGTGAGTGTTTCCCTCACTGCCTATGCAATTCCTCCTTAACAACTTGATGGAATTGAATGAATCTTACAGGAAATCTTTAATACCATATGGCAAGGTTCATTAATTTCATGAATTCTTTAGTACCAAATGGCATTGTGCACCTTCCATTTTTGTTTTCCCATTTTAACAGTTCTTGCTAAAATTTCTTCACCTTTGGACTTTGTCATTTAATGCTATGTAATTGTCATACAAGGCTATACAATAGAGAGAGGATACTGTTGTGTTATCCATAACTCTTCCTAAGCAACAGAATGGATTTCAATAAAATTTCCAGAGTTTCTTATGTTTAGTTTTTGCAAGCATTATTTTTTCCAGAAGTTCTTCTGTAAGGAGGGCGCTCACTGTACGTCCTGTTATGTTGCTGTTGGGTTTTTTTTTTAGTTCTTCAAAATAGAACAATAGGATTTGAAATAAAAAGTTTATAGTGTTGGGTCTTTTTGACCCCTGCATATCTCGGAAAGAACAACGGTAAGACATTACGCCAGATCTGTTGGCACACTACCGAATAAAGGTAATAACAATGGTACCGTACGCCAAGGCGCATTCAAAAGGGAAAGTCCACAAAAACAGACAAAACCGATAAGAAGCTCATGGGGATTAAACGTGACAAGTCGGGAAAATCCAGTAGTCAAATAGTGCCCAGAATCTGAAACTCAAGACTATCCTGTTTGGTTTCCGAATAGGCAAATTTATGTAGAATACAAACGAAATACGTAATAAAATCAGACGAATAATGAACCCTCAATATCCCAATCTATGAACATACCCCCTCATATCCCCCATTTTTTTCTATATGCCCACTCCAGAAACTTTATAATTCATAAATACTGACACACACACAAACACAAATAAAGATATGACATTTGAACTTCTGAAAGTTTGTCGGCAAGCAAACCCGGCTTGGATTGAGTTGCGGGTAATGTACGTGAGGAGTACTGTAACGGACAGACATGCAAGATGGGTTATAATTAATCAAAATTATTGTTTTTAAAAAATCGAATTATCTTTTTTTTATATTTCTTTATTTCGTTTTGTCTTTTATTTTTTTACTTCCATTTTCTTCATATCAGTCTATTTCGTTGATTTCGTTTCGTTTCGTTTTCGTTGATTTCGTTTCGTTTCGTTTCGTTTCTATTTCGTTTCGCACTTTATAGGTACCCTTATTTAGCGGAACACCAGGTTCATTTCGGGAGATGTTGATTTACCAACGTTATTCGTCCGGTATAGAGGTAACTCGAATAATTCAAGCCCTTTCCGTCTCCGATTCTCTCCGCCTTCTGTGGGCTTGAAGGTAACCCGAATAATCCAGTCGTTATATTACGCTTTGCTATATTCTCCAGCAATAGTGCCGATAGAGGGCGCAGTATTATTCGAGTTAGCTTGAAGGCAGCCAATGATAAAAATGCGTCAGCTGTTCCCTGTCACAGGAAACCAATCGCAATGTAGTATTTTTATGAGTATGCGCAATAGGCATATCCGGTACATTAGCAGCTAAATGAAATAAAAATCAATAATGTTTTAATATTTAAAAAATAGTAATTATTCATTTAAGTTTTATTTCATGTTTGGTTTTGGATTTATCCGGATATGTGTATTGCATACAGCATTACATCATCTGATCGCTCCATTGGACATTATTTACAAACACTTTAGCTCCTCTAACTTGAATAATACTGCGCCCTCTATCGGCACTTTCGCTTGACGAGGTTAATGCAGCGACTAGCGGGAGAGTAATATAACGACTGGATTATTCGGGTTATAGCTCCTCCTATTTTATGTCGTAATACCCATAAGTCATAGCGATTTACTATTTCCGGGTTGACGGATTTTTTCAATGAATGCATTCAGGCGTTAATGTAGCGACCAGCGGGAGCGTAATATAACGACTGGATTATTCGGGTTAGTATATGGGTGAACAGTTCTGCAATGTATGACGAGGGTGGTCAAAATTGAAAATTATCACAAGTCTCCGTCAGATTTTAGCTAATTTAAGGCTCGATGCACATACTTTCAATGACATATGTTATCTAAAAAGTCGTCCGCGTTAAATGCAATCATTATTTCATTCAAACCATCAACGCAATATAAGAAGCATACGATCGAATTGTCTCGCGTTAAATTGTGGCGTATGGGGTTAAGCTATTTGTGACGCCAGGGGATAGGGCTCATATTTTAAAAACAAGGATAATTATATATATAATATTACCCTTTTTCATGAAAGGCAAAGCAGCCCTCGTGTAATAAAAACCACAATTCAGGGCACGAAGACACGTGACAATTATATTTAATCTTATTTTGACCTTATTTATCATATGAATGTGTAGAAAATGTACGTTTTTAGCTCACCTGACCCAAAGAGTCAGGTGAGCTTTTGCCTTCACTTGGAGTACGTCGTCCGTCTGTCTTCCTTAAACTTTTATAAAAAGATCTCTGAAAATACTGGGCCAATTTAAACAAGATAATTTCATTAATAAAAACTTGAAATGTGATCTTTCGGGTTTGTGCTAATGTTACACATATTGTTGATGTTCTAGGATACTATGTCATTTAAAAAATAACAGAAATCAGTTGCTTTTCAACATCTTTTTTATTTGAGATCAATTTAAAATAAAATAAATAATAAACAGCTGCAATGTATCTTATGTCTTCCGACGATATCACAATACAGTAAGTAAAGAAATAAAATGTTTTGGCACAATTCCATGTACTGTCTGAGGTAAAAAATATAAATAAAATAAAATAACTATAAAAAGACTAGTATTAAGTTCTCCCATGCCTTCAACAGGTTCATGCTACACTGGAGGAGTTACAAGATTTTTCATGTCGTCGCAATGCATACACATAGGAATAACGTTTGCCACATTTACAAACATGAAGTTTTGGCTTTAAATGCTTTTTGTCGATGTGAACTGATATGTATCTTTTCTCTACAAAGACTTTATCACAATAACCACATTTATGGGCTTTTGTTACAGGACAAGGTATGTTGTTTAACATCTTTGAACAGTCCACAGCATCGGGGACATACATCTTTCTTATTGTCGTGGTTTTTCATATGTCGGTCAAGTGCATAGTTGTCCTTGAACCGCTTGTTACAAAATTTACATATAGCTGTCCTGCTTGTTTGTGTTTATACCTCACGTGGGAATACATGCTGCTTTCTGCGAGGTATTTCTTCCCACAATGTGGACAAAGATATGTTGTGTTCGATTGCTGGTGACGGCGCTTGTGATGTGACAATAGATTTCTTTTGGCAGTAAATTGTTTGTCGCACGTTTCACACTGGAACAATTTGTCGGAATGAGTATCATCTAAATGTCTTTTTAGATTTGCTAGTGTTTTGTAAGTTTTTCCACAACTGTCACAGCTGTATGTATTCATTGTGGGAAGTTCTTCCTCATGATCAACAAATGAGCTGTCCATTTTGTCTGCAACACATAGAAAAACAAGTAAACCTAGCTAATAGTTATTAAAAGTATGACATTTAGATTCTCAAAACATTTAAATATGATTGATGTCCACAGTTATGAACCACTTCAGGGACCAAGTGCATTTGTACATATAGATCTGTTTAAAATCTACATGGCATATAATAGAAGCTGCTTAAAGTCATATAATGCCTGGTTTATCATCAATGAATGAATATTGAGTCACATCTGGAATAAATTGCTCTCTGTGAACTCATGTTCAGATCTTGGGCCGGTAACTAGAAGCTATCTTAGGACTTATACATGTTTTTCTCCGTTTAATACATGTGTTAGCCCTTAAGATAGCTTCTAGTTACCGTCCCCTGGACCCAATATTGGAACAACATTCATAAGAATTGTAAGTACACAATCATGGTAACTGTGAAGTATGTAATGGCAATATTTAAAATAGTTTAGAAACATTATAAAAACCAAGCGCCAAACAATCGTGATCCTTTAGACTGAAAAATTAAAATGAGATGTCATGCATAAATATATTGGATTGAGAAAAAAATGAAATCTGCTAAAAAACAGACCGACAGACTAATTACTATGCGAGTTTGACACAGAAGAAATATGCAGATCTGATCCAAACTGTTTTGCACAGAGCACAATATACAAGCTGAGCATAATTTAGACAAATTGAATTAACAAAATGTATATAGATTACCTTCAATGCCAAGCAATTGAAACTACAGTTTGTGTTTTACATAATTCAGTGTAAACGTAATAATATTAAAATGTGTTATCATTTATAGTTGTTAAATTAATAAATTATAAAGTCTGGTATGGGATATGCCATCTTCGAAGATGGGGATATGCCTAATATTGATGGGTCATTCTATCAATCGATTCTTTTTCTGAGATAAAAGAGCATTCATTCATTCTTAAACAAGATAAATGAATATAAATGAATTCTGTTTCTACAGCAACAAGTGTCCCGGTCGCTTTTTAGTATGACCGTGCTAACGAGACCAATCAAAATGAGGCAGTGATGGCATAGCTGTCTATTTGATGTATACATGGATTGTTGTTCATTGTCAGTTACGGGTCCACAGACTAGCACAAGTCAGGCGATATTAATCAAGCGGTACAGTAAACATTATCGACATAATGTCAAGTCAGCATATGAATGTTTCATGGATCAAAATGGTGTTCATGGTTACTGGAACAACAAAGTATTCTATTGCCATTGGCGTCGACCTCGGATATTAAAACACTTGTCTGTTCTAAGTACCACAGGAAAATATAGTCTGTTTCGATAACTGTCCTACTACATACAGAATAACAGATTTCAGTCTAAATAAAATATTGTTATACCTTATAATGTTTTCTCTTTATAAATGTATTAGGAATAAAAATCAAAATTTTTACTGTTTATAAAAAAATCTCAAAACCCTTGAATCAGCGATCTGTTGACCGTCAACAGTTTTCGGTCTGTTGGACCGGGTCCGATCAACAGACCGCTTGCCCTACTTTTATTGGTTACTTAGAATAGCTGCACGCGTATGTCACGTGATTCCCTGTCGTCTGTAACGTTTACTAAAAACAAAAATGGCGACATCCAGGTTCCACGATCTGTCTGTCGTCAATCGTAACTACTCGGCCATTCTCGCTACCCTCCTCGTACGTACATAGTAGAAATGCTTCTTAAATTGTTTGCCGGAAGTTAAGTTAAGTTAAGATAAGCCGCACAAAAATATAGTCCACAAAAATCCAATATGGAAGACATACTAAGTAAAATCTAATTATGCAAAACTAATTAAAACTTTAATTGAAATATAGAAAATTGCTTAAAATATAACTTTATCAAACTTTCATGTAACTGACATGTGAAAAGTAGTGCGATTCATACGCCTAATGCATACGAGGTTATTTGCAGGGTAGCGAGAATGGCCGAGTAGTTACGATTGTGTCTGTCGTAGCGTCAAACCAGCATTATTAAAGTGCACTATTGGAATGGCAGAAATGTAGGATACAAATTCAAAAATAATTTATAAGCTGGTCGCGATAAGCCAGTAAAACTAAAAACAAGAAAAGAAATTAAAATAGAAAGCCATTAAATATGATAAGGTATAGCAAATCAGTTATAGACTGGTACCTCGAACAACAGCTGTTGTCCTCGGATTCAGTCAGTAACTGTATACTGTTGACTTTTGAAGTGTAAAATTACGATTACAGTACACATTGTTATACCTTATAATTTTTTCTCTATATAAATGTATTGAGGAATAAAAATCAACATTTTTACTGGGTTTTTTTTAAATCTAAAAATCCTTGAATCGGCGATCTGTTGAACGTCAACAGTTTTCGGTCTGTTGGACCGGGTCCGATTTGTTGACCGCTTGCCCTACTTTTATTGGTTACTTAAAATAGCTGCACGCGTATGTCATGTGATTCCCAGCCGTCTGTGTAACGTTTACTAAAAACAAAAATGGCGACATCCAGGTTCGCCGATTTGTCTGAAGATGAAATGGAGGAGATTTTAAACGAAACGAAAGATAATTTATAAGCCAGTAAAACTAAAAATAGGAAAAGAAATTAAAATAGAAAGCATTAAATATGATAGGGTATAACAAATCAGTTATAGACTAGTTCCTCGAACAACAGCTGTCAATAACTATAATGTTCTTTAACACAATCCCTCACTGAAGTATGTACTCTGACGTGATTATTCATTACAAATGTGGGATGTTTTGTTGTTGATAAAAAGGATTATACATAATTATCCTTTTTTTTTTACTGGTGAAGAGAGGAGGATCCCTTTCATTTTTGACGATTTTCACTTATACCGTTCCAGAGTTATTGGACTTGATATGACGGAAAATAGGATGTTTACCCTATGTCGTATGATAACTTGAGTAGTGTTTCACAGAATGTTTTGAAATTTTATCAGCAGCTTACCGGTGAAGAGAGGAGGGTCCCTTTCATTTTTGATCGGAACAATCAGTAATGTTTTGGATATGGAAATAAGTTGGACAGATGTGGGGAGCGGGGGGTATATCTTAGTGAGCTGTGCTTACAGTAATACTAGCTTGATTCAGAATCAGGATAATGTGACATAGTAGTGTGATATGTCTACTTGTAGTCTGTTGTTTGATTCAGAATCAGAATAATGTGTCCTAGTAGTCTGACATATCTACCTGCAGTCTGTTGTTTGATTCAAAATCAGGATAATGTGTCCTAGTAGTGTGGCATATCTACCTGCAGTCTGTTGATTGATTCAGAATCAGGATAACATGTCCTAGTAGTGTGGCATATCTACCTGCAGTCTGTTCTTTGATTCAGAATCCGGATAATGTGTCCTAGTAGTGTGGCATATCTATCTGCAGTCTGTTGTTTGATTCAGAATCAGGATAGTGTGGCATATCTACCTTCAGTCTGTTGTTTGATTCAGAATTAGGATAATGTGTCCTAATAGTGTGGCATATCTACCTGCAGTCTGTTGTTTGATTCAGAATCAGGATAATATATCCTAGTAGTGTGGCATATCTACATGCAATCTGTTGTTTGATTCAGAATCAGGATAGTGTGGCATATCTACCTTCAGTTTGTTGTTTGATTCAGAATCAGGATAATGTATCCTAGTAATGTGGCATATCTACCTGCTGTCTGTTGTTTGATTCAGAATCAGGATATGTCCTAGTAGTGTGCCATATCTACATGCAGTCTGTTGTTTGATTCAGAATCAGGATAGTGTGGCATATCTACCTCCAGTTTGTTGTTTGATTCAGAATCAGGATAATGTGTCCTAGTAGTGTGACATATCTACCTGCAGTCTGTTGTTTGATTCAGAATCAGGATAATGTGTCCTAGTAGTGTGGCATATTTACCTGCAGTCTGTTGTTTGATTCAGAATCAGGGTAATATATCTTAGTAGTGTGGCATATCTACCTGCAGTCTGTTTGATTCAGAATCAGGATAATGTGTCCTAGTAGTGTGGCATATCTACCTGCAGTCTATTGTTTGATTCAAAATCAGGATTATGTGTCCTAGTAGTGTGGCATATCTACCTGCAATCTGGTGTTAGATTCAGAGTCAGAATAGTATGGCATCTCTATCTGCAGTCTGTTGTTTGATTCAGAATCAAAATAATGTGTCCTGGTAGTGTGGCATATCTACTTGCAGTCTGTTGTTTGATTCAGAATCAGGATAGTGTGGCATATCTACCTGCAGTCTTTGTTTCATTCAGAATCAGGATAATGTGTGCTAGTAGTGTTATATGTCTACCTGCAGTCTGTTGTTTGATTCAAAATCAGTATAATGTGTCCTAGTAGTGTGGCATATATACCTCCAGTCTATTGTTTGATTCAGAATCAGGATAATGTGTTCTAGTAGTGTGGCATATCCACCTGCAGTCTGTTGTTTGAATCAGAATTAGGGTAATGTGTCCTAGTAGTGTGGCATATCTAACTGCAGTCTGTTGTTTGATTCAGAATCATGATAATGTGGCATATCTACCTGCAGTCTGTTGTTTGATTCAGAATCAGGATAATGTGTCCTAGTAGTGTGGAATATCTACCTGCAGTCTTGTTTGATTCAGAATCAGGATAGTGTGGCATATCTACCTGCAGTCTGTTGGTTGATTCAGAATCAGGGTAATGTGTCCTAGTAGTGTGGCATATCTACCTGCAATCTGTTGTTAGATTCAGAATCAAGATAATGTGTCCTAGTAGTGTGGCATATCTACCTGCAATGTGTTGTTAGATTCATAATCAGGATAGTGTGGCATCTCTATCTGCAGTCGATTGTTTGATTCAGAATCAGGATAATATCTCCTAGTAGTGTGGCATATCTACCTGCAGTCTGTTGTTTGATTCAGAATCAAGATAATGTGTCCTAGTAGTGTGGCATATCTACCTACAATCTGTTGTTAGATTCAGAATCAGGATAGTGTGGCATCTCTATCTGCAGTCTGTTTTAATCAGAATCAGGATAATGTGTCCTAGTAGTGTGGCATATCTACCTGCAGTCTGTTGTTAGATTCAGAATCAGGATAGTGTGGCATCTCTATCTGCAGTCTGTTTTAATCAGAATCAGGATAATGTGTACTAGTAGTGTGGCATATCTACCTGCAGTCTGTTGTTTGATTCAGAATCAGGATAATGTGTCCTAGTAGTGTGATATGTCTACATGCAGTCTGTTGTTTGATTCAGAATCAGGATAATGTGTCCTAGTAGTGTGGCATATCTACCTGCAGTCTGTTGTTTGATTCAGAATCAGGATAACATGTCCTAGTAGTGTGGCATATCTACCTGCAGTCTGTTTTTTGATTGAGAATCAGGATAATGTGTCCTAGTAGTGTGGCATATCTATCTGCAGTCTGTTGTTTGATTCAGAATCAGGATACTGTGTCCTACTAGTGTGGCATATCTACCTGCAGTCTGTTGTTTGATTCAGAATCAGGATAATGTGCCCTAGTAGTGTGGCATATCTACATGCAGTCTGTTGTTTGATTCAGAATCAGGATAATATATTCTAGTAGTGTGGCATATCTACCTGCAGTCTGTGTTTGATTCAGAATCAAGATAATGTATCATAGTAGTGTGGTATATCTACCTGCTGTCTGTTGTTTGATTCAGAATCAGGATAATGTGCCCTAGTAGTGTGGCATATCTACCTTCAGTCTGTTGTTTGATTCAGAATCAGGATAATGTGTCCTAGTAGTGTGACATATCTACATGCAGTCTGTTTGATTCAGAATCAGGATAATGTGTCCTAGTAGTGTGGCATATCTACCTGCAGTCTGTGTTTGATTCAGAATCAAGATAATGTGTCCTAGTAATGTGGTATATCTACCTGCAGTCTGTTGTTTGATTCAGAATCAGAGTAATGTGTCCTAGTAGTGTGGCATATCTACCTGAAGTCTGTGTTTGATTCAGAATCAGGATAATGTATCCTAGTAGTGTGGCATATCTACATGCAGTCTGTTGTTTGATTCAGAATCAGGATAGTGTGGGATATCTACCTTCAGTTTGTTGTTTGATTCAGAATCAGGATAATGTGTCCTAGTAGTGTGGCATAACTACCTGCAGTCTGTTGTTTGATTCAGAATCAGGAGAATGTGTCCTAGTAGTGTGGCATATTTATCTGCAATCTGTTGTTTGTTTAGAATCAGTGTAATGTGTCCTAGTAGTGTGGCATATCTACCTGCAGTCTGTTGTTTGATTCAGAATCAGGATAATGTGTCCTAGTAGTGTGGAATATCTACCTGCAGTCTTGTTTGATTCAGAATCAGGATAGTGTGGCATATCTACCTGCAGTCTGTTGTTTGATTCAGAATCAGGATAATGTGTCCTAGTAGTGTGACATATCTACCTGCAGTCTGTTGTTTTATTCAGAATCAGTATAGTGTGGCATATATACCTGCTGTCTGTTGTTTGATTCAGAATCAGATTAATGTGTCCTAGTAGTGTGGCATATCTACCTTCAGTCTGTTGTTTGATTCAGAATCAGGATAATGTGTCCTAGTAGTGTGGGATATCTAACTGCAGTCTGTTGTTCGATTCAGAATCAGGATAATGTGTCCTAGTAGTGTGGCATATCTACCTGCAGTCTGTTGTTTGATTCAGAATCAGGATAATGTGTCCCAGTAGTGTGGCATATCTACCTGCAGTCTGTTGTTTGATTCAGAATCAGGATAATGTGTCCTAGTAGTGTGGCATATCTACCTGCAATCTGTTTGATTCAGAATCAGGATAATGTGTCCTAGTAGTGTGGCACATCTACCTGCAATCTGTTGTTAGATTCAGAATAAGGATAGTGTGGCATCTCTATCTGCAGTCTGTTGTTTGATTCAGAATCAGGATAATGTGTCCTAGTAGTGTGGCATATCTACCTGGAGTCTGTTGTTTGATTCAGAATCAGTATAGTGTGGCATATCTACCTGCAATCTTTTGTTTCATTCAGAATCAGGATAATGTGTACTAGTAGTGTGATATGTCTACCTGCAGTCTGTTGTTTGATTCAAAATCAGTATAATGTGTCCTAGTAGTGTGGCATATATACCTCCAGTCTATTGTTTGATTCAGAATCAGGATAATGTGTTCTAGTAGTGTGGCATATCCACCTGCAGTCTGTTGTTTGAATCAGAATTAGGTTAATGTGTCCTAGTAGTGTGCCATATCTACCTGCAGTCTGTTGTTTGATTCAGAATCAGGATAATGTGGCATATCTACCTGCAGTCTGTTGTTTGATTCAGAATCAGGATAATGTGTCCTAGTAGTGTGGAATATCTACCTGCAGTCTTGTTTGATTCAGAATCAGGATAGTGTGGCATATCTACCTGCAGTCTGTTGGTTGATTCAAAATCAGGGTAATGTGTCCTAGTAGTGTGGCATATCTACCTGCAATTTGTTGTTAGATTCAGAATCAAGATAATGTGTCCTAGTAGTGTGGCATATCTACCTGCAATCTGTTGTTAGATTCAGAATCAGGATAGTGTGGCATCTCTATCTGCAGTCTGTTTTAATCAGAATCAGGATAATGTGTCCTAGTAGTGTGGCATATCTACCTGCAGTCTGTTGTTTGATTCAGAATCAGGATAGTGTGGCATATCTACCTGCAGTCTGTTGTTTCATTCAGAATCAGGATAATGTGTCCTAGTAGTGTGATATGTCTACATGCAGTCTGTTGTTTGATTCAGAATCAGGATAATGTGTCCTAGTAGTGTGGCATATCTACCTGCAGTCTGTTGTTTGATTCAGAATCAGGATAACATGTCCTAGTAGTGTGGCATATCTACCTGCAGTCTGTTTTTTTATTGAGAATCAGGATAATGTGTCCTAGTAGTGTGGCATATCTATCTGCAGTCTGTTGTTTGATTCAGAATCAGGATAATGTGTCCTACTAGTGTGGCATATCTACCTGCAGTCTGTTGTTTGATTCAGAATCAGGATAATGTGCCCTAGTAGTGTGGCATATCTACCTGCAGTCTGTTGTTTGATTCAGAATCAGGATAATATATCCTAGTAGTGTGGCATATCTACCTGCAGTCTCTGTTTGATTCAGAATCAAGATAATGTATCATAGTAGTGTGGTATATCTACCTGCTGTCTGTTCTTTGATTGAGAATCAGTATAATGTGTCCTAGTAGTGTGGCATATCTATCTGCAGTCTGTTGTTTGATTCAGAATCAGGATAGTGTGGCATATCTACCTTCAGTCTGTTGTTTGATTGAGAATCAGTATAATGTGTCCTACTAGTGTGGCATATCTACCTGCAGTCTGTTGTTTGATTCAGAATCAGGATAATATATCCTAGTAGTGTGGCATATCTAGCTGCAGTCTGTGTTTGATTCAGAATCAGGATAACATGTCCTAGTAGTGTGGCATATCTACCTGCAGTCTGTTCTTTGATTGAGAATCAGTATAATGTGTCCTAGTAGTGTGGCATATCTATCTGCAGTCTGTTGTTTGATTCAGAATCAGGATAGTGTGGCATATCTACCTTCAGTCTGTTGTTTGATTCAGAATCAGGATAATGTGTCCTACTAGTGTGGCATATCTACCTGCAGTCTGTTGTTTGATTCAGAATCAGGATAATATATCCTAGTAGTGTGGCATATCTAGCTGCAGTCTGTGTTTGATTCAGAATCAGGATAATGTGTCATAGTAGTGTGGTATATCTACCTGCTGTCTGTTGTTTGATTCAGAATCAGGATAATGTGCCCTAGTAGTGTGGCATATCTACCTGCAGTCTGTTGTTTGATTCAGAATCAGGATAATGTGTCCTAGTAGTGTGGCATATCTACCTGCAGTCTGTTGTTTGATTCAGAATCAGGATAATGTGTCCTAGTAGTGTGGCACATCTACCTACAATCTGTTGTTAGATTCAGAATAAGGATAGTGTGGCATCTCTATCTGCAGTCTGTTGTTTGATTCAGAATCAGGATAATGTGTCCTAGTAGTGTGGCATATCTACCTGCAGTCTGTTGTTTGATTCAGAATCAGTATAGTGTGGCATATCTACCTGCAGTCTTTTGTTTCATTCAGAATCAGGATAATGTGTACTGCTAGTGTGATATGTCTACCTGCAGTCTGTTGTTTGATTCAAAATCAGTATTATGTGTCCTAGTAGTGTGGCATATCTACCTGCTGTCTGTTGTTTGATTCAGAATCAGGATACTGTGTCCTAGTTGTGTGGCATATCTACCTTCAGTCTGTTGTTTGATTCAGAATCAGGGTAATGTGTCCTAGTAGTGTGACATATCTACCTTCAGTCTGTTGTTTGATTCCGAATCAGGGTAATGTGTGCTAGTAGTGTGACATATCTACATGCAGTCTGTTTGATTCAGAATCAGGATACTGTGTCCTAATAGTGTGGCATATCTACCTGCAGTCTGTTGTTTGATTCAGAATCAGGATATTGTGTCCTAGTTGTGTGGTATATCTACCTTCAGTCTGTTGTTTGATTCAGAATCAGGATAATGTGTCCTAGTAGTGTGGGATATCTACCTGCAGTCTGTTGTTTGATTCAGAATCAGGATAATGTGTCCTAGTAGTGTGGCATATCGACTTGCAGTCTGTTTGATTCAGAATCAGGATAATGTGTCCTAGTAGTGTGGCATATCTACCTGCAATCTGTTGTTAGATTCAGAATAAGGATAGTGTGGCATCGCTATCAGCAGTTTGTTGTTTGATTCCGAATCAGGATAATGTGTCCTAGTAGTGTGGCATATCTACCTGGAGTCTGTTGTTTGATTCAGAATCAGTATAGTGTGGCATATCTACCTGCAGTCCTTTGTTTCATTCAGAATCAGGATAGTGTGTACAAGTAGTGTGATATGTCTACCTGCAGTCTGTTGTTTGATTCAAAATCAGTATAATGTGTCCTAGTAGTGTGGCATATATACCTCCAGTCTATTGTTTGATTCAGAATCAGGGTAATGTGTCCTAGTAGTGTGGCATATCTACCTGCAGTCTGTTGTTTGATTCAAAATCAGGGTAATGTGTCCTAGTAGTGTGGCTTATCTACCTGCAGTCTGTTGTTTGATTCAGAATCAGGATAATGTGTCCTAGTAGTGTGGCATATCTACCTTCAGTCTGTTGATTGATTCAGAATCAGGATAATGTGGCATAGTAGTGTGGCATATCTACCTGCAGTATGTTTGATTCAGAATCAGGATAATGTGTCCTAGTAGTGTGGCATATCTACCTGCAGTCTATTGTTTGATTCAGAATCAGGATGATGTGTCCTAGTAGTGGTGCATATTATATCTGCCTTCAGTCTGTTGCTTGATTCAGAATCAAGGCAATGTGTCCTAGTAGTGTGGCATATCTACCTGCAGTTTGTTGTTTGATTCAGAATCAGGATAATATGTCCTAGTAGCGTAGCATATCTACCTGCTGTCTGTTGTTTGATTCAGAATCAGGATAATATATCCTAGTAGTGTGGCATATCTACTTGCAGTCTGTTGTTTGATTCAGAATCAGGATAATGTGTCTTAGTAGTGTGGCATATCTACCTGCAGTCTGTGTTTGATTCAGAATCAGGATAATGTGCCCTAGTAGTGTGGCATATCTACCTGCAGTCTGTTGTTTGATTCAGAATCAGGATAATATATCCTAGTAGTGTGGCATATCTACCTGCAGTCTCTGTTTGATTCAGAATCAAGATAATGTATCATAGTAGTGTGGTATATCTACCTGCAGTCTGTTGTTTGATTCAGAATTAGGATAATGTGTCCTAGTAGTGTGGAATATCTACCTGCAGTCTTGTTTGATTCAGAATCAGGATAGTGTGGCATATCTATCTGCAGTCTGTTGTTTGATTCAGAATCAGGATAATGTGTCCTAGTAGTGTGACATATCTACCTGCAGTCTGTTGTTTTATTCAGAATCAGTATAGTGTGGCATATCTACCTGCAGTCTTTTGTTTCATTCAGAATAAGGATAATGTGTCCTAGTAGTGTGGCATATCTACCTGCAGTCTGTTGTTTGATTCAGAATCAGGATAATGTGTCCTAGTAGTGTGGCATATCTACCTGCAGTCTGTTGTTTGATTCAGAATCAGGATAATGTGTCCTAGTAGTGTGGCATATCTACCTGCAGTCTGTTGTTTGATTCAGAATCAGGATAATGTGTCCTAGTAGTGTGGCACATCTACCTGCAATCTGTTGTTAGATTCAGAATAAGGATAGTGTGGCATCTCTATCTGCAGTCTGTTGTTTGATTCAGAATCAGGATAATGTGTCCTAGTAGTGTGGCATATCTACCTGCAGTCTGTTGTTTGATTCAGAATCAGTATAGTGTGGCATATCTACCTGCAGTCTTTTGTTTCATTCAGAATCAGGATAATGTGTACTGGTAGTGTGATATGTCTACCTGCAGTCTGTTGTTTGATTCAAAATCAGTATTATGTGTCCTAGTAGTGTGGCATATCTACCTGCTGTCTGTTGTTTGATTCAGAATCAGGATACTGTGTCCTAGTTGTGTGGCATATCTACCTTCAGTCTGTTGTTTGATTCAGAATCAGGGTAATGTGTCCTAGTAGTGTGACATATCTACCTTCAGTCTGTTGTTTGATTCCGAATCAGGGTAATGTGTGCTAGTAGTGTGACATATCTACATGCAGTCTGTTTGATTCAGAATCAGGATACTGTGTCCTAATAGTGTGGCATATCTACCTGCAGTCTGTTGTTTGATTCAGAATCAGGATATTGTGTCCTAGTTGTGTGGTATATCTACCTTCAGTCTGTTGTTTGATTCAGAATCAGGATAATGTGTCCTAGTAGTGTGGGATATCTACCTGCAGTCTGTTGTTTGATTCAGAATCAGGATAATGTGTCCTAGTAGTGTGGCATATCGACTTGCAGTCTGTTTGATTCAGAATCAGGATAATGTGTCCTAGTAGTGTGGCATATCTACCTGCAATCTGTTGTTAGATTCAGAATAAGGATAGTGTGGCATCGCTATCAGCAGTTTGTTGTTTGATTCCGAATCAGGATAATGTGTCCTAGTAGTGTGGCATATCTACCTGGAGTCTGTTGTTTGATTCAGAATCAGTATAGTGTGGCATATCTACCTGCAGTCCTTTGTTTCATTCAGAATCAGGATAGTGTGTACAAGTAGTGTGATATGTCTACCTGCAGTCTGTTGTTTGATTCAAAATCAGTATAATGTGTCCTAGTAGTGTGGCATATATACCTCCAGTCTATTGTTTGATTCAGAATCAGGGTAATGTGTCCTAGTAGTGTGGCATATCTACCTGCAGTCTGTTGTTTGATTCAAAATCAGGGTAATGTGTCCTAGTAGTGTGGCTTATCTACCTGCAGTCTGTTGTTTGATTCAGAATCAGGATAATGTGTCCTAGTAGTGTGGCATATCTACCTTCAGTCTGTTGATTGATTCAGAATCAGGATAATGTGGCATAGTAGTGTGGCATATCTACCTGCAGTATGTTTGATTCAGAATCAGGATAATGTGTCCTAGTAGTGTGGCATATCTACCTGCAGTCTATTGTTTGATTCAGAATCAGGATGATGTGTCCTAGTAGTGGTGCATATTATATCTGCCTTCAGTCTGTTGCTTGATTCAGAATCAAGGCAATGTGTCCTAGTAGTGTGGCATATCTACCTGCAGTTTGTTGTTTGATTCAGAATCAGGATAATATGTCCTAGTAGCGTAGCATATCTACCTGCTGTCTGTTGTTTGATTCAGAATCAGGATAATATATCCTAGTAGTGTGGCATATCTACTTGCAGTCTGTTGTTTGATTCAGAATCAGGATAATGTGTCTTAGTAGTGTGGCATATCTACCTGCAGTCTGTGTTTGATTCAGAATCAGGATAATGTGCCCTAGTAGTGTGGCATATCTACCTGCAGTCTGTTGTTTGATTCAGAATCAGGATAATATATCCTAGTAGTGTGGCATATCTACCTGCAGTCTCTGTTTGATTCAGAATCAAGATAATGTATCATAGTAGTGTGGTATATCTACCTGCAGTCTGTTGTTTGATTCAGAATTAGGATAATGTGTCCTAGTAGTGTGGAATATCTACCTGCAGTCTTGTTTGATTCAGAATCAGGATAGTGTGGCATATCTATCTGCAGTCTGTTGTTTGATTCAGAATCAGGATAATGTGTCCTAGTAGTGTGACATATCTACCTGCAGTCTGTTGTTTTATTCAGAATCAGTATAGTGTGGCATATCTACCTGCAGTCTTTTGTTTCATTCAGAATCAGGATAATGTGTCCTAGTAGTGTGGCATATCTACCTGCAGTCTGTTGTTTGATTCAGAATCAGGATAATGTGTCCTAGTAGTGTGGCATATCTACCTGCAGTCTGTTGTTTGATTCAGAATCAGGATAATGTGTCCTAGTAGTGTGGCATATCTACCTGCAGTCTGTTGTTTGATTCAGAATCAGGATAATGTGTCCTAGTAGTGTGGCACATCTACCTGCAATCTGTTGTTAGATTCAGAATAAGGATAGTGTGGCATCTCTATCTGCAGTCTGTTGTTTGATTCAGAATCAGGATAATGTGTCCTAGTAGTGTGGCATATCTACCTGCAGTCTGTTGTTTGATTCAGAATCAGTATAGTGTGGCATATCTACCTGCAGTCTTTTGTTTCATTCAGAATCAGGATAATGTGTACTGGTAGTGTGATATGTCTACCTGCAGTCTGTTGTTTGATTCAAAATCAGTATTATGTGTCCTAGTAGTGTGGCATATCTACCTGCTGTCTGTTGTTTGATTCAGAATCAGGATACTGTGTCCTAGTTGTGTGGCATATCTACCTTCAGTCTGTTGTTTGATTCAGAATCAGGGTAATGTGTCCTAGTAGTGTGACATATCTACCTTCAGTCTGTTGTTTGATTCCGAATCAGGGTAATGTGTGCTAGTAGTGTGACATATCTACATGCAGTCTGTTTGATTCAGAATCAGGATACTGTGTCCTAATAGTGTGGCATATCTACCTGCAGTCTGTTGTTTGATTCAGAATCAGGATATTGTGTCCTAGTTGTGTGGTATATCTACCTTCAGTCTGTTGTTTGATTCAGAATCAGGATAATGTGTCCTAGTAGTGTGGGATATCTACCTGCAGTCTGTTGTTTGATTCAGAATCAGGATAATGTGTCCTAGTAGTGTGGCATATCGACTTGCAGTCTGTTTGATTCAGAATCAGGATAATGTGTCCTAGTAGTGTGGCATATCTACCTGCAATCTGTTGTTAGATTCAGAATAAGGATAGTGTGGCATCGCTATCAGCAGTTTGTTGTTTGATTCCGAATCAGGATAATGTGTCCTAGTAGTGTGGCATATCTACCTGGAGTCTGTTGTTTGATTCAGAATCAGTATAGTGTGGCATATCTACCTGCAGTCCTTTGTTTCATTCAGAATCAGGATAGTGTGTACAAGTAGTGTGATATGTCTACCTGCAGTCTGTTGTTTGATTCAAAATCAGTATAATGTGTCCTAGTAGTGTGGCATATATACCTCCAGTCTATTGTTTGATTCAGAATCAGGGTAATGTGTCCTAGTAGTGTGGCATATCTACCTGCAGTCTGTTGTTTGATTCAAAATCAGGGTAATGTGTCCTAGTAGTGTGGCTTATCTACCTGCAGTCTGTTGTTTGATTCAGAATCAGGATAATGTGTCCTAGTAGTGTGGCATATCTACCTTCAGTTTGTTGATTGATTCAGAATCAGGATAATGTGGCATAGTAGTGTGGCATATCTACCTGCAGTATGTTTGATTCAGAATCAGGATAATGTGTCCTAGTAGTGTGGCATATCTACCTGCAGTCTATTGTTTGATTCAGAATCAGGATGATGTGTCCTAGTAGTGGTGCATATTATATCTGCCTTCAGTCTGTTGCTTGATTCAGAATCAAGGCAATGTGTCCTAGTAGTGTGGCATATCTACCTGCAGTTTGTTGTTTGATTCAGAATCAGGATAATATGTCCTAGTAGCGTAGCATATCTACCTGCTGTCTGTTGTTTGATTCAGAATCAGGATAATATATCCTAGTAGTGTGGCATATCTACCTGCAGTCTGTTGTTTGATTCAGAATCAGGATAATGTGTCCTAGTAGTGTGGCATATCTACCTGCAGTCTGTGTTTGATTCAGAATCAAGATAATGTGTCCTAGTAGTGTGGTATATCTACCTGCAGTCTGTTGATTCAGAATCAGGATAATGTGCCCTAGTAGTGTGGCATATCTACCTGCAGTCTGTTGTTTGATTCAGAATCAGAGTAATGTGTCCTAGTAGTGTGGCATATCTACCTGAAGTCTGTGTTTGATTCAGAATCAGGATAATGTATCCTAGTAGTGTGGCATATCTACATGCAGTCTGTTGTTTGATTCAGAATCAGGATAGTGTGGGATATCTACCTTCAGTTTGTTGTTTGATTCAGAATCAGGATAATGTGTCCTAGTAGTGTGGCATATCTACCTGCAGTCTGTTGTTTGATTCAGAATCAGGAGAATGTGTCCTAGTAGTGTGGCATATTTATCTGCAATCTGTTGTTTGTTTAGAATCAGTGTAATGTGTCCTAGTAGTGTGGCATATCTACCTGCAGTCTGTTGTTTGATTCAGAATCAAGATAATGTGTCCTAGTAGTGTGGAATATCTACCTGCAGTCTTGTTTGATTCAGAATCAGGATAGTGTGGCATATCTACCTGCAGTCTGTTGTTTGATTCAGAATCAGGATAATGTGTCCTAGTAGTGTGACATATCTACCTGCAGTCTGTTGTTTTATTCAGAATCAGTATAGTGTGGCATATCTACCTGCAGTCTTTTGTTTCATTCAGAATCAGGATAGTGTGGCATATATACCTGCTGTCTGTTGTTTGATTCAGAATCAGGATAATGTGTCCTAGTAGTGTGACATATCTACCTGCAGTCTGTTGTTTGATTCAGAATCAGGATAATGTGTCCTAGTAGTGTGGCATATCTACCTGCAGTCTGTTGTTTGATTCAGAATCAGGATAATGTGTCCTAGTAGTGTGGCACATCTACCTGCAATCTGTTGTTAGATTCAGAATAAGGATAGTGTGGCATCTCTATCTGCAGTCTGTTGTTTGATTCAGAATCAGGATAATGTGTCCTAGTAGTGTGGCATATCTACCTGGAGTCTGTTGTTTGATTCAGAATCAGTATAGTGTGGCATATCTACCTGCAGTCTTTTGTTTCATTCAGAATCAGGATAATGTGTCCTAGTAGTGTGATATGTCTACCTGCAGTCTGTTGTTTGATTCAAAATCAGTATTATGTGTCCTAGTAGTGTGGCATATCTACCTGCTGTCTGTTGTTTGATTCAGAATCAGGATACTGTGTCCTAGTTGTGTGGCATATCTACCTTCAGTCTGTTGTTTGATTCAGAATCAGGGTAATGTGTCCTAGTAGTGTGACATATCTACCTTCAGTCTGTTGTTTGATTCCGAATCAGGGTAATGTGTGCTAGTAGTGTGACATATCTACATGCAGTCTGTTTGATTCAGAATCAGGATACTGTGTCCTAATAGTGTGGCATATCTACCTGCAGTCTGTTGTTTGATTCAGAATCAGGATAATGTGTCCTAGTTGTGTGGTATATCTACCTTCAGTCTGTTGTTTGATTCAGAATCAGGATAATGTGTCCTAGTAGTGTGGGATATCTACCTGCAGTCTGTTGTTTGATTCAGAATCAGGATAATGTGTCCTAGTAGTGTGGCATATCGACTTGCAGTCTGTTTGATTCAGAATCAGGATAATGTGTCCTAGTAGTGTGGCATATCTACCTGCAATCTGTTGTTAGATTCAGAATAAGGATAGTGTGGCATCGCTATCAGCAGTTTGTTGTTTGATTCCGAAACAGGATAATGTGTCCTAGTAGTGTGGCATATCTACCTGGAGTCTGTTGTTTGATTCAGAATCAGTATAGTGTGGCATATCTACCTGCAGTCCTTTGTTTCATTCAGAATCAGGATAGTGTGTACAAGTAGTGTGATATGTCTACCTTCAGTCTGTTGTTTGATTCAAAATCAGTATAATGTGTCCTAGTAGTGTGGCATATATACCTCCAGTCTATTGTTTGATTCAGAATCAGGGTAATGTGTCCTAGTAGTGTGGCATATCTACCTGCAGTCTGTTGTTTGATTCAAAATCAGGGTAATGTGTCCTAGTAGTGTGGCTTATCTACCTGCAGTCTGTTGTTTGATTCAGAATCAGGATAATGTGTCCTAGTAGTGTGGCATATCTACCTTCAGTCTGTTGATTGATTCAGAATCAGGATAATGTGGCATAGTAGTGTGGCATATCTACCTGCAGTATGTTTGATTCAGAATCAGGATAATGTGTCCTAGTAGTGTGGCATATCTACCTGCAGTCTATTGTTTGATTCAGAATCAGGATGATGTGTCCTAGTAGTGGTGCATATTATATCTGCCTTCAGTCTGTTGCTTGATTCAGAATCAAGGAAATGTGTCCTAGTAGTGTGGCATATCTACCTGCAGTCTGTTGTTTGATTCAGAATCAGGATAATATGTCCTAGTAGCGTGGCATATCTACCTGCTGTCTGTTGTTTGATTCAGAATCAGGATAATATATCCTAGTAGTGTGGCATATCTACCTGCAGTCTGTTGTTTGATTCAGAATCAGGATAATGTGCCCTAGTAGTGTGGCATATCTACCTGCAGTCTGTGTTTGATTCAGAATCAAGATAATGTGTCCTAGTAGTGTGGTATATCTACCTGCAGTCTGTTGATTCAGAATCAGGATAATGTGCCCTAGTAGTGTGGCATATCTACCTGCAGTCTGTTGTTTGATTCAGAATCAGAGTAATGTGTCCTAGTAGTGTGGCATATCAACCTGAAGTCTGTGTTTGATTCAGAATCAGGATAATGTATCCTAGTAGTGTGGCATATCTACATGCAGTCTGTTGTTTGATTCAGAATCAGGATAGTGTGGGATATCTACCTTCCGTTTGTTGTTTGATTCAGAATCAGGATAATGTGTCCTAGTAGTGTGGCATATCTACCTGCAGTCTGTTGTTTGATTCAGAATCAGGAGAATGTGTCCTAGTAGTGTGGCATATTTATCTGCAATCTGTTGTTTGTATAGAATCAGTGTAATGTGTCCTAGTAGTGTGGCATATCTACCTGCAGTCTGTTGTTTGATTCAGAATCAGGATAATGTGTCCTAGTAGTGTGGAATATCTACCTGCAGTCTTGTTTGATTCAGAATCAGGATAGTGTGGCATATCTACCTGCAGTCTGTTGTTTGATTCAGAATCAGGATAATGTGTCCTAGTAGTGTGGCACATCTACCTGCAATCTGTTGTTAGATTCAGAATAAGGATAGTGTGGCATCTCTATCTGCAGTCTGTTGTTTGATTCAGAATCAGGATAATGTGTCCTAGTAGTGTGGCATATCTACCTGGAGTCTGTTGTTTGATTCAGAATCAGTATAGTGTGGCATATCTACCTGCAGTCTTTTGTTTCATTCAGAATCAGGATAATGTGTACTAGTAGTGTGATATGTCTACCTGCAGTCTGTTGTTTGATTCAAAATCAGTATTATGTGTCCTAGTAGTGTGGCATATCTACCTGCTGTCTGTTGTTTGATTCAGAATCAGGATACTGTGTCCTAGTTGTGTGGCATATCTACCTTCAGTCTGTTGTTTGATTCAGAATCAGGGTAATGTGTCCTAGTAGTGTGACATATCTACCTTCAGTCTGTTGTTTGATTCCGAATCAGGGTAATGTGTGCTAGTAGTGTGACATATCTACATGCAGTCTGTTTGATTCAGAATCAGGATACTGTGTCCTAATAGTGTGGCATATCTACCTGCAGTCTGTTGTTTGATTCAGAATCAGGATATTGTGTCCTAGTTGTGTGGTATATCTGCCTTCAGTCTGTTGTTTGATTCAGAATCAGGATAATGTGTCCTAGTAGTGTGGGATATCTACCTGCAGTCTGTTGTTTGATTCAGAATCAGGATAATGTGTCCTAGTAGTGTGGCATATCGACTTGCAGTCTGTTTGATTCAGAATCAGGATAATGTGTCCTAGTAGTGTGGCATATCTACCTGCAATCTGTTGTTAGATTCAGAATAAGGATAGTGTGGCATCGCTATCAGCAGTTTGTTGTTTGATTCCGAATCAGGATAATGTGTCCTAGTAGTGTGGCATATCAACCTGGAGTCTGTTGTTTGATTCAGGTTCAGTATAGTGTGGCATATCTACCTGCAGTCCTTTATTTCATTCAGAATCAGGATAGTGTGTACAAGTAGTGTGATATGTCTACCTGCAGTCTGTTGTTTGATTCAAAATCAGTATAATGTGTCCTAGTAGTGTGGCATATATACCTCCAGTCTATTGTTTGATTCAGAATCAGGGTAATGTGTCCTAGTAGTGTGGCATATCTACCTGCAGTCTGTTGTTTGATTCAAAATCAGGGTAATGTGTCCTAGTAGTGTGGCTTATCTACCTGCAGTCTGTTGTTTGATTCAGAATCAGGATAATGTGTCCTAGTAGTGTGGCATATCTACCTTCAGTCTGTTGATTGATTCAGAATCAGGATACTGTGGCATAGTAGTGTGGCATATCTACCTGCAGTATGTTTGATTCAGAATCAGGATAATGTGTCCTAGTAGTGTGGCATATCTACCTGCAGTCTATTGTTTGATTCAGAATCAGGATGATGTGTCCTAGTAGTGGTGCATATTATATCTGCCTTCAGTCTGTTGCTTGATTCAGAATCAAGGCAATGTGTCCTAGTAGTGTGGCATATCTACCTGCAGTCTGTTGTTTGATTCAGAATCAGGATAATATGTCCTAGTAGCGTGGCATATCTACCTGCTGTCTGTTGTTTGATTCAGAATCAGGATAATATATCCTAGTAGTGTGGCATATCTACCTTCAGTCTGTTGTTTGATTCAGAATCAGGATAATGTGTCCTAGTAGTGTGGCATATTTATCTTCAATTTATTGTTTGATTCAGAATCAGGGTAATGTGTCCTAGTAGTGTGGCATATCTACCTGCTGTCTGTTGTTTTATTCAGAATCAGGATAATATATCCTAGTAGTGTGGCATATCTACCTGCAGTCTGTTGTTTGATTCAGAATCAGGATAATGTGTCCTAGTAGTGTGGCATATCTACCTCCAGTCTATTGTTTGATTCAGAATCAGGGTAATGTGTCCTAGTAGTGTGGCATATCTACCTGCAGTCTGTTGTTTGATTCAGAATCAGGATAATGTGTCCTAGTAGTGTGGCATATCTACCTCCAGTCTATTGTTTGATTCAGAATCAGGGTAATGTGTCCTAGTAGTGTGGCATATCTACCTGCAGTCTGTTGTTTGATTCAGAATCAGGATAATGTGTCCTAGTTGTGTGGCATATCTACCTGCAGTCTGTTGTTTGATTCAGAATCAGGGTAATGTGTCCTAGTAGTGTGGCATATCTACCTTCAGTCTGTTGTTTGATTCAGAATCAGGATAATGTGTCCTAGTAGTGTGGCATATCTACCTGCAGTCTGTTGTTTGATTCAGAATCAGGATAATGTGTCCTAGTAGTGTGGCATATCTACCTGCAGTCTGTTGTTTGATTCAGAATCAGGGTAATGTGTCCTAGTAAAAAAAACCCCTTTATTAACAATAATATACCCAATTAGAAATATGAATATTTGGAATTTCCTGTCGTAGTGTAAGCGGCCATGACACCTCTTCATGTGACGTCACGAAGACGGATCATGTTAGTTGAATAAATAATGTATCTGACTCTTCCCAACATCGAGCCCTTTTGGTTATGTTTTAAAATCAGATCAACTGCAATACAATGTTAACAATTTGTATTTCGTCCTAATTTTGTTCTTAATATTCCCATCCCATGTTACATTTTCATAAAACAAATGAGTTTATTGGTATTTTTTTGGGGGGTGGGGGTGGGGAGGAGGAGTATCTACGTATAATTCCGTATGTTTTACATGATTGACCGTAGGTTAAATAACTGTCACTTTTAACTCGTTTTATGCGTACACGGTTTTTTTTCTTTTTTGTCCTTATTATCATGTGTTCAGGGGCGTAGCTGAGGCTTAATAGTGTGCACGCCATAATTTTTTACTCCCCTACCGCCACCCCACCCCCCCCCCCCCCCACCCCCAACAATTTTTTGTTCAACGAGACGCAAAATTCATTTCAGGGTTGCATATAACATCGAATCAATCACAATTTTAATGACTTTAATAGACAAGAATTTCTTTAAATTGTCCAAAATCTGCCCTTCGTGTCTTAGCAGAAACGAACACCTCCTTTGCTTTGTACAAGTCCACTTCAAAATACCGGTGAATATATATCAACCTAAGGGAAGATAGCCTGTCATTCTTCATAGTCGGCCTAAGATAAGTTTTCAAACGTCTCAGTACACTAAATGATCTTTCAGCAGTAGCGTTTGCTACTGGCATGGTTAACAAACACATAATATTGTGTCTATAGAAGGATAGAGAACTAGATTTACAGAATCAAGTATGGTATAAAGTCTTGTTGGCAAATCATTCCGTTTTGTAATGGCCGATCGTGTTCGCCATCTGGCAACTTCTCTTCTGAAATCCTCTAATGACAAATCAACGTCAGCTTGATATGCCTCGTATATTGTAACATGATCATCAGTTATTGTGTCTACAACACGAGACAGTAGATGATGTGCATGGAAGCGTCTTTCCGATTTAAGGAGACGTGGCTTGGTTTTGGTTTATGGTGTTTTTTAGGCCACTTTCAACAATATTTCAGTTATATTGTGGCGGTCAGTTTTATTGGTGGAGAAAACCGGAGGAGACGTGATTCAAATTCTGTAATCAAATGGTCCAAAAATGGATAGTACAAAGAAATTCGCCAATACTGTTTTGGCGTTTCCGCGGGGTGATTGGCTCTGGTAGTCTGTCTACCACATCGCCTGGGGATACTTTTAGATATATCAAAAGATTTGACTAAGTTAAGTGTAGACTGATACAACTCATCCCAAACCGATTCGTTCTGTCGTTCAGTTCTTAGCATTTCAATCGCGGTCTTGGATTCTTTCATGGCTTCAAGAAGGTCGCATTCGGTATCTTGGAAGAATGTTGACAGGTAAGCAGTGCTATGTAAAATATGTTCCGCTACTACTAAAGCTATGATAAACTGAAACCGCATGATGGATGCAAGAAACTGACGGGCTTTGTCATCACATTGGATTTGTAAGCGTTCTAACCCATGTACCACAACTGGATATGACGTCTTAAAGGTATACAATGCGTCCGATCGACTTATCTATCGCGTTTCACAGAGGGTCCGTAGTTTTGTCCTTTTTCCCATGTTTTCCTTAGTAGAAGCATCAGCGTCTAGTACATCAAAGAAAACCTGTAATTTCTTTGCAGAATAGTCAAACGCGAACGCTACTTCACTGAAACTGATATCATCAACATGCTCAAGTTTTTGATTGACAACATATGTGTTATCTTGGGTGGACGTGTTTTTCAACAGACAGTCGGCATACCTATGGATACAGGGTTGCTGCTAACAAAGAAGCTACTGACCCACGGGTTGAAGTCATTACTTCGAAAGTTTTACGGTCGCCACCATGACGTGGTAGGCCGCTATGGAATATCTGTCACAAATGACCACGGAGATGTTCCACTTGTCGTAAACACTTCCCGGTCCTTTCCTCATTCATGACTTATCACGACGGGTTCCACTAGTGGAGTTCACCCCCAGTTTTAAGTGGGGTTCGTGTGACTCGATCTTAAATTTATATGTATGTTTTGTAGATCGTTGTTTGTCTTTTTACACATTTTCTTTTGGTCATTGTACTGTCTGTTCTTCTGTCTTTTGGTCATTGTACTGTCTGTTCTTCTGTCTTTTGGTCATTGTACTGTCTGTTCTTCTGTCTTTTGGTCATTGTACTGTCTGTTCTTCTGTCTTTTGGTCATTGTACTGTCTGTTCTTCTGTCTTTTGGTTATTGTACTGTCTGTTCTGTCTTTTGGTCATTGTACTGTCTGTTCTTCTGTCTTTTGGTCATTGTACTGTCTGTTCTTCTGTCTTTTGGCCATTGTACTGTCTGTTCTTCTGTCTTTTGGTCATTGTACTGTCTGTTCTTCTGTCTTTTGGTCATTGTGTTGTCTGTTCTTCTGTCTTTTGGTCATTGTACTGTCTGTTCTTCTGTCTTTTGGTTATTGTACTGTCTGTTCTTCTGTCTTTTGGTCATTGTACTGTCTGTTCTTCTGTCTTTTGGTCATTGTACTGTCTGTTCTTCTGTCTTTTGGTCATTGTACTGTCTGTTCTTCTGTCTTTTGGTCATTGTACTGTCTGTTCTTCTGTCTTTTGGTCATTGTACTGTCTGTTCTTCTGTCTTTTGGTCATTGTACTGTCTGTTCTTCTGTCTTTTGGTTATTGTACTGTCTGTTCTTCTGTCTTTTGGTCATTGTACTGTCTGTTCTTCTGTCTTTTGGTCATTGTACTGTCTGTTCTTCTGTCTTTTGGTCATTGTACTGTCTGTTCTTCTGTCTTTTGGTCATTGTACTGTCTGTTCTTCTGTCTTTTGGTCATTGTACTGTCTGTTCTTCTGTCTTTTGGTCATTGTACTGTCTGTTCTTCTGTCTTTTGGTCATTGTACTGTCTGTTCTTCTGTCTTTTGGTCATTGTACTGTCTGTTCTTCTGTCTTTTGGTCATTGTACTGTCTGTTCTTCTGTCTTTTGGTCATTGTACTGTCTGTTCTTCTTCGATATAAGGATTCTGATTACTCTTTTGGTATCTTCAAACTCTTCTTTGTAGACCCATACACTAATGATAAGAATATCGGCATGAACAGTTGAAATAACATTTCGAACAGACACTACATCATTGCAACTATGGACAATAGACAAATTTAAACAATGGGATTTACAATGAACATACATTAACGATATATTAATTATACTGATTTAATTAGACTGTTAAAAGTATAGCAATAAAAACATTATTTGTTTTAATTTTATTTCCCATTTTTTTTAACCTGTCGATGTGCACGCAATGGCGTGACAGCGTATATGCAGCTACGTCTCTGGTGTTGATTCCTCTATTTTGTGCAAGTTATTGTGTAGAATAACCCAGTACTGTTTCTGCTATTGAGCAAGTTGAATTTAAATCTGTTTTAGCAAGATGTGTTGTTTTATGGAGTCTGGTCTCAAAACCCATGTTGAACAGTGTATTTTTGAAAATAATTTCTTCTACATGAAAAAAAAGAGTTACGTCCCTTTATGGCATAACGGAATAATGAATATACTGTATTTTATCCCGCACTCGTTCTATTTGAGCAGTCAAATTGCATTGACTGGATAATTTTGTTTGCTATATAGGGTCACTGACTATAATATAGCTTTTCTGGTACCTTATTCCTGTTGAGCAACAGAAAGAAACGGTAACAGTATATAAGCCCTGACGTCACAGATAACCCCTTTTTGTTTTTGCCTTTTTTTCTTTTCCATTTTTGTATTTCAAGGGACTGTGTTAATATGTTCTATCACCGGACTCTAGATCATTGAGGTGTTATATATATATAGTTGTATCAAATGACGTTTGAAAATTGCACAATTTAATTTTATTGGTAGATGTTTAGCTCTTTTTCTGTGAAGTACATGCATGATAATCTATTGACATCACTTTACGTCCGTATTTATCGCCTTAAATCTTCTCTAAATCACATGTATTATTGATGATCCTTCAGAAGTTTTATGATTTTGTCGTCTACAACTTTCCACTGAAATATACCCATACTGGCTGTAAGGGTTAAATATGAATTTTAAACGCTACAAGTGTACTGATTACTGAAAGTAGAATCGGTCAAGCCCGTGTGCTTTGTACGTCAATCAACATTTTTGTAGAATGGTGATTTTTAATGGAGGATAATGTCTTAATAATGTTTTGATAAATAAAAACGAAATGTCATAACATTTCTGAATAATCAACCAGACCATTCAAGATGAACGTGGTAAACAATTTAAGTACATACGTGAAACGACGTTCGTTTGAAGATCACCTGTCCCAAAGGGCCAAATGAGGAATAGTAATCAATGGCGTCCAACGTTCGCCATGTCAGAAATACTACATAGTTGTCTATTTGTTTTTAATTTATAATCAGAAATTTGTTTAGCAGCATATGTGCAATTTTTCAGCTGTATCATGGCGAGAACAAGTTACAATTTAATGAGATGGTCATCATGTTCCTTTTTTACTAGACCAGCAAGCTAAAGCTTAGTTATATCTTTATAGTTATTGTACTAGATCACAGAAACAACAGTCCTCGGGTAAACATGCAGAGATAGCAACCCCAAATGAATGAATTATTTAAATTTAGGTCATTAAGTGGATTGACTAAAATATTCCATTGATTTATTTCAAAGCAGATGTTATTAGAATCTTTTCTGCATATTCCACTGAACAAAAATTATCAACTTTATTTATATAGATCAGAAACCCCAGATATCCGTAAACTAAAGGGCATTGTTTAGCACATGAACATAAACGAGAAGATATATCTTTGATTGTTTGATGGTGTTTAACGCCACTTTCATCAATATTTCATTTATATCGTGGCATCTTTTTCATTGATATATTCACTGATAGGAGATGGCCATTCGGGTTTCTGTTCCAAGATCTTGTTTAAGCATAAGCTTACATATATTTATAAAGTATAAATCAAATGATAAATTATTCACTTTAGTGGTGTCTAAATTGGATTTCGGATCGAAATGAACTACACTTTTAAAAGGAAAATTCAATGATCCGATATGCTACATGTTTGAGATACAAGTAATCAATACGAGTCGTTTCTAAGATGGTGTTCAAGCATTCCATGTTTTGAGTTTAGGTTTGTGGTGTTTAACGTCACTTTCAATAATCTTTCAGTTGTATCGTGGCGGTCAGTTTTATTGGTGGAGGAAACCGGAGTACCCAGAGAAAACCACCGACCTGTCACAAGTCACTGACAAACTTTATCACATAATGTTGTACACCTCGCCCTGATCGAGATTCGAACTCACAACATCAGTGGTGATAGGCACTGATTGTATAGGTAGTTGTAAAATATACAATTGTTTTTCTTTATGAAATACAGACAGACTCAAACTGTACATGAACGATAAATGGATAGTCCCATACAAAGGCTATATTTTAGTATGGATCTGGAATGTCTACATCGTACGATGTTATAATTATTCTCTCAAACCATTGAACCGATTGAAAAAGGTGATCTTTAAGGTGGTACATCACTTAGGGACTGACCATTTAACTTGAAAAAGGGGGGGGGGGTTATGGTTTTTTGTTTCGTTCAGAATTTTTTTTTCGGACAACACAAAAGTTAGAATATTTTATTTTTTTTGTCGCGCTAAGCGCGAAATTTGTTTCCAGATTTTGACATTAGGTTATATGTAAAAACGCTGAATCAGATTATTTTTTTTTTCCTCCACCAAAATCAGAATATTTTTTTCAGCAACATTGGGAATCAGAATATTTCCTTCGAGTTAAATGGTCGTTCCCTTATCAGGTCGACACATTGTCCATTAATATGTTGCTTATCTGAGTGGCGCATTGGGCATTTCCCAAACGTCCAGTCTGCCTCTTAAGTGCAGATATATTCATTGATAGGAGATGGCCATTCGGGTTTCTGTTCCAAGATCTTGTTTAAGCATAAGCTTACATATATTTATAAAGTATAAATCAAATGATAAATTATTCACTTTAGTGGTGTCTAAATTGGATTTCGGATCGAAATGAACTACACTTTTAAAAGGAAAATTCAATGATCCGATATGCTACATGTTTGAGATACAAGTAATCAATACGAGTCGTTTCTAAGATGGTGTTCAAGCATTCCATGTTTTGAGTTTAGGTTTGTGGTATTTAACGTCACTTTCAACAATCTTTCAGTTGTATCGTGGCGGTCAGTTTTATTGGTGGAGGAAACCGGAGTACCCACAGAAAACCACCGACCTGTCACAAGTCACTGACAAACTTTATCACAAACATTCCATTACAGAACAGCATTACACAATGTTCCAGGACGGTGTTCAAACATTCCATTACAGTACAACATTACACAATGTTCCGGAACGGTGTTCAAACATTCCATTACAGTACAGAATTACACAATGTTCCGGGATGCTGTAGGTTTTGCATATGTAATCACAGTTGTCTAATGACCATTCGCTTACAGTTTGGGTTCGGTAATATTGTCGTTCAATAGTTTCTCAGATATATATAAAAAAAAAACATATTTTTCATCATTTATTAGAATTAATATCTCAAGTTTCGGGTTGTCATTAAATATATTAAATTCATTCGGCCATGTGTTATGTGTCAGACAATCTCTAATTTAATACATTGTATTCAATTTTGTTAGAGAATTAAAGGTTATAAAAATAGAAGTCATCCATTAAACTTTACTTTCATACCGTTCAGTGTTCCCTTTCCTTATATGGTTCTATGTAAATTTTTGACCTTTTGTGGTACGATGTCCACCATTACCGGTATTTCTCATCGATAAAAAAATGCATAGAGAACCAACCAGAGAACATTTCTGCAGCAGACCAGTCTGTATATGTGGTATCCTTTATTTCAAGCTCAATGGGATGGATGCGATCGAAATCACCAAACCTAGATTTATTTAGTGAAAGGACATCACCTATATAGCGGAACGTGAAATTAAAGGATCGGGCTATATTCTTTTCTTTTATCTTGAGAAGCCCCAGTATGAAGTCTGCCTCATACGAATAAAGGAACAAGTCGGCGAGAATAGGAGAGCACAGTTTGTACCCATAGGTACGCCGATTATCTGTTGAAAAACACGTTCACCAAACATAGCAAATATGTTGTCAATCAAAAACTCGAGCATGTTGATGAATGACATCAGTTTCAGAGAGAATCAAAGTGTTTTATTTTTTTTTTACAAAATTAGATTTTTTTATGAAACGCAGTTGGATCAACTTCCTTAATCTGTCCTTCAGCTTAGAGAGAGGAATAGTTGTGCAAAGGGTAGAGAAGTCAAATGTTTTAATGCTATTGCAGGAGGAGATGGACCTAGATTGTATGCACTCTTAACAGATCTTTAGAGTTCTTCAGAATCACACATCGGATTCACACCACCCCTTGAGTAGCTAATTAATGTCACAGTAACACTGAAGCCAGGATTTGACCGCTGATAGAATACATGTTAATAATTTGGAAAGAGGTTTCGTAGAGCAATATAGCGCTGTTTGTAAACTACATGTATACTTGTGTTATTTAGGAATCCAGCAGAGTGACGGTAGATCCAGTTCGTCATTTGTGGTTGAAATTTCAAAGGAACATAAAACAGACCTATGATTGTCCAGGATTTCCTCTTTCGTAAGTGTCGTCGGGGAATATGTAGGGTTGCCAAGTATATTGTCAATGCCTATTTCTTTTATCAAGCAGTCTACGTTAGAATGTGATTTACACACAACAGATAATATTGTTTGGGGCATTGTCGGCACGGGACTCCATTGGATTAAGGCCGGTTCTGTGTTTAAGTATGGTATCTAATGTCGGAACGAAGTCCTCTGTTTCCCATATGGACACATTCTTCTCACTGTTTCTAAAAAATGCATTATTCGGTCCAGATTATACATTATAGCGGCCAATGCCTACTACGCTACAACCTTCCTTGTGGGACGAATTGAATGCACAATTGTTCGGAGAATGTCACAGTGCACGTGTAATTAGTATTTCGGATATCACATATTGGTTGAAACGCCAAGAGCAGCATTTCAGCTATACTTATGACAAACAATAAATCTTGACGGTAAGATTGTGGCACTGTGACAGACCAATTAGCGGAAGCTTAAATCGCAACAGGAAATGAAGACCTATTTTTGCTTTGAAACGAGCCGCTTCTATCAAACTGTTACAAGTTGTCTTTTGTATATGATTCTCTAAAGACCAATAATACTTACACGACAAATCAATATATTAATAAACATATATACAATCACCTATTTTATGAATGACTTTATGTGTACTAGTATTTAAACTATCTTATGGATCAAAGCATTGCATTTTGTTTGTGAATGGCATATTGTGTACCGCTCTGGTGAATATATTTTCCAGGTGTGGTCATTGTACTATGCCAATAAGATAAAACAAACATCTTTATAAACAATTTTTTAAATAGATTTATGTTATTGATATAATTATATATTAGATGTATGGAGATTGTTTACATGCTATTTTGACGTCCTATGCAACTTATCAATCAGGCTATTTTGGCGTCCTATATATCAGGCTATTTTGGCGTCCTACATATATTCACGGTATATTATTAGCAGGGGGATAACAGGGTATACTTTGAAACCAAACTGCTTGATTTATTGCTCAACAGTTTTGAAAACATGCCCCCACTATCTGGTACACTCCTAACACCCTGTCCGGTTCACTCCTACGTCTCTGTCCATATTATGCCCATTTGCTTCTTGCTATAGTTTATTATATAGTTTATGGATGGTGCCACAATAAACTTTCCAGCCTACAGTGACCATTTGGATGTCTTTAAATATTTACATGTTCATTTTTGTCATATCTTATGGGAATTCAAAATTTTTAAATGCAAATTAGTACCGAGATTAGACTAGCAGAAACGACTTCTGATAACAAGGGGCACCTTTGTGTGTATGAACATCATTTTGATAGTTAAATGCTATATAACTAATTATAGTATATTGTATTTGATTGATTGGTTTTTGTTGCTTAACGCCACTTTCAGCAATATTTCAGCTATATCATGGCGACCAGTTTTAGTAACGGGTGGAAGAAGCCGGAGTACCCGGAGAGAACCATCCACCATGAGCAAGCAACTGGTAGACTTTATCACTTGCTTCTGCGAGTCGAGTGCACCTTTTTTGTAATTTATAAAGCCGGACACGAACCCACGCCGTATTGGTGATAGGCTTGTATGAGTTGTTAGGTAATCCAACTACCTAACTCATTGAGCCACTCGGTATTGTATTTGGAAAAAAAAGTCAAACATTTTACTAGTCTAGCT
Source organism: Bathymodiolus brooksi (assembly GCA_963680875.1). NCBI lineage: Eukaryota > Metazoa > Mollusca > Bivalvia > Mytilida > Modiolidae > Bathymodiolus > Bathymodiolus brooksi. The sequence goes on along the minus strand of OY804578.1, from coordinate 49,372,944 downwards.
GTTATTGTTTTCTGTTTTCTCTTTACATCTAACCGCCGATCGGTGGTATAATGGTAAGCGTGTTCGTCTCGAGTGTAGTAGATCATGGGTTCGAGCCCCAGTCGACTCAAAACCAAAGACTATAAAATTGGTATTTGATCCTTCTCTGCTAAGCACGTAACATTATGGAGAAAGAGCAGACTAGTTAACTCTAAATCATGATGTGTCCAAGTGAAGCGACATATCTACCAGCGGAGTTGTTGTTTCAGTGAACTAGCACTATAAAAATCCAACTAAGGGTATTGGTCTATTATAAAGAGGACATCAACATCATCCCATTGACATGCAACCTCTTCCGCCTTGATATTGCTGAACAAATTATCATTTGGCTTTAAACAACAATCACTCACTCACTTCAGATCTAATAACCAAATTCCGTCCCTTCCTAGCCAGACTTTTAGGGGGGGGGGGGTATAACAAAAAGGAATTATGAGTTTTACCATTCACCACCTCACAGCAAAAGGGAATTCCTACTGTATGATCGTGACATACACACTGTTACATTTTACATATATGTACTTATGAAAAGACAAACTCCGATCCAGGGACACGAAAAGACAAACTCATGAAGGTAGAGTCCAGAGACGTTGATTTTTCAGGGGGCAATGTTAAATGCAGGTATTTATGAAAAGAAAAACCCAGGTAAAGTCCCGAGACATTGATTTTTTAGGGGGCAATGTTAAATGCAGGTATTTATGAAAAGACAAACTCATGCAGGTAGAGTCCAGAGACGTTGATTTTTCAGGGGGGCAATGTTAAATGCAGGTATTTATGAAAAGACAAACTCATGCAGGTAGAGTCCAGAGACGTTGATTTTTCAGGGGGCAATGTTAAATGCAGGTATTTATGAAAAGAAAAACCCAGGTAAAGTCCCGAGACATTGTTTTTTTAGGGGGCAATGTTAAATGCAGGTATTTATGAAAAGAAAAACCCAGGTAAAGTCCCGAGACATTGAATTTTCAGGGGGCAATGTTAAATGCAGGTATTTTTTCCCGAGACATTGATTTTTCAGGAGGCAATGTTAAATGCAGGTATTTATGAAAAGACAAACCCAGGTAATGATTTTCCAATTGTTTCCAATTTACTAGGTGTGTTTCGATTCAGCTACAATAAAGTTATGATATATTATACAATCATAGTCTTTTGTTGAGGTCACTACAAGTTTTTATGGACCTTAAAAATGATATTCAACGAAGCCTTTAGGCTGAGGTGAATATTGATTTCTAAGGTCCATAAAAACTCGTATTGACCGATACAAAAGACTGTAATTGTTTTATTACATTAAAATGAAAAGTGAAAGTGAAAGCAAGTCTCCGAGATTTCTGCAAATCTCCGTTTGACTTCTGCAAGCCCATCGCCAATCGTAACTACTCGGCCATTCTCGCTACCCTGCAAATAACCTCGTACGTACATAGTAGAAATTCTTCTTAAATTGTTTGCCGGAAGCTAAGTTAAGTTAAGCCGCACAAAAATATAGTCCACGAAAATCCAATATGGAAGATATACTAAGTAAAATCTAATCATGCAAAACTAATTAAAACTTTAATTGAAATATAGAAAATTGTTTAAAATATAACTTTATCAAACTTTCATGTAACTGACATGTGAAAAGTAGTGCGATTTATACGCCTAATGCATACGAGGTTATTTGCAGGGTAGCGAGAATGGCCGAGTAGTTACGATTGAGCCCATCGCCTGCGTCGGACATGATGATTACTTAATTGTTCATTCTAAAGTAACGCTAATACGACGATTCTGATTGGACGAAATTTAACACTACCTTTATGTCCATTGGTCGAATAGAAATAGAATACATGTGATTCTTTTGACAGATTTCGTTAGAAAACGAAAGTGAAACCAAGTAATAATAAATAAATAAATAAGCTTTATTTAGAGTCGGCATGGTTAAAACAACATACAACATAAGCTCTGTTGAGTTCTAATCAAACAATATCAAATTTTACGGAATGTCAGGTGACAGCCATTAAAATTGTTTAAATAAAATCATTATGTAAATAAATGAAAATATTATTAAACAATCTTATGTATAATCAATACTATAAACAATTAATATATTTTAACAGATGAACAGTTCAATGTCTGCTGTAGTACAACAGGTTGTTGATATCACAGGTGCTCTGGCACGGAATTACCACCCCCCCCCCTTTTTTTAACTTTCTGTTTACATATTTATTTTCCATAAAATTTCTTTATTTCTTTGCTATTTCAACTCTTGTTTCTCATTTTTACTTGTTCGTGTCAATATTCATACAATCTTATGTTAACAGCAACTTACATGTTTCAACCCTATATCAAGGATTTCCTTGCCTATATATACTAATTATCCATATGTTGCTGTTAACATAAGATTGTATGAATATTGACATGAACAAGTTAAAATAAGGAAAAAAAGATGAAATAATAAAGAAATTTTATTGAAAATAAATATGTAAACAAAAAGTTAAAAAGAGGGGTGGTAATTCCGTGCCACGAGTGCCTGTGGTTGATATATAAAGAAGAAAACTACACTTACACTTTACTTCTAGTAAAGTTTGCCAACATCCAAAGGATCTATGTAGTAGTGTTGTTGAACCCTAAATGACATTTTTCAGCCATTTCATGGCCAAAACAAGTTACATTAAGTCAACAAATCGTGCAGGGGTATAAGTGAGTCGGGGAAAGAAACAAACAGGATATGAAGGCTTACTTAGAACTCTCATGTTATCATCTTATACGACCAGACTATAGACACTGCATCATTTTTTCATTGGATAAACATACAGGAAGAGAACAGTGTCAATGGTAGGACAACTCACTGAATTAATATTCATATACTAGTGTTTTGCAAACACAGCTGCTATGAATGAAATATAACTTGTATTTTTGTCAGTGTTCAATGAACCTGCTATTAGTTGGGGGTGGACATCAATCTCTTCCTTTCTCCTGTCCCACTTCTCCTTTTTACTTTGTACCAGTCAAAATGCTGCAGAGTGTATTTCTCTCATTATTACGGCGTTTTAACCCCGCTGAACCAGTGGTGGAAAAATCTGTAATCCTCTAGAGGATTAAAATGTCTCGTGCCTTTCCCTGCATGTTGTCAAATCGGTCCGCCAAAGGATTTTGAAATAAAGTTTGTGTTAAATAATGGGATAAACAAATTCTCCTTCAGTTGTCCATGTGGGTTACGATATTTCTCCACTCTCGAGAGTTAAATTTAAAATCTTAACCACTCGCCTGACGGCTTGTGGCTAATTTTTCTTAATTTACCTCTCTTGAGTGGAGAAATATCGTAAACCACAGGCAACTGAAGGAGAATCTATATGTACACCTTTGACCACTGTGATGTACGTCAACATTTATTAAAAATCATGAATGGTGAGCTTAACTTCAAAGTTGAGAATCTGAAACAGCTACACCATTTTGTAATTGATTGATTGATTGATTTTTTTGTGTTTAATGCCACTTTCAGCAATATTTCAGCTATATCATGGTGATCAGTTTTAGTGGTGGAAGAAGCCGGAGTACCCAGAGAGAACCATCGACCATGGGCAAGCAACTGGTAAACTTATTGATTCAAGCTTTTAACTGTTTAGGTGAAGAGCCCCATTGTGTTAAGGGAATCCAGCGAGTGAACCCTGAAGCTTCTGAGTTTTAAAGAATTCTGAAGATTTTGGTTTGATTTTTACAGTGCTAGCTCACTGAAACAACAATCTGGGGGTAGACAGTTTGCTCCCCCTCCACACATTATCTTTGTTCTTACTCTCTAATGTTGCATGCTTAGAAGAGAAGCAACAAATATCAATATCAATGAGTCATTTGTTTGACCCACCCAGAGCTCAAAATTCCACTGTAAGTTTGAAACTGTTTCTGGACACAGATTTGTGTGTAAAATTGACAAAGAATTTTCTTTTGCCATTTTGGAAAAATACTTATTTTAACAAAATGGTACAAATGTATTTGTGGAAAACTGCTCGTAGCCATTGGCTGTTGTCAATCCTCGTTAAATAAATAAAGAATTAAATTAAATGTATTTTGATCGCATAATATTTTTGACACTTTATATTGTAGTCCATCTTTGATCGCATATTATTTTTGACACTTTATATTGTAGCCAATCTATTTAATCTATCCTCAAGTATATTATCACTAACAGTCCACAATCTTTGTGCCATTTTTTCATCCAATGCTTCTTTAGATGGCTTGCATGGACAACAATTGTTAAAATACATTCCACTGAGTTCTGCAATATCTGGGGACGCCGCACAGTAAACCGTGGTGGATGCACCTTGTTGCTGTAGAATAGAAAAAGTTGATTACATCAATATTCATGTAATTACTTCAATGATGTTCGGGGCCGTTGTGGTCATGATCGCAAGGTAGTTGGATTTACAACTACCTGTGCAATCAGTGCCTATCACCACTAAAGTTGGGAGTTCGAACCCATTCGTGGTGAGGTGTACTCAATACAACATTATGTGATAAAGTTTGTAAGTGACTTGCGACAGGACAGTGGTTTTTTCCTGGTACTCTGGTTTCCTCCACCAATAAAACTGACCGCCACGATATAACTGAAATATTGTTGAAAGTGGCTTTAAATACCATAATCCTAACCCTTAGCCCTATCTGTGGATCAGCAAAGGTATGATATGTTTGTTGTTCCCTACTATAAAATTATATCAATATTATATAGCTGTCAAAGAAGTACTGAGATTTCACAATGAAAGAAATACCAGGAAAGAGATTTTCTGAAAGATGTCATTAAAAACAGAACTCCTCAATATCAGATGAACAATACATTCTCCATACAAAAAAACCCACAGACAGATCAGGTAACTAGAACAAAAGTTATCCCACAGAAACCATTTTGTCTACAGACAAATAGATCCATAACATAATATGACCGTAAATTTTTCTTGTCATCGTTTAAAAATTAGTACATATAAATATAAATTAATTTTAGAGTCACATGTCATTTTATACGTGTTTTGATTGGTTTAAAAAGTTGAGGTTATTTTCATATGTACTAAATCTGAAAATAAACGTCGTTCTCAAGGCGTCGTGTGCCGTTGTCATCAGGCGATTTTCTTTAAATGAGGCACATTTAGGGTTATTTAAATTTGTTTCCAATTATTTGCCTTATTTTGAAAAAATAAATATATTTTTCAATATCATAACAAAAAAAGTTTGAATTAATTTATAAGAATTGATCGAAATTATTTGTTCGGTTCATTCGAAATAACCTCAATCAGGTTGTACACACCCTTGCGTAACCTGCTACACGGGTTACACAGTGTGTACAACCTGATTGAGGTTATTTCTTCATGAACCGAACAAAAATTGCAATTAATCCTTAAAAAAAGTGTTATTATGATTTTTAAAAGAGAAGTAGGTGAAAGTGAGAAAAAAAACTCATATCATAATACAATCGAACAAATTTTGTAGTTGTATAAAAAAAATAGTACATATATAAAAAAAGTTTTATTATCGATTTTAAAAGGAGATGTAGGTGATAAAGACTCGAGTATATGAAATGATGCAACTTCTTAAGAGCACTACAATATACATACCAAAGACTTTGTAAATGGTCTGACTAGAAAAAATATAACTCTATACAGCCACCAATGTCTCTGTATACCTGTACTCATACAGCTGCCAGGATGTAAACTATTACACGTAACTTTCTTCCCAAGTAGTTGTTTGTTAAGATGGAGAGAAAATAAATTGTTACACAGTTTAGATATATTGTACACTTGTAAGTCACTGTATTTGTCTTTTGGTAATGATAATGTGTCTTCACAAATATCTTCTGGGCATTTCAGCTTCGTAAATCTGAAGAAAAAAATTAATGGTTAAAAAAAAGCGAAATATAATGTCAATGAAGCTTTCAACCCAATCTAATTAAACTTAGATATTTAAAAACATAATACTTAAAAAAAAAATGAATTATCATGAAGCTTTCAAACAAATTTAATTAAACTTAGATGTTTAATTGCTCCTCCTTTTCTGATATATCTCAGCATTTAAGATCTAATGAAACACTGTAAGGGGTCATGTTCAGATGACCTTTACTTGTCCAATCAAATTGCACACTATGTACAACTGAAGTATGATTTGGTGACTAAAATTTACCTTGATCCATTTTGCAGTGCAGAACGAATATTCCACTTCTATAAGAAATGAGTCAGCGTCTATCACTACTAACATTGTGAGCTTGAATCCCACTGATGGCGAGGTGTACTTGATTCAACATTATGTGATAAACATTGTCTGTGACTTGCGACAGGACAGTGGTTTTCTCTGGGTAATCTGGTTTCCTCCACCAATAAAACTGACCACCACGATATAACTGAAATATTGTTGAAAGTGGCGTTAAACATCAAAACCCACCCACTCTATCAGAAATCCATTATGCAGAAATTCATACAACAGTGAACCGAACAATAGCAGTTCTTTGCAGTGAGGCAAAATTTCTTTGATTTATACAATTCATTGAACAATCACACAAACAGTAATATAACAGTGATGATTGAACAATCACACAAACAGTAATATAACAGTGATGATTGAACAATCACACAAACAGTAATATAACAGTGATGATTGAACAATCACACAAACAGTAATATAACAGTGATGATTGAACAATCACACAAACAGTAATATAACAGTGATGATTGAACAATCACACAAACAGTAATATAACAGTGATGATTGAACAATCACACAAACAGTAATATAACAGTGATGATTGAACAATCACACAAACAGTAATATAACAGTGATTATTGAACAATCACACAAACAGTAATATAACAGTGATGATTGAACAATCACACAAACAGTAATATAACAGTGATGATTGAACAATCACACAAACAGTAATATAACAGTGATGATTGAACAATCACACAAACAGTAATATAACAGTGATGATTGAACAATCACACAAACAGTAATATAACAGTGATGATTGAACAATCACACAAACAGTAATATAACAGTGATGATCAATATATAGGATGTACAACTTTATCAGATTTAAATGCCTTAATAATAGAAAAAAAACTTGTTTTTAACTAATATATAATTGATTTGATTGATTTTTGGTGTTTTAATGCCACTTTCAGCAATATTTCAGCTATATCATGGCGACCAGTTTTAGTGGTGGAAGAAGATGGAGTACCCGGAGAGAACCACCGACCATGGGCAAGCAACTGGTAAACTTTATCACTTGCGACTGCGAGTCGAGTGCACCCTTTTTTGTAATTTACAAAGCCGGGCGCGAACCCACTCCGTATTGGTGATAGGCTTGTATGAGTTGTTAGGTAATCCAACTACCTAACTCATTGAGCCACCCGGGCCCTAACTAATATGTAAGAGCTACAATTTATCAAATTTAAATGCCTTAATGATAGAAAAAAAAAACTTGTTTTTAACGTTCTGACAATTAAAAGTAAACAAGGGTGCATACGCTGCCCCTGAACTAAAGCATCGTCCGTTTGATCAACTCCAAATTTATCGTAAAAAGTCATCTGAAAGTGACCTCTTGCAGAGTTTCTTTAGATATTTATATACAACAGATAAAAAAAGGGGGAGCATTTAATAAACTATTTTTAATTAAATTGCCTTCAAACATATATCACAATAATATATTAATAGCATATACCATAAGATGTAGATAATAATATTACATAGATGGCAACAAAATACTGAGATTCCCAAGTGAAATAAAAATCGATATTTAATTTCACCTAATGAAGTAAAAACATTTATATCAAGGTCATCAATATCACTGAACTTCTCACAATGAAATTGAAAGTTCCCCTTTTAAATGTCTTAATTATCGCAAACATTTTAAGGTGTAAATTCTATGCAATAAATAGAATAACTAATCTGACATTCTGAATATTGAAAATAAATTACTTGTAACTGAACGATGACGACAATTCACTCATGCACTAACACAATATTTGATTCTTTGGATAATTAAGGAACATGCTAAAATATTTAATAGGTCATATGATATAACCTGGTTTGAGGCAGATTATGAAAAGTGTAAACTGTTCCATACCAGGTTATACAAAATTTGAACATATTCCTTATAATTTAATTTTTACAACAAAATTTATTGCTTCTTCAATTTTCATTACAATTATTTCATGAGACTTTTTGAATTTGTCATTGGCGAATGAATATGTTGGTGATGTCACAATACCAATCTAGGTTATCAAGTATAACCAATGTTGCTCCAGGCAGTTCAGCCAATCATATTGCAGTATTCACATCAAATAAATTATTTTATTATAAACAACTCCCTATATACCTATTATTTCTTCTTTGAGGAACAAATATTCTATACTGTATATATATAATAAATATTGTAATACATAATCTGTTTGAAATACATAATGTTATATTTGTTCCAGTGGGAACACATGTTACGACAGAAAGCACATCACAGATAGAAACCAAAGAATATAATAAAGTAGACTGATTTTCAATAGAATTATTAGATATATTTATTACTGAAATTGATAGTTCTTAAATAATGTAAATATTAATAAAACTAAGGTTCTCCTCTCCAGGCATAGGTGACCTCAGCCGATTTTGGCTATCCTGTTTAGACCCTTTGGTTTTATTGCTCCCAAAACTTTAAATTATTTGGCTTTCCAATCTTTCGATTATGAGCGTCACCTGATGAAGGTTGTTCCAGAAACATGTCATGCACACTATATTTGATATACATTTTTATTTCAAGATCTTTTGTGTGTAATTCAGATGACATTTAAACAACATGGGAGGATAACTGACATTAATTTTCTTTCAAGTTCATTCTCTTACCTATGTGATTCAGATGATACAACCACAATACGAGAAGGTGCTGAAGATATAAGTTGATCCTGTAACAGTTTGGTCATATAAAAGTGGGAGAGATGATTTACTTGGAAAGTCATTTCAAGATCATTTTCTGTTACTATGTATGGCAAGCCAAATATTCCAGCATTCAGTATTAAAATGTGTAAAGGCCTGAAAAAAAAGATGTAATAAGTAACCTGAGCTAAAATGGAAATGAGCACAATATGTTCTCTTAAGCATAGTAAATAAGGGACCGACCATTTAACTTGAAGGGGGGGGGGGGGGGGGGGGGGGGGGTTATGGTTTTTTGTTTCCTTCAGAATTTTTTTTTCGGACAACACAAGAATTAGAATATTTATTTTTTATGTCGCGCAAAGCGGGAATTTTTTTTTCCAGAATTTAACATTAGGTTATATGACAAAAACTCTGAATCATATTATTTTTTTTTTCCTCCACCAAAATCAGAATATTTTTTTCAGCAACATTGGGAATCAGAATATTTTTTTAGAAAAAAAAACATAACCCCCCACCCCCTTCAAGTTAAATGGTCGTTCCCTAAGAAGGAGACAATTTCTAACTGTAAAATATCTTTCTTATTCTGAGCTACATGTATGATGGTTTTTCACTATTACTCCAAATTTGGTTATGGTTATGTTTTAAAGGCACTTTCAATAATATTTCAGTTATATCGTGGCGGTCAGTTGTATTGGTGGAGGAAACTGGAATACCCGGAGACAACCACTGTCAAACTTTATCACATAATGTTGTATTGAGCACACCAGTCGCCTCGCCTGAGCGGGATTCAAACTCACAACATTAGCGGTGATGGGCACTGATTGCATAGGTAGTTGTAAATCCAACTACCATACGATCACGGCAATGACGGTCCCTTGGAAAATGTCTTGAAGCAGGCCACAAACGTTCACTCTAAACAAACTTTTCTTCATAAGGGGCTCCTGCATGTTGTCTTTTATGTGGAATCAACATGACATTTTCCTTACATGATACTTATTTATGTCCTGTCATAAGGCTGATTAAGGCATATGATTCATCCCACACAACTAGCAGATGCCCCTTTTGGAGAAGCTGTTCCTGGCTGAGTAGAAACTAGGTCCTATTTCAATACCCCAGGGTTTCATAGTATGTGAAAAAGATAGATAAATTATTGGTAATTACTAATTATAACTCTGAAGCTAAAATTCATAAGTTGAAAAAGTGCTATAAACAGTCTCTACGTTGAGCACAGGTCCTCGTTCCAAGACCAGTAAAACTTTGTTTGGACCAGTAAGTTTTTCAGTTTTTTTTAATAACTATATCAAAATAAATTCAAGAATTTGATTCTGACCAGTAAAGTAAAATTTTCATTTCGAGGAATGTATAAATCATATAAAAAAAATTCCAATAAAAAAATCATTGTAAGATTATTATGTTTGCAATGACAGATAGATATCAAAAGAAAAATAACAAATTGTCAACATAACATGACATGTACATATTTAGTGCTCTTAAAGGTAACCTTGACGTCAGAAAAAGGGTGATAATACCTCAAATGATAATTGTCTAATGGTAAAATCTTTATATGGTCATTATATTGTCACATGACCATCTATTATGATACCGGTACATTAATTCAAATGAAAACAAAATTGTATTGATTCCTGCAGCAGCTGTGGTATACCTATATTGTTTTGTTTATTACTTATTCTTATATATTGTTGATCAAACTAGAACTGATGGCACAAATGTATCTTACTTTATAATAATATTATATACAAAATAGCTGTGACAGAATCATGGTAATCTAGTTGATTTAATTTTAAAAGAATACAAAAAAATTATCATACATAAAATATAGGAATTTAATTTTTGTTTTATTGAAATAAAAAATTCATCATTTGTCAATTTAAAGAAAAACTTGTCAGATTAAAGTTTCAGATTTTAAATGTCTTGGAACATGTATAAGGGTCATTCTTTAACTTCATGTCCAAATGGCATCACTCGCTACTGTCACTAATTAAAACTAGAGGCTCAGCCCCTAGAGGCTCAGTGGGCTGCGCCTGTGTCGCTCACCTTTCATTCTGCTTTGAGAAAACTTAATAAAGAACCTTCCATACATGTAGATGCTTCCTACCAAGTTTCGGTTCATTTGGCTAGACAGTTTCAGAGGAGAAGATTTTTTAGATATCGACCATTCAGAAACAAGAATTGCCTGTGGTGGCCATGTTTGTTAACCGATCGGGACGAAATGAGCAATCTTCATAGAGGACATTCCATAGATGCTTCCTACCAAGTTTCGGTTAATTTGGCCAAGTGGTTTCAGAGGTGGAGATTTTTTAAAATTGGCCAATCAGAAACAAGAATTGCCTGTGGAAGGCCATGTTTGGTAATGGATGATAACAAAATGTGCACTCTTTAGAGAGGACCTTCCAAAGATGCTTCCTACTAAGTTTCAGTTCAATTGGCTGATGGGTTTCAGAGGAGAAGATTAAAATGTGAAAAGTTAACAGATGACAGACAACAAGTGATGCCAAAAGCACACATTGCCTTTGGCAAGGTGAGCTAAAAAGAATATTAAAATGTGAATACCTACATGTAATGTATAATATAAACATGTTACACTATATCAATGTTACACTATATCAGCATTAGTTAATTTCTAAGATAGATAATGGCAAGAGTTATCTTTCTTTTAACAGTTTAATGGCAAGAGTTACCTCTCTTTTAACAGTTTACTACAATGGAGAAGAATTTTTAGAAATGAACCAATCAGAAACAAGAATTGCCTGTGGTGGCTATGTTTATTAATGGATCGGGATGAAATGAGCAATCTTTATAGAGGACCTTCCATAGATGCTTCCTACCAAGTTTTGGTTCATTTGGCCAAGCGGTTTCTGAGGAGAAGATTTAAAAAAATCGGCCAATCAGAAACAAGAATTGCCTGTGGCGGCCATGTTTGTTAACGAATCAGGATGAAATGAGCAATCGTTACAGAGGACCTTCCATAGATGCTTCCTACCAAGTTTCGGTTCATTTGGCCAAGCGATTTCAGAAGAGAAGATTTTTTTAAATTGGCCAATCAGAAACAAGTATCGCTTGTGGCAGCCATGTTTGTTAATATATCGGGACAAAATGGGCATTCTTTAGAGAGGACCTTCCATGTATGCTTCCTACCAAGTTTCAGTTCATTTGGCTGAGAGGTTTCAGAGGAGAAGAATAAAATGTGAAAAGTTAACGGACAACGGACGCCAAGTGATGGCAAAAGCTCACATTGCCTTTGGCAAGGTGAGCTAAAAATCTTAAAATTGCAATACAGCATTAAAATTGATTTTTTTTTCAAAAACTTCAGAAATACAAATGGATAATATTTCAAATAATCTTCCTTTTGAGGTATTTTTTTTAAAAATCAAACAAGTGGTTTCACCAACTTGCAAATTATAGAAGTCACACTATTTTTCTATTAAAACAATTGTTATGGAAATTATATTTATTTTGTTATACAATGGTTGCACAAAGTTAACAGAGCAGGAATAATCACCTTGTTTCATTATAACAGCACATTTTATCAAATAACTTTGTTGCATATAATGTGAAACATTATATTATAGAACTAGACGCTCAGTGGGCTGAGCCTGTGTCGCTCACCTTTCATTCTGTTTTTAGGAAACTTTATACAGAACCTGCCATAGTTGCTTCCTACTAAATTTCTGTTCATTTGGCTACTCGGTTTCAGAGGAGAAGATTTTTTTAGAATTCAACCAATCAGAAACAAGAATTGCCTGTGGTGACCATATTTGTGAACGGATCGGGATGAAATGAGCAATCTTTAGAGGACCTTCCATAGATGCTTCCTACCAAGTTTCGGTTCATTTGTCCAAGCAGTTTCAGAGGCGAAGATTTTTAGAAATCGACCAATCAGAAACAAGAATTGCCTGTGGTAGTCATGCTTGTTAAGGAATCGGGACAAAATTAGCAAGCTTTATAGAGGATCTTCCATAGATGCTTCCTACCAGGTTTCGTTCATTTGGCCAATCGGTTTCAGAGGAGAAGATTTTTAGAAATTGACCAACCAGAAACAAGAATTGCCTGTGGTGGCCATGTTTGTTAACGAATCAGAACGAAATGTGCAATCTTTATAGAGGACCTTCCATATATGCTTCCTACCAAGTTTCGGTTCATTTGGCCAAGCGGTTTCAGAGGAGAAGATTTCTAAAAAATCAACCAATCAGAAACAAGAATTGCCTGTGGCTGCCATGTTTGTTAAGGAATTGGGACGAAATTAGCATTCTTTATAGAGGACCTTCCATAGATGCTTCCTACCAGGCAGGAATTAAAAAATCCACTAACCCGACGCCCGAGGCTAGTAATTTCCACATTTGGGCTAGCTGAAATAATCAGCTGTATGCCCGACGGGCTAGTAATTTTTTTTTATTGGATATTGACAAACTTGTCAATATTCGCGTATCTACTTATATTCATATATGTTATATGTTGTTTAATCAGCAGCAATGTTTTATTTATTCAACTGCTAGCTTTTTGTCGAAATTGAGAGCAAAGAAGGTAGAAAAACTGCGTAACTCATCATAAAACACCGCTTCAAAAAATGACGGCTTACCGGAAATTTCGAAAATGAAATACCGGAATCGGATTCCGGAACGACTATTTCCAGCTTTGCCGATAGTAAAAAAAATTAAATAAATAAAAATTAATGCTGATCGACACTAGATTTTTTTGAAATGTGACCGCAAACACACATTTTTTTTTTTGGCCTTACAGTGACCTGAACTGTGGAAAATAAGTGAAAATAAAACGCAATACCAGATCTGAAAAGAAAGATTTTTTTTTTGATTTTTTTTTTTTTATAAATGTTTCTCTGTATACAATTTTTTTTTTTTTTTTTTATTTATTTTTTATTTCTCAACTGCAAAATACATCAATACAGAATAGAGTACAATAATATAATAACATATAAAACATCATACAATCTATATCTATATATAGTAAAGTACAATTAAATCTTCTTACAATCTTTTCCAATATATAATCATATGTATATTGCAGTGGAGGTTTTTTTTTTTTAGAATATAAAAGATGAGAAAAGGGGTATTTTGCAGAGTTTAAAATTGTTTACTATTGATATATGTGATAAAATTTTTTTTTGTATAATTAGGAAAAAAAGTAGATAAGAATTTTAGTGTATTTTTAAAAAGAAAAAAAAAGACATTGAGAAGATGAGATTGTACTTTATATTGGCATTTATATGTAAAACTTTTATGGTCTGGTCTGGTGCAAACAATCAATTGGACTATAACACTGTACCAGATATACAAAAGTATTATTTGGATGGATCAAACATTCATATTGTTTTAATTATCCCGTAATGAGTATACTATAAAGTATACTATAGTATTATAGTATAGTAAATATAAACAAGAAAAGTATATTTAGATAGACTATATCAGTTAGTATTTAGTGGAATCTCTATGGAAAGGGAATTTACATAAGAATAAAAACTATGTCAACAATCCTCAAACAGTTTTTCAAAATTACTCCAATGTAGTTGAAATTCTGCAATTCTTTGATTTCGGACAGCAATCATTTTTTCAGTTTTATATAAATTTATCAAACAGGCTTTAAGCGAATGAATGGATAATTTTTTCTTCAGACATCTGTTTGTATATATATAGTATTTTATGTTTTATTCTAAATTGAAACCAATGTAATTTTGTACATGCTGTAGCTTTAAAAGGGAGTATATAAATTTGTTTCCACTCATTTGAATTAATATCGAAAACTGTATTCCATTTTCTTTGAGCTGTAGGAAAACTACTGTTTTTACTTAGAATTGTGTACATATCTTTTGAACCTTTAGAAGTTCGAAAAATATTTTGTAGAGATGATGGGACAAAAGGAGTCTGTAAATTAGATGATTTGTCTCCATATGGATATAATTTTAGCATTTGTCGTAAAGAACTAATAACCCCATTATATTGCAAAAAATTTACACAAAATCCAAATTTGTTTGAAAACTGATCTAAAGTCAGAAAAGAACCATCATCATTGACAAAATCGTTAACAAACTTTACACTCCTGTTGAACCACTCTGGATAAAAGATAGTTCTTTTGTCAATTTTTACCTGTTTATTCAACCAAACTGTATTGGCAAGAAAGTTTGTCCAATCTTTGTTTTCGTCTTTTTCAATAACAGATTTCCAAGCATATAATACATCCTTCCAAAATTGATTTTTTACACTTTCTATTACTTGTTCTATATATACCGCCACATGATAGTTTATTTATATCAATTGATGACATAAAAATATTCTGCCATTTACAATTGTTGAAAAAGAGTCTCCTGATCCATGTGGACTTCAAAGCCAAAATAAAAGAATGTATATTAATCATCTTAAGTCCCCCCTCTTGATACTCCTTTTGCATGATATCCTTTTTCACTCTATTAACAGATGATTTCCAAATAAATGTATATAACATATCTTCAATATCTTTAATAATTTCTATACTAGGGTTTGGAAGTGCAATAAAAAGATGGTTAAGTACTGGCAGAATTAGTGATTTAACCACAGTAATCTTATATAATTACCTATAGGAGTTAAACTGAAAAGAAAGATAGTTAAACTAATATACATTGTACATGTTGTACAAGGGTTCAAGTCTGCAAGTCGGATTCATGAAATCACAGTATTGACCAGGACTAGTGGTTCATAGATTCGGGCTAGTAATATTTGGGAGTATGCTAGCCCTGGGCTAGTGAGGTGGTCCAAGATTTCTTAACCCCTTCCAGGTTTCGGTTCATTTGGCCAAGTGGTTTCAGTGGAGAAGATTTTTAGAAATTGACCAACCAGAAACAAGAATTGCCTGTGGTGGCCATGTTTGTTAACGAATCGGGACGAAATGAGCAATCTGCATAGAGGACATTCCATATATGCTACAAACCAAGTTTCAGTTCATTTGGCCAAACGATTTCAGAGGAGAACATTCTTAGAAATCGGCCAATCAGAAACAATAATTGCCTGCGGTGGCCATGTTTGTTAACGGATTGGGAACAAATGAACATTCTTTATAGAGGACCTTCCATAGATGCTTCCTACCAAGTTTCGGTTCATTTGGCCAAGTGGTTTCAGAGGAGACGATTTATTAAAAATCAACCAATCAGAAACAAGAATTGCATGTAGCGGCACATTCTGGTTTAAAATAAAGCAGTTTTGGCCATTTGAAGAAATTTCTATTTTTAGTAACAGTGGCTATCTTGGATGGAGGGCGAGGCTATCGGACATAAACTTTAAAGGGAACCCCCAAAGGATGATTCAGGCCAAGTTTGGTTTAAATTGGCCCAGTGGTTTCAGAGGAGAAGATTTTTGAAAAAGTTTAGACGGACAACTGACGACGGACGCCAAGTGATGGCAATAGCTCACACAGGTGAGCTAAAAAGAATGCATAGTATGACACATAATTAATTTAAAAGATTCGAAATCATTTTTCTTCCATATCATGATGCACGTTTTTCTCACACGACTCGTGGCGTAAGGTTATCTTCCCTTTCATGCAACATTTGACATGTTGGTGTTTGTCACAAAAAAGTGTGACCAACATATTTCCGGCATCTATTTGTTGTTTGTCTGCTATATTAAGAAAAATAGCAATAACTTTTAAATTTTGATATTTAATAACTGGTATTGTTTTTATGATTTACTTTTATTCTCAAAGAGGAATAATTTTGCTCAAAATTCAGTCTGAAAATCAAAATATCACTTTGTGACCTATAACTTTGAGTATGATTTTGATCTTCGAATGGCATTAAGTGGAAACAATTATAGTATTAGGATCATTTCAGCAAAGTTTGGTTGAGATTGGCTCAATAGTTTCAGAGGAGACGATTTTTTTCAAATTTCATCCCCCCTTTTTTCTATTTTTAGCTTGGCGGCCATCTTGGTTGGAAGTCGGGATCACCGGACACAATTTTGGAAGGGGGCCATCCATGGATCATTCCACCAAAGTTTTGTTGCAATTGGCCCAGTGGTTTCTGAGGAGAAGATTTTTATGTGAATTTCCCATAGGGTCCTATGTTAAGCTAAGTTCGGCTGTGGGGGCCATCTTGGTCGAAGGGCCGAATCGCCGGACACATTTTTGGAAGAGAACCATCCAATGACTATTTCATCAACATTTTGTTGTTATTGAGCAAATGGTTTCAGACAAGAAGATTTTTATGGGAATTTCCCATAGGGTCCTATGTTAAATTAAGTTCGGCTGTGGTGGCCATCTTGGTCGGAGTTCTGAAATGCTGGACACAAATATGGAAGAGGATCACCCAAGAAACATTTCAGCAAAGTTTGGTTGAGATTGGCTCAGTAGTTTCAGAGGAGAAGATTTCTTTTAAATTTCATCCCCCCTTTTTTCTAATTTGCATAATCAGTCAAAATCGGCAAAAGTTCAAAGTTCATAAAAAATCCAGTAATATATGTTAAAAAGCTCATCATTATGCTTATATTCAAATTTGGGCACATTCTGGCTTAAAATAGAGCAGTTTTGGCCATTTGAAGAAATTTCTATTTTTAGTAACGACGGCCATCTTGGATACAGGACGGCGCTGACGGACACAATTTTGAAAGGGACCCACCCAGGGACCATCCCTGCCAGGTTTGGTTTAATTTGGTTCAGCGGTTTCAGAGGAGAAGATTTAAATGTGATCTTTTATCAAAATATGCCTAATTTGCATAATCGGTATAAATCGGCTGAAAGAAAAATTTCAAACAAAAATCCCGAACATATGCTAAACTACTCCTTGCCATGTAGCTGCAGTTAAAATTTGAGCTCATTTTGACTTATACTAAAGCAGCAATGGACAATTGAAGAAATTTCTATTTCTAGTAACAGCAGCCACCTTGAATGGAGGGCGGGGCTGTCGGACACAATTTTGAAAGGGACCCACCCTGCCAGGTTTGGTTGAGTTTGGTTCAGCGGTTTCAGAGGAGAAGATTTAAATGTGATCTTTTATCAAAATATGCCTAATTTGCATAATCGGTATATATCGGCTGAAAGAAAAATTTCACAAAAAAAACCGGAATAATGTTAAACTACTCCTTGCCATGTAGCTGCAGCAAAAATTTGAGCTCATTTTGACTTACACTAAAGCAGCAATGGACAATTAAAATTTCATCCCCCCTTTTTTCTATTTTTAGCTTGGCAGCCATCTTGGTTGGAAGTCGGGATCACCGGACACAATTTTGGAAGGGGGCCATCCAAGGACCATTCCACCAAAGTTTGGTTGCAATTGGCCCAGTGGTTTCTGAGGAGAAGATTAAAATGTGAAATGTTGACGGACGGACGATGGACGACAGATGAAAAGTGATGACAATAGCTCATCTGACCTAAAAGGCCAGGTGAGCTAAAAAGTCAGAAAAAAATATTGTTTCATATTTATATTGCCTTTTAAATATATGTGACTTCATTTGGGCATGAAGTTGAAAAACGACATATTCAAGGCTTAACACTTCAGAAAAATAATTGATAATTTTGAGTAGAATGCCACATTTTACATTTATATCTCTGTTATACCATAATATATGGGCCTAATAAATGTAGGACACATTATATACAGTTAATTACATCCAAATTATCTTTGACTGAACATCTAGTGTTATATACAAATTATCTAATAATGATGATGAAGAAAAAATCAGAAAAAAATATTGTTATATATCTATGTTGCCTATTAAATATATGCGACTGTATTTGAGCATGAAGTTGAAGAATGACCCATAAAGGCTAATTTAAACTTCAGAAAAATAACTGATAATTTTGAGTAGCTAACTAAGCTAGAATTCAATATTTTGCTTTCGTCAGAATATATCTCTCCTAATTATACCATATATGGGCCTAATAAAAGTAGGATACATTATATAAACAAGGGCAATGCAAAGCGTGGCGTATCCCCTTGCCTAAAAATTTGACCTTTGACCTTGAAAATCAATAGGGTTCCAGATTCTCTTAAGGACTAAGCATGTACCATGTTTGGTCAAAATCCATTGAAGGATGTTGATTCTAGAGTGTTCACAAGGATGTTACAGGGTAAAAATTAGACAGTGACCTTGACCTTTGACCTTGAAAATCAATAGGGTTCCACTCATCTAAGGACTAAGTATGTACCAAGCTTGGTCAAAATCCATTGAATGATATTGATTCTAGTGTTCACAAGGATGTTACAGAGTAAAAATTAGACCCTGTGACCTTGACCTTTGACCTTGAAAATCAACATTGTTCCAGATTCATCTAAGGACTAAGTATGTACCAAGTTTGGTCAAAATCCATTGAAAGATGTTGATTCTAGAGTGTTCACAAGGATGTTACAGTATAAAAATTAGACCCTGTGACCTTGACCTTTGACCTATGACTTTGAAAATCAACAGGGTTTCAGATTCTCTTAAGGACTAAGTATGTACCAAGCTTGGTCAAAATCCATTGAATGATATTGATTCTAGTGTTCACAAGGATGTTACAGAGTAAAAATTAGACCCTGTGACCTTGACCTTTGACCTTGAAAATCAACATTGTTCCAGATTCATCTAAGGACTAAGTATGTACCAAGTTTGGTCAAAATCCATTGAAGGATGTTGATTCTAGTGTTCACAAGGATGTTACAGGGTAAAAATTAGACCCTGTGACCTTGACCTTTGACCTTGAAAATCAATAGGGTTCCAGATGGCGAGGAGATAATATTAAAGTTAATTACATCCAAATTATCTTTGACCCAACATCTAGTGTTATATACATATTATGTGATAAAAGCTCTGTTAATGTTTATGTATTTATTTGTTATTTTATCATTAAATGAAATAAAAAACATATTGTCGGAACAGTTCCAAAATCTAATGGTAAAATCATAGAAACAGGATCAAAAAGTCAAAAACAGGACCAGAAGTGAAAATCACCACTCGTGTGGGGGAATATTCACACATATTTCTAGATATAAATGGTGCTCATCATTAAGGGTCCTACTGTGAATGTAACAGGAAGAGCCACAATCGTTCTTCCATATCATGATGTATGTCTTTCTCACACAACTTATTATGTAAGGTTATGTACCCTTTCCAGCACATCTGACATTTTGACGTCTGTTACGAAAATTACAACCAGAGGCTCTCAAGAGCCTGTATCGTTCACCTGTCTATATAAAGAACCAATTGGTCCTATGTAAAAACTATGTCCTGCAGTGGTAGTCATCTTGGAATTCCGATCAACATAAAAAACACGAAGTTTGTAAAGGACCTTCCAATGATTGATGCACTGCTTAGGTTCAATCAGTGCAATAGCTTCAGAGAAGAAAATATTTCTGTATTTTCCCATATGGTCCTGTGTTAATATTATGACCTGTGGTGGCAGCCATCTTGGATTTCGGATCGGCATAAAAAACCCAAACTTTTTAGAGGACCTTCAAATGATTATTCCTGGGCAGTTTGGTTTCAATTGTCCAAGTGGTTTGAGAGAAGAAGCGTTTTGAAACATTTTTCCCATAGGGTCCAATGTTAAACTAAGTCCTGCCGTAGCCACCATTTTGAATTTCATATCGGAACAAAAAACCTAGAGTTTGAAGAGGACCATCCAATGAACATTCATGTACAGTTTGGCTTTAATCATATTTGTAGTTTCTGAGAAGAAGGCATGTGAACATTTTCCCATAGGGTCCAATGTTAATCTATTTCCTGCGATGGTGGCCATCTTGGATTTCCGATTGGCATAAAAAACCCAAACTTTGTTGAGGACCTTCCAATGATCATTCCTGGGCAGTTTGGTTTCAATTGTCCAAGTGGTTTCAGACAAGAAGTGTTTTGAAACATTTTTACCATAGGGTCCAATGTTAAACTAAGTCCTGCTGTAGCCGCCATCTTCCATTTTATATCGGAACAAAAAACCTAAACTTTGTAGAGGACCATCCAATGAGCATTCCTGTCTAGTTGGATTCAGTCTGATTTGTAGTTTCTGAGAAGAAGGCATTTGAACATTTCCCCATAGGGTCCAATGTTAATCTATGTTCTGCGGTGGCAGCCATCTTGGATTTCCGATCGGCATAAAAAACACAAAATTTGTAGAGGACCTTCCAATGATTATTCCTGGGCAGTTTGGTTTCAATTGTCGTCCAAGTGGTTTCAGAGAAGAAGCATTTTGAAACATTTTTCCCATAGGGTCCAATGTTAAACTAAGTCCTGCCGTAGCCGCCATTTTGAATTTCACATCGGAACAAAAAACCTTAAGATTGTAGAGGACCATCCAATGAACATTCATGTACAGTTTGGCTTTAATCATATTTGTAGTTTCTGAAAAGAAGGCATTTGAACATTTTCCCATAGGGTCTAATGTTAATCTATGTCCTGCGGTGGTGGCCATCTTGGATTTCCGATCGGCATAAAAAACAGAAACTTGACAAAGGACATTCCAATGATCATTCATCTACAGTTTGGGTTCAGTCAGTTCATTAGTTTCAGAGAAGAAGATCTTTGAAATTTCAGCCAATCAGAACATATTATTGGCCCTGGCAGCCATGTTGAATATCCGACTGGAACGAAAAACAGAAACTTTGTAGAGGACCATCCAAGGAACATTCCTGCTAAGTTTGGTTCCAATTGGCCCAGTGGTTTCGGAGAAGAAACTTGAAATGTGAAAAGTTTACAGACGATGGATGCCAAGTGATGGCAATGTGACCAACATATTTGCAGCATTTATTTCTTGTTTGTCTGTTATACTAAAAAAAAATAGTAGTAACTTTTAAATTTAATGATGGTTTTTATGACTTTCTTTAATTCTCCAAGAGGAATAATTTTGCTCAAAATTCAGTCTGAAAATCAAAATGTCTATTTGTGACATATTACTTTGAGTATGATTTTGATTTTTGAATGGCATTAAAGCAGAAACAATCATAGCATTATGTCTGTTTTAAAGTACACAATGACATGTTTCTATATATAATGATGATGAAAGAAAAATATATTGCCCATTGAATATGTGCGACTGTATTTGGACATGAAGTTGAAGAATGACCCATAAAGGCTTTGTACTTCCGAAAAATAACTGATAATTTTAAACAGCTAATTAAACTAGAAAGCCACTTTTTACTGTCGTCAGATTATATCTCTCTTAAATTATGCCATATTTGGGCCTAATAAATATCATATCTCTCTTAATTATACCATATATGGGCTTAATAAATGTAGAACACATTATATACTGTTAATTACATCTAAATTATCTCAGACACAACTATTTTTGACGTTAATACAAATTATGTGATAAAAGCCTTTTTAGTGTTTATGTTTTTATTTGTTATTTTGTCATGTCATGTCAGAACATTGATGCCAATTTAACAGTATGATTCATTCATAAAATGAAAAAAAACATTGTTGGAACAGTTCCAAAATCTAATTGTGAAATCACAGAAACAGAGGCAAAATGGACACCCCCAACACAGACACATATAACGCTCACTTTCCTGGCTTGGTACAAGCACTTGAATAATAAAGTGACTTTTTTTTATTGTGTATCTTTTTTATAACTCTAGATCTGCATCTGGGAGAAAAATGTTAGCACAAATTGAAATTGTAATTAGAAAGACCCTCCCGCCCCCACCCCAAGCTCTAAGGGTTTATTGACCAGAAGTGAAAATCACCACTCATGTACAAGCTAATATGGAGGCATGTTCACACTTAATTGTGCTCATCATTAAAGGCCCTACTGGGAATGTAACAGGAAGAGCTACAATAAAAATGATGCTCCCTTAAGTTGTTTCCAAGTGTAGAATAAGATTGTATGTCATGGTCACTAACATCCATATTCCTTATTGACTTTTGAAGTATGCCTCTTTAGTCTTAACATTATTTTGGGATATTTGACACATTTGCATCCCCCACCCTCCCAAAAAACCTTTCTTCTTATTTTACTACATGGTCACATATTTCTGTTAAAAATAACTATGGCCCATGAAGATATAACCATACATGAATGATAACACGTACAGTAACCGTGGATTATGAAAACATGGCCACATGTGTACGATAATAGTAGTATGAAGATACAAATGTATGACAACATGTGTGATTACTATAACTATGAACATATGGCCACAAATGAAAATTTAACAGTTTGACGCATGTAAGTTTGCATTCCTTTAACAGGGTGATCTCTTAACTAACAGGGTTTCAGTTTGAAGTATTGTCTCAGCCATTGGCCTAAAGATTTTGAAAATGACATAAGCTTTGAAGACTATTAGGGCAAATATTCAGTTTTAGTCAGTGCGGATTTCCCTATAGGCTCGATAGACTGAAGCCTAGAGCCTCAAAATTTTGAGGGCCTCCGGCAAAGGTGTATCATATTTTAACACGGATATTGGACTTTCACACTTATGCTTTCATAATGTACTGTACTTTCTAAACCACCTTTCAGTAATTTTCCTGACGCGGTTGCACTCCATTTCAGAATATTGCAGAATTTTAAACACCCCTCATCATCTTCGCCTTTATTGAAATTGATTAAACACACTCCCATTTTCTTCCAGTCGTGAAGGTGGGAAATTGTGAGAGGCCTCACAAGTGGGATAACCTGGGGTCTCTCTATATCTAAATCCGGCACTGGTTTTAGTTAAGTCAATAGGGAATGATTGATAAGAAATACTGCTTTAAGGACAATTCCTTAACATTATTAGGTTTAACAAAAACCCTGACTAATGTTATAGCTTTCAAAATATGGAAAACCTATCTGCATGTAATTATATATGTACAACAATAAAATTAAACTAGAGTAGACCTAAGGTAAACCAAACTACTGTTTATTGTGCACTGAAAATCTCCTTTTATATTTGTTGTTGACCAAGTCCTTTATCTCAGAATAGAGATTGAGTTTATGGTGTTTAATGCCACTTTCGGCAATATTTCAATCATGGCGGTCAGTTTTATTGGTGGAGGAAACCGGAGTACCCGGAGAAAACCACCGACCTGTAGCAAGTCACTCATAAACTTTATCACATAATGTTGTATCGACATTAGTGGTGATAGGCACTGATTGCATAGGTAGTTGTAAATCCAACTACCATACGATCACGACCATGACGGCCCCCTTTACTTCAGAATAGATTATTCATCATCAGTCCAAAATATAACTGGTACAGTTAAATGATGTCAATACAGACATGTCTTGCTGAAAAGCCTTCATAGGTTAATATTATATATATTGACTCAATTTCATATATTTTTCAATTCCTGACATATATTTGTCTTGGGGGCATCATGGTCGTGATTGTATGGTACATTGTAGTTGGATTTACAACTACCTGTCACCACTAATGTTGTGAGTTTTGAACCCTGTTTATAGCGAGGTGTACTCGATACAACATTATGTGGTAAAGTTTGTATGCCATGCATTCAAAAACATAATAAATGACATTTGTACACCAAAGTTTTTCACAAATGTTTCTTTTGTCAGTGCTGAAACATTTTTTTGTATGCCTAAGGGTTCATCAGTTGTACAGAAAACTAACCCATTGAGATCAACATTAACATTTTCCTTCCATAACATGATAGGAATCAACTGTATTAAGACTGTGGTTTAGAAAGTATCTATTGTATATACAATGTACTGTGGATACATACATGTATCCCCGTATGACAATAAGTCGGTCAGTCATTGGATAATGTTTGATTATTTTTTTCATGTTTGAAAAGTAAACATTTTTTTCTTTTTAATTTTGTTCCTCATCTATTCTTGCTCACATGTGTAAAGTTCCATGGAAAAAAAGATCAATAATAATGACACACTGACCCATATTTGTTTACTACCCTTTTTCCAAATGGCGTCCTATTATGTCACATAAGGCCGGTTAAAGGTCAATAAAGCACCTGATTTTGTCATAGGCCAACCAAACTTAAAAAGTAAACCAGATTAAGAAAGTACAGTATTTTAGCTTTTTCAGTGTAATTGATTTGTCTGAAAAATTTCAAGAGATGTTTTTTTTAAATAGTTTGAAATTGAAGTATTAAAAATTAATTATCTGATGCAAATATTAAACTTGCTTACCCATATAATAAAGTATTTAATCCAGTGAATTTGGTGTTTTTGCTTTTGTCAATACAATCTATTAGACTGACTACATTCTGCCATATTTTTATAAAACAATTAATGACTGATTTCAATTTATTTTAATCACATTTATTATCACAGAGTGGTATCAATACAGATTTGTTGATGCTATTTGTAATAATGAGTTTTTTTTTTACCCAGAATGGCCAGATAATCTCATTTTTCTGTCTGGTTTAATTTAATTCTCTGTTAAATTTATGCTATAAATTTTGATTATTGCTGTTATTAATTCTTTTTCTATCCTGAATTTCATTTCATTACCCCAAGAAGTAAGGGGTATATTTGTTATTAAAGCAGTAGTGGAAATACAAAATAATCTGCCATTTTGTGTCTAATGGAGAGCACTTGTATGTATTTTCCCGGTAAAATCAGCCATTTTCTAGAAAATGGTGGAATCTGAATGATCAATCATCATATTTTCAAAGTATTTTAAAATACAATTTGTTTGGCCTACATTCCAGAAACGGTCATGAACTGTGATGACGATTATGTCAACAAACCGGAGAGATAAAAATGCTTGGGGAATACCATCGATGGAAACATATTTAACAAGCATAATGATCAGGAAAAAAAGACATTAGTAAAAAGGATCTTTTTTACTTGCATGGAATTTATTCAATTCAAATTTCTCTGTTTTAATCTCTTCTTGTAATTTTGACGTTGAAAAGAATTCCCTCTGTGTTTATGTACGCTATGAATATACAGAATGACGTCATTGGTCTCGTGCTGCGCCAGAATTGTAAATCAAAACAAGTGACCGACTTTATTGCATGAAATATTGTTGAAAGTGGCATTAAACAACATAAACCAACCAACAATTATTAATATTTATGCAGTATAAAGCTAAAAGTTTGAACATATGTTATGTTCTGTTCAAGATTTAAATATCTAGTTCAGCATATTATTAATTCATCATAGTTATTGCTACTGTGGCAACAAGTGACCTATGAACTAATGACTGCTGTGAAAGTCACTTTTACAAATCACTTTTATAAAAGATGTCACGACACGATACATTTTTTTTGGGTACATGTTATGAATATTTTATTACTATTTTTTAAAAGACACCTGTTGATGCTTTGTTTTTTTGTATAATATTAACATAAAACATGTTACTAGAGTTAAATAAATTTATATCTGACAAAAATATTATAGAGACATCTGTTGTTTGATTTTGTTTTATTTAAAGCTGACATTTGACCTTAAATTAACAAATTTTTACAATTGATTTTCTTGTTTTTTATGTTGATATTCAATCCCTGTCATTCAATAATTTATCATTACTGAAAAACCTGTATATAAAGAGCAGTTTTAGGGTACTGGGGATTAATAGACAGATGTCCTTTATATAAAGATTCAAATTATTCGTCTTATTTACAAGATTACAAGATGGGAATTTGAAGTGTCCTGTATAGACAGAGATTTGTAAAAGTGACTTTCACAGCAGTCATTAGTTCATAGGTCACTTGTTATCACAGTAGCAATAACTATGATGAATTAATAATATGCTGAACTAGATATTTAAATCTTGAACAGAACATAACATATGTTCAAACTTTTAGCTTTATACTGCATAAATATTAATAATTGTTGGTAGGCTTAAGTTGTTTAACGCCACTTTCAACAATATTTCAGTTATATAGTGTTGGTCAGTTTTATTGGTGGAGGAAACCTGAGTATCCGGAGAAAACCACTGACCTGTCGTAAGTCACTGACAAACTTTATCACATAATGTTGTATCGAGTACACCTCGCCTGAGTGGGATTCAAATTCACAGCATTAGTGGTGACAGGTGCTAATTGCATTGTTAGTTATTAATCCAACTACTACCACGACAGCCCCCTATATGCTAGATATTTAAATCTTGAACAGATCATAAAATATGTTCAAACTTTCAGTTTTATACTGCATAAATATTAATAATTGTAGCATTTCAATATTTGCTGTAGCCTAAATTTTGTGAAAGTGCCTGCAAATAAATTATTTTTAAATGGACAAGTACTATTTTAAATTTTAAATGACTGAAAATTGTACCAGCAAAAAAGAAAAAAAAACTTTTGCAAAACTTGTTATATATTTAGTACATCAGTTACCAGTAATGGTTTGGTTTATGGTGTTTAATGCCACTTTCAACAATATTTCAGTTATAGCGTGGTGGTTAGTTTTATTGGTGGAGGAAACTGGAGTACCTAGAGAAAACCACCGACCTGTCACAAGTCACTGACAAACTTTATCACATAATGTTTTATTGAGTACAACTCGCCATGAACGGGATTCAAACTCACAATTTTAGTGGTGATAGACACTGATTGCACAGGTTATTGTAAATCCAACTACCATACGATCGCAGTCAAGATAGCCTCCTTTATCAGTATTGAACTTCTTAGGTTTCTGAAGAATACATAATTTTATGCAGAATCTTCGTCGTAAAATAAACTACTTTTGATCCAAAATATCTTTTTACATGAGAATTATATGAAATGTGAGTGTGTGATTATTGTTTACCACCAAGTGATCAGCATCTATCAGAAATCATATATCATGGCAACAACAAAAATATCTGTAAATAGTTTTAACCCTTTTCAATTGTCATGTGTGAATTCTGACATAATCTTCAACTTGTTGAAGGCCATCAGTATTTTGGTAGAAGAATGATGAATGGAATGATGAAGATGTCTGATTTGTACTAGACCAGAACATTTAATTGCATTTTATAGTGCTAGCTGAGGAAGACATGTCATACCACTCAGACATCTGATATTATCCTGATTCTGAGCCAACCAGTCTTTGCTCTTACTCCTTAATGCTGCATGCTTAGTAGAGAAAAAGCAAATAACAATTTGACCTCATCATATAATACGATCGAGGCATGTATGCAAACCAATACAACTGACCGAAATGGAGTCAATTGAAGTGAACATTCATAAAAAATTAAGAAATTTATCTATCTAAAAATAGAATTATCAATACCATCCACGTCTTTTATATTCATCTGTAAACTGTTTGACACTTCTTAATGAGGCAAGGTCTAGATGTAGTACTTCAATCATAGCTGAAGGTCTGTCCAGTAATATTGTAGCCTTGCACTTATTACCCTTTTCTAAGTTTCTACACGCCATAATAACTGTTGCACCATGGAAAGCTAATGCCTTGCACGTCTCAAATCCTACAAGAAATGCAAACATTTTCTCATTATTATAAAATTTATACAGTGGAACTTGTGCAAACCGACACCTGAGTTTTCCCGACATCCTGTGACATCCAACAAAAATTTATGGTCCCAAAGTATTTCTGTTAACTGAAATAAAACCTGAGTATTTCAACATCCTGTACAATCTGACACATTTCCCTGGTCACCTGGTGTGTCAGATTAGACAGGTTCTACTGTAATATTAAAACATTGAAAGCTTTTAAAATACAGTGTAGATTCTTTTAGTATTGTGAATTTACTAAAAGACAAAATCAGAGTTTTAACTACAATAAACAATCCTATTTTTACATCAATTTACCCAGTAATACAATAGCATCGTGGTCGTGATTGTATGTTAATTGGATTTACAACTACCTATGCAATCAGTGCCTATCACCACTAAAGTTGTGATTTCAAATCACCCTCATGGCGAGATGTACTCGATATAACTTTATGTGATAAAAGTTTATTTTGCGACAGGTCAGTGGTTTTCTACAGTACTCCGATTTCCTCCATCAATAAAACTGGCCGTCCCAATATAATTGAAATATTGTTGAGTGGCTTTAAACACCATTACCCAAACCCTAACCCAGTGATACAATTTTGACTGAAAATGAAATAAGTTCAACATTTCTACCATTTTTCTATTATTGATTATTTGTTGCATAATGTCCAGTCGCAAATATTTCATGCATTTTCAGGATGAGAATGAGATCAGCCATATTAAAAAGCAACAGTTCATAAATACAAAGCTCAATGATCATTTCAACAATAGCAGAGAAAGGGAAATAACTCTTAGACACAAAAGAATGATAGAATAAATTCTATAGTGCAGTGTTTTATTATCATTGATATAAAATAAAATTCTTGCAGTCTTCAGTTACAAAATGATAGTAGAAGATCACTTTTGGCAGGAATTATCTTTTTAGAGCCAGTTAATGTGGCAGGATTTGTCTTTTTAGAAGCCAGTTAATGAAGGCAGTATTATGTATTAGCAGCACAGACTTATTGTTACATGATGTGAAAATTGGTAGAAGTGTTATACTTCAAGTATGTACTTCTAAACTCTCTCTAAATAACAAAATGGTTGTACAAAGGTATATAAATCAAATGGTACCACCAATCCTTTATCAAAAGAAAGCTTCAACAGTGATGGTCAACAATTCTACCTTAAATTATAAAAAAAACAAACAACGACCTCAAACCACAGAACACTAAAAAAAGAACATGACATGTGGTGTTGGAAATCTATTATACCATGATATGACCTGACTATACTATCACATGACTTGAATATAACATCACATGACTTGACTATACTATAACTTGGCATCACATGACATTACCTATTCCACCACTAGCACCTGTTACTATGGCATATTTTCCTGATAAGTCTCGACCATTTAATACTTGTAGAGCTGTACTATTTCCATCAAACTTTTGTCTAAAGTCATGTGGTGATGTCTTTATTGGTTCAGCAAAGGCCAGTCTGGGGTCTGTGAAAGTGGTCTTTTTGTTTATATGACTGAAGAATAGTGAATGTCTAAAATTATCTTTCATTAATATGTATGTACAAAATATTTCTTTAACATTTTAATTGTACAATATAGAGATATTTTTATCATAAGTATGGAGAATACGACAGTTACTAGTCTCCCTTGAGTAGCCTCATTGACAAAGGAAAGGTGCACCAATTAACAGAAAAAGAATTGTGAAAACAATGAAATTGTACCCTTATGGATGAAATTAAATTCTGTGATTAAAAATAGAGGTTCCAAAGGACCTGTATCACTCACATACGATGTACTAAAAAACATCTATGACAAATACTTTAAACCAAATTAATGAAGCATGAAAATTTACTTGAAGCAAACAAATCTTACATGAACTTTGACCTTACCAGAATATACATAAGATTTTATACACAAGTTTGTCATTTAATATACCATTCTAGCCAAGTTTAGATAAAATTGGCCGTGTGGTTTCATAGGTTAAACTTATGTCAAAAGAACTTATTTCTATTTTAAGTAACGGCAGCTATCTTTGATTGAAAGCTGGGTTGATGGACACAGTTATGAAGAAAGACCATCCAAGGAAGATTTAAATCAAATTCGGTTTAATTTGGTCAGGTAGTTTCTGAGAAATATATTTTCAAATGAATTTCGATCAAATTAGCCTTAGTTTGCATATTTGCCAAAAATAGACATATTTATAAATTTTCCTGAAAAACATGGAATATATATGTTAAGCAACTTTTTACAAAATATCTACTATTTTTGGGAACAGTGTGTCCAACTTTGAAGGATGGCAGTGCTGCCAGACACAGTTTTGAAAGAAGACAATTAAAAAAATATCCATTTTTATTTACAGTATGCAATAAACTTAGGAATATTGTTATCTTAACATAACTATTTTATATGAAAAGTTTAAAAAATTGAAATCTCTTAAAAGCTTACTTCACATAAACAACTGTACCATCATCTTTTATAACTCTGTCCCATCCATATGGTAACTCTGAAATAAATGAAGATAATATAAAAATATATTTATAAAAAATTCCACACAATATTGATTGATTGGTGTTTAATGCCAACTTTAGCAATATTTGAGCGATATTGTGGTGTATCCACACAATAGATTGGCTACTCAGTAGCAATATGTTCATTAACATTCAGATAAAAAAAGATTTAAGTTCTAGGATTATATGTTTTATGTGAACTACCAGTAATATTTTAATGGTGGTTGAGGCCATCGTCTCTCTTCTATATACAACTGATATATGACAACTTCCATATTGGGAAGATTAAAGAATTCAAGATCAGGACTCGGCGTACTTTTAAATAAAACAGCTCAACCATTTATCTGTGAGGGTTGACATTTTACTCACAAGTGGAAAAGACTTGCAAACTTTAGAATAAGAATATCTGCTGGAAATCAAGAGCATCTATACAGTCAACTAGAACAACAGAACTTATGGCCATGAAACTTTTAAGCAAAGGTTTTGTTCTCGTAATCGAAAAAAACAGCCAATCAGAACACCATGTGTAATAAATTCAGTATTACAGCTGGATGATTTAGGAGTATAAGTATGAAAATCATACTCAAACATTTTATGACCGTATACCAGATGTGAATTTCAATATTCATCTTCTTCAGTTATCTTTGACATAAACGTCGGTTAGTCATGTTTCAAGGGATGTAACTCACCTCCTCTAATGTACTTTTCTTTTCCAGTTACTGGATGCTTCCATTGTGTTTGTTTTGTTTCATGGCTATAGAAAAGATAAATCTCTATATCAAACAAATTCATAACCAATTTTATTAAAATTCTTTACTGAATATATTCAACCTTTCTTTTACATACATTTTTTTGACTGCCCCAATTCAGACTTTTTATAATTTGCCTAAATATCAACAGTCCCAGTCATCCATAATTGATACCATATTTATTGATGGCTTGTACCTTTTCCTTTGATCATGTCACACGATAACATCTTTATCGAGCAGCACCTGACAAAAATTATCGTCGATTTCCCATATGACATTATATTGACTGACATTACCTTGACAAAAACATACTATCGTTAATATGTTTTGTTAGAAATGGACTTCTCGTCACATCTATGTAACTGTGCAACTTTGATATAATGACAGTTTGTTGGACTAGAGTCATGTGAGAATAGTAGGTCTTGTCGACATTACCATTTTAGGGTCAAAATGTACATACATGTAGCTATGATTCAATAAGAAGACGAAAGTTTTCATTGTCAAACTATAGTGCTTTTCAGTATTTCAATTAAATTTTGAGATTGTCAGTTTTATCAAAATTTCTTGTGAACATTCTTTAATAATTAAACTACTTTTTATAAAATTATTTGGGACAATTTGAAAAATTGATGAGCAAATGTCCTGAGACCGGTGCCTAGCTGAATCACTGCTTTTAATACTTAAATAAAAATGTTATACTTGAAGTAGTTTTGAATAAGGGTACAAAAGGCAAAGATTTTATAACAGCAGATATATCACCAAAAGACCCTCACTAACATGATATATATACTATCAATAGAAGAAATATTACATTTTGATTCTTTAAAATCTTGTGATACAATTTTGTTTAGATTGATTGATTGATTTATTTATTGTTGTTTAACATCAACTTAAGCAGTGAACAAATTTTATATACATGTATTAAACTACACAACTACAATACCCTTAGAAATAAAACATACTTATGCATAAAACAATCGGGTGATATTTACAAATCGAGGAAACAATAAAAGGATAACACCATATACAGGTATTAAGAACGTATGTTATCTAATTATATTTTAGTTGTTTGGAATTTGATCGACATTCATTAAAATTGTAGCAATAATATAATGTTTTGTACTACTACAGGACAAAACAAAATTCAATCAGAAATTTGACTTGATCAATCTGAATACTTGTAGAAATTGTTTGCATGAAGAAATTTTGACAGTCAAAAGCACACCTTGCATAGAAAACCCTTCCTTCAAAAGTGACCCTTTCTTCCCATCCTGGTGGTATTTCATCTTCGCTGTCTGTATCTAAAATGTTGTCAGACATGTGTCAATCCTAAAAACAGAAATATAATGTTCATGTAAAACATGGTATAAAGTCATAAACTGATATTACTACAAAGTAACAAGAAAAACTATTTAGATTGTATCACAACTTTAAAAATAAAAATTATTCTAACTGACTGCTACTAAAAATTCTTTCCATTAAACTTCAATCAATTGTTGGCCATCTTGGATTCTTATCATCATTTAAAACAACAGACAAAAATGGCCACAGTACAATGTAAAACCTTACAACTTTTATTTTTTATTTACACATAATTTCTTGCAAGTGTAAAAACACTTATTAATTTCTTTAAGATTTTCTACTAAATTTGTGTTTTTTAGATTTTATCTGACCATTTTGTCTGAAGTTTAATATTTCCAACACCATATATTTTCTGAAACGTATATGATTCCTCTACATTCTGTCAGAATATCATGAGATGCTTTTAAATATCTTGCAGTGAAATGCCATGTCCTGGGACATACTTTGGTTTTTTTTACGACTTTAGTCACATATCCTGTGGAGATTTAGAAGATGGGGGCAATAAAAGTTAATCCTTTTCACTAATTTTTATGACCATTTTCCTGTGAATTAAGGTCTATCACAGTGGGAAAATGTCGGTGAAATTCCCACAGAAGGATTAATTTTATGTCCATCACAGTGATTTATCACGGTATGTCCCTGACCGTACTGTACCCTACTCTAAAAATAGTAACGTCTTTCCCAGAAATTTAGTATTTTTAGGTCATGCATCAAGACCTCCAAAGAATTAAAATACAACTAAATCCAACCAAATTTAGCTAAAAATAATCCTTACATATTGACCTTCAATAACCAATTTTATTAATGCCGTTACATTTAATGTTTTTAAAAAAAAACAAAGTGAAAGAAACTTTTAAATAGGTGAATTAGTGTACAGAAAAACCTGTCTAAACCGAATCCCTTTGGGACTGAATAATTTGTTCAGTTTAGACAGGTTCAAATTACATAGACATTTAGTAGATGGGACTGTAAAGTGTGTCTGGTTTAGACAGGTTTTTGGTTTACTCAGGGTTCGGTTTAGACAGGTTTCACTGTATATGTACCTTTTAGAGCAAGAATGGATGAGTACTGTGAGCTCACATATATGTATATACAACCCTTACCTGTCTGTCATCTAAAGTAAAAAATGAAACTATGCATTCACAAATACAGTCCCATTACACAATATACTAAGCAAAAGAGAGGTCTAGTAGCTAAAGACCTGTAAAATTTGGCCTGGGCCCCCAAAAATTTTCAGACCTCAGTCCAGTTGGCAACTGAAATTTTGAATATTTCATATGCAATGTTACTTGCTGTACTTTAAGAAATTTTGCTGGGCTACTTAAATCGTTATTTTAGGGAGTTTGGCAGAAAACTGTAGTCAAACTTTTGTCCCTGCTTACTTACCAAGTTCCAAATGGTTGTGAAATTCTAAATTCCAGAGAACATTTTAATAGACACTGCCTAACATTGGGATACATTACTGCATTGTAGATACAAAATACAGTGGAACCTGTCTAATTCGTCACAAGAGACCAGCGAAATGTGTCGGATTGTACAGGATGTCGGAATACTCAGGATTTATTTTAGTTAATAGAAATACTTTGGGACCATAAATTGTTGTCGGATGTCGGAAAACTCAGGTGTCGGATTGCACAAGTTCCACTGTAAATGTATAGATGGAAAGTGGCAAAAATCAGCAGCATGACAAAAGCAGCTCGTGTATATGCATAATTATCTGCAATCCAAAAAATCATGCATGGAGAAATCATTATTATACACTGTGTCACCCAGTTTCAAGTAAGTTGAAACAGCTGCAAATGAAAACTACTTACTGCATTGTGTCCAACTAAAGTGCATCTGAGAGATACATTTTTGAGCAATTTAAATTCCACAATGACATACATTTGTGTATCCTATATGTGAATTGTATATACATGTTTATTTGTGTGCTATAGAAGCTTTAACATGCACTTTAATTTTGGCGATTGTTTATAATGGAAGTGTAACCTGGTTCATTTGGTTATATTATATATATTTTAATTCAAAGTCCTATAAAAAATACTTTTGTGTAATTAATCTAAGATCGTGTTTCAAATTGTCTTATAAATGTTTCATTTACAGAGATGGCCCGAATTATCTTCATTGATGTAGACGTGACTTGCGACAGGTCTGTGGTTTCCTCTGGGAACTAAAAAAATTCTTTGGAGTATTCTGAAGTATTTTGACAAATTGATTTTATATTTGAATCGGAACTGTATTCTGTAAGCAAACATGTGACACATTGACCCTTTGCTATGACGTCATGTATTTACTATGGGCGTTTACGCAGTAAAGATTTCATATACATTTCGCAGATTTTATGATTCAGTTTTTTGTTCAGATTTTGCCCAAAAAAATGAAAACGGAATTCTTGCATTATTATGATACCAAACGTATCATTACACATGGCAATGCAAGTTGGTTCTTTTTATTTCTTCTTTTTTTTTTTGCTACATGATTAACAGAAATTTTGGAAACAAAAATATTTACAAAAGGTACATGTTCCTTTCAATGTCCATACCTTAAAAATACAATGTACATTTTTGTATTTCGGTAAGTCTTATGACTCTATTATGACTATCCTATACATCACTCGCTTCTCAGGTCTCACCTACTCTTAATATCTAGTTTATGATTCAGGTTTATTCAGAATTCACTTACAGATGAACAACTTTATCATATGGCAATGATTTGTTTGTTTGTTACATGATTAACATTTTTTTTTATTTAAATGTTCCCATCAGTGTCACAGGCACTTGTTTCTGTAAAAAATATATACCATATACCTTATATTGTAATTATGGTATATATTTTTCACAGAAAAAAAGTGCCTGTGTAGGCTGTGATCAGTGTCTACCATATTTAGGGTTGCATAATGCGCAGGATTTTGCCCAGATTCTTTATTTTGCAGGAGGGGTGCGCATTATAAACAAGAACAATGTGTTTCACTCTTTTTTCAGATTCGGAATTTAAACATATATTTACCGATGTTGTACTACATTTCGTATCCACTACTAAACATCCGAATACACAAAAATATTGTGGGAAAACGACATATTAAAACTTAAAACAATTAACATTTTTTCTATTTTATTCAAGTTTAAAGAAGATAATAGTTCTCAGTAGAAGAAACACGCTCAAAACTATCAAAAATATATACGATTGACATTTAATTTTTACATTTCCGACCACGATTTTTTTCAAAAGTCCATGCGCATTATAGACACGAACTAGTTTTTTTCTGGAGATTTTCAAGGCTAAGAGGGGGTGCGCATTATGCATCAATGCACATAATGCAACCCTAAATACGGTATTGTCATTGAGTATTGACTATTGTATTTATATATAAACGAAAGTCTTATGACTCTATGACTAGCCTATCTATCGGTCGCTTCTCATTTCGCATCTGCTCTTCATATGCAGAACTAAAAGTATACCTGTTTCAAAAGATTAGAACTATAAATATATGATTGCCGATTCAATCAGGGGATGTAATAGGGAATGGGGACGGAATCGGCAAATAATTATGCAGGAAAAATTGGCCGATTTTACCACTCGATGTATCTCGGGATTCTATAAGTAAGGAAATTCTCGTCTAGTTCGCGTATATCGAGAAACTTTTCATTGGATAATTTTTTGACGTATTTGAAGTGTGTATGCAAATTTAGAATCGACCGAAATAAGTCAGAAATTACCAAAGAATAATTAGCCATAGAAACATTCTTACACGCTTTCATACTAGTAACCACAAGCTGCATATTGAAACGGGTCGATATACCCATCCAATTACTCCTGTTGAGAACCATATATGTTCCAATTGTAACTCTAAAAGCGTAGAGGATGAACTTCATTTTCTTATGTATTGTCCTAAGTTTGAAAACCACAGAAGAGAACTCTTTTCATATGTCCTTAATGATAATGCTGCTATATTAAATGCAGAGGATAAATTTGTTTGGATATTGAGCAACGAAGATCCATCTTGCATCAGAGAACTCGCAAAATTTATTCATTCGTGTTTTCAAATGGCACCATACATGTAGTTCCCTGCATGCATGTTTTATATTTTCCAAAAACAGTTATCTCTCTTTCATTGCCTACCAATGCAAACTATAACCTATAATTTTATTTGTTATTTAATTATGTCATTCTTCTTTCATGTACTATCTCATAATCTTTGTCAACCTTAATGTTCAATGATTGAGCTTTCTTTAATAAAGTATTTCGAATGTAATATACAGAAAATACAGAGGAAATTCGGCAAGATATTTTTAAGAAATTGAGCATTGTCAGCCGTTGATTATATAAATAAATCCAAAAGTTCTTCACGGTAGGTATATTCAATTTAAATAATTGCAACTATAATATTCATATAAATATGAACATAAAAAAAGTTATTGTTTAATATTTATAACAATTTCAAAATATAACAATTAAATGCAAAAAGTTGAATTAACAATAATTATTGGGGAAAATGCTTTTTAAGGAATTTGAATAAAGGGAGATAATCATAGTACTGTATAGTATTATAAAATTACTACTGAAAAAGTTTTTTGAGTGAAAAAAAAAATTGAACCAATAGTGATTAACATAGTTTGTCTATAAGCTAGTAATAAGTATCCTTATATTTAAAAAAAAAATGAAATAAATATTTTACAATACTGTCTGTACTCCTGTAGATCCTCTGTTTTTAATAACAATTTATATATTCATAAAATAAAATAATCTAAAATGCATATGTATGCTAAATAAAATTTGGATTAAGTGTTAACTATGTTAGATATCTACATACCATTAGTTGTTTACAAAATACACTTATATATATAATTATTGTTTGTAAACAAACATCTGCTTTGCATATCATAAATCCTCGGATTTACCATATTCTAAGAAGACACATTTTTTTTTATTAATTTATTTTATAAAAATATATAACCTATATTTTCTGTTTCTATATATAATAGCTAAGGTAAAAATACATTACAAAAGAAAAAAAATCCATTCAGAAAATTTTTTCAAACTAAAAATCTTCCTGATTCTGATCCCGATCTTACCAGCAGCTCGCTGGTAAGATTTGGCCTAAAATTTGATTATATTTTACATCACATCCAAAATATTACAAGAAGACGTATGTTGAATAGGAAATAATACAAACCTTCTGGGCATTTAAATATTTCAAACTATTCCATCCATATTTTATCAAAATATATCCATGAATTAATCTTTGGCAATGTCGTTTATCAAAAACGATACACAATCTAGCATGTTATGGCGGATGCTAATATAAGGGGAGACTAGCGAGTCCTAGGCTAGAATAAGTGGTGACAGAATATGCAAACTAGAAGAATCATGTAATGAATGATGATATTGTTACTTTTTCATAGTTTGGTTTCTGCAGCCTATAAAACGAGCTTAATATTACCAAATGGATTTGCCAAAAAAATTGAACTATTTTTATCCACATTAAACTTTTCACATATTTGGGAAAATCAGAACACATTTTCTAAAAGGCGTTTATTACATGCAATAGATAAAAAACTTAATGAAAGATATTTACACCATTGGAAAGAAAACATGTTTTGTGACAAAAATTTAATTAATGGCAATAAGCTAAGAACATACAGGAAAATTAAAGAAAGTTATAACTTAGAAAAATATTTACTTCTAGACTTGGATAAAAATGTTATTAGAAATTATACTAAAATAAGAATAAGCAATAGCAGCCTTAAAATTGAACATTTAGGTCGTCATAATAAAACTCCTTTAGAAAATAGATTATGTCCCCTGTGCCTTGCAGAAGTTGAAGGTGAATTCCATTTCACTGTAAAATGTACAAGCTTATATGCAGTAAGAGATAAATTATGATGAAATCAGTGCAATAATTCCTTCATTTGTTAATATGACTGATGAGAGTAAATTTAAGTTCGTGTACAGTGAATATGATGTTATTAGAGTTATTGTCAAAGGTATAAATGATATGTACAATGCTAGAAATGAACTACTAAATAATCAATAATTTTTGGAGATGATGTGGTAATTATTGTAACTGTAGCATCGTGTTATTGGTTTTCGTTCTATTATCGATTTTCTGATATAGCGATTAACAGTGTTAACCCTTCATTCATATGACAATTCGAATTTTCAAAGAATGGTTAGTTAAATATTTCTTTGTACATAAGATTGTTTTAAAAGCCATTCTTGTATTTTAATATACTCTCAATTATCTGGCAACTTTTGCAGTCAGTAAAATGGCATCATATGTTTTCGTATGAAGTAAAACAGGGCCAATATACGAGATGGAAACGAATATAAAATCCGGAAATGGCTGGTTTTAAAATTTCATGGTTCTGGCCATCTACAAAACATACTACATCTAAATAAAATAACAGAATGTTTGAAAATGACCACTTTCAAAATTGTGTTTACTTTTGATGTTTTTTTTAGTGCTGAAACCACATGCACTGCAAGGTGACATGTATTTTATATAAGAAACAGGCACATTTCAGTCAGCTCTTTTGTTTACAAGTACGATCAGTGACCCCATGACAGTCACATGACAGGAAGAGCCAATGTCTCTCGAGAGGCAGACGACATAGTTCAATTTATATAGCCCTTCTGGATTTTTTTCCAGCTACCTTACAAATGAAGTAAATTTTTAGCATTACAAAAAGTATGGTTCAGTAGATAGGTTCACTATTTTTGGTACTTACGTCTTTAAAAGCAACCTTGAACATTTTCGACAGATGTCAAGTTGGAGTCCTGTTTACGTTCCAGAAATAGAAACCGGAAGACACGTCAAAAATAATGCGTGCACTGTGGAAATCAAAATAAAATGGATGATACGAAAACATGACATACGAAAACACATACCGTGACGATAGTGTATTTTGGACTTGTACAGAGACGTGCCAAAAGTATCTGGTCACTGTAATTTTTTACTATATATTTCATATAAAACCACAATTTTTCAAAGCATTATTCAAAAGTCAATTCTTGTTCGATTTTGATGAAAGTTTGACCAACAGAAGCGAGAACGTACGTAGTTTTCTGTGATTATTTTAAAAAAAATTTTGGAAGCACAGATTTTAAATATTCATGATTTAATCACAAACTTAAATTATTTGTCTTCAAATGTACTATCATTGTATTGTATTTTTGAAGTTCAAAATTTAGTTTTGTGTTTAAATCCTAAACTCATAAAAATTATAGATTATAAAATTATGCTAAATTAGTGTAAAACTACATTTGATCCTGTTTTTGTTGGTAAAAAAATCATCAAAATCGAACAAGAGTCGACTTTGGAATAATGCTTTTAAAAAATGTGGTTTTATATGAAATATATAGTAAAAAATGCTTTCGAGTTGATCCGGCCTGAAAACTATTCGGCCTTATGCAAATCCGGCCTTAAACAAATGCGGCCTTAGTTGATACAGCCTTGGTTAATTAATGCGGCCTCAATGATGTGTATCTATGGATATATATGATACATACAATAAAACGACACATTGTGATGATTTGAGTAAATAATTAAGTGATGGTCCTACTATTACATAGTCTGTGTTTCCACTGGAAACAACTGTCACACTCTAAAGCATGCTGCTTTGGATGGACGTTCTGCTCACACACAATACAAGGAAACGACATAGTTGATAGTTTTGAAAATAGTAGGACCATCACCAAAATGTGCATATATTAGTGCGGTTTCATCAAAAGAATTGGAGTACTTTTTGAGTAATTTATAGTATGGCTTCCTTTTACTTTTTGGTAACCCTTATAATCATACTGCCAGTACTATTATACGACTATTAAACAAATGATAATTAATTGCAAGAGAACATCTAAGGAATTTCGCTTGTTGACAGCTTGGTATATCAACCTGAATTGTTTTTCTAATCATCAACTTCAATGGAAATGATTTCCGTCATTATTACCAAAAATTACTAATTAAAAAATTGTTAAAATAATAACGATTTATTATGGCTTTTCATATTGAGTTACGAGTAAATCTTGTGAAAACACTACAAGTTCCAATATTTTATTCATCATAGCCATGAATATTTAAATAATATTTTAAATTTAAATAGAACTTTTATTTTTTAATTATTCTTTTCCATTTGATATAAGGTCGGATTTGCCGTAGGCCGCATACATATATGATAAGGCCGGAACATCAATTTGATATAAGGCCGGATTTGCGTAATGCCGCATCAACTAAGGCCGAACAACTACGGCCGAATCTGTCATAAGGCCGAAACAACTTGTAAGGGTAAAAAATCACAGTGACCGGATACTTTTGGCACGTCTCTGTATTTATGTTCTAGTATATCTACAATAATGTATTTATGAGGGGATGTGTGTGGTAGTTTATATGTATACTTTAATGTCAAATGCCTGTATAGTGTGTATCGTTTTTTGGTAACAATCCTATTTATGGATTTCAAACCAATAAAATATTTCTTATTTCTTATTACTTACTTTCTAATACCCGGAAATGGTACGTTACCATATTATAAAATACACAGCAATGTCGGAAAATATTAATAGATGCAAACTCCGGTAAGTTACTCATCAGTTAGAATATGAATATTCGGGAGAAGATTCAAATTATCATTCCCCCTTTACCAACTATTTTAGCATATACTTTTATTTCAAATCCACACAAACCCACCAAATATTACACTTTTTTTTCATTTCGGATCACGCTTGACCATTTCGTAACGATCGACATTTGACGGAAATGTCCGAGTTGATTAACGTATGCGTTCGGAATAAACATATAGAGTTCACAAAAACTAAGTTCAAGTTCAAGTTCAAGTTCAAAGTTTTATTCATAGTCGGTACATATGTAAATATTAGATAATAACACAAGCTCTTGTGAGCTTTTAAAACCGACATTGATAATAAAAAAAAAAAAAAAAAAAACACCCATAAAAATCACATGGGGGAAAGCAAGGATTTGCATAGTAAAATTTTACCGTATTTAAATCCATGGGGGAAGCAAGAATGCATGTAAATGTTAATAACCAGTCAAAAGCCAAACACATGGGGCAATAGCCTTTATGTGTTTTGCCTTTCGATATATAGAAGCCATACATAAAGCATACAAATAAGACATTGAGGCATATCACAACACATGAAAATACATATACATGTACATATAAAAAGCAGGTACATTATATATGCAAGCGAAGCATTCTGATTTCAGGACCTCACATACTCAGCACACGTGCAGCAATCGCCACTCTATTTGTACTGTACTCTGACAGTACAATGAGGCACATGAACCAGATTAGAATGAAATGCTAAAAAAGTGAAAAATACACAAAAGCAGTGAATCTGCACTATTAAAATATAACAAAATATGCATATGATCAGTTGTTAAGAGTAACAAGCTGAACGTGATTTACCATTCCAAGAATTTATCAAATTTGTGAATTTTAAAAAAGAAAATTCTTTCCAAAAGTGGTCTGGCAAATCATTCCACGTTTTAGCCGCAAAATATTTAAATGAATTTAACCCATACCTTGTTGTCTGTTCATTAGATTATGCAAATAGACTGGACTCTGCTTATTGACAATTTTGAAAGTTTCAATGG
The DNA here is from genome assembly GCA_963680875.1 of Bathymodiolus brooksi. Lineage (NCBI taxonomy): Eukaryota > Metazoa > Mollusca > Bivalvia > Mytilida > Modiolidae > Bathymodiolus > Bathymodiolus brooksi. The sequence goes on along the minus strand of OY804578.1, from coordinate 49,330,483 downwards.
CTATTGTTCTTATTCGTCTAAATCTTAATTAGGGTAATTTGGATTTTTCTAAGAGATCCTCATTTGCACTGTTATAATCATTATAAATATTTTTCAAAGCCCTATCCTGAACCCTCTCCCCATCCTTTCCCCTTTTACGCCACCCTTAACCCTTTCCCTTTTCCCATCCCTAACCTTCCCCTAAACCACACCACGCTCTTCTCAACCTTTTCTCACCTCGAACCCTTCCTTTTTTCTCACCCTTAACCCTTCTCACATTTTCTCACCTTAGCCCTTCCACTTTCCCCCACTTACCCATTATTCCACCATTAACCTTTCCCCCCTTATTCCCACCATTAAACCTTCTCTTTTCCCCATTCTTAACACTGATCCCTTTTCCCCATCCCTAACCATTCCCCATTTTCCCGCCTTTACCCACCCTTAGGGCGCCTTTTCCCCTTAAGCCTTCCCCTTTTTCCCCACCCTTACTCCTTCCCTCTTTTCCGCCCTTAACCCTTTCCCTTTCCCCACCCTTAACACTTCCCCTTATTCCCACCCTTGCCTTTCCCTTTTTTACCACCCTTAATCCATCCCCTGTTTTCCCCATCCTTATACCTTCCCCCTTTTCATACCCTTAACCCTGCCCCCTTAATCCCACCTTTAAACTTTCTACCGTTTTCCCCGCCCTTAAAACTTCCCCTTTACCCATATTTAGGGATTGATCCTTATTCAGGGTACCAGTAATATACTTATTGGTGTTACTGGGCTCAATATTAAGCCCATTAACATAACATCTATAAGTGAGAACTGGATTTGCAATGAAGAGATGTAATATAATGAATTATAAATTTCATGATATTTGTATAAATGAGGTAAACGTGGCTAATCATTTTAATCAAAGAAACTTTTATTTAAAGGCGAATTACAACAAAAATTAGTTAAATATGCTAAGCTTGTCATTATAGAATTTGTTCATATTTCAACTATTGGCAAAAATGTCTTACAAAAAGGCGGGGGGGGGGGGGGGGGGGTTGGAGTGTACGTCATAACGTTGGATGTCGGACCCGAAATTTAGAAGCCATTTTTGTCGCTTGAAGGTAATTTTTTAACTGTAGTTTAGTTATTGTAAGGATAATATTAAATATGCCCCTAAGTGTCCGCTAAACAACGATATGCCCATAGTTCAAAAGCATGTTGTCAAACTCTCAAACACTTAAACAATGTGTTCGCTACAGGTGGAAATAACGTAGGATATCGGTGGCACTTCCACGAAAAGGGATATATATGATACATACAATAAAACGACACATTGTGATGATTTGAATAAATAATTAAGTGATGGTCCTACTATTACATAGTCTGTGTTTCCACTGGAAACAAATGTCACACTCTAAAGCATGCTGCTTTGGATGGACGTTCTGCTCACACACAATACAAGGAAACGACATAGTTGATAGTTTTGAAAATAGTAGGACCATCACCAAAATGTGCATATATTAGTGCGGTTTCATCAAAAGAATTGGAGTACTTTTTGAGTAATTTATAGTATGGCTTTCTTTTACTTTTTGGTAACCCTTATAATCATACTGCCAGTGCAATTATACGACTATTAAACAAATGATAATTAATTGCAAGAGAACATCTAAGGAATTTCGCTTGTTGACAGCTTGGTATATCAACCTGAATTGTTTTTCTAATCATCAACTTCAATGGAAATGATTTCCGTCATTATTACCAAAAATTACTAATTAAAAAATTGTTAAAATAATAACGATTTATTATGGCTTTTCATATTGAGTTACGAGTAAATCTTGTGAAAACACTACAAGTTCCAATATTTTATTCATCATAGCCATGAATATTTAAATAATATTTTAAATTTAAATAGAACTTTTATTTTTTAATTATTCTTTTCCATTTGATATAAGGCCGGATTTGCCGTAGGCCGCATACATATATGATAAGGCCGGAACATCAATTTGATATAAGGCCGGATTTGCGTAATGCCGCATCAACTAAGGCCGAACCAACTACGGCCGAATCTGTCATAAGGCCGAAACAACTTGTAAGGGTAAAAAATCACAGTGACCGGATACTTTTGGCACGTCTCTGTATTTATGTTCTAGTATAACTACAATAATGTATTTATGAGGGGATGTGTGTGGTAGTTTATATGTATACTTTAATGTCAAATGCCTGTATAGTGTGTATCGTTTTTTGGTAACAATCCTATTTATGGATTTCAGACCAATAAAATATTTCTTATTTCTTATTTCTTACTTTCTAATACCCGGAAATGGTACGTTACCATATTATAAAATACACAGCAATGTCGGAAAATATTAATAGATGCAAACTCCGGTAAGTTACTCATCAGTTAGAATATGAATATTCGGGAGAAGATTCAAATTATCATTCCCCCTTTACCAACTATTTTAGCATATACTTTTATTTCAAATCCACACAAACCCACCAAATATTACACTTTTTTTTCATTTCGGATCACGCTTGGCCATTTCGTAACGATCGACATTTGACGGAAATGTCCGAGTTGATTAACGTATGCGTTCGGAATAAACATATAGAGTTCACAAAAACTAAGTTCAAGTTCAAGTTCAAAGTTTTATTCATAGTCGGTACATGTGTAAATATTAGATAATAACACAAGCTCTTGTGAGCTTTTAAAACCGACATTGATAATAAAAAAAAAAAAAAAACACCCATAAAAATCACATGGAGGAAAGCAAGGATTTGCATAGTAAAATTTTACCGTATTTAAATCCATGGGGGAAGCAAGAATGCATGTAAATGTTAATAACCAGTCAAAAGCCAAACACATGGGGCAATAGCCTTTATGTGTTTTGCCTTTCGATATATAGAAGCCATACATAAAGCATACAAATAAGACATTGAGGCATATCACAACACATGAAAATACATATACATGTACATATAAAAAGCAGGTACATTATATATGCAAGCGAAGCATTCTGATTTCAGGACCTCACATACTCAGCACACGTGCAGCAATCGCCACTCTATTTGTACTGTACTCTGACAGTACAATGAGGCACATGAACCAGATTAGAATGAAATGCTAAAAAAGTGAAAAATACACAAAAGCAGTGAATCTGCACTATTAAAATATAACAAAATATGCATATGATCAGTTGTTAAGAGTAACAAGCTGAACGTGATTTACCATTCCAAGAATTTATCAAATTTGTGAATTTTAAAAAAGAAAATTCTTTCCAAAAGTGGTCTGGCAAATCATTCCACGTTTTAGCCGCAAAATATTTAAATGAATTTAACCCATACCTTGTTGTCTGTTCATTAGATTATGCAAATAGACTGGACTCTGCTTATTGACAATTTTGAAAGTTTCAATGGCTATTGTTCTTATTCGTCTAAATCTTAATTAGGGTAATTTGGATTTTTCTAAGAGATCCTCATTTGCACTGTTATAATCATTATAAATATTTTTCAAAGCCCTATCCTGAACCCTCTCCCCATCCTTTCCCCTTTTACGCCACCCTTAACCCTTTCCCTTTTCCCATCCCTAACCTTCCCCTAAACCACACCACGCTCTTCTCAACCTTTTCTCACCTCGAACCCTTCCTTTTTTCTCACCCTTAACCCTTCTCACATTTTCTCACCTTAGCCCTTCCACTTTCCCCCACTTACCCATTATTCCACCATTAACCTTTCCCCCCTTATTCCCACCATTAAACCTTCTCTTTTCCCCATTCTTAACACTGATCCCTTTTCCCCATCCCTAACCATTCCCCATTTTCCCGCCTTTACCCACCCTTAGGGCGCCTTTTCCCCTTAAGCCTTCCCCTTTTTCCCCACCCTTACTCCTTCTCTCTTTTCCGCCCTTAACCCTTTCCCTTTCCCCACCCTTAACACTTCCCCTTATTCCCACCCTTGCCTTTCCCTTTTTTACCACCCTTAATCCATCACCTGTTTTCCCCATCCTTATACCTTCCCCCTTTTCATACCCTTAACCTTGCCCCCTTAATCCCACCTTTAAACTTTCTACCGTTTTCCCCGCCCTTAAAACTTCCCCTTTACCCATATTTAGGGATTGATCCTTATTCAGGATACCAGTAATATACGTATTGGTGTTACTGGGCTCAATATTAAGCCCATTAACATAACATCTATAAGTGAGAACTGGATTTGCAATGAAGAAATGTAATATAATGAATTATAAATTTCATGATATTTGTATAAATGAGGTAAACGTGGCTAATCATTTTAATCAAAGAAACTTTTATTTAAAGGCGAATTACAACAAAAATTAGTTAAATATGCTAAGCTTGTCATTATAGAATTTGTTCATATTTCAACTATTGGCAAAAATGTCTTACAAAAAGGCGGGGGGGGGGGGGGGGGGGTTGGAGTGTACGTCATAACGTTGGATGTCGGACCCGAAATTTAGAAGCCATTTTTGTCGCTTGAAGGTAATTTTTTAACTGTAGTTTAGTTATTGTAAGGATAATATTAAATATGCCCCTAAGTGTCCGCTAAACAACGATATGCCCATAGTTCAAAAGCATGTTGTCAAACTCTCAAACACTTAAACAATGTGTTCGCTACAGGTGGAAATAACGTAGGATATCGGTGGCACTTCCACGAAAAGGGATATATATGATACATACAATAAAACGACACATTGTGATGATTTGAATAAATAATTAAGTGATGGTCCTACTATTACATAGTCTGTGTTTCCACTGGAAACAAATGTCACACTCTAAAGCATGCTGCTTTGGATGGACGTTCTGCTCACACACAATACAAGGAAACGACATAGTTGATAGTTTTGAAAATAGTAGGACCATCACCAAAATGTGCATATATTAGTGCGGTTTCATCAAAAGAATTGGAGTACTTTTTGAGTAATTTATAGTATGGCTTTCTTTTACTTTTTGGTAACCCTTATAATCATACTGCCAGTGCAATTATACGACTATTAAACAAATGATAATTAATTGCAAGAGAACATCTAAGGAATTTCGCTTGTTGACAGCTTGGTATATCAACCTGAATTGTTTTTCTAATCATCAACTTCAATGGAAATGATTTCCGTCATTATTACCAAAAATTACTAATTAAAAAATTGTTAAAATAATAACGATTTATTATGGCTTTTCATATTGAGTTACGAGTAAATCTTGTGAAAACACTACAAGTTCCAATATTTTATTCATCATAGCCATGAATATTTAAATAATATTTTAAATTTAAATAGAACTTTTATTTTTTAATTATTCTTTTCCATTTGATATAAGGCCGGATTTGCCGTAGGCCGCATACATATATGATAAGGCCGGAACATCAATTTGATATAAGGCCGGATTTGCGTAATGCCGCATCAACTAAGGCCGAACCAACTACGGCCGAATCTGTCATAAGGCCGAAACAACTTGTAAGGGTAAAAAATCACAGTGACCGGATACTTTTGGCACGTCTCTGTATTTATGTTCTAGTATAACTACAATAATGTATTTATGAGGGGATGTGTGTGGTAGTTTATATGTATACTTTAATGTCAAATGCCTGTATAGTGTGTATCGTTTTTTGGTAACAATCCTATTTATGGATTTCAGACCAATAAAATATTTCTTATTTCTTATTTCTTACTTTCTAATACCCGGAAATGGTACGTTACCATATTATAAAATACACAGCAATGTCGGAAAATATTAATAGATGCAAACTCCGGTAAGTTACTCATCAGTTAGAATATGAATATTCGGGAGAAGATTCAAATTATCATTCCCCCTTTACCAACTATTTTAGCATATACTTTTATTTCAAATCCACACAAACCCACCAAATATTACACTTTTTTTTCATTTCGGATCACGCTTGGCCATTTCGTAACGATCGACATTTGACGGAAATGTCCGAGTTGATTAACGTATGCGTTCGGAATAAACATATAGAGTTCACAAAAACTAAGTTCAAGTTCAAGTTCAAAGTTTTATTCATAGTCGGTACATGTGTAAATATTAGATAATAACACAAGCTCTTGTGAGCTTTTAAAACCGACATTGATAATAAAAAAAAAAAAAAAACACCCATAAAAATCACATGGAGGAAAGCAAGGATTTGCATAGTAAAATTTTACCGTATTTAAATCCATGGGGGAAGCAAGAATGCATGTAAATGTTAATAACCAGTCAAAAGCCAAACACATGGGGCAATAGCCTTTATGTGTTTTGCCTTTCGATATATAGAAGCCATACATAAAGCATACAAATAAGACATTGAGGCATATCACAACACATGAAAATACATATACATGTACATATAAAAAGCAGGTACATTATATATGCAAGCGAAGCATTCTGATTTCAGGACCTCACATACTCAGCACACGTGCAGCAATCGCCACTCTATTTGTACTGTACTCTGACAGTACAATGAGGCACATGAACCAGATTAGAATGAAATGCTAAAAAAGTGAAAAATACACAAAAGCAGTGAATCTGCACTATTAAAATATAACAAAATATGCATATGATCAGTTGTTAAGAGTAACAAGCTGAACGTGATTTACCATTCCAAGAATTTATCAAATTTGTGAATTTTAAAAAAGAAAATTCTTTCCAAAAGTGGTCTGGCAAATCATTCCACGTTTTAGCCGCAAAATATTTAAATGAATTTAACCCATACCTTGTTGTCTGTTCATTAGATTATGCAAATAGACTGGACTCTGCTTATTGACAATTTTGAAAGTTTCAATGGCTATTGTTCTTATTCGTCTAAATCTTAATTAGGGTAATTTGGATTTTTCTAAGAGATCCTCATTTGCACTGTTATAATCATTATAAATATTTTTCAAAGCCCTATCCTGAACCCTCTCCCCATCCTTTCCCCTTTTACGCCACCCTTAACCCTTTCCCTTTTCCCATCCCTAACCTTCCCCTAAACCACACCACGCTCTTCTCAACCTTTTCTCACCTCGAACCCTTCCCTTTTTCTCACCCTTAACCCTTCTCACATTTTCTCACCTTAGCCCTTCCACTTTCCCCCACTTACCCATTATTCCACCATTAACCTTTCCCCCCTTATTCCCACCATTAAACCTTCTCTTTTCCCCATTCTTAACACTGATCCCTTTTCCCCATCCCTAACCATTCCCCATTTTCCCGCCTTTACCCACCCTTAGGGCGCCTTTTCCCCTTAAGCCTTCCCCTTTTTCCCCACCCTTACTCCTTCTCTCTTTTCCGCCCTTAACCCTTTCCCTTTCCCCACCCTTAACACTTCCCCTTATTCCCACCCTTGCCTTTCCCTTTTTTACCACCCTTAATCCATCACCTGTTTTCCCCATCCTTATACCTTCCCCCTTTTCATACCCTTAACCTTGCCCCCTTAATCCCACCTTTAAACTTTCTACCGTTTTCCCCGCCCTTAAAACTTCCCCTTTACCCATATTTAGGGATTGATCCTTATTCAGGATACCAGTAATATACGTATTGGTGTTACTGGGCTCAATATTAAGCCCATTAACATAACATCTATAAGTGAGAACTGGATTTGCAATGAAGAAATGTAATATAATGAATTATAAATTTCATGATATTTGTATAAATGAGGTAAACGTGGCTAATCATTTTAATCAAAGAAACTTTTATTTAAAGGCGAATTACAACAAAAATTAGTTAAATATGCTAAGCTTGTCATTATAGAATTTGTTCATATTTCAACTATTGGCAAAAATGTCTTACAAAAAGGCGGGGGGGGGGGGGGGGGGGGGGGTTGGAGTGTACGTCATAACGTTGGATGTCGGACCCGAAATTTAGAAGCCATTTTTGTCGCTTGAAGGTAATTTTTTAACTGTAGTTTAGTTGTTGTAAGGATAATATTAAATATGCCCCTAAGTGTCCGCTAAACAACGATATGCCCATAGTTCAAAAGCATGTTGTCAAACTCTCAAACACTTAAACAATGTGTTCGCTACAGGTGGAAATAACGTAGGATATCGGTGGCACTTCCACGAAAAGGGATATATATGATACATACAATAAAACGACACATTGTGATGATTTGAGTAAATAATTAAGTGATGGTCCTACTATTACATAGTCTGTGTTGCCACTGGAAACAACTGTCACACTCTAAAGCATGCTGCTTTGGATGGACGTTCTGCTCACACACAATACAAGGAAACGACATAGTTGATAGTTTTGAAAATAGTAGGACCATCACCAAAATGTGCATATATTAGTGCGGTTTCATCAAAAGAATTGGAGTACTTTTTGAGTAATTTATAGTATGGCTTCCTTTTACTTTTTGGTAACCCTTATAATCATACTGCCAGTGCAATTATACGACTATTAAACAAATGATAATTAATTGCAAGAGAACATCTAAGGAATTTCGCTTGTTGACAGCTTGGTATATCAACCTGAATTGTTTTTCTAATCATCAACTTCAATGGAAATGATTTCCGTCATTATTACCAAAAATTACTAATTAAAAAATTGTTAAAATAATATCGATTTATTATGGCTTTTCATATTGAGTTACGAGTAAATCTTGTGAAAACACTACAAGTTCCAATATTTTATTCATCATAGCCATGAATATTTAAATAATATTTTAAATTTGAATAGAACTTTTATTTTTTAATTATTCTTTTCCATTTGATATAAGACCGGATTTGCCGTAGGCCGCATACATATATGATAAGGCCGGAACATCAATTTGATATAAGGCCGGATTTGCGTAATGCCGCATCAACTAAGGCCGAACCAACTACGGCCGAATCTGTCATAAGGCCGAAACAACTTGTAAGGGTAAAAAATCACAGTGACCGGATACTTTTGGCACGTCTCTGTATTTATGTTCTAGTATAACTACAATAATGTATTTATGAGGGGATGTGTGTGGTAGTTTATATGTATACTTTAATGTCAAATGCCTGTATAGTGTGTATCGTTTTTTGGTAACAATCCTATTTATGGATTTCAAACCAATAAAATATTTCTTATTTCTTATTTCTTACTTTCTAATACCCGGAAATGGTACGTTACCATATTATAAAATACACAGCAATGTCGGAAAATATTAAGAGATGCAAACTCCGGTAAGTTACTCATCAGTTAGAATATGAATATTCGGGAGAAGATTCAAATTATCATTCCCCCTTTACCAACTATTTTAGCACATACTTTTATTTCAAATCCACACAAACCCACCAAATATTACACTTTTTTTTCATTTCGGATCACGCTTGGCCATTTCGTAACGATCGACATTTGACGGAAATGTCCGAGTTGATTAACGTATGCGTTCGGAATAAACATATAGAGTTCACAAAAACTAAGTTCAAGTTCAAGTTCAAAGTTTTATTCATAGTCGGTACATGTGTAAATATTAGATAATAACACAAGCTCTTGTGAGCTTTTAAAACCGACATTGATAATAAAAAAAAAAAAAAAACACCCATAAAAATCACATGGGGGAAAGCAAGGATTTGCATAGTAACAATTTACCGTATTTAAATCCATGGGGGAAGCAAGAATGCATGTAAATGTTAATAACCAGTCAAAAGCCAAACACATGGGGCAATAGCCTTTATGTGTTTTGCCTTTCGATATATAGAAGCCATACATAAAGCATACAAATAAGACATTGAGGCATATCACAACACATGAAAATACATATACATGTACATATAAAAAGCAAGTACATTATATATGCAAGCGAAGCATTCTGATTTCAGGACCTCACATACTCAGCACACGTGCAGCAATCGCCACTCTATTTGTACTGTACTCTGACAGTACAATGAGGCACATGAACCAGATTAGAATGAAATGCTAAAAAAGTGAAAAATACACAAAAGCAGTGAATCTGCACTATTAAAATATAACAAAATATGCATATGATCAGTTGTTAAGAGTAACAAGCTGAACGTGATTTACCATTCCAAGAATTTATCAAATTTGTGAATTTTAAAAAAGAAAATTCTTTCCAAAAGTGGTCTGGCAAATCATTCCACGTTTTAGCCGCAAAATATTTAAATGAATTTAACCCATACCTTGTTGTCTGTTCATTAGATTATGCAAATAGACTGGACTCTGCTTATTGACAATTTTGAAAGTTTCAATGGCTATTGTTCTTATTCGTCTAAATCTTAATTAGGGTAATTTGGATTTTTCTAAGAGATCCTCATTTGCACTGTTATAATCATTATAAATATTTTTCAAAGCCCTATCCTGAACCCTCTCCCCATCCTTTCCCCTTTTACGCCACCCTTAACCCTTTCCCTTTTCCCATCCCTAACCTTCCCCTAAACCACACCACGCTCTTCTCAACCTTTTCTCACCTCGAACCCTTCCTTTTTTCTCACCCTTAACCCTTCTCACATTTTCTCACCTTAGCCCTTCCACTTTCCCCCACTTACCCATTATTCCACCATTAACCTTTCCCCCCTTATTCCCACCATTAAACCTTCTCTTTTCCCCATTCTTAACACTGATCCCTTTTGCCCATCCCTAACCATTTCCCGCCTTTACCCACCCTTAGGGCGCCTTTTCCCCTTAAGCCTTCCCCTTTTTCCCCACCCTTACTCCTTCCCTCTTTTCCGCCCTTAACCCTTTCCCTTTCCCCACCCTTAACACTTCCCCTTATTCCCACCCTTGCCTTTCCCTTTTTTACCACCCTTAATCCATCCCCTGTTTTCCCCATCCTTATACCTTCCCCCTTTTCATACCCTTAACCCTGCCCCCTTAATCCCACCTTTAAACTTTCTACCGTTTTCTCCGCCCTTAAAACTTCCCCTTTACCCATATTTAGGGATTGATCCTTATTCAGGGTACCAGTAATATACTTATTGGTGTTACTGGGCTCAATATTAAGCCCATTAACATAACATCTATAAGTGAGAACTGGATTTGCAATGAAGAAATGTAATATAATGAATTATAAATTTCATGATATTTGTATAAATGAGGTAAACGTGGCTAATCATTTTAATCAAAGAAACTTTTATTTAAAGATGAATTACAACAAAAATTAGTTAAATATTGTCAAAAGCTTGTCATTATAGAATTTGTTCATATTTCAACTATTGGCAAAAATGTCTTACAAAAAGGCGGGGGGGGTGGGGGGGGGGGGGGTTGAGTGTACGTCATAACGTTGGATGTCGGACCCGAAATTTAGAAGCCATTTTTGTCGCTTGAAGGTAATTTTTTAACTGTAGTTTAGTTATTGTAAGGATAATATTAAATATGCCCCTAAGTGTCCGCTAAACAACGATATGCCCATAGTTCAAAAGCATGTTGTCAAACTCTCAAACACTTCAACAATGTGTTCGCTACAGGTGGAAATAACGTAGGATATCGGTGGCACTTCCACGAAAAGGGTCCATTTCTCCTTCTGTCACACATGTAGACGAGAGAAACATATTACAGAGTGTTCGAAAATTAACTAAGAATCCAACTGTCATAAAATGTCTTAGAAATTCTCAACTATTTTGTCTACTGGGGACAAAATCGTAATATGATGTTGGATACACTCATGTGTAGCGAAGGATGTCGACGGCGGCTCGATGATTTGTTTGCTTGATGGAGTTTAACGCCACTTCAACAATATTTCAGTTATATCATGGCGGTCAGTTTAATTCAGTATCTTTTTTCGGCCAAATCGTATTTTGATAGTAGAATAGCATCGTAGTTTTTTATATATTCTTTTTTTCAGGAGAAAACGCTAGGTGATATCTCTTTTAAATTAGAGACTAAAATAATGAGCTTCATGTCTGTTTTTTTTCGAAAAAAATATAATCAAGTCTACTCAAGTGTTGTCAATAATATGCAATGCAATTTGTTTACAATTTTCCCTTTGCAGAGTTTGGGTTTGTTTTTATTGATTTCATCACGTATTTCCGATTTTAAGTGTCATTCTTACTAAGTATCATTAATAATATTAACTGATTACCCCGGGATCCAATTTCATTGATATATTTCTTAAATTATATTAATTCTAGCGAATTTATATGCAACATGCTTCCTGGTTATTCATAGCAGTTATCAGTATTCGGCAAACTTCGGAAAAGCAGCCGACTTATAATTAGGTCGTGTTAATGGCGATTTTACCAACAGACATTCGAATTCTTTTCACTAATTACGACATTATAGCATATTTTTAAAACCTGGCTTCTTGTTCAGAACATTTTATTAGTATAAAACATCGAATAATGGTAACATGTAATATAAACAAAAAAAATTCAATTCTGACAGCCGGTATGCCTTTAAATGACCTACCTGTGATTAAATCCAACTTCATATAATTAAATGTTTGTTGTATGTTTTCTTTCTTTTGTTATAGGCTCAATGAGTTAGGTAGTTGGATTACCAAACAACTCACACAAGCCTATCACCAATACGGCGTGGGTTCGTTCCCGTCTTTGTAAATTACAAAAAGAGTGCACTCGACTCGCAGCCGCAAGTGATACAGTTTACCAGTCGGTGGTTCTCTCCGGGTACTCTGGCTTCTTCCACCATTAAAACTGGTCACCATGATATAGCTGAAATATTATTGCTGACAGTGGCGTTAAACACAATAAATCAATTTATTACATCAAATCTTTTGTGATATTACCCGACAAAAACCTTAAAAAAAAAACCCAAATACAATATACGTTTAAAGGCTGTCAGAATTGAATTTGTTTGCTTATATCAAAAGTTGCCAATATTCGATGCTTTATACTAATAAATTGTTCTGAACAAAAAGCCAGGTTTAAAAAATATGCTATAATGCCGTAATTAGTGAAAAGAATTCGAATGTCTTTTGGTGGAATCGCCATTAACACGACCTAATTATCAGTCGGTTGCAGTTCCGAAGCTTGCCGAACAGTGATAACTGCTATGAATAACCGAGAAAGTATGTTGCATGTAAATTCGTTAAAATTAATATAATTTAAGAAACATATCTATAAAATTGATCCCCGGGGTAATCAGTTAATATTATATAATGGTATTTAGTAAGAATGACACTTAAAATTGGAAATACGTGCATGATGAAATCAATAAAAATAAACCCAAACTCTGCAAAGGGGTCCGATAAAGGGAAAATTGTAAACAAATTGTATTGCATATTATTGACAACGCTTGAGTTGTTTTGATTATATATTTTTTTAGAAAAAAACCAGACATGAAGTTCATTATTTTAGTCTCGAATTTAGCGTTTTCTCCTGAAAAAAAAGGAATATATAAAAAAAAAACTACGATGCAATTCTACTGTCAAAAAACGATTCAGCCGAAAAAAGATACTAAATTATGCTTATCCTCCTTTTTGTGTCAATGTTTTTGTTCTTCCACGATTCGATTTGTGCCATATGCACAATTTCTTCATCAACAAACAATTTCGCACATGGGCAAGCGCTTTCCCGAATGAGTTCACTGTCAGGTCGCATGAATATTGCGCGGGTCAACATTGAATTCTTTACTGGATGCAAGTAAATCAAACAGCGACGTATTTCCTTCGTTCTAGGCTATTTACGTATGATATTATGAAAAATTTCAATTGCAATTAGTATAAAACATCGAATATTGGCAACTATTAATAATAAAAAAAATCAATTCTGACAGCCTGTATGCCTTTAAAGAAGAATATGTTTTAGTACACGGATGCCCCGCTTGCAATTTTGCAACTAATTCGAAAAATTAAAGTTCTTTTTTTTTCGTTTTTTTTTTTCGTAATGAGTTGGACAGAAGATGGACACCAAGTTTGACAACGGGCATGTAATATTATCTAATCAGACTTTTTTTGTTTGTTTCCTATTGTGTTGAACAGACGACGAACGCCAAGTACCGGTACACACAAGTTATAATTGTTTGTATTGATCTTGTTACTAGTCAGTGAGTATTTGTTGCTTAGCACCAACTCAGCAATTCTTCAGCTATATCATGGCGAGAACAAGTTAATTTTCAATGAAATGATGACGAGGTCCGCTTTGTACTAGACCAACACGCCTAGTTGGATTTTTATAGTGCTAGCTCAGTTATGACATTGGAGTATTATTATAAGCGAACGATAGAAACGTTAGAAATTGGTAGTGAAAAAAATAGTTGAATACTATGGGGGAATTTTTCGTCGTAGTCGGAAACAAAAGTTAAAAATTCATTCCTTGGACGTTTATTCGCCATTTTGATCGATTTGTGAAAAATGTCCAACTACAGCAGAATACTACAATAAATTTTTGCTAAATAATTTATTACAAATAATTAAGAACCAGCTTTGTTATATTTATTGGGTTTTTTTAGAAGCGGAAGCAATCCTGATTTTTTTTGTGCATTATCAAAAACTAGGAGGTACAGCGAATTGTTACTTTGGAGGAATTATATATGAGAAAATTTCCATATTTAGTGTAGATGGAACAACTGATATGGCCGCCATAGGCAGTTCTTGCTTGTATTTGGCCAATTAAAAAACCATTTGGCCAAATTAATTGAAATTTGGTTGAAGACGCCTATGGAATGTTCTGTATAAAGTTTCCTCATTTGGTCCAGATTGGAAATCAAACATGACCACTATGTGGAATTCTTCTTTCGGATTGATTGGATTTTTTGCTTTATTATAAGTCAAAGTGGGCTCAAATTTTAAAAGCAGCTATATGGCCATAAGTTTAACATATATTTCGGACTTTTTTTGTCAAATTATTTTCATTCAACCGATTTATACCGATTTTCAATCTTTGAAAAAAAAATATAGACCTCTTCTGATTAGAAACTTGAACTGAAATTACGTTTGATCCAAGATGGCTGTCATTACTAGTAGCAGAAATTTCAAAGAACAAAACAAAAAGAATATGATTACTTTTTTCTATGATATTTAGAAGTCAAATTCAAAACCATGTGAGCGATTACATGCTTCTGAGAGCCTGAAGTATTTTTTTAGTACATATAGTGTTTTATTAAGTTTTATTGGGAATTTACAGTACATACATTGTAGTTTGTCTAAACGAAAGTCTTATGACGCTATGACTAGCCTATATATTGCTCGTTTCTCGGATCACACCTGTTCTTAATAAAAAAAAATATATTGAAGCGGTCTCGGAACGCACAAGCCGGCCATCTGAACACATTCAATTCAATCATCTAAATTGCGCATGAGTAGGAAGCTGACAAGAACTTCCGTATATTCTATATCCGGTAGAATGATGGCGGCTGTCACGCACGTTTTCAGTTGATTTGCATTTACAAAGCCAAAATCATGGAATTTCTATCTAATGTAAATACTGATAACTGTAATAATTATTTATGGAATATGTTTGGGTGGTTGTCACATTCCCATATCGGGCATTGTTGTAGGTTTTCGGCGTTTGAAAACGCATCGTTTACCTGTTTACATTACAATTTACATTGTATTTGCAACATGCATGACATAACATCATTATACAAATAACTCAAGTCTCCATTATGATCCTAGCTTTAAATATACTTATTAGTTTGTATCTTTGTTGTATTGTAGTCAATCAACTATATGCAAATCCTAATATTTCCTCGGCCTTATCAAAACGGCATTGAGATCTTGAAATCTGCTCTCGAATAGCGTTAATAAATCGAGTTGACCATCTCCCGTGGTATTATAATAAAGAGGTATTGGTATCTACAACATTTTCATACAGAAATTGCAATTTTGTCGCCGTTGCTGAGTCGATAAAGACAAATCGTAAATTAAAAGAAAAATTGTAAAAACTGATAATATATAACTAAAAAAAAATAATAAAAATAATATACAATTATGGCCTTCATGAGAAGTTAATATCAGTGCCAGCATGCCCATTCACATACTGCAGTACGTGATTCACGTAGAAAAAAAATCATGCACGTATAATTGAAAGAACCCTACGTGCACTATAAAAATTACCTTTTGTTTACAATTCACTTCAAAGTACGTAATAGAGTTGTTCTGATTAGTTAAATAACCATTTTTGTTGTTTAACCAGCAGCAATGTTTTATTTATTCAACTGCTAGCTTTTTGTCGAAATTGAGAGTAAAGAAGGTAGAATAACTGCTTAATTCGTCATTTTACCTAACCCGAATAATCCAGTCGTTATATTACGCTCCCGCTGGTCGCTACATCCTCATCCAGCGATAGTGCCGATAGAGGGCGCAGTATTATTCAAGTTACATTTTACCGGAAATTTCGAAAATGAAATATCGGATTTCGGAAACGGGAACAACTATTTCCGGTTTTGCCGATAATAAAACAGTAAACACACATATTTTTTTTTTGGACCTAATATTTACAAAAAACAGCATGGTGCACGACCTTGTGTGGAGAAAATGCAGTTCATTTTCTTTGTACCCCCAAATGAAGAGTTAGAGGGTACATTGCACCCCCAAAAATTTGGATGTACCCCAAAAATGAAGGTAAAAGGGTACATGTAGCCTCGGATGAAAAAAGCTGTGGGCATACAGTACAGAAAGGGACATGCCGTGATCAATCACCGTGATAGTGGTCATGTCTAGGAGAGTGATGGGGATTAAAAATTTTAATTCATGTCGGTGATCAGGGGGCAATAAAACACCAGGTGTTAATCTTGTAATCAAGTGTGTCGTTTTACAGGTAAACTAGTCAGATAAGATGTACAGGTGAAATTACGTTTTTAAATCGCCTATTTTTTTTTTCAGGTGCTGTCTCCGATTCCCCTCAGAATTAAAAAAAAAAAACATTTTTATTTCTTTCCTCAAAACGTAAAACATCCTTGAACGTATTCCCGAGATCGAGAAAATAGCACGAGAACGGAGAGTTCATTTGAATTGATGAATAAAATGTAAATAATAAATGATTATTCAACTTCAATTCAGTGAAATCATGGGTTGTGCAAATATGTTTCAAAATTTTTTAACCTTGGCTGTGTATTGCGTATCTACACCTAGTATTTTATTGACACGTGTACACGTGACCTGGCTTGTGCACAAATGAAGTTGCATAAACACATGCGCGATATGCGTGATTTGTTACGTATTTCCAGTTCAACATTACATTTTAGTTCACTAATATTTTACATTTTAAAGCGTATTTCCAGTTCAATATTACATTTTAGTTCACTAATATTTTTTATACGTTCAGTAATTTTTAGCTCACCTGACCCAAAGGGTCAGGTGAGCTATTGCCATCACTTGGCGTCCGTCATACGTCGTAAACTTTTTCAAAAATCTTCTCCTCTGAAAGTACTAAACCAATGGAAACCAAACTTGGTCTGAATCATCACTAGGGTGTCTAGTTTCAAAATTGTGTCCGGTGATGCCGTGCACCAACCAACATGGCCGCTGTTACTAAAAATAGAACATATGGTAAAATTGCAGGTTTTGGGTAATAACTCAAAAACCATTAATAATATCAAAAATCTGACATGGAGTAAAAATGATCAGCACATCAAGATCTACCTACCCTGCAATTTTGAAGTAAATCTGATTGCCCATCTTGGAGTTATTATCCTTTTTTCATCAAATTTGTAAAATTTTAATACTTTTCGTCTTATATTTCAAAAACTATAAGAGATAAAGGTTAACTTAAAATTGCAAAAATGTGTGGCATATCAAGATCTACCCACCCTGCAATTTTGAAGTAAATCCCATTACCCATTTTGGAGTTATTTCCCTTTTTTCATCAAATTTTCAAAATTTTAATACTTTTCGTCCTTTATTTCAAAAACTATAAGAGACAGGTGGTAAGTTGAAACTGCAAACATGTTCAGCATGTCAAGATCTACCTACCCTGCAATTTTGAAGTAAATTTGATTACCGATTTTGGAGTTATTGCCCTTTTTTCATCAATTTTTTTTTTAATTTTAATACTTTTCGTCTTATATTTCAAAAACTATTTAGAGATAGATGTTAAGTTTAAATTGCAAAAATGTGCAGCATGTCAAGATCTACCTACCCTGCAATTTTGAAGTAAATCCCATTACCCATTTTGACCGATTATGCAAATTAGAAAAAAGGGGGGATGAAATTTTTTAAAAATCTTCTCCTCTGAAACTACTGAGCCAATCTCAACCAAACTTTGCTGAAATGATCCTTAGGTGGTCCCCTTTCAAAATTGCGTCCATCTGCGCCGTCCTGTATTCAAGATGGCCACCATTACTAAAAATAGAAATTTCTTCAAAAGGCCAAAACTGCTCTATTTTAAGCCAGAAAGTGCCCAAATTTGAACTGTATAAGCATAATGATGAGCTTTTTAACATATATTACGGGATTTTTTATGAACTTTGAACTTTTGCCTATTTTGACCGATTATGCAAATTAGAAAAAAGGGGGGATGAAAATAAAAAAAATCTTCTCCTCTGAAACTACTGTGTCAATCTCAACCAAACTTTGCTGAAATGATCCTTGGGTGGTCCCCTTTCAAAACTGTGTCCATCAGCGCCGTCCTTATCCAAGATGGTTGCCATGACTAAAAATAGAAATTTCTTCAAATGGCCAAAACTGCTCTATTTTAAGCCAGAAAGTGCCCAAATTTGAACTGTATAAGCATAATGATGAGCTTTTTAACATATATTACGGGATTTTTTATGAACTTTGAACTTTTGCCTATTTTGACCAATTATGCAAATTAGAAAAAAGGGGGGATGAAATTTAAAAAAAATCTTCTCCTCTGAAACTACTGAGCCAATCTCAACCAAACTTTGCTGAAATGATCCTTGGGTGGTCCCCTTTCAAAATTGTGTCCGTCAGTGCCGTCCTGTATCCAAGATGGCCGCCATTATTAAAAGTAGAAATTTCTTCAAATGGCCAAAACTGCTCTATTTTAAGCGAGAAAGTGCCCAAATTTGAACTGTATAAGCATAATGATGAGCTTTTTAACACATATGACAGGATTTTTTATGAACTTTGAACTTTTGCCTATTTTGACCGATTATGCAAATTAGAAAAAAGGGGGGGATGAAATTAAAAAAAAATCTTCTCCTCTGAAACTACTGAGCCAATCTCAACCAAACTTTGCTGAAATGATCCTTGGGTGGTCCCCTTTCAAAATTGCGTCCATCTGCGCCGTCCTGTATTCAAGATGGCCACCATTACTAAAAATAGAAATTTCTTCAAATGGCCAAAACTGCTCTATTTTAAGCCAGAAAGTGCCCAAATTTGAACTGTATAAGCATAATGATGAGCTTTTTAACATATATTACGGGATTTTTTATGAACTTTGCACTTTTGCCTATTTTGACCAATTATGCAAATTAGAAAAAAGGGGGGATGAAATTGAAAAAAAATCTTCTCCTCTGAAACTACTGAGCCAATCTCAACCAAACTTTGCTGAAATGATCCATGGGTGGTCCCCTTTCAAAATTGTGTCCGTCAGTGCCGTCCTGTATCCAAGATGGCCGCCATTATTAAAAGTAGAAATTTCTTCAAATGGCCAAAACTGCTCTATTTTAAGCCAGAAAGTGCCCAAATTTGAACTGTATAAGCATAATGATGAGCTTTTTAACATATATTACGGGATTTTTTATGAACTTTGAACTTTTGCCTATTTTGACCGATTATGCAAATTAGAAAAAAGGGGGGGATGAAATTAAAAAAAAAATCTTCTCCTCTGAAACTACTGTGCCAATCTCAACCAAACTTTGCTGAAATGATCCTTGGGTGGTCCCCTTTCAAAACTGTGTCCATCAGCACCGTCCTGTATCCAAGATGGCTGCCATGACTAAAAATAGAAATTTCTTCAAATGGCCAAAACTGCTCTATTTTAAGCCAGAAAGTGCCCAAATTTGAACTGTATAAGCATAATGATGAGCTTTTTAACATATATTACGGGATTTTTTATGAACTTTGAACTTTTGCCTATTTTGACCGATTATGCAAATTAGAAAAAAGGGGGGATGAAAATAAAAAAAATCTTCTCCTCTGAAACTACTGTGTCAATCTCAACCAAACTTTGCTGAAATGATCCTTGGGTGGTCCCCTTTCAAAACTGTGTCCATCAGCGCCGTCCTTATCCAAGATGGTTGCCATGACTAAAAATAGAAATTTCTTCAAATGGCCAAAACTGCTCTATTTTAAGCCAGAAAGTGCCCAAATTTGAACTGTATAAGCATAATGATGAGCTTTTTAACATATATTACTGATTTTTATGAACTTTGAACTTTTGTCTATTTTGAGCAATTATGCAAATTAGAAAAAAGGGGGGATGAAATTAAAAAAAAATCTTCTCCTCTGAAACTACTGTGCCAATCTCAACCAAACTTTGCTGAAATGATCCTTGGGTGGTCCCCTTTCAAAATTGTGTCCGTCAGCGCCGTCCTGTATCCAAGATGGCCACCATGACTAAAAATAGAAATTTCTTCAAATGGCCAAAACTGCTCTATTTTAAGCCAGAATGTGCCCAAATTTGAACTGTGTAAGCATAATGATGAGCTTTTTAGCATATATTACAGGATTTTTTATGAACTTTGAACTTTTGCCGATTTTGACCGATTATGCAAATTAGAAAAAAAGGGGATGAAATTTAAAAAAAATCTTCTCCTCTGAAACTACTGAGCCAATATCAACCAAACTTTGCTGAAATGATTCTTGGATGGCCCCCTTCCAAAATTGTGTCCGTTGAACCCGACTTCCAACCAAGATGGCCGCCAAGCTCAAAATAGAAAAAAGGGGGGATGAAATTTTAATTGTCCATTGCTGCTTTAGTGTAAGTCAAAATGAGCTCAAATTTTAACTGCAGCTACATGGCAAGGAATAGTATAACATATATTCCGGGTTTTTCTGTGAAATATTTCTTTCAGCCGATATATACCGATTATGCAAAATAGGTATATTTTGATAAAAGATCACATTTAAATCTTCTCCTCTGAAACCGCTGAACCAAATTAAACCAAACCTGGGAGGGATGGTCCCTGGGTGGTTCCCTTTCAAAATTGTGTCCGACAGCCCCGCCCTCCATTCAAGATGGCTGCTGTTACTAAAAATAGAAATTTCTTCAATTGTCCATTGCTGCTTTAGTATAAGTCAAAATGAGCTCAAATTTGAACTGCAGCTACATGGCAAGGAGTAGTTTAGCAGATGTTCAGGTTTTTTTTTTTTAATTTTTCTTTCAGCCGATTTATACCGATTATGCAAATTAGGCATATTTTGATAAAAGATCACATTTAAATCTTCTCCTCTGAAACCGCTGAACCAAATTTGTGTCTGGTGGTCCTGCCCTCTGACCAAGATGGCTGCACAGCTGTACTTAGTTTAACATAGGACCCTATGGGAAATTCACATAAAAACCATCTTGTCTGGAACCAGTAGCTCAATTAAAACCAAACTTTGATGGAATAGTCATTGGATGGTCCTCTTCCAAAATTGTGTCTGGCAGTTGCGCCAAAATGGCCGTCACAGTGCAGTTGTGTTGTTATTGAAAGCAGCTTTGATCCAGGTGAACGATTACAGGCTCCTGGGAGCCTCTGGTTTTGTATCAAAATTGTTTTTAAAATTCAATTTAACAGTAATCTAATTAGAAATGAGTTTGTTGTATCTTTTTTTGGGGGGGGGGGGGGGGGGGGGGGGAGGGTCAATACACTAGCATCTAATAGCAACCTATACGGGATCATGTCACGGTTAATATTTTTCACTGACCAATCAGCGATTAACCTTCTAAATCTTTATACATTAAAACCTAGTACCAGTACACTCCAAGAGCTGTTGTACTATTGGTCAGTATATTAAAATGTCTTGCATATGATTGGAGTGAGTGAGTGAGTGAGTGATTGTTGTTTAACACCAATTCAGCAATTTTTCAGTTATATCATGGCGAGAACAAGTTAATTTTCAATCAGATGATGAGGTCCGCTTTGTTCTAGACAGTTGAGTTGGATTTTTATAGTGCTAGCTCACTGAAACAACAGTCCGCGGATAGACATGTCACTCCACTCGTACGCATTATTATGATTCCGAGCCAACCAGTCTTTGCTCTTTCTCCTTAATGCTTAGCGGAGAAGCAACAAATACCAATTTTATAATCTTTGGTTTGACCCGACTAGGGCTCGAACCCATGATCTATCGCACTTTAGGCGAGCACGCTAACCACTACGCCACCGATGCGGTTCATATAATTGGATGGTCAAAGATTCATGAAAGGTTACATGACATGACCCCAACAGGATGATAACAGTTTATGTCAACATCTGTTTTTTTTTTTTCATCATGATATTTTCTTTAAAATACTTTAATTGGGTAATGCTTCTTTACCTTTGATATATGATACTGACCAATGAAATTGTATTTAGCAAAGAAGCCGTATAATGTAACAATACTCTAATTTAATTAGAATTATATCTTAAATAGTACCCCCTTTTCCGATATGTAGCACTTAAAGAGCTTTTTCGTGCAGACTATCGGAAAAGAAGGAGCAATTAAAGATCAAATTTTAATAAAATCGATAGAATACGTGCCACAATCAAATTAATTATAGTGTTATTACAATCTTTGATAGAATCATCCGTGTTAATAAGCTTCTAAATTATACTAATATGGTCACTTATAGGTATATATTTTTTTTCCTTCAAGTTCCAACAAGATACAAATCAATAGTCGAATAGATACATCATATAAAAGTTAAATTACTAGAAATATAGAATTCTACATAAATATATACATGATGCAATATTGGTTCTCAACAAATTATATTCACAAAAGTATCATGTAAATTATATTCACAAAAGTATCATGTAAATTATATTCACAAAAGTATCATGTAAATTATATTCACAAAAGTATCATGTAAATTATATTCACAAAAGTATCATGTAAATTATATTCACAAAAGTATCATGTAAATTATATTCACAAAAGTATCATGTAAATTATATTCACAAAAGTATCATGTAAATTATATTCACAAAAGTATCATGTAAATTATATTCACAAAAGTATCATGTAAATTATATTCACAAAAGTATCATGTAAATTATATTCACAAAAGTATCATGTAAATTATATTCACAAAAGTATCATGTAAATTATATTCACAAAAGTATCATGTAAATTATATTCACAAAAGTATCATGTAAATTATATTCACAAAAGTATCATGTAAATTATATTCACAAAAGTATCATGTAAATTATATTCACAAAAGTATCATGTAAATTATATTCACAAAAGTATCATGTAAATTATATTCACAAAAGTATCATGTAAATTATATTCACAAAAGTATCATGTAAATTATATTCACAAAAGTATCATGTAAATTATATTCACAAAAGTATCATGTAAATTATATTCACAAAAGTATCATGTAAATTATATTCACAAAAGTATCATGTAAATTATATTCACAAAAGTATCATGTAAATTATATTCACAAAAGTATCATGTAAATTATATTCACAAAAGTATCATGTAAATTATATTCACAAAAGTATCATGTAAATTATATTCACAAAAGTATCATGTAAATTATATTCACAAAAGTATCATGTAAATTATATTCACAAAAGTATCATGTAAATTATATTCACAAAAGTATCATGTAAATTATATTCACAAAAGTATCATGTAAATTATATTCACAAAAGTATCATGTAAATTATATTCACAAAAGTATCATGTAAATTATATTCACAAAAGTATCATGTAAATTATATTCACAAAAGTATCATGTAAATTATATTCACAAAAGTATCATGTAAATTATATTCACAAAAGTATCATGTAAATTATATTCACAAAAGTATCATGTAAATTATATTCACAAAAGTATCATGTAAATTCTTATTGGGAGTTTGTTGGATTTTTTTTGTTTAAAGAGAATAAAAGAAAGGAGATAGAAGATGTGTAAAAATTACTAAGGGAAAGTGGGGAAACTAAATTTTCAGCTGTGATATTGGTGTTAATAGTTTTTTTTTTTAATATTATGATAGACTCCCATTTTTTTAAATATTATGATAGACTGTCCCATTTTTTTAATATTATGATAGACCCTTCCATTTTTTTAATATTATGATAGACTGTCCCATTTTTTTAATATTATGATAGACTGTCCCATTTTTTAGCTCACCTGACCGAAAGGGTCATGTGAGCTATTGCCATCATTTGGCGTCCGTCGTCGTCGTCCGTCGTACGTCGTAAACTTTTTCAAAAATCTTCTCCTCTGAAAGTACAAGACCAATGGAAACCAAACTTGGTCTGAATCATCACTAGGGTGTCTAGTTTCAAAATTGTGTCCGGTGATGCCGTGCACCAACCAACATGGCCACTGTTACTAAAAATAGAACATATGGTAAAATTGCAGGTTTTGGGTAATAACTCAAAAACCGTTAATAATATCAAAAATCTGACATGGGTAAAAATGATCAGCACAGGAAGATCTAACTACCCTGAAATTTTGAAGAAAATCTGATTACCTATCTTGGAGTTATTGCCCTTTTTTCATCAAATTTCTAAATTTTAATACTTTTCGTTTTTATTTCAAAAACTATAAGAGATAGACGTTAAGTTTAAACAGCAAACATGTGCAGCATGTCAAGATCTACCGTCTAGGAGTTATTGCCCTTTTTAGCTCACCTGACCTAAAGGGTCATGTGAGCTATTGTCACCACTGAGCGTCCGTCCGTCCGTTAACTTTTCACATTTTAATCAACTCCTCTGAAACCACTGGGCCAATTTGAACCAAACTTTGGTGGAATGGTCCTGGGATGGCCCCCTTCCAAAATTGTGTCCGGTGATCCCGACTTCCAACCAAGATGGCTGCCAAGCTAAAAATAGAAAAAATTGGGGATGATTGCTGCTTTAGTATAAGTCAAAATGAGCTCAAATTTTAACTGCAGCTACATGGCAAGGAGTAGTTTAACATATATTCCGTGTTTTTCTGTGAAATTTTTATTTCAGCCGATATATACCGATTATGCAAATTAGGCATATTTTGATAAAAGATCACATTTAAATCTTCTCCTCTGAAACCGCTGAACCAAATTAAACCAAACCTGGCAGGGATGGTCCCTAGGTGGGCCCCTTTCCAAATTGTGTCCGACAGCCCCGCCCTCCATTCAAGATGGCTGCTGTTACTAAAAATAGAAATTTCTTCAACTGTCCATTGCTGCTTTAGTATAAGTCAAAATGAGCTCAAATTTTAACTGCAGCTACATGGTAAGGAGTAGTTTAACATATATTCTACATTTTTCTGTGAAATTTTTCTTTCAGCCGATTTATACCGATTATGTAAATTAAGCATATTTTGATAAAGGATCACATTTAAATCTTCTCTGAAACCGCTGAACCAAGATACACTAAACCTGGCAGGGATGGTCCTTGGGTGGGTCCCTTTCAAAATTGTGTCTGACAGCCCCACCTTCCATTCAAGATGGCTACTGTTACTAAAAATAGAAATTTCTTCTATTGTCCATTGCTGCTTTAGTATAAACCAAAATGAGGTCAAATTTTAACTGCAGCTACATGGCAACGAGTAGTTTAGCATATATATATTCCGGGGTTTTCTGTGAAATTTTTCTTTCAGCCGATTTATACCGATTATGCAAATTAGGCACATTTTGATAAAAGATCACATTTAAATCTTTTCCTCTGAAACCGCTGAACCAAATTAAACTAAACCTGGCAGGGATAGTCCTTGGGTAGTCCCATTTCAAAATTGTGTCCGACAGCTCCACCCTCCATTCAAGATGGCTGCTGTTACTAAGAATATAAATTTCTTCAATTGTCCATTGCTGCTTTATTATCAATCAAAATGAGCTCAAATTTTAGCTGCAGCTACATGACAATGAGTAAATTAACATATATTCTGGGTTTTTCCGTGAATTTTTTCCTTCAACCGATTTATACTGATTATACAAATTAGACATATTTTGATAAAAGATTACATTTAAATCTTTTCCTCTGAAACCGCTGAACCAAATTAAACCAAACCTGGCAGGGATAGTCCTTGGGTAGTCCCATTTCAAAATTGTGTCCGACAGCTCCACCCTCCAAGCTGTTACTAAAAATAGAAATTTCTTTAGTTGTCAATTTCCGCTCTATTACAAATCAAAATGAACTCAAATTTTAATTGCAGCTATATGGCAATGAGTAGTTTAACATATATTCTGGGTTTTTCTGTGAGATTTTTTCAGCCAGTTTATTTCGTTTAGGAATATTATGTGATAAAAATCACATCAAAATCTTTTGCTCAGAAATTTGAGTTGAAATGATCTTTGGGTGGCCCACTTTCAAAATTATGTGTAACACCCCCATTTTCTATCAACATTAGATGTCAAATTGAAAACCAGGTGAGCGATTACAGGCTCCTGGGAGCCTCTAGTTTATTTTTTATTTTTTTAATTTAAACATTTTTGTCTGATATTTCAAAAACTATTAGAGATAAAGGTTAAGTTTAAATTGCAAACATGTGCAGCATATTAAGATCTACCTACCCTGTAATTTTGAAGTTAATTTGAGTACCCAATTTGGAGTTATTGCCCTTTTTTTTCGTCAAATTTTCAAAATGTTAATACCTTTTGTCTTTTATTTCAAAAACTATAAGAGATAGATGTTAAGTTTAAACAGCAAACATGTTCAGCATGTCAAGATCAACCTAGCCTACAATTTTAAAGTAAATCTGATTACCCATCTTGAAGTTATTGCCCTTTTTTCATCAAATTTTAAAAATGTTAATACTTTTCATCCTTTATTTAAAAAACTATAAGAGATAGATGTTGAGTGTAAACTGAAAACATGTTCAGCTTGTAAAGATCTACATGCCCTGCAATTTTGAAGTAAATCTGATTACCCGTCTAGGAGTTATTCCCCTTTTTTCATCATTTTTTAGCTCACCTGACCCAAAGGGCCATGTGAGGTATTGCCATCACTTGGCGTCCGTCGTCCGTCCGTTAACTTTTTCATATTTTAATCTTCTCCTCCGAAACAACTTGGCCAAATGGAACCAAACTTGGCAGTAAGCATCTATGTAAGGTCCTCTATAAAGTTTCTCCATTTCGTTCCATTTGGCCTATAAACATGGCCGCCAAGAATAATTCTTTTTTCTGATTGGCTAATGTTAAAAAAATCTTCTCCTCTGAAACAACTTGGCCAAATGGAGCCAAACTTGGCATAGATGGTCCCTGGGTGTGTCTCTTTCAAAATTATGTCCGACAGCCCCACCCTCCATTCAAGATGGCTGCTGTTTTTTAAGGTAATGATTATCTCCCTTTGAAATTTGCTTCAGTATCATTCTATTGTCAGGTGAGCGATACAGGCTCAGTGGGCTGAGCCTCTAGTTTAATATTATGGAAGACTCCCATTTTTTAATATTATGATAGACTGTCCCATTTTTTTAATATTATGATAGACTGTCCCATTTTTTAAATATTATGATAGACTGTCACATTTTTTTAACATTATGATAGACTCACATTTTTTAAATATTATGATAGACTGTCCCATTTTTTTAATATTATGATAGACTGTCCCATTTTTTAATATTATGATAGACTGTCACATTTTTTTAATATTATGATAGACTGTCCCATTTTTAGTTCACCTGGACCAAAGGTCCAGGTGAACTATTGCCATCACTTGGCGTCCGTCGTCTGTTGTCTGTCGTCTGTAAACTTTTCACATTTCAAGCTTCTTCTCCGAAACCACAGGGCCAATTGGAACCAAACTTAGCAGGAATGTTCCTTGGATGGTCCTCTACAAAGTTACTGTTTTTCGTTCCAGTCGGATATTCAACATGGCTGCCAGGGCCAATAATATGCTCTGATTGGCTGAAATTTCAAAGATCTTCTTCTCTGAAACTAATGAACTGACTGAACCCAAACTGTAAATGAATGATCATTGGAATGTCCTTTACCAAGTTACTGTTTTTTATGCCGATCGGAAATCCAAGATGGCCACCACCGCAGGACATAGATTAACATTGGACCCTATGGGAAAATGTTCAAATGCCTTCTTCTCAGAAACTACAAATATGATTAAAGCCAAACTGTACATGAATGTTCATTGGATGGTCCTCTACAATCTTCAGGTTTTTTGTTCCGATATGAAATTCAAAATGGCGGCTACGGCAGGACTTAGTTTAACATTGGACCCTATGGGGAAAATGTTTCAAAACGCTTCTTCTCTGAAACCACTTGGACAGTTGAAACCAAACTGCCCAGGAATGATCATTGGATGGTCCTCTACAAAGTGTCTGTTTTTTATGCCGATCGGAAATCCAAGATGGCCGCCACTGCAATACATAGATTAACATTGAACCCTATGGGAAAATGTTCAAATGCCTTCTTCTCAGAAACTACAAATATGATTAAAGCCAAACTGTACATGAATGTTCATTGGATGGTCCTCTACAAACTTTACGTTTTTTGTTCTGATATGAAATTCAATATGGCGGCTACGGCAGGACTTAGTTTAATATTGGACTTTATTGGAAAAATGTTTCAAAACGCTTCTTCTCTGACACCACTTGGACAGTTGAAACCAAACTGCCCAGGAATGATCATTGGAAGGTCCTCTGTTTTTTATGCCGATCGGAAATCCAAGATGGCTGCCACCACAGGTCATAGTATTAACACAGGACCATATGGGGAAAATACAGAAATATATTCTTCTCTGAAGCTATTGCACTGATTGAACCTAAACTGTGCATCAATCATTGGAAGGTCCTTTACAAACTTTTTGTTTTTTATGTTGATCGTAATTCCAAAATGACTACCACTGCAGGACATAGTTTTTACATAGGACCAATTGGTTCTTTTTATAACCAGGTGAATGATACAGGCTCTTGATAGCCTCTGGTTTAATATTATGATGGACTGTCCCATTTTTTTAATATTATGATAGACTTCCCATTTTTAGCTCACCTGGCCTTTAGGCCATGTGAGATATTGTCATCACTTTTCGTCCGTCGTCCGTCCGTCAACATTTCACATTTTAATCTTCTCCTCAGAAACCACTGGGCCAATTGCAACCAAACTTTGGTGGAATGGTCCTTGGATGGCCCCCTTCCAAAATTGTGTCCGGTGACCCGACTTCCAACCAAGATGCCTGCCAAGCTAAAAATAGAAAAAAGGGGGGATGAAATTTAAAAAAAAATCTTCTCCTCTGAAACTACTGAGCCAATCTCAACCAAACTTTGTTGAAATGATCCTTGGGTGGTCCCCTTCCAAAATTGTGTCCGGCATTTTATACCTCCGACCAAGATGGCCAACACAGCCGAACTTAATTTAACATAGGACCCTATGGGAAATTCCCATAAAAATCTTCTTGTCTGAAACCATTTACTCAATAAGAACAAAATGTTGATGAAATAGTCATTGGATGGTTATCTTCCAAAAATGTGTCCGACGGTTCGGCCCTTCGAACATGATGGCCAACACAGCCGAACTTAGCTTAACATAGGACCCTATGGGAAATTCACATAAAAATCTTCTTGTCTGGAACCTTTGAGTTGCTCAATTGGAACCAAACTTTGATAAAATAGCCATTGGATGGTCCTCTTCCAAAATTGTGTCTGGTGGTCCCGCCCTCTGACCAAGATGGCTGCACAGCTGTACTTAGTTTAACATAGGACCCTATGGGAAATTCACATAAAAACCATCTTGTCTGGAACCAGTAGCTCAATTAGAACCAAACTTTGATGGAATAGTCATTGGATGGTCCTCTTCCAAAATTGTGTCCGGCAGTCGTGCTCTCCCACCAAGATGGCTGCCGCAGTGCAGTTGTGTTGTTATTGAAAGCAGCTTTGATCCAGGTGAGCGATTACAGGCTCCTGGGAGCCTCTGGTTTAAGGTTATATGGAATGATGCCAGTGTTTACATATCTTTAATCAATAAGTTTACAGACTTTTGGAAAAAAAAATTCAGCTGCTGGACATTGGGTCTACCACCCCATCAATTTTTGGTGGACCTACTGAGTTTTGCTGGAACTGATTTGTCGACACAGCTTATATTTATAATATAAAACATATTTTTTTCGAATTATTTAATACATTCATATATTAATTCAGACAGAGAATGAAATCACATCTAAAAGTCTCTCTCTAATTCAATTTCTTTATTGATATCAATTCATCATTTTCGAATTGAATCATTTTAAATTCATGTTTTACAATAGTAAGATGTAATTTCTTTTATTGAAAATTAAATGGGTTTTTAAATAAATACAGCAAATGTGAAAAGGAGCTTCATAAGTTCATATCAACATTAATAAAACCGCAACCGTTCCTAAATTTACTTTTGCGATCATGTTTCCGGTCGGGATGTAAACATTCATCCTACACGAGACTGAAACGTTAGGCGGACAGTCGGGTCTACTAGGATGACGGAAATGCTGACGATTTTCAAAAGTCTGTGTTTATTTTAAATAAAATATCCTTTTGCATTTGATTGTATTCCCCTCCCAAAATCTGTATCTAATGGTGATCTGTTTCAGACTATGCTTCAATGTCAACCTCTGGTTTACTCCATTTTTTTTAGTTGATGACATCAATCTGTTGCCATCTTCGATATATAAGCATCTCAAAACAAATTTAATGAAACATTGGGGGAAACACTTGGGAGGAATGAATAAAGTCGGATAACGAAGGAAGTCGTTATATGGAGGGGGTCGCATTGTATGCCCTATTTGCACCAAGTAATAATGCCCTTTGTCGCCGAGATTTCGGAGATGTACAGATTGTGCAATCGACCAATCAGAAACGTTGACTGATTAAATCTAGTTTTAGCACATTTAAACATCGAATTTACTTCCTCGATCGAGCTGCCAACAAATGTTCAAATTCCCTGCAAACAAATTTTAATTTTTGTCACTAAAGTAGGTGGCACCTAAATTTGTTATAGGCGGCGGATATCCACAGGTTGCCGACTACTTTTGAAAGCCCTGAATACAGTTTATAAAGATATTCCAACAGATATTTTGTTGTGGTCGTTAGATTGCTCATGGCCTGATGTTGTTTTGTGTATTTCCTACTAAAATGCATTATAATAACCAAATTTCTTCAATCCTAAATATACAGATGTTGCTAAATGAATTGCTAGTGAAACGCAGCAAATTCTTATTTAAAAATACTTCAAATATAATACACATAAGGAGTTTCATTGAGTTTCAACCAATTTTTCAATTATTTGTTAATATATCAAATATATCATATTTCATTTATTTTTTCAAAGATCACAGATTCTTGTAAATAATCAATAGTAAAATTACAGTCTTAAAAATTACATAACTTTTGAATCTCTTTATATCGAATTTCAAAATCTAATTTTTTGATTGTCTTGATCAGCTCTGTGTATCTAATCACGATACAAATATATATGTTGTGCTTAAAAAAACTTTGACCTCCATTAAATAAACTTGTAGAGGGGTAGTAATTATTAATAAACTATTTTCATCAGACATTTGGTCCGTCTGAACAGAGAAAAATATAGGACCAACTAAAACTTTTGGACGAACGTTAAAATGACTGGAGTAGTTTTGAACATTATTAAGATGACATTAATTAATTGTTTTATTTTTTCAGGAGATAACTTTTGGGGACTTTGATAATTTGACACAGGAGGATGAAGTCTACCAGATATTATATGGGCCTCGTCAGGCAGAGAGTGGGGGAGTAGAGGTAAATGTTTTTCCTCAGTATGAGAATCTTGAAGTGGTAATATTGTGTAATTGATCATCACTAGGAAGATGGGGGTTCTTATTTTCTGGTTGATTTAGGGTTCACAAAATGGTGAAATTAATTAGTCATGACTTTCATTTGATATTTGAACAGTAAAGAACGGAATTCTAGATTTTTTTCCCATATCACAACTGTAAAAGACTGAACCATGGTTTACAGTTATTTCAGTTAACCTTTGAACCTCTAGCTACTATATTTTGATTGAACTTAAATTGTCATTGACTCATGGCATGGATTATTACCAAAAGTCTGTTTTACATACATATACATGTAATTCAACATTTAATGTGGTCATCAAACACTGTTATGCATAGAATATTATTTTGCTATAAACATGATAATCAGACAAGAGATATATAGATTACATTTAATGGAACAGATGTTTATATTCATTTTTCAGTTTCCCTGGGATTCCAAAGAGTTTTATAATTATGCAGAGTCTCAAGGTTAGTTTATACATTTACAGTGTGCCAAAAACCACTAACCATAAACCCCAGTTACGGGTTAAACCAAAGACAATAAAATTGGTATATGTTGCTTCTCCGCTAAGCACACAGCATTAAGGAGAAAAAGAAAAACTGGTAGGTTCGGAATCAGGATAATGTGTCCAAGTGGGGCGACATGTCTCTCCGCGGACTGTTGTTTCAGTGAGCTAGCACTATAAAAATCCAACTAAGTGTGTTGGTCTAATACAAAGCGGACCTCATCATCATCTCATTACAAATTAACTTGTTCCAGCCATGATATAGCTGAAAACTTGCTGAGTTGGCGTTAAACTACAATCACTTGTACATATTTATTCAGGCCTGTGAATATTGCTTAATCAAGTAGAAAAAAAACTCTTCTAAAATGCTTTTCAGGCTAGTTTGTTAAATGTTTTTAGAACAGACTGCATTTACACTTGTATAATAATACCCCCAGCAAAGCTATTGTAAATGCAGCCTCTAATATCACTTACAGGCTGCTAATAGAGGCTGATGATACAGGCCGATGATACGGGCCACTGTACTTTAATAATTTGACCCATTTTTGTGACAAGGTTAATATCGTTCACCTGGTCATAATAAATGGGAAAATTATTTAAACTCGCTTTCAATCAAACAAGTTACAATTTCCCTGGATAGTCAGCAAAAAATCTACACTTGGGCATAAATTATTGATCTGTGTTTACAAGTGACCAATTCAAATGACAAAAGAAAAGAAAAAAAACTTGTAATCCATATTTGATATTTTTTCTAGATGCCCAGTTCGTTCTTTTATAAAATGTTCATAAAATTTCATCTGCTAAAGATCCATCGCAGTATATAGTGATCTGAAAAAATATATAGAAATAAGTACATGTATTAAATAAAAAAAAAATGAAAAAAGTAAAAAAAGAAACGAGATGTGTGATATCAATTAATTTCGTTCATGTTATATAATTTCCACACGTTCAATGTGTTATTTAGCTTAAGATGTCAAAATTTCGCGTCCGATTTGAAACAATGTTATTGTGCAAAATATGTTTGCCTATCAGTGTATGAATGCCTACAAAAATATGTTTGTATACATATTATTACATACCTCTCTTAAATGACCAGTCTTTCAATCTCTAATGAAAACTTTATAAATCAAATTGACGAGTGAAATCGGTGTCCACATCAAATATACGTTGGTCATCATCGTGTACCATGTGTCAGGGTTCCCACGCATCCTGGAAAACGGGAAATACCTGGGAATTTCGTTTTACACGTTCCTGGTCGGGAAATGTCCTTGAAAATTAAAAAAATGGTCAAAATCCGGGATTTACCTTGGAAATCTTTATTGAAAGCGTAATTTTTTAACCACCGGAAGTTTTGATGCAATTTGTCAATTTCGAGTTACTTCCCTTGGTATGATATTCAATTCGTCCCTTGCTTTATTCGTCCCAATAATAATAAAAGCATCTACAATAGGCAAAAAAAGGAGGAAAGGTATAGGGATGAATTGATAACTTGAATCTGAATCTGCAATGTGTTTGTAGAAGTAGTGCAGGTCAATGTTACATGAATTAGTTCCGATGATGGCGATCAATATTTAATCACACGTGAAGAAATCCATGATCATAACAGAATATTTGTTCAAGCGGCAAATAACAAACAAGAAAACTTATCCAGACACGATTTAATGGTAGTAAGTAAGTTTTACTGATGGGTTTTACATTCCTTTGGTATATTGTCCGTATCAGTTCTTTTATGTCCTGTTGTCTTAACAGAGGACACCCACACCATGACACTCATGAAGAAAGTGTTTAAAACGTCCATTTAGATCATTCTATCCCAAGGTACAACACAATCAACAGAGGACACCCACACCATGACACTCATGAAGCAAGTGTTTAAAACCTCCATTTAGATCATTCTATCCCAAGATACAACACAACAGAGGACACCCACACCATGACACTCATGAAGAAAGTGTTTAAAACATCCATTTAGATCATTCTATCCCAAGGTACAACACAATCAACAGAGGACACCCACACCATGACACTCATGAAGCAAGTGTTTAAAACGTCCATTTAGATCATTCTATGCCAAGATACAACACAATCAACAGAGGACACCCACACCATGACACTCATGAAGCAAGTGTTTAAAACGTCCATTTAGATCATTCTATCCCAAGGTACAACACAATCAACAGAGGACACCCACACCGTGACACTCATGAAGCAAGTGTTTAAAACGTCCATTTAGATCATTCTATCCCAAGGTACAACACAACAGAGGACACCCACACCATGACACTCATGAAGCAAGTGTTTAAAACATCCATTTAGATCATTCTATCCCAAGGTACAACACAATCAACAGAGGACACCCACACCATGACACTCGTGAAGCAAGTGTTTAAAACGTCCATTTAGATCATTCTATCCCAAGGTACAACACAATCAACAGAGGACACCCACACCATGACACTCATGAAGCAAGTGTTTAAAACCTCTATTTAGATCATTCTATCCCAAGGTACAACACAATCAACAGAGGACACCCACACCATGACACTCATGAAGAAAGTGTTTAAAACGTCCATTTAGATCATTCTATCCCAAGGTACAACACAATCAACAGAGGACACCCACACCATGACACTCATGAAGCAAGTGTTTAAAACCTCCATTTAGATCATTCTATCCCAAGATACAACACAACAGAGGACACCCACACCATGACACTCATGAAGAAAGTGTTTAAAACATCCATTTAGATCATTCTATCCCAAGGTACAACACAATCAACAGAGGACACCCACACCATGACACTCATGAAGCAAGTGTTTAAAACTTCCATTTAGATCATTCTATCCCAAGATACAACACAATCAACAGAGGACACCCACACCATGACACTCATGAAGCAAGTGTTTAAAACGTCCATTTAGATCATTCTATCCCAAGGTACAACACAATCAACAGAGGACACCCACACCGTGACACTCATGAAGCAAGTGTTTAAAACGTCCATTTAGATCATTCTATCCCAAGGTACAACACAACAGAGGACACCCACACCATGACACTCATGAAGCAAGTGTTTAAAACATCCATTTAGATCATTCTATCCCAAGGTACAACACAATCAACAGAGGACACCCACACCATGACACTCGTGAAGCAAGTGTTTAAAACGTCCATTTAGATCATTCTATCCCAAGGTACAACACAATCAACAGAGGACACCCACACCATGACACTCATGAAGCAAGTGTTTAAAACCTCTATTTAGATCATTCTATCCCAAGATACAACACAATCAACAGAGGACACCCACACCATGACACTCATGAAGCACGTGTTTAAAACGTCCATTTAGATCATTCTATCCCAAGGTACAACACAATCAACAGAGGACACCCACACCATGACACTCATGAAGCAAGTGTTTAAAACCTCCATTTAGATCATTCTATCCCAAGATACAATACAACAGAGGACACCCACACCATGACACTCATGAAGCAAGTGTTTAAAACATACATTTAGATCATTCTATCCCAAGGTACAACACAATCAACAGAGGACACCCACACCATGACACTCATGAAGCAAGTGTTTAAAACCTCCATTTAGATCATTCTATCCCAAGATACAACACAATCAACAGAGGACACCCACACCATGACACTCATGAAGCAAGTGTTTAAAACGTCCATTTAGATCATTCTATCCCAAGATACAACACAATCAACAGAGGACACCCACACCATGACACTCATGAAGCAAGTGTTTAAAACATCCATTTAGATCATTCTATCCCAAGATACAACACAATCAACAGAGGACACCCACACCATGACACTCATGAAGCAAGTGTTTAAAACATCCATTTAGATCATTCTATCCCAAGGTACAACACAATCAACAGAGGACACCCACACCATGACACTCATGAAGCAAGTGTTTAAAACCTCCATTTAGATCATTCTATCCCAAGGTACAACACAATCAACAGAGGACACCCACACCATGACACTCATGAAGCAAGTGTTTAAAACGTCCATTTAGATCATTCTATCCCAAGGTACAACACAATCAACAGAGGACACCCACACCATGACACTCATGAAGCAAGTGTTTAAAACATCCATTTAGATCATTCTATCCCAAGGTACAACACAATCAACAGAGGACACCCACACCATGACACTCATGAAGCAAGTGTTTAAAACATCCATTTAGATCATTCTATCCCAAGGTACAACACAATCAACAGAGGACACCCACACCATGACACTCATGAAGCAAGTGTTTAAAACATCCATTTAGATCATTCTATCCCAAGGTACAACACAATCAACAGAGGACACCCACACCATGACACTCATGAAGCAAGTGTTTAAAACATCCATTTAGATCATTCTATCCCAAGATACAACACAATCAACAGAGGACACCCACACCATGACACTCATAAAGCAAGTGTTTAACACATCCATTTAGATCATTCTATCCCAAGGTACAACACAACAGAGGACACCCACACCATGACACTCATGAAGCAAGTGTTTAAAACGTCCATTTAGATCATTCTATCCCAAGATACAACACAATCAACAGAGGACACCCACACCATGACACTCATGAAGCAAGTGTTTAAAACGTCCATTTAGATCATTCTATCCCAAGGTACAACACAACAGAGGACACCCACACCATGACACTCATGAAGCAAGTGTTTAAAACATCCATTTAGATCATTCTATCCCAAGGTACAACACAATCAACAGAGGACACCCACACCATGACACTCATGAAGCACGTGTTTAAAACGTCCATTTAGATCATTCTATCCCAAGGTACAACACAATCAACAGAGGACACCCACACCATGACACTCATGAAGCAAGTGTTTAAAACCTCCATTTAGATCATTCTATCCCAAGATACAATACAACAGAGGACACCCACACCATGACACTCATGAAGCAAGTGTTTAAAACATACATTTAGATCATTCTATCCCAAGGTACAACACAATCAACAGAGGACACCCACACCATGACACTCATGAAGCAAGTGTTTAAAACCTCCATTTAGATCATTCTATCCCAAGATACAACACAATCAACAGAGGACACCCACACCATGACACTCATGAAGCAAGTGTTTAAAACGTCCATTTAGATCATTCTATCCCAAGATACAACACAATCAACAGAGGACACCCACACCATGACACTCATGAAGCAAGTGTTTAAAACATCCATTTAGATCATTCTATCCCAAGATACAACACAATCAACAGAGGACACCCACACCATGACACTCATGAAGCAAGTGTTTAAAACATCCATTTAGATCATTCTATCCCAAGGTACAACACAATCAACAGAGGACACCCACACCATGACACTCATGAAGCAAGTGTTTAAAACCTCCATTTAGATCATTCTATCCCAAGGTACAACACAATCAACAGAGGACACCCACACCATGACACTCATGAAGCAAGTGTTTAAAACGTCCATTTAGATCATTCTATCCCAAGGTACAACACAATCAACAGAGGACACCCACACCATGACACTCATGAAGCAAGTGTTTAAAACATCCATTTAGATCATTCTATCCCAAGGTACAACACAATCAACAGAGGACACCCACACCATGACACTCATGAAGCAAGTGTTTAAAACATCCATTTAGATCATTCTATCCCAAGGTACAACACAATCAACAGAGGACACCCACACCATGACACTCATGAAGCAAGTGTTTAAAACATCCATTTAGATCATTCTATCCCAAGGTACAACACAATCAACAGAGGACACCCACACCATGACACTCATGAAGCAAGTGTTTAAAACATCCATTTAGATCATTCTATCCCAAGATACAACACAATCAACAGAGGACACCCACACCATGACACTCATAAAGCAAGTGTTTAACACATCCATTTAGATCATTCTATCCCAAGGTACAACACAACAGAGGACACCCACACCATGACACTCATGAAGCAAGTGTTTAAAACGTCCATTTAGATCATTCTATCCCAAGGTACAACACAACAGAGGACACCCACACCATGACACTCATGAAGCAAGTGTTTAAAACGTCCATTTAGATCATTCTATCCCAAGGTACAACACAACAGAGGACACCCACACCATGACACTCATGAAGCAAGTGTTTAAAACGTCCATTTAGATCATTCTATCCCAAGGTACAACACAACAGAGGACACCCACACCATGACACTCATGAAGAAAGTGTTTAAAACATCCATTTAGATCATTCTATCCCAAGGTACAACACAACAGAGGACACCCACACCATGACACTCATGAAGCAAGTGTTTAAAACGTCCATTTAGATCATTCTATCCCAAGGTACAACACAAATACAGTCAAAAGCACTATCAAAAAATTGTAATTTGTAAATATCTTACACAAATATGTTCCTGAAGCACTACTTGAAGAAAACATGAGGAGAGCAGGGTAATTTGCTGTAATATAGTTCATTATAGCACAGTGGTACCACATAACTTCTCATATATATATCCTTGAAAACTGAAAAAAATCCTGGAAAAACCCTGAAATTTCATATCTGGAAAAGAGTGGGAACCCTGATGTGTACAACAGTTACCTGTTATTGTTTCATTTTGAACGGTCGAACGATTTTTATAAAGGCGCACTCGATTGACAATAACACGATCTATGTTTATAAGTATAATTTATTAATTTGTTTTTTTTTATTCATTTAAGATAATGATAACATTATTCTTATAAATTACCGTATTATATTTTACTATAGTAATTAACAAAATATATCGGGTTTATAGGGATATATAATACTTTGACATTTTTTTTAAATGCACAATCGATTGGTGATATATAAATCAATTTTAAAGTTGTAGTTGGATTAGATGCCATACCATTTGTTTTTTCAACAACACTATTATTGTACAAGTTAGATACATTATTATTGAAACAAAAGAAGTTGCCCATATTGGATATAACGGGTTGCTTTTTCCGCATTCTTACTCATGTGACAGCCTTGGTGCTACACACCTCAGCCTTCACCTGAGTACTCATGCTGAAAAAGAAACCCGTTATATCCAATACTTGCTGCTTCTTTTGTTTCAATAGTACTGTATCTTATACATGTATAAAAGAATAAGTGTTTATGAATTGTTTATATGTTTGTTGTGTGTTATTTTATTTTTTGGCAATAGGTGTACTAACATCTAGCGACACCACGATCATGTATAGGGTCATGTCAGGGTTCATGCATTAAACTGATCTATCAGCAATGAGCCTACAAAATCTGGCAGATTTAAATCAGAGCACACAATGAGTGATTTTGTCTGATTGGTCAATTTATCTATGACCCCAAACAGGAAGTTGTTAGATATTAGTATATCATCAACAATTGGATGAGGGGTAAGTTGTCCTATTGTTATACCGGTAATGGATTAAACGCTGATCGTCATGAATATGGCTAAAATAATGTTCAATTTAATAAAAAAAAGTCTTCACTTTGATTATCTCTTCCTGTCAGGGAAAAGTATTTCTAAACTGTTGTTAAATATAAAGGTCAAGAACAATAATATATGGGCAATTATTTTTGACTGCCACAAATTTCAGAAAAGATTGATGGATTGAATGGTATTTTATGCCAAGTTTAGTGATATTTCAGCCATATCATGGCATTATTTAAGAAAAGAACCAGTAACATGTAAGCATGCTTGTGAATTTGGACATGGAAGGTAAATATCTGTTGATATGAATAGAATTTGTGTTTTGACAGATATGGGAGAAGAGGATATGTATGAAAATCAAGGACATTATACAGGGGAAGGCTATCCTGACCAACTAGACAGTAATATTAATATTCATAATAGTTTACCAGTCGATAATGAAAACTACTCCTCATACCAGGACGATGATATGGATACTAATAGGAGTAATAGCCAGTCATCAAAGCCTTACGAGAGGCGAAACAAAAAACGAAGACCACCAGGTTATTATGAAAAACTTCAAGAGGAAATTGAAGCTGAAAGGGTACAAGAACCAAATCCCAATGTTTATAGAAATGATGCAGAAATGTCCTCATCTGGTGGGATGATATACAAGGACATGTCCTATGCTAGTCAGAGTGAAGTAGACACTCATTCAACAGGTTTTGTGCAAAAAATAGATGTTAATTATGCTCAAAATTATGTTAGTATTCCACCTGTTCAAAATCAATATGGAACAGACTATCACACAGCAGACAGTGTTGATAGAATAGCAGAGAATATTTCTCATGTGACTTTATCTAATGACAGTCTTTCACATTCACACATGGTTCACACAAAACATTATTCACACCCATCAACATTTCACACTTCACCAACACACCCATCAGAAATGCCCCCTCATCCACAACAAACATCTGTATACCCAGAACAACAATGGATTTCTGATAATGCAACATCAAACAGGACTCGGCCAACATCTCATTCACAACATAACACACATCCTGTTGCCCCTATTGCTTCAGAAAACACAGAAGTACCCAATACATCATATGTTAATGTGTCATTGAACCAACCACCAAGTGGCAGCATTTCCCCAGGATGTGTAGAAATTAGACAAGGTAAACAGGAAGTACTTGATTCTGATCAAAATCAATCTAACGTTTTAGGTAATATGGAAAGTGAAAGTGAAAATATTGTTGATTTTGCTAGTTATCCACCACTACAACCAACATCAAACAATATTCCAATTGGTGCTCCAACAAATAAACTAGATAATACATGTATAGATGACAGTGGTGAGGTGCCTACTATTCAGGATAATTCTACGACAGAACAGGAGGAGCCTTCGGGAGAACAATCTGGATCTGTGTGGGGAAAACCTAAGTCATGGGCAAACTTGTTTAAAGACAAATCCTCCACATCATCGTCATCTGTGATATATAATGAAAACTATGTTGATATACATTTTCCCACTATTGACCAAGAAAATGATGCTAAAAATAAACAGGTGTTGGAAATGTCTCCGGTTCCAGCCATTCACGATTCAGCTGCAGAACTTTTAGGAGGTAATTCCAATATATAGTTAGTTTAAAACCTAAGTATACATAGAAATAAGATATATTATTATTTCCTATGGGAACGGCCGCCACGATATAACTGAAATATTGTTGAAAGTGGCATTAAGCACCATAAACCAACCAACCAACCTTGGGAAGGACCAAGAAATAAACTGATCAAGAAAGAGATTGAAGTAAATGAACATTGAAAATCCCTTAGAAATTCAAAAAAATATCAAAAAGTAAGAAACTGCATCGATGGTGTAATGGTTAGCGAGTTTGACTCGAGTACAGGAGATTGGATGTTTGAGCCCCGATTGAGTCAAACCAAAGGAGATAAAATTGGTGTTTGTTGCATCTCTGCTAAGCACACATTATTAATGAGTAAGAACAACATGTCTATCCATGCACTGTTGTTTCAGTGAGCTAGCACTAGACAAAATCCAACTTGTCATGTAGTTCTAATATAGAGCAGACATCATCTCATCGAAATGTTACTTGTCCTCGCCATAATCTAGCTAAAAATTTGCACCTTTGTCATTAAACAGCAATCACTTCCTCACTGATAGTATGGTATTATTATATTCTCATATATGACAAAGTGTACTTGATATAACTTTTTGTAATAATTTAAGTTATTATTAGGTCAGTGGGTTTCTCTGTGTTCTGCACATTTAGTTTCCTCCATCAATAAAACTTGACAGCCACAGTATAACTGAAATAGCATAAATTCAGTTATCTAAGCATAGAAAATATTGGTATATGATATGTAAAATTGTTTTTCCCAATTAGAAGTTAACATATTACCTGTAGCAGTGTTTAACCAAAACAAATAATCATGTATACACATTGAATAATATTTTTTTGAAATGCCTTGCAATTTGTGTATGAGAATATGTTTGAATTTTGTGAGAGAAAATACATTTTTTTTTAAATATGTAAATTATTGCATTCCATTTGTCTGTGCTGTGTCTTTTTAAGACTTCGAGATGAAAATTTTAGAAGAAATGTTAGCAATTGATGTGATGAGTTGAATTGTTGACTTTTAAAGTTTAAAGTACAGTTGAATTTCGTTATGTCAAAATCGACATTCCCAGAATTTTTGTGGAAGTAAAATTTTTTCTTTATCCCTTGCTCTCTTTTAGTTGAATTTCTGATAAGGCGACAATTAAAAATTTATTTTGTTTCAACTCCCCCCTGACCCTGAATTTTAGAGCAGATCAGACAGGTAGGGTTTTATTTTTTTTTCAGGATTCCATGGACAACGGTAATTTTTTCATACAAATCGGGTTCAAAGGTGTTAACAGTCAGAGATCCTGATATTTTGTCTGAAGCTGATACAACTACATATCCTCCAACACATCCTTCCATGTGGATCTTTTATAGAAAGAATGTAATCTGTTCTTCACAAGATTTTCAATCTTTCCTGTGTCAGAATAACATATTCCCACACAGGACGACAAGGCAATTTTGCCCGCCATTGCAAAATGATTTCTCGTTCAATCTCCTATGAACACGTCTAATGACTTCTGAGAATTCCGAGACAAATGATGGACGTGCTACAATTTTTTTCCGGAAATTATGGAAGTTTCCCACAAATAGGAATAAAAACTGTTCTTTGCTTTTGTATGTACAAGGTATACTAGTACATTTATGTTAATATATATATGTATAAATTAGTATCTTGTTTAATAATTTTTCTTTTCATTGTAGATTTATTTTGTCAGTACAAAATAGTCCACTCCCAGGTGGGCCTCCAACCTAGAGGACTTATGAATAGAGGAAATTGGTGCTACATTAATGCTGTATCTTTTTTTATTATGTTTATATATCAATCTGTTACCATGGTTACGCAACTTTTATTTTGTTTAATTAGACATTGTGGTTCTTTCAGCCATGTGTAATAATTATTTCACTTGCCATTTTATTGTAAGGATTCCAACAACAGACACCATGAAAACTTGAACGAGGTCGTCGTGATCGTATGGTAGTTAGATTTACAACTACCCATGCAATCAGTGCCAATCACCACTAACGTTGTGAGTTTGAATCCCACTCATGGTGAGGTGAACTTGATACAACATTATGTGATAAAGTGACTTGCGACAGGTCAGTGTTTTTTTCCAGGTACTCGGGTTTCATCCACCAATAAAACAGACCACAACAATATAACTGAAATATTGTTGAAAGTGGCATTTAACACCAAAACCC
This sequence comes from Bathymodiolus brooksi, assembly GCA_963680875.1. Lineage (NCBI taxonomy): Eukaryota > Metazoa > Mollusca > Bivalvia > Mytilida > Modiolidae > Bathymodiolus > Bathymodiolus brooksi. The sequence continues at coordinate 49,287,122 of OY804578.1, read as the reverse complement.
CTAATTGCATGCAGAGTTTTTGCTCCCCTTATTTTACTGCCGAATTTCGGCCGCATTCCCAATGAAAAATAGGGTCCCTTTTTTCCCAAAATCGGTCAGATAATTCCCAAACTGATTGGAGTTATTGTCGGTAAAAATCCGGATTTAGTAACCGTTTCAGGAAACGTTTTTTTATATTACGCGATTACATATCCTGTCATCTGTGTTCTTTTCATCACGGTTTTTTGTACACTCGGTCGTCGTTCTTTTTTGACATAAACATGTCTCACAACAGTAAATATTACCTGAAAAAAAAGGCCGAAAGAGGCAAAACAAACACGGTCAATTGATTCTTTTTTTTTGTGACAACAGAAAAGAAGAAACCCAATGAAAATGATGATGAAATTAGCATTTGTGAAGTCGAATGTCAAACTCATGGCGGCGATACTGATAGTGTTGCTACTCTTATTGAAAGTTGTGAAATGGAACCATCATGTTCATCTTCTATTACAGACAGCACAAATAACGTTAAAAATTCAGAGTTGGATGAAAATCATCCAGCACTCATTAAGCAGAATATGAGAAGGTTTAGTTCACTTAAGTACATGTATGAGCAAAGTTTTCCCTGGTTATATTATAGTTGTATTAAATCAAGATTGACCCAAAGGAATTTGGAAGCTCTTATGAGAATATCCATGGAAGGAAAGGACAAACTGTCAGATAGTGATCTTGACACATTAGTAGACAAATTGAAAAATAAAAAGGACAGATACATGATGCTGTAATTGAGTGAAATAAATTCTACTGCAAAGTTATTTTTGTTTATTATTGCCTAAGTTCATTTCAGATTCATATTTTGTCGATAAAATTTCCCAATTTAGGTTAGGTGGCAATTCCCAAAAGAGACAGCAAAAACCCTGGCATGTAATAAAAATATAAGGGGAAGCCGCCACTGATGACATATGTCCATTCTGTAACTTTTTAATAAATAGTTTTTGTAGATGATAATGGCATGGAATTGATCTAAGTCAATGTATTTACTATCTGCCATCTGTATATCATGAGGTGCTTGCTAGAACATTTATTTGATAAAACTCAACATTTCTTGTAAAAGTGTATATGGTTCAATTTACTTTACTTTTAGACATATTTTATTGACATAATAAAACAAGACAATGACAATATATTACAAATACAGATAATAAAAAAAAATACTATTGCAAATATTGAAGATAACATAACAGGACAAAAACGGTTCTATAGGCTAGAATATAAAAGTTAGTTTTGTATATTTACTTTGTTGTGTCTCCTTAATAAATGATCAGACTCTACAAGCATTGGTTTCTTGTCCTCCGTTCTATAATTTGATGAAGAAAATTCCTGTTTATCCACCACATCGAAGAGGACCCACTTCAACTCCAATACTAGACAGCTTGTAAGTAGATAAACTTTCCAAATCGTGATGTATTCAAATCCAAAATGTCATCTCCCATGTACAAAATGTAGTATGTTCAATATTTACTCAATTTGTCTGTTTTGAAATGTTATCATCTCCACCTCTGGTTTATAGATGAACTAATGTATGTGGGTTTTCATCTGTCCAAAGATACAGTAGTAGATGAACTAATGTATGTGCAAAATGTGGGTTTTCATCTGTCCAAAGATACAGTAGTCCCCCTCTTATTAAGGTCCCTCCCACCAAAGGTCGCCATCAGATTTCAGATTCACTAAAACTGTAAAATACTAGTAAATTGTCCCCCTCAAAAAAGGCCACTTTTTCCGTTGCAGAAGGGGTGGCCTTATAAAAGGTGGACTACTATATTACATGAATATGTACTGTTTTATGATAGTAGTTTTCATTACAGATGTTGCTTTGGTGAAAAGTTAAACCAAGTACACACTGAAAGTTGTTGTCTGACTGGTCTGTATATTTTTGATATGATTGGACGGTCAAAGGTCAATGAAAAGTTATCTTTTATTTCCTTAGATGAATGTTCAAGAAGCAATTAATTTTAATAAGATTGGTAGAAATCTCAAGCTCTGACTTAAGAAACAAATTGTTTATTCTCGTATATTGGTTTCAATTCAATAATCCACTTTTAATGAGTAGTGAAAAATATTAACTTTTACCTCCCAAAAAAATTGTAATTAAAAAATCTCCAAAAATGAAAATAGTAAAAAAAAATTGAAGGAATTACAGTAAGTTGTTAACCATAAGCCAACAATTATTTCATTAATTATAAAAAATAAAAAATAAACAGGATTTCCAATTTACCCAAAATAGAAAAAAATATATTTGGACTATTAAAAAACTTTTATGTAACATGAGAACATTATGGGGCAATTGAGTGATTTTCATCTACCTCTTTCTTTTATTAATAAACCTGGTCAGTTATTGCTAATACGTAATTTTCATTATTTACATGGCTACCACCGCATTATGAAAAAGTTTGTAAAGCACAACATATTTATAGTGAAAAGTAACGAACCAAATCGGGGGTTAAATTTTTTTTCCAAAAGTGCACTGGTCCACGACCAATGAGCACCAGGAATATACTGGTCTTGAATATCGGAATGGAGGAAATAAAATTTGTTGAACACAAAATTAACTTGCCCCCCCTCTCCCAGTAGTAGTAACTGAGTGACATGATTTAAATTATATTATTTAAAATAACTATTTTAGGTTGGCAACTTAATACTTGATCAGATGCTGCTTTTCATTTTATCTTGGGCTATCAAACAGTTAATTTTCATGTATTGGTTGTACCTTTTAATAAAGCACTGGTTTTTCTTTTGGTTGTTGCAAATTCTGGATATTTTACAGTATTTACCCATCATATTTACTTCATAATTCTCATTAGCATGATCGCCGGTAACTTCGTTGAGATAAGACTTCCAAAAATACAGAGTAGAAAATGTCTCCGGAAGTCTAATCTCTGGAGATACAGCAGCTTACAATTTGCCTCAACCCAAGGAATTTTTTCCTTCCACTATATTTGAAATATTCTCTTCTGTTTTAGCCTATCGTTTCTTTTAGGTGTTTTTTCATTATGTAATTTATTGTTGTCAGTATCACGAGCCGCTCTGTTAACATTAAAAAAACAAACTGGCCATTTTTATGTTTGAACTGCTTCACTAATACGCTTGAGTATTATCGAAAGAATTACTACTTCCGTAAAGCTCAAAACTGATTCTATTCTGTTACAACCATCCTGAGTGTGTGTGTGTGTGTGCTCCGTTAATTACCGGGGGTTCATACAGAACAACATACTCTGACTTCGTAAAGCACTAAAACGATTTTGAATTATTTCAGATTACGTAATCCAATGTTATATTAAAAGAGGAAATCAAGGGGTTGGATTAAAATTATGCAGTAACATCTGTCACTCAGACTTTTAACCACCCATTTAATTCAAGTCCGTAATTGGACAGTTTCAACTGGTCCGTCGGTCTTTATGGGATTAGATAATGTTAGGTCCAAACCCACAAATCGCCGTACCTTGGACCAGTGGATTTTTTAGCCCCTGCAAATGTTATAATCCACAGCATACAATTCAGTCCTCACGATGAGCACCAGTTCTTCGGTCCTAGACCAGTAAAACTTTATTCGGACCAGTAAATTACTCAATTTTTATTTAGAACTATTTAAAATAAATTCAAGAATTTGATTTGTATCAGTAAATTCAAATTTTCATTTCGAGGACTGCAATGTAGAGAAAAATTAAACGTTCATGCTAAAAATTAAATCCATGATGCATTTCTGATTTCAGAATTAAATTTGTTGGAGAGTTTACACCTTGTGCCAGATCTACAGACAGATGTAAGTTTAGAATATAAACTTCTGTAATCTTTTCTCAAATTGTCCTGAAGAACTTTATTAAATGTCTGCCAAATTCAAAATAAAAACCACTATCGCTGATGGTCGAGGAAAGCAATATAGCTTAGGGTTTCCTCTGTCGCTGTCTGTAATACTTGTTATCTTTAGTTTAAATTATTTGATTTTAGAAAAATAGTTTGCATGAAGGCTGCCAGTATAATTATATAGATGGAACAACGAAAAATACCAAAATCATATATCAAAAACATAGAAAGAGGCAAAATTGTTCCCCCCTTACACACATATACATGACCTCTCACTCTCCTGACTTGGTACATGCACGTCAATAACAAGTGGTGAGGTTAAGCTAGTTTTAAGGGTCCAAATCTCCTCTCTTAGTGAAATGATGCAGTCATGCAAGTCATTTCCACATGTGCATAAAATGCCAACCCTCACATAACCGGACGAACAACATCATAAAGAACACTATAATCTTGAACATTATACATAATATATTTAATCTTTGTGACACAGAAGTTGTCTTATGTATGATGTTATAATGGAAGAGATTGAACAAATCGTTTAGGGGGTATATATTTTTCTTTTGAAAAAAACCCAGTGATTTTGAGATTTTGATTTTTAGGCTTGTTGACAGTAACTTGACATGATAAATTGAATAAATATTATTTGATTTCAAAATTATTTTACATGAAGGGTGTAAATAGGAATACTTTGGTGAGCTTTTAGATGGATGACATCAAGCAAATTCTTTTGAGGAAAATCTAATAACAGGGATTTTGCGAATTGTTTTGTTTACACAATAACTTGAGTAAATATGATTTGATTTCAAGAAATTTTTTGCATGAAGGCTACAAATATCTTGGATGAGTTTAGTATGGAAATGATTGCAATTCTAATTGTGGTAAATTTCTTGGAAGACTCTTAGACTTACTGATTTTCTATAAACATGGAAACAATTGAATTTCAAAATATCTGAATTCCACTGTTAAATATACTGGAAGAATTGCCAGGGGTTCGTCATGCACTATGCAGTTCTTATATATTTGTTTTACACTGACTAAGATGTATGGTGTATTTTGATTACACTTCTTATTTATAACATCTTGAATCAATTTGTAATATGATTTATACATTACAGCAAAAGGGAAACGAATGATACCAGAATTATCACCTGGACCAGTATTTGAACCGACATATGTATACAGGATGTTACAATTGCTTGAAGACACTGCAACATTTAAGGTATGCTGGGATATGTCACTGAGCACATAGCATATGCAAACTTTGTTTTTAGGGGGTGGGAAAACAAAGATTTTTCACTGAAATTAAAATTGGTACATGCATATTCTTTCATAAAGTAAGTCATTTTACTAAACATTTACACTTGAAAAATATCTGGTGCATGCAGTGATTTTTTATACTGTATTTATTCTCCAGATATACATATATTAAGTGTATTTTGTGCCTTTTTGATTATTACTTCAGGGCTCCCACTACTTTCAAATTAGAGGGAGAAGTGACATCTCTTTCAGAGAGCTCACAGGGAGAAGTGGGAGACAACAGAGAGAGGTGGGGAGACTTCTGGGAGAAGTTAATTGTGATTAATCGAAACATTGTTTTGTGACGCCTCTGATGTTACCCTACCCAAATTTAGTAAATAGTTAAAAAGCTGTCTGAACTGATTTGTTCTGGGTTTTTTTTTTATTCATAACTACCTTAAGGACATCTATTCAATGTCACATTTTTATTTTTGTCTACCTTGACTATTGGAGTCCTGCATACCAGTGATTTTTATATGTACCCCCTTTTCCTTTTGAAATATTACTGTGTTGTGATCCAATACCACACCAATTGTAATAACTCATATTTGTGTGATCTTCAGCAGAAGAACGATGTCTCTGTCAATTTGCTCAATGGTCCAACTATATATAGGAGTACAGTACAGTAGGGAATGAAAATATTGCACAAACGTAAATTGCCACTGATAGTCTAAAATTGAAGAAAGTAAAGGCTGTAATTATTATTTGCCAAACGTAAATTGCCACTGATAGTCTAAAATTGAAGAAAGTAAAGGCTGTAATTATTATTTGCCAGACCTCAAATCAGATTGCAACAACGGAGGTTTATTTTTTAATTGGATATGTGTTAACGTTTACACATGTCTGTATGTAAATAAACAGTTCAATAGATCGTAATATTAACCCGGTGTCGAGTATAAAATACCAATGCGGATGGATAAATATCTGAAGCGTCTACGTGCATTTCAACGAATTTTTAATTGCAATCTTCGCATATATGAACATATTTGATATGAGAACTATGATTTTATGTCACAGAAATGAGAAAAAAATAAATCAAAAGTTTGTTTTGTTGAAAGTAGCTTCGGACAAAAAGTTCTGTCAACATTTCCCGTAGCACAGTACCGCATCACGTCCCCTTACCAAAATGGTGCCATTGTTGTTTGTTTACGAAAAACAAATACAAATAGTTTTATTTTAAGCCGGGCATATATAAACAATAAACAAAGCCTCTAATGAACAAAAGTAAAGTTTCTATAAACCATAATGGATTACTTTTGAAGAAAATCACTTTCAAAATACTTAATAACGGATACGATAGATTTCAATAAACACGTGCACGATATCGACATTTTCATAATTGACAAGTGGAGGAAATACGCGGGCGGCGACATAGGGCGACTCTTCAAAATTACAAGGCGACTTGGACTTCGCTTTTGACCAACGAGAAAGCGAAGTCAACCTTCACAAGGCGACTTCTTTGCCCGAATCGCCCTCCAACGTTAGCCCTGTTACTTTGAACTAAGGGTTATTCCAGAATTAACTAGAACGTGTCAGAGAATCAACTTAAGCCACAATTTTTTTTGAAGGAAGTCTTTAGACTTGTGTTGATTTTTGTAGTTGTATGAAGTGAATTTTTATCCCTTTGCAACCAGACAAAAAAGTGAATCACAAGGTGTTATTTCTCAGTCTGTAAAGTATTCAAGCATATTTCTGTATTCTACTCTTTAAATTTCAATAGCTGAGTGACAAAAAAACTACAGAAAATAAAACCAGTACAAAAATGTTTGTTCAAACAATTCATTCTAGGTATCTGATGTTGATAATACTTTATTCAGTAAAATCCTTATAAATTCAAAACTTATGTTAAGCCAATATTCAATGTGCTTTCCATTCAATGGATTCACAGTATTAAGTAGATTTTAAACCAAAAAAAACATGTAATTTGGATTTTGTCTATATTTTTGGGTGCTGTAATACACTAATTTTAGTTTTTACTAGCTTTGAATGGGATTGAATGAAATGAAGCAGGGAAAAAAGAGCATGAGATGTAATAATTAATTTCATGTAATAATGATGTTCCTGGGGTTCTTAAATTCATCTGATAAAATTGTATAAAAATCAAGACAATTTGATGTGTAAACAGAACTGAAGATGTTGTAAATTTAATACTATTTGAAGATTTGGTCATCCCTGTGTTTATCTTTTTGCTGCTCTGGACGTTTATGATTTTTAGAATAATACTGTAATAAATTGTACACAATAAAAATCACTAATTCCAAAAGTTAATTTTTACTGAATTACATCTACAGTAGCAAAAATTGTAACTTCACAAATATTTATTCTGTTGCAACAGATAACTGTATACTTTTACAGGAGTGGGAAAAAATGAGGTTCGTGGCTATTACTGACATATATATTGATTAAATGATGATATTTTTTGTAGTTGGGGAAGCAGGAAGATGCAGAAGAATTTCTAAGTTGTATGCTGGATGGAATGCACGAAGAGATGTTGGCTTGTATGAGAGTTCATAAAGGGGAGACAGCTAAAGGTGCTTGTTAGGGTTATGGTGTTGAACGTCACTTTCAACAATATTTCAGTTATATTGTGAAGGTCAGTTTTATTGGTGAAGGAAAACCACCAACCTGGCACAAGTCACTGTCAAACTTTATTACATAATGTTGTATCGAGTACATCTCGCCATCAGCGTGGTTTGAACTCACAACTTTAGTGGTGATAGGCACCTGTACGCTAAAGACAAATTACAGCAGCTCATAATGACCAATACATAATTAGGGGGTTAGGGTTATGGTGCTTAACGCCACTTTCAACAATATTTCAGCTATATTGTGGAGGACAGCTTTAATGGTGGAGGAAATCGGACAAAACCATTGACCTGTTACAAGTTACTGACAAACTTTATTACATAATGTTGTATCGAGTACATCTCGCCATCAGCGTGGTTTGAACTCACAACTTTAGTGGTGATAGGCACCACTATTCGATCACGGCCACATCTAGCTATTATCTAGAGATACACATATATGAAATTAATATCAAACCAATATAAATACAGTGCAGATTACTGATCATGTATAGTCAACTGACTCAAGTGTTGTAATGGTCAGCATGCTGGCTTTGAGTGTGGTAGATTTTAGTCTCAGTCGGTTCAAACCAAAGACTTAAAAAATGTGTATTTGCTGCTGCTCTGCTAAGAACACAGTAGTAAGAAGCAAGAGCAAAGATTGGTTGGCATGGAAACAGGATAATGTGTCAGAGTGTAGTTACATATCTACCATATTGACTGTTGTTTCATTGAGTTAACAATCTCCAGCTAAACATAATAAGTTAGTACAAAGTGGACATCATTATCATTTCATTGAAATGTAACTTGTTCTCTCCATGACCAAAAATTGCTCATCTTGAAGTTAAACAACAATCACCGTCTCCTGGTACAATCTAATATAAAAACAAAATATGCCTGATATATATGTATACTTGCCATGATGTGATCACTAATCTCTTTCAATACCAATTTCATCCTCTGGATTGAACTGCTACACCACGAAATTGGTCTAGTTACCTAATACGTCATCATTGTAAAGAAGCAATAATGATCCTGTTCTCATAATTTATTTTATTGGTGAAGTAAACATTGATGTATTTTTAATCTGTTATTGTTTCTGCACATTTAGTATTGTCCATTAAAATGTAAAATATGTACAATGTTTTTTGTCTATTATTTTGTAGAATATGAAACAAATGGTTGCCTAGACATCACTACAGAAGAAGATGTTGATGCTGATTCATGGGAACAAGTAGGACCAAAAAAGAAAAGTGTTTTAACAAGAAAGGTAACAGAACAAATACAGATTCTACAGTTTCATTCTATAATCATGTTGTTACCTAATTTTGAGGAAGTTATTTGTAATAGTTATGATCAACTATTGCTAAAGTAGTATTATTGATGATTTGTGCATTTTGTCTTGAATCATTACATGCGATAATATCTATTATCTAGCAACTGGTGAAAACTGCATTGGTGATGTTATGGTCAGCATGTTTGCCCCGAGTGTTATAGATCCTGTGTTCGAGCCCAGATCAGGTCAAAGCAAAGACTATAAAATTGGTATTTGTTGCTTCTCCGATAGTCTTGCAGCATCAAGGAGAAGAAGCAAAGACTGGTTGGCTCAAAATCAGGATAATGTGTTTGAGTGGGGTGACATGTCTATATTACTAGAACTGTTGTTTCTGTGAGCCAGCACTATAAAAATACTAAGCATGTTGATCTAGTACAAACCCGACCTCATCATCATCTCATTGAAAATTAACTTGTTCTTGCCATTATATAGCTGAAAAATGACTGAGTTGGCATTAAGCAACAATCACTCGCTCACTCAAGCAACAAGTGTGATATTATCATAATGTCGCTGTTTTCTTTGCTACGTTATAATGACGGTGCTATGTTTTCCCCGAAATAGACTTTTCATTGATCTCACATTTTAGGCTTTGTCCTTGATTTAATATAATTTTTTTCTTCTACAGAATGATTTTGCCGTGAGTCCTTTAGCAGATATATTTGTAGGATATGTTAGATCAGCTGTATTTAAGACAACGTCAAAAGATTCTGCCACAGTCGAGCCGTTCTTCACTCTTAAACTGGACATTCAGGTATTGGTCATTTTTATACCATTATATTACAGTATTTGTCATAAAACATTAAACATCTAGATTAGTGCTCTTTACAAAATGAAAAAGCAAATTAGGAAAGTTATCTTGAAGCAAAAGATGTTTTTTCTGTATATAATGTTCAGTAAGCAAGTATGAATTTTTTGCCATCACAGGAGGAGTGAATAGTGGAGGGTACTTTTACCGTATGTCATTTGTACTGAAACATTCCAGGAATAAATTAAGAATTGGTTTATGGTGTTATGCCACTTCAACAATATTTCAGTTATATTGTGGCGGTCAGTCTTATTCGTGGAGGAAACCTGAGTACACTGAGAAAACCACCGACCTGTCCCAAGTCACAGACAAATTTTATCAGATAATGTTGCAATCGAGTACACCTCGCCATGAGCAGATTTGAACTCACAACTTCAGTGATGATAGGCACTGATTGCATAGGTAGTTGTAAATGCGACTACCATACGAACACGACCACGATTGCCCCAGGGAATTGGTATGGAAAAAATATCAGATATAAAACTATCATTATCTTAAAGGCATACAGCATTACAGGCTGTCAGAATTGATTTTTTTTTTTATATTAAAAGTTGCCAATATTCGTTGTTTTATACTAATTGCAGTTGAAATTTTTCATGATATCATATGTAAATAGCCTAGAAAGAAGGAAATATGTCACTGTTTGATTTTCTTCCATACCGTCAAGACTCCAATGTTTACCCACGCAATATTCATACATTCATACGACCTACACAGTGAACTCATTCGGTAATGCGTTTGCGCATGTGCGAAATTGTTTGTTGAAGAAAAAGCACATGGCACAAACAAAAACATTGTGGGATTCTACACGAAAACGACACAAAAAGGATTCAGCAAGCTTTGTGTAAAAATAAAAAAACATGTTATACCAACCTTTTTTCAACACATAAGCATAATTTAGTATCTTTTTTTGGCCGAATCATATTTTGACAGTAGAATTGCATCGTAGTTTTTTATATATTCTTTTTTTCAGGAGAAAACGCTAGATGATATCTCTTTTAAATTAGAGACTGAAATAATGAACTTCATGTCTGGTTTTTTTTTCGAAAAAAATATAATCAAGACTACTCAAGTGTTGTCAATAATATGCAATACAATTTGTTTACAATTTTCCCTTTATCTGGCCCCTTTGCAGAGTTTTTTTTTTATTGATTTCATTACGTATTTCTGATTTTAAGTGTCATTCTTACTAAATACCATTATATAATATTAACTGATTACCCTGGGATCCAATTTCATAGATATATTTCTTAAATTATATTAATTCTAGCGAATTTACATGTATGCAACATGCTTCCTGGTTATTTATAGCAGTTATCAGTATTCGGCAAACTTCGGAAAAGCAGCCGACTTATAATTATGTGTGTTAATCGCGATTCCACCGACAGACATTCAAATTCTTTTCACTAATTACGACATTAAAGCATATTTTTTAAACCTGGTTTCTTGTTCAGAACATTTTTATTAGTATAAAACATCGAATATTGGCAACTTTTAATATAAACCAAAAAATTCAATTATGACAGCCTGTATGCATTTAATGTCTATATTATTGTTCGTAATTTCACATCTTTAAATTTAAATAATTTGAATTAACCAGTTAAAAGGGTATTGGGAATTTAGTTATGATATTGATTTCTTATAAAAGGCTGTTTTTCAGCAAGGTAAAGTCACTACTAAAAATAAAAATCCTGTTGTTCAAATATTAATTTTATTACAGTTAGATACAGCTATTGTTAGGCAACGAACGCTCGACCAATATTTATTCATGTCATTCTGATTTATTGCATTGTATTAATATTTACAGTCAGACAAAGTCAACACAGTGAGAGAAGCTCTAGAGAGAATGGTCAGTAAGGAGTCAGTCAGTGGATTTACATGTTCAAAGACAAATGCTGAGGTAGGAATTATGGAAATTGTATATGATTGCATAATTTTTGTGATATTATGTTATGACTGTCACTGCAGTCATTATTAAATGTAGCACCTCATGGTGAGATGTACTTGATACAACATTATGTGATAAAGTTTGTCAGTGACTTGCAACAGGTTGGTGGTTTTCTCCAGATACTCCAATTTCCTCCACCAATAAAGCTGACCGGCAAGATATAACTGAAATATTGTTGAAAGTGACATTATACACCATAAACCTAACCCCAAATGAAGAATGGCTACAGAGATCTAAATATAACATTTGCTTGGTATATTTGACCATTAATGAATAATCTGATGATTGACACAGGATATTAAAGCTGTAGGTGAAATGATACAAGTAAAAACTTCATTAAGGTTAGAAATACAGTCAAACTTGTATATCTTTCAATATGACCATCAATATAAAACAAATGTAATAAGATTGTATGATTATTTCATTATTGGGGGGCTTTTGTCCTGTTCCTGCCTCATGAAGGACATGAGTAAAACTAAACACATGACTGGTTTCATTTGTGATGGACAAGGCCATTGCCAAAGTTAATCAAAATTAATTTCAACACAGCTTATGTTGTATCTCAAAGCATCTTACCATTCAATGACTACTCATATTAATGGTTTTCATTTGGGCAGTGATCATTTATGCAAGGATACTTGCATTAACTTTATTAAAACAATATCTGAAGTTTTACTCAATCATACAATAGACCATAAAGCAAGTTCACTTTATTTCAAATGTGTACAGACTCCTCTGTCACTGATCAAGGAGCAATACTTTTACGAAAAGTCCACCCTGACACTCATGAACCAGCAACTGTGTTTGTAAGTATCGAATGTTTATAAAGAACTGGACAAGTAACTTTTGTCAGATAACTTGCCAGGGGACAAGCACAACATTTCTGTATTTCCACACCCCTGCCTCTGAACTCAATTACCAATGAATTTTCACAGTCTAGAATTAAAACTGAATGGTATTAAAATACCAATAAATTGATATGATAGAGTAAACTGTGAGTCACTGCTAGTTAGGTGACCATTTATTTCAGTTCAAACCAAAGGTGACTGTTGAATACAAGTTTTAACTGTATTTGTAACTTTTATGAACTGAACTTGTTATTCAAGATGACTTAGAGCAAGTTTGACTGTTGTTTTAACTCCTAAAATTGTTGTTGTCACAAATTCAGATACATGTATGTTAAATGAGAGACCAACAATCCTGGTTAATCTGAAAATCTTATATTATGAATCAAATGTTAGATATTGGAGTCACAAATAATGTGTGGTATTGAGTATTAAGTGTAGTGTCCTAAACACATTCAACAATTATTTTTCACGTTTTTCAGATGGAGATTACAAAGAGACTTACCTTGGAACAATTACCACCTGTCCTCATCTTACACCTGAAATGTTTTGTTTATGATAAAGATGGTGGCAGTCAGAAACTCATTAAAGATGTTAATTTTACCATTGACTTAGAAATAACTAAAGGTATGTACATTATTTTCCACAGCAATGAGTGATCTCTCCTGATCTGGGGATAAGGTATGTACATCATTTTCCACAGCAATGAGTTATCTCTCAGACAGATCTGGGGATAAGGTATGTACATCCTTTACCATAGCAATGAGTTATCTCTCCTGATCTAGGGATAAGGTATGTACATCATTTACCACAGCGATGAGTTATCTCCCCTTTTCTTGGGATAATTAAGGTATGTAATTCTTGTTCTGGATACTGGATCAACAAAAGTAACACATTGTTATTTACAGATGGAAGTCTACACCCTGATTCAAGACAAACACGGGGATGTCGTGGTCGTGATCGTATTGTTGTTGGATTTACAATTACCTATGCAATCAGTGCCTATCACCACTAAAGTTGTGAGTTGGAATCTCGCTCAGGCGAGGTGTACTTGATACAGCAATATGTGATAAAATTTGTCAGTGACTTGGGGCAGGTTGGTGGTTTTCTCCAGGTACTCTGGTTTCCTCCACCAATAAAAGTGGCCACCACGATACGGCTGAAATATTGTTGAAAGTGGCATTAAACTCCATGACCCTTGAGACAAACACAACTATTTCTATCCTTTGCATTTACCCAAAAGAAGTTTGACATGCACATAAATTTCCTTTTCAAATAAGAATTTTCAGTTTTCTAATATTTGTATATTACCACAGAACTTGCTTGCTCTGACATATAATTTGAAAGAATTTACCTATGCAGAGGATTTTTGAAACAATGCGAGTATTGAGGCTATATCTTCCTGATTACATTTAATTTCAAGTTACTTGTTCAGATGAAATTTGATGATTTTGAGATTTAAAATTTTAGACTTCTTTACTTTGACCATATTAAGTTTAAACACATTTAGTAGGGAGGTCAGACATTTTCAATTTTATTTACACAATGGCAAATTCTGTAATTCTGTCTTACATTTGAAGACAGCTGCAGTGACAATGCACTAGAACACTATTATTTAAAGTGAATTATTTAAAAGGTGACATGTTGAAATAAATAAATAATGCACATGTTTGGAGAAAATTCTTCATATGTCACAATTTTTTTATATTTAAACTGGACAGAAGCGACCAAAATTTAATGGAAACTTTGGAAATGGCACCGCTATTTTGAAACTATTTATTCCCTGAAACACATGTTGCTGACCAGTTAGACTGAAAGTAAAACTCTTCTGTAGTGGATAGTAGGCTAGGTTTTAATAATCTCATACAGTTTGATGAGAAAATTCAAAATTTTTATTTATACGTTCAATTTTATGGGTAAATTTTATCCAATTTTGGCACCATTTTCAATTTTCCCATTGAAATGCATGGTAAAAATCAATTTTAAAAATGTGTTTGGAAACACATGTTGCTGATGAAACAAAGACTACAACTATGCAAATTCTTTTAGAAAAATGTCTAAACTACATTTATCAAGTACAGTTTCATTAGATTTCATTATTGTTTTCAAATAATTTCTGATATTCTATTTCTTGGTAAAGACAGATAAAATTCAAAATGGCCACCATTATAAGATATAAGTGGTCGTTTTCCGAACTTCGAATTGTCATAACTTTTGAACCGCTTAACAGATTTTAAAAAACTAAACACCACTATAAATATCTTCAGGAGATCCAATCAGTGGTGTGTACTTTAAGATATTTTAACACATTTTCAAAAAAAGTCTGACCCTCCTACATTTAGCAAGTTAAATACTTTATGCCATTTATTTTTCAGATTTACTTTCTCCCAATGTAAAAGGAAAATACTTGGCACATCAAAAGATATACAAGCTGTTTGCAGGTATGTAAGATTAACATGTTGCTAATGTTAGATAGTTACATCATGACCACAAGTCTATGACACTCTGACAATGAGTACCATAATTACATGTATTTTAAGCCATTGTGAAATCCAAGATGGCTACCACAGCTGGACATAGTTTAAATAAGACCCTATGAAAAATTAATTTAAAGCCATTTCTCAGAAACTTAAACATTGATTTAACCCAAACTGTACATTAATGATCAACAATTTGACAGGAAACCACTTTGTTAGAATGTTCCTTGTATGGTGAAGAAAATGTATGTTTTTTTTAATGTCAATTGAAAAAAGTGACCTATTAGTACCTATTGTTTGAATCTTCCGTACATCACGAACAAAATAAGATTATGTGTGGTCGCTCACATTACAAAAGCCAAAAAATACGAGAGAAATTTCATTGAAAATATTAGATTTGAATTGCCAAATTTTGTTTTATTATGGTATAAAATGCTCTAATTTCAAGGCAATGTCGCAAAATTTGAAAACCACATATATGGCATTTGTGACTAGGTAATTTTTGTAAAATTGTGATGTCATTAGTAGACAAACACAGTTATTCCCCTTTTTGCCAAGATGAGAACTTGCTGGTGTGCAGTTAGAAAAAAACTTTCAGGAGTAATAATTAATGAGTAAATAAAATACAAAAAAGTATCAGGATTACCAAATTATATATATATAATATATAGTCTAGTGCCATTCTCTTTATAGGTCAGGGGCTGTAGTGGTTGTAATCGTATAGTAGTTGGATCTACAATACCTGTGCAATCAGTGCTTATCACCACTAAAGTTGGGTGTTCGAACCCCGTTCATAGCGAGGTGTACTTGTTACAACATTATGTGATAAAGTTTGTCAGTGACTTGTGACAGGTCGATGGTTTTCTCCGGGTACTCTGGTTTCCTCCACCAATAAAACTGAACGCCACTGTATAACTAAAATATTAGTGAAAGTGGCATTAAACACCATACACCAAACTTTATAGGTCATGCCTTCTCATATTGCAAAAAAAAACAGTACAATAATTATGCTAACACTTGTACACATTTGTTACATTCTGAATCTTTGTATTAGGCTCATTTATTAGAGCTGTTTCTTCTCCATATTTTTTTTTTTTATTTAATATATTCTGATATATCTTTTCCAGTTGTATATCACCATGGCAAAAAAGCCACAGGAGGCCATTACACCACCGCTGTTTTTCATCCTGCCATTAACAGATGGGTCAATTTTGATGACAGTAATGTTAAAATAGTTCCTGTCACCCAAGTGCTTCAGTTCGCTTCCCCTCGTGTTCCTTATCTATTGTACTATAGAAGAGTTGACTTGCATTAACTGATCTCCATCACAGTAGATGTAATAAGCATTAACATTATAACCTCCATTGCAGGAGAATTAACATGTATTATTTATACCTCTTTAAGTGGAGAGTTAAACTAGGTAGAAGAAATGAAATTTAGAATAGATCTATTATGTTACACGGAGAAAGTGTCAGAATTTGTTTCAAGATAGATCAATGTTAATAAAAAAACAATTTGTTGATAAATTTGTTTGTTACAAGATATGTATAGTGTTGATTTTATTTTTATATGGTTACATGTGTTGATATGTTGATTATTTTATTTCTCGTGATATCCACCAAATCAATTTGATGTCGATCTATTTCTTCTAAAGGTTGTATAATGGACTATTTTGGCAACGTTTTTTTTTTTGATTTACAGAATGATTATAGATCAAATGTATAACAGCTTACAGGGATTTGATGTTACTTTTTAAGTCAATTCCAGCAGCAGTTTAAGGAGATATTATGGTGTAAACTGATATTTAATCCCCTTGTACTCATTTTTGAACATTACAATACTGTTAAATTTGGAAATGAATGAATGAATACATAGTAAAATGCAAGGTCAAGTTTTCAGGTAAAAAATAAGTAAATTTTAATTTGTGAAAATCAGGGGGAAATATGCCTAACATCTCATTTACTTTCAGATGATATATCTATTATGAATAGTTAATATCATTCTTTAGTTGACCAAACTTCTTTCAATCGAGTGAAGTGGTAAATTTCCTTTGACAAAGAATACTTTGAAAGAATAAAAATAGACGACCTGTTTCAATTTAGCATCAAGTTTCTTTTGACAGGCGATGCAAAAATAAATAAACAACCAAATAGTGTAGCTGCAAGTTTCTTTTGACTAATACATCTTGTTGTATGAGAAATGATCAAAATAGACAAGATACTTGCTGTCGTATGAGAAACAATAATAAAATATAGACACCCTGTTTTGTGACAGCCTGTAATCTTGGATCTTGCATGTGTTTTTTAATTGTTTTTGTTTTCGTCTAAAAATTTCACACAATGAATTGGCAACCTCTGAAACCTTCCCTAAGCAACAAAGGAATTCAAACTACAGATATGTCAGTTAGAACAGCTGGGGGAGGAGGATATCTCAAAATACATATTTTAATTTTGATGTGACTAAATAAATCACAATTTGTAGATTAATAATTATTTTTAAAAAAAAGCTTACATTTGTTTACAAATTTACAGTATGTTGAAATTAAGCAGTAAATTATTTAATAATCTATTAAAATGGATGCTATTTCATTCAGGAACTGTTTTCAATTAAAAAAAAAATTAAATTAAAAAAAAAATTATAATTACATTCATGTAAAAGAAAGGAATTAAAATGTTCTTTTGTGTATTGTATTGATTAAGAGGATATTTATTTGACTTGTAAAGTCTTGACATCCATTTTCACTCTTGATTAACAAGTGACAGATGTATGTACTATTTAGCTTATTATTTGTTGGTTTTTGTGTGTAATGCATGTAATATAAATGCAATTTTTCATCCTTGTTTCACAGCTATATCTTGTTTGTATTCTCATTTTCACTAGTACACCTTTGATTGTACTTTCATTTTCATAACCATATCTTAGATTGTACTTTCATTTTCATTTGCCATGCTTTGGACTGTACTGTTTTATTTTTGTTCACTGATTATATGTTCATCGGTAAATTGCTTTAAAGTGGTGGGCAGATTGTCAGTTACCTTTCTCATATACAGTCATAATATTCCTATAATTTATAAGGTTATAAAAATATTCCTATAAGGTTTTATGTCAAGGTGATTAAAGTGGCGATTTCATTCTTTTCTTTTTTTTAATTTGGACATTTTAGAAATGTCCCCATATGTAGTAGCTTCTGTGGTGAGTGTATTTTGTAATGTAGTTAAAACTACTAAATATTATATTTTGTGCATTTTGGCAGAGAACCCTGATTTGAAAACTTATGGAAGCACAATGTTAAAAAAAAATCTAGTCAGTTACTATGGGATCATGAAAATTTAATGTCAATGATATAAATTTGAAGACAAAATAAGAAAGAAAATTGATCAAACAAGCTACATACATGTAGCTTTAAAAAAGTTTTCAAATGCAAAATATTTTCTGTTGGTAAAACTACTAATTTGTCTGAATCACTGTATTTTTCTATTTATTTTAATTTTATTTATGATGTAATTTGAACAAACATAAACAAATTATATGATTTTTTAGCTCACCTTGCCAAAGGCAATGTGAGCTTTTTGCCATCACTTGGCATCCGTCGTCCGTTAACTTTTCACATTTGAACTGAAACTTGGTAGGAAGCATCTATGGAAGGTCCTTTATAAAGATTGCTCATTTTGTCCCGATCCATTAACAAACATGGCCGTCACAGACAATTCTTGTTTCTGATTGGCTGATTTTATTAAATCTTCTCTTCTGAAACTGTCTGGCCAAATGAATCAAAACTTGGTAGGAAGCATCCTTGGAAGGTCCTCGATAAAGAATGCTCATTTAGTTCCGATCCGTTAACAAACATGGCCACCACAGGCCATTCTCGTTTTTGATTGGTTGATTTCTAAAAAAAATCTTCTCCTCTGAAACCGCTTTCCCAAATGAACTGAAATTTGGTAGGTAGCATGTCCTCTATAAAGACTGCTAATTTTGTCCCGATCCACTAACAAACATGGCCGCCACAGGCAATTCTTGTTTCTGATTTGTGGATTTCTAAAAATCTTTTCCTCTGAAACCACTTTACCAAATGAACCGAAACTTGGTAGGAAGCATCTATGGAAGGTCCTCTATATAGAATGCTCATTTCATCCTGATTCATTTGCAAACATGGCTGCCACAGGCAATTCTTGTTTCAGTTTGGTCGATTTCTTAAAATCTTCTTCCCTGAAACTGCTGAACCAATTGAACCGAAATTTGGTAGGAAGCATCTATGGAAGGTCCTATATAAAGATTGCTAATTTCATCCCGATCTGTTAACAAACATGGCTGCCATAGGCAATTCTTGTTTCTGGTTGGTTGATTTCTAAAAATCTTCTCTGAAACTGCTTGGCCAAATGAACCGAAACTTGGTGGGAAGCACCTATGGAAGGCTCTGTATTAAGTTTCCTCAAAGCAGAATGAAAGGTGAGCGACACAGGCTCAGCCCACTGAGCCTCTAGTTATATTAAGCTTTCAAAAGATGGTAAATATGAAGGAAGAACATAGTTTTTGCCTATAAATAATATATAGATTGTGTTATATGAGATCAATTTAGGGTATCTAGTTGTTAGTTTTTACATCGTCCAATAAACCATTGGATTTGTTTCTCTATCTGCTAGTGAAATATTAGCCAGAGTTTCAACAGATTTTATATAATTATAGTATTATCTACTCTCTACATTCTAAATATTACAAATATCGAAAAATGAATAAATCACGGATAACTGAATAGCACAGTAATTCACAAATGCACTTTAGAGCATGATTGAATTGTCATCATTGTTCGACTACGAGTGATTTATGTTTGATATTCAGAATGTAAGAATAGTTACACTTACATAGATTTTACACTTCTTTTGCATTAATAAGACGTTTACAAAAGGAACTTGTTTTCATTGATGAACACTCAATGATATTTTCGATTGTGACGAAGTTTGGTGCTGTGTCGTCACTCAATGAAATGAATGTGCATTTCTCTATCATGGAATTCTTGGTATATCACTGGCATCTATGTAATAAATGTTACTTATGATGAGAGAAGATCAGATATACACTATTCAAAGCTTACATATTTGCTTCACAAATATATTTGCTGCAATGGTCCTGAAGCAGTGGTGTTAAAGGTGGTTAATATTTTTCTTTCATTGTAAAAGTCATGATTTTTAATTCTACGATTATATACAGTGTGATTGCGTGTCACTCTCTCAGTGGTAATTGTAACCATTATTTTGCTGTCTGCTTTGTGATTCAGCAGATTTTGTCAGTATAAACAGAGCTTCAAGATAATGTTATGTTTTTGTCTATATGATTACTTTCTATTCTGATATGTTTTAGTGTTAGTGAGGAACGAAAGATATTCATTTTGAAATGTTTATAAAAAAAAAGCACTATAGTTTTGTTTGTCAAGTTTTCCCAATAATGAAAATTCCTGAATAAATTTAAGAACTATTCTGAAAAGAAAGTTTAAACAGTGATGGTCAACAATTGCACCAATATCATCATAGCGAACTATCACTTCTCACTTTAACTCACTGAACACAAAAAACTATGGAATTTACAACTGATATGGTTTGAAACTATCATTAGTGGTTTTTCTGCGTGTACACCAGTTTCCTCCACCAATAAAACTGACCACCATGATATATCTGAAATATTGTTGAAAGTGGCATTAAACACCATAACATTAACCCCCACCCACCTCAAATTTTGGAAGCCCCTTTTTTTTACTGTTATGATTGGTGACTATTATAAAATAAGTAATGAGTGTAAGATTTGAAAGTTATATTTATATCTTGCTTCATTGACAGTGAAAATCTGAGTGCTTAAACTGATGTTGAGTCTCTATGGAGATTCGAAAACATGATTTTCTTGTTACATATTTAGGGCATTAAAAATTAATTTCATATGTCAAAATGTTAAAACTTCGATGTAAGAACACTTGAAAAATGCACTAAGTGTAAATTATAAGTATGTATATATATATATGTCAAAACTAAGGTGAGGTAATGAATGGAATTGATTGAAGAACTTGGTAACATTTAATTCACTTTTGATTTAATTCAGTTTTATTGTTTGAAATGTACATCCCTAGTTGATAGGATAATCAATTATAATAGACAGTAGATCATTTTACACATTTCCAACTTTTATTCTAAAATTATATGCATTACATTAGTTATTTCCCTTTAATACTGGCAAAAGGATTCACTTTCATATAAAGTTCAATGAAAATAACATATATTTTTTCCCATATGGTCAAAATTTTTATGTTTTTAACAACTGGTCAATTTTCTATTCGCTATAATTAAACAGTAGATATCAAATTTAAAATTATCATCTGATTTTTTTTACAAGGTTCAAATACATGTAGTTACAAATTAACAGAAAATTTTACTCAAATTTGTTGACCTTTCCATTGCTCTAGCTATTCTAGACCGGGTGCCATTTTGACTGTCTTAAGGGAAATAACTCGTATAAGAAGGCATATAAACATATAATTTCAGAATCAAATCTGGAATATGCAAAAGGTCTGTTAATTTGATTAGTGGCTTATGATGGAATTCTGTGTAGTTAGTAACATGCATTTCCAGAACTCATAATGGAGCAATGGAATACTGAAATGCATTTATCTTGTTTAACTGTAAAATATTAATGATGACCTGTTTACTCTTACAGTGCCTGCTGATTGGTTTTTCTAAACATTTATAGTTAAAATGGATCTAAGAAAATATTTAAAAGCTGTTGACATCTATTTATTTAATTTTATTTTGTTGGTTTTTGAAATGAAAATGCCCTCCTTTGGTTGTAGTTATCTATTTTCTGTTCTGCTAACTTTTCCTTCATTTTACACATTTCCTATGGGAAACACATGCACCTTTTTTCACATTTCCTATTGGAAACACACACTTTTTGTTCACATTTTCTATTGGAAACACACACCTTCTTTTTTCACATTTCCTATAGGAAACACTCATTAAATGGATTAATCAGATCAGAGGTAGACAAATTATGTTGTACAGTAAAACCTGTCTAAGCCGACCCCTCTTGGGACTGAAGAATTTGTTCAGTTTAGACAGGTGTTTGGTTTACACAGGTTCAAATTACATAGATATTTAGTAGATGGGACTGTGAAATCTCTCTGGTTTAGGCAGGTTTTCGGTTTACTCAGGGTTCGGTTTAGACAGGTTTCACTGTATCATGCTTCTGAGATTGGAACTCATTTTAGGAAATTGCCTATAGGAGTTCACAGCTTTCTTTATCCAATGACATGAACACCAGGCAATACCAGTGTGGTCTGCATATATCATATGATTATTATAAATAAATCTACATTGAATTTAGATTTTTTGACTTCAATTCTTTGCCAACTGATTATTTGTATTTTGTATAGTGGTTGACTGATTGTGTTATAATGAGTGATTACATGCTCTTGGGATCCTCTTAGGAAACCAGTGGACTGGTTGCCCCCTATAAACAAAATGTTTTTAGTATTATTTTTTCTGTTCATTGGACATTGAAGAGGATCATCACCATAGCACATTGTGTAGGCATGTATTGTAGTTCCAAATAGGAGTCTCTTATTGGTTCGATCCCTGATGGGGACAAAGACTATAAATTTGGTATTTTTGCTTCTCTGCTAAGCATGCAGCATTAAAATGAATGAGCAAAGATTGGTTGTCTCAGAATCGGGATAATGTTTCAGAGTGGGGCGACATGTCTATCCACGGACTTGTTTCAGTGAGCCAGCACTATAAAAATCCACTATGCCTGTTGGCCTAGTACAAAGGGGACGTTATTATCTCATTGAAAAAGTAACTTGTTCTCGCCATGATATAGCTGGAAAATTGATGAATTGGCATAAACAACAATCACTCATTCATAATCCGGCTGACAATGTTATAACTGGTGACAGTACCATTATCCACAACAGCCAAAGGACCGAAATAATGTGTTCCTTCATTGGAAGCATAACTTTAAAAGTCATATAGTTTCCATCAAGGATTAAGTCAGACAATGGACAAAACATGAATGAGAAAACAGATACTCTTGTCGAATTGGTTATTTAAGGCCGTGATGTCGTTGGTCCAATTTAGATTTAAAAACCTAATGTGTTAAAGCGGCATTTGTGGTAGTGCCTACCGACAAAATTTGTGGGCGGAGCTTATCAGTTCACCTCGTTGATATGAACAGCATATTTATGAAACTATGTCACATGGGGTGAAATGACCAACGTGACCTAAAGGTCACATACCTCCGAAATTTGAATTTTCGAAGTGATTTTTTGTTGTTTTTAGACTTATTTTTAATAAGACTGAAAGTTTCGCGGGGAGAAACACTAGTCAAATATTTTGCTCCTCGAGAGATAACCATGGTCAAAATAATGAACAATCTGAATGTTTGCTCTGCCCACAGCTATTTATACCCACGGTCCCGGTCTAATGACTTATTGCCGCAACATCGATCTTCAAAGACGCAAATGTTGCTAAACACCTGTCTTACTTCCTTGACAAGTATGTTGTTGCTGCTACAGTCACTGTCTCTTAAAGCTATGTTTCCAATTTATGTATTTTCGCTCACGCTATTTTGGTCCTTTGGCTAACATATCTCGTAGTGTTGTTTATAATGTTCAGGTCACCAACTGGATCTTCGATCACTCTATATTGGGTACCTAATATGTATATATAAGTGTCCTTACAAACAAAGTCTGTCAAATGCTCCACGAAACATCTTTCCAAATTATTAACACCTATTCTATCAGCGGTTAAACCTAGATTTCACAGTTACTGTGACACTAGCTTTTCCAGATGTGGATCTGAAACATTAATTCTAAAGATCTGTTAGATAATTCTAACATACAACCTAGTCCCCTCTCATGCTATAGCACTGGGAGCAATATTTATATATATTACTCCCTGAATAGCTTATCTATTCTCTTACAACTATTCCCCAATCAAAACTAAAAGATCAATTAAAAGAATCGACGTAGATACATATAAGATAAGATAAGAATAAGAAAACTTTATTTTGATTCGGCACATAATAAAACAGTACAACATAAGCTCTAATGAGCTTTTTACCGAATATACATTAACAATAAAACAACACAAGTCACATGCAAAGTTACAAACTAAAATAAGCTAAGACATATAGGCATAAAAAGGAGGACTGTGTATAGATCTGAACAAGAACCCACGTGGCAAGTGCCTCTTTGGACTCTTGTTCAAGATCCACGCACAGATGCTCCAACATAAAGCAGCATTTAAAAAGAAGCATCAGGTAAAAAAAAATAATGAAATAATAATACTGAATATTTAAAACTGGTACCAACATAATCAGTAAAAGTAGCACTGTCTAACTAAAAAATCAAAGAATATAAAATTTTCAAGCCAAACTAAAAAAAAAAAATAATTAAAAAAATTAAAAATTAAAATTAAGCAAACCAGAAGCAAAATTTGAATCATCTACATGCAGAACAGCAACATTTGGACCCATTCCAGGACTGCAAAAGACTCTTGAATTGAGAGAAGCTATTTTCAGTCCTGAAATGATCTGGGAGGCTGTTCCACAATGTAGATGCAGCAAATCTGAAAGAGTTTTTACTGTACCGTGCATACTGCATATAGATGCCGGCCGGGGACCAGGTGGCAATGCCTCGCTGGGTTCCCATCGGCATCCACATGCATCATGACATAATAAAGCAGAAAATTGAGCATGTTTGGATAAAAAATTGACAAGCACTAAAACAAAGCAATATATATCTAAAAGCTATATGCAAATAAAAAGAGCAAAAACAGTAGCAGAATATTTATCATCTGCATGCAGAACAGCAACATTTAGTACCATTCCAGGACTGCATTAAGCTCTTAAATTGAGAAAAACTGTTTTCATTCCTGAAATGGTCTGGGAGGCTGTTCCACAATGTAGCAGCAGCAAATTTAAATGTTTTTTTGCCATACCTTGATGTTCTGACCTGTGGAATGTCCAGTATATTGTTGTATCTAAAATAATATTTTGAATTTCGTAAATGCACAAGGCTATGGAGACATGATGGCGACAGTTTATTCATAATCTTAAATGTTTCCAGGGCCATAGTTCTCATTCTACGAATCTGCAAGGAAGGCACCTTTGCTTTTTTCAATAAATTATCATATGAGCTATTGTAATCCTCATACACAAAGCGAAGAGCTCTTTCTTGCACTTTTTCTATCTTTTTGGAATTTTTCTCCGTACAAAAATGCCAGGCCAAAGGGCAAAAGTTAAAATTACTAAGAATAAAAGTATGGAAAATTGTAAGTTTGTTTAATCTGTTCAAATAGGGGCCTAAACGTTTGATAATGTTCAGCTGTTGGGATGCCTTCCTGCAGATTGTACTTATATGTGTGTCAAAATTTAATTGATAATCAATCTTAATGCCTAGTAATTTAACACTGTCTTCACATGTTAGTTCAAATTTTTGTATATTTATAGTTGGACGTTTTTCATAGGTTTTCTTCCCCACCGCCAAAACTTGAAATTTATCAGGATTAGCCTGCATTTTGTTAATTTTGAACTATTCAATGAGATGATTTGAGTCAGACTCTAGAGTAGAAATAAGTAGATCAAAATCGGGACTGCCAAAGGAAAGGGTATTATTGTCTGCATAATTGTACAGAGAACTGTCTTTAATGAACAAAAATATATCGTTTATGAAGACATTGAATAAGAGGGGACCAAGTATAGATCCTTGCGGAACCCCTTTATGGATGTCAGCCCAGTTACTCAGAACACTATTGACCTTTATTTGTTGTTTTCTGTT
The DNA here is from genome assembly GCA_963680875.1 of Bathymodiolus brooksi. Classification (NCBI taxonomy): domain Eukaryota; kingdom Metazoa; phylum Mollusca; class Bivalvia; order Mytilida; family Modiolidae; genus Bathymodiolus; species Bathymodiolus brooksi. The sequence continues at coordinate 49,261,195 of OY804578.1, read as the reverse complement.
TGATAAGTATGATTTTAGTAACGAGACCGAATTATCTGAAACTCCATAAGCTGACAATTTGTCTAGCAGTATGGCATGTGGTAGGCAATCAAAAGCCTTTGAAAGGTCCATCAGAACTGATGCTATATAATAATTTTTGTCTAGGGCTTCACGCCAATCTTCTAGAAGTCTGAGCAACGTGGTCTGGCATCCATGTCCACGTCAGAAAGCACACAAAAAAGGGTTAAATATTGTGTCAAAAAAATCAGACAATTGTGTTTCAAATACCTTTTCAAAATTTTTAGAAAAAACAGGAAGGACACTCACAGGTCTATAATTTGTTTTACTTAATGGGTCATTTTTCTTGTGTAATGGTGTTACCTGAGCTTTGTTAAGAGAATCAGGAAATACACCAGTGTCAATAGACAAGTTTATCAATGATGTTAACTGGTTGGATATTATTGGTTTACACTGTTTGATAACTTTGGCTGGAATGTTATCAAACCCAGAGGCTTTTTTATATTTATTTTATCTATAATTTTTTCAATTTTATCAGATGTTATATGCTGGAATTCAAAATTTTTCTCCACATCCACATGATTTTTAATTTCCAATATACTAGGGTGAGTAGTGGGGTCATATACAGTGTCTTCCCCAATTTTATCTGCAACTGTAGAGAAGAAAGTATTAAACTTTTCAGAAACTTCACATGTATCATTTATAATTTTATTGTCTTCACACAGAATTATATTCTGATCCCCAGAGTTACATTTATTAGAGAAAAATGGTTTAACAGTTTTCCAGAAGTTGACATTTTTAGCCCCACCCATACAGCGTTCAAGAAAATAAGTTTTCATAGAATTCTTTTTTAATTTTGTTACCAAATTTCGCTGCTTTCTAAATTTTTCCCATGTTTTTGTGTTGCGATTTTTTGAATATTGGGAATAAAACATATGTTTTCTGTATATGGCTCCTCTTAATTCACTGTTCATACAAGGAAGTGGATTTTTACGGGGTTGTCTATTTTTCACTGGAGCGTGTTTATCAAGTACACTTTTAAAGGCATTTTGATATTCATTATATACATTGTGTACTTCACTAGATGTTGATAAATTCTCAATATCTGGGAATGAAATTTTCTCAAGATCACAATTAAAGCTATCAGTATCAAAATTTTTATAACTTCTGTAAGTTATTATTTTTCTTTTCTGGACTGGGACGTCCCCTTTTATTGTGACTGAGATTATGTTATGACAGTCACTAATACCAGTAGGAAAATTTTGTATACTAAAACATTTATTTTTCTGATTTGTTAAAACCACATCCACCAATGATGGGATACAATTTTTCATAAAACATGTTGGTTTTAAGACTAATTGTGAAAAATCAAGGACATCACATAAATCTTTTAAAGCTTGACATTTTTTATCGTTTAACATATCAAAATTTAAGTCACCCATTACTATAATATTATCATAATTTATAATACACTGATCTATGTTCTTAATAAAAAGAGTGGAAAAATCATTATCACACATTGATGGGGGCTTATAAATGCCCATAACAAGCCACTTGTTCTTGTTTATATGAACTTCCACGCTGATGTTTTCCAGTGTTTCAGACTCTAAGTTTGTTTTCCTACCTACTGGGAAATCGGTATTTATGTAAGCAAGTATTCCGCCACCCTTTGAGTCTCTATCGCGTCTCAATAATTTGTAGCCCTCCGCTATGAATAGATTGTCATTAAAAGTAGCGTCCAGCTTCGATTCCGCGACAAAGAAAATGTCTACAATTTTATCAGACAGAAGTTCTTTGATTTCATCGAACTTTTAACGATAGCTATTGATGTTTATGTGGGCTGCTAAGAAATTTCTAGGATGTAACCTTCTAGATTCCCGTAGTCTTTCAAAAACAGAGTTTATTTCTTCGTTTTTGTTTACACCGGAAGTTGAATTGGGTGTGTTCGATGTATTTTCCAGGGTCTCATCAAAAACAGTATTGTTATTTCCGACTGATGTATTCAGAAAAAACGAATCAGAAAAGGATGGCAAGCGATCATTACAAAGATGACAGAAGTATTGATCGTCACATTTGGCCAAAATATGGTATTCCTTTACCGTTATGGTTGTACATCGCAAGTGCGTCCAGTGATCGCAAAAGTCACACTGTAATGCTTTCTGGTTACTCTTTACAGGTTGTTTACATTTTGTACAGGGGTACCGTATAGGTCCAGGGTTATAATGGACGTCCCCGCTCATCATTATATATAAAATGAAGCAATATTTCGTGGTATTCTTCATATCAATGGTTGATGTTTGTGTTGTTGTTATTGGTCGGCCATTTTGAATCGAGTTCACCTTCAGTGACGAGAAAAAATTTTCAATGACAAAGTTGAAACTGCCTATATTTGTGGTCACCATACATGCATAGAAGCCTAGGTTTTCAGGTCTTTCATCTCTCAAAACAGTTCTTGGGGCTCTCTCTGGTGTTAATCTTAATAAAATTCCAGATAGGATGAGAGCAAAATTTAGTGCACTAGCTCCGGCCGCCATTGTTCATATAAACTGTCCAGTATGCCGGCTTGCTTGATGTAAAATTTGGAAAAAAACTACCCTGATTCTAACAAAAGTTCTCTGAAACTGACATCATCAAAATGCTCCAGTTTTTGATAAGACAACATATTTGTTTTGTTTGGTGGACATGTTTTTCAACAGTATATACGTAGCATTGCTATGGCCAGTATGGATGCCAACTGTGGTTCTCTTTTCGCCGAATTGTCCCTTTATTCATACGAGGACTGTCGTGGTTGGCATCTTATGGTAGTTGGATTTACAAATACCTGTGCAATCAATGCCTATTACCACTAAAGTTGTGAGTTGGCAACCCTCTTATGGCGTGGTGTACTTGATACAACGTTATTTGATAAAAGTTTGTTTATGACTTGCGGCAGCCCGAACTATTGTTAAAAGTGGCGTTAAACACCATAACCATATCCATAGCTCCCGTTATTCGTATGAGGCAGAGTCCATACAGGGACTGTTAAAAGCGAAAAGATGTTAGTGTTGTCATTATATTTCACTTTCCGTGTTATAGATGATGTCCTTTCAAGATTGGTGATTATAATATATATTGATTGCATTAATATAAGCTTGAAATACAGTAAACCAAAGATACAGCTAGGTCTGCTTTATACCTCGGTCTACACCTAGAAATTAGCAGTGAGGGTTTCAATTTTCCCATTTTTTGTAGACACAATACAGTCTAATACACTATCGCGGCTCTTTTCCTATAATTTAACCAATTTTGTGCTTGTTTTATGGTCAGGTCCTGCATTTCCATTAGGCCCTATGGACGTTTTTTTCCACCAAGACGTACATGTATGTATGCCCTACGGTCCTTTGGTTTCTAAACTAATGCAGATCAGTGTCTTATTTGACAATGGTTCATATAGTTTTACCGTTATTGTACCTCCTTTTATTTTAAATTAAGAGGCTGATCCACCATATCCGAAAATTGGGAAGCTAAATATTTGGTTTCTGCAATAAGGCGGGCAAAATTAAAGAAACCTCTCTTCTATAAACAAAGAAATTCCAGGCAACTAATTTAGTCGGGGGGTCCACACGCTCATCTCCCTGGGTCCTATTTTTTTAATAGGTGGACAACTAGGGTCATACTTAAATACGCCTGCAGTAGTATCCAGGTAAATATATATGCCTGCGTGAAAAGGTGTACGCCTGCAACTATATGGTTCACTTTTGTTTAATTTTTTTATATATAAACTTGTAAAAAGAATATATCGGATGTTATTTCCAGCTTTTATATCTATATTTTAGCCGTATGGTGTATAATATTGACGATACCATCCTGAAGCCCGTCAATAGCCGCGTCAGTATATACGCCTGCGTGAAAAGGTATACGCCTGCAACTATATGGTTCACTTTTATTTAATTTTTTTATATAAACTAGTAAAAGGAATATATCGGATGTTGTTTTCAGTTTATATATATATATTTTAGCCGTATGGTGTATAATATTAAGGGTGCCAACCCGACTGAAGTAGATATAGATATAAAAGCTGGGGAAAAAACATCCAATATATTCCTTTTACTAGTTTATATAAAAGAAAATAAATAAAAATGAACCATATAGTTGCAGGCGTACACCTTTTCATGCAGACGTATATATTTACATGGAAACTACTGCAGGTGTATTTAAGTATGACCGGGACAACTACTAGAACAGAGTAAAGTATACTAAAGATTACAATTTTATTGCATCATCACATAATACTGCGCTATACCGTACACACCGTGTCCCCCGTCACATTTGGGGACATGGCTTTGTGAAGGTGGGGGACACGGATCTGAAGCGGCGGTTTCAGGTAAGCTGGTGTGAAATCATAGATTATAGCATTAATACAATTATTTAAAATACATGTATATGACTTATTTAGCGGAACACCAGTTTCATTTCGGGAGATGTTGATCCCATTTTACTCACGTTATTCGTCCGGTATATAGGTGAACAGTTCTGCAATGTATGACGAGGGTAGTCAAAATTGAAAATGATCACAAGTCTCCGTCAGATTTTAGCAAATTTAAGGCTTTCAATGACATATGTTATCTAAAAAGTCGTCCGCGTTAAATGCAATCATTATTTCAAATCATCAACGCAATATAAGAAGCATACGATCGAATTGTCTCTCGCGTTAAATTGTGGCGTATGGAGGCAAAATATTTGTGACGCCAGGGGATAGGGCTCACATTTTAAAAACAAGGATAATTATGTATATTACCCTTTTTATCAACAACATATAAAAGTTTAAGGACGACAGACGGACGACGTACTCCAAGTGAAGGCAAAAGCTCACCTTACTCTTTGGGTTAGGTGAGCTAAAAACGTACATTCTTCTACACATCCATATGATAAATATGGTCAAAATAAGATTAAATATAATTGGCACGTGCCTTCGTGCCCTGAATTGTGGTTTTTATTACACGAGGGCTGCTTCGCCTTTCATGAAAAACTGGGAATTTACATAATTATCCTTGTTTTTAAAAGGTGAGCCTTATCCCCTGGCGTCACAAATATTTTGTCCCCATACGCCACAATTTAACGCGAGAGACAATTCGATCGTATGCTTCTTATATTGCGTTGATTATTTGAAATAATGATTGCATTTAACGCGGACGACTTTTTAGATAACATATGTCATTGAAAGTATATGCATCGATCCTTAAATTAGCTAAAATCTGACGTAGACTTGTGATAATTTTCAATTTTGACCACCCTCGTCATACATTGCAGAACTGTTCACCTATCTACCGGACGTATAACGTGAGTAAAATGGGATCAACATCTCCCGAAATGAACCTGGTGTTCCGCTAAACAAGTCATATATTTTAAATAATTGTACTAATGCTATAATTTATGATTTCACACCAGCTTACCTGAAACCGGTTGACCAAATCGGGATTTTTAAAACCAAAGAAATTGATATTCACTCACGATCAGACGAAGTCGAGTTGATTATCATATACCTTGTGTTAATTTGTATCAACTGAAATATAAAATCATTAATTTGATATATATATTTGCATAATGGCCACAAGAAGGTAATTTTTTTTTAAATCTTAAACATCAGCTTAAAAACTTTAACATTTTTGTAATAACCGCCACGATATAGCTGAAATATTGTTGAAAGTGGCGTTAAACACCATAACAACCCTCGTAATATGCGAGCTTAAGTGAGCTCTTTATGGTATAAAATGTGTACTTAGGATTTTTTAACAAACATGGTTGAACATACTGTCGAAGAAAAAAAAATTCGACGCTTTGTAAACACCGGTTTCCGTGTAACACACTAACACACTCAACTAATGAAGATCTTCTTAACATAAAGCGCAAATGTGATCCTGAAGTCTCGTACCCTCTCTCGTACGTCCGATACCACTGAAACCCGGATCCCGTGTGTAATAAAAGTCATTTTGCTAACTTGTTTTACTTATATTGATATTTTTTAATTTATTAAATCTCTTCTGACATACTGACAAGAATTTTTGTTTCTACGCGGAAGTTAACTTTTGAGATTTTGTAAGGACCGATAACTCGAATAAAGGAACGACAGTTCGATTGAATGAGACTAGATTCGGCCCTAAAAAAAAATTCGTCCCCAATATATCTCGGCCCAAAAAATCTCGACACTTTTTGTAACTTGAATAATACTGCGCCCTCTATCGGCACTTTCGCTGGACGAGGGTTTGAACGCTCTTAGTGATAAAAATCCGTCAGGCTGCTGGCTGGTACAGCCGACCAATAAAATGTCAGATATTAGCGCGTATGCGCATTAGTGAATCCCTTTACTTCCGTTTGTAAATATTGACAAAACAAACACGGAGATAACCCGAATAATCCAGTCGTTATATTCCACTCACTATCGATCGCTTCATTAACTGTAGAGCGACAGCGAATAGAGGGCGCTGAATTATTCGAGTTAACACGGAGAATGAGTACGTGCCTTTGCATATTTAGAAAACAAATACACCTTTATTCTCATAATTATGATTTAAATTTCCATAGATTCACAAATCTTTAAAGATTTAAAAAAATAAAACACCGTGTAATTTAAAGATTTAAAAAAAATAAAACACCGTGTAATCATTTTTTGAAGTTTTTATGTTTTAATCCAAATTTGCTAAAATGTCACAATACACATCTAACCCACAGGGGCTAGGTGCGTCCGAAAAAAAAACAAAAAAAAAAACTATATAATACTACAAGGGGGCGAACTCACTTGCTCCCATTTTTTTAAGTCGTCGTGTTAAATTGATCGTAACTTCGGAACGCCTTAATATTTTCAAAAAATGTTTCCACCAGTCGAAAGTCAAGTAATTTTCCTTTCCAAAGAGACCCCAATTGTTAGTGTAGGCCTCCGAACTGCTGAGGTATCATACACGAACCAAAACAAAACGGCGTGAAAATCCGAAGTCGTACAAACGCTGGGATGACCACTTCCCATCTGTGTACAGACTTTCCCATGCGTAAACGAGTCATTTTGACTAGCTAAATACTTTCATCCATTCAAATTATGATAAAATTTCTTACCTTACGTCAATTCATATGTCCTTTAAGTCTGTTTTTGAAAGAAATCCCATTTGCATCCTTGACAAACGCCATAGACGTGAAAATTGAGAGAGTTCTAACGGGCTTTTTGATTGGCTGAAACAGAGTGTTTCAGCCAATCAAGAGTTTTTCAGCCAATCAAAAAGCCCGTTAGAACTCTCTCAATTTTCACGTCTATGGCGTTTGTCAAGGATGCAAATGGGATTTCTTTCAAAAACAGACTTAAAGGACATATGAATTGACGTAAGGTAAGAAATTTTATCATAATTTGAATGGATGAAAGTATTTAGCTAGTCAAAATGACTCGTTTACGCATGGGAAAGTCTGTACACAGATGGGAAGTGGTCATCCCAGCGTTTGTACGACTTCGCATTTTCACGCCGTTTTGTTTTGGTTCGTGTATGATACCTCAGCAGTTCGGAGGCCTACACTAACAATTGGGGTCTCTTTGGAAAGGAAAATTACTTGACTTTCGACTGGTGGAAACATTTTTTGAAAATATTAAGGCGTTCCGAAGTTACGATCAATTTAACACGACGACTTAAAAAAATGGGAGCAAGTGAGTTCGCCCCCTTGTACTTGTAGTATTATATAGTATTTTTTTTTTATTTTTTTTTTTCGGACGCACCTAGCCCCTGTGATCTAACCATAGGTACTCGGGGATAGGATCCCCCCTTTTTTCGTGAAAAAAAAATTCCCCGTTTTTTCCTTTCTTTTTGGTATTTCTGTGATTAACTTGTGCTATATCATCAGAGAAATCTCACTATTTCATATCATCAGAGAAATCTCACTATTTCTTCCAGTTTACTATCCAGCCCCTGCTACGATCAATATTAATATACTAGAAGGTAACTAGCTTCTCTGGGCTGACCTACATTTCTCCGAGGAAAAATTCGGGGAATCCTATCTATATAATAACAATCAAACACTTACCAATCGAAAAACGGGCATCAATCCTTACTTCGATCATTTATCTGTTAGAATCAACTTGCTTTTCAGTCATGAAAGGCGATTTAGTCCTTGAATTTAATCGGAATTCACTCGCGAGACGTTCCATTTGAAGCTCGATCAACGGAAGTCGTAAAATCCGCCAAAAAGACGTTCGTATTTCTCTTACCCTTTGGTTTTACAGATGACATTTCGGAATTTCTCTAATGGACAGGTACCCCATACACATTTACGGACAAGGAACCAGGTTAGTCTTGTCCCCCTTAAAAATTACGACTTCCGTTGATGGAGCTTCAAATGGAACGTCTCGCGAGTGAATACCGATTAAATTCAAGGACTAAATCGTCTTTCATGACTGAAAAGCAAGTTGATTCTAACAGATAAGTGATCGAAGTAAGGATTGATGCCCGCTTTTCGATTGGTAAGTGTTTGATTGTTATTATATAGATAGGATTCCCCGAATTTTTCCTCGGAGAAATGTAGGTCAGCCCAGGGAAGCTAGTATATTAATATTGATCGTGGCAGGGGCTGGATAGTAAACTGGAGGAAATAGTGAGATTTCTCTGATGATATGAAATAGTGAGATTTATCTGATGATATAGCACAAGTTAATCACAAAAAAACGGGGAAAATTTTTTTCACAAAAAAAGGGGGGATCCTATCCCCGAGTACCTATGTCTATGATTCAACCAATCAGAGCTAAGAACATAGTCCCTTTTAAAGAAAAAAGTTCCTTTCACTTTGTTGTATTGTGACAAATACTGAATGGAATGGAATAATTAAATTGATAATTGAAGTTAAATGTATAAGGATTATTTTGAGCCCAAATTTGATTGATTTAGTTGTATTTTAATATGGATATGGAGGATTTGATGCATGACCTATAAATAGGGAATTTCTGGGGGATGACAGAGCTATTTTTAGAATAGGTATTTTCCATAGCCTGGCATTTCACTGCAAGACTTTATGGCCTGATATTTTGACAGAACGTAGAGGAATCATGGACGTTACAGAAAATGTATGGTCTTCGAAAGGTTAAACTTAAGATAAAATGGCCAGGTATGCTCGAAAAAAGCACAAATTTAGTAGAAAACCTTAAAGAAATTAATTATAGGTTTCACACCTACAGCATAACATCATCTGATCGCTCCATTGGACATTATTTACAAACACTTTAGCTCCTCCTATTTTATGTCGTAATACCCATAAGTCATAGCGATTTACTATTTCCGGTTTGACGGATTTTTTCAATGAATGCATCCAGCGACTAGCGGGAGAGTAATATAACGACTGGATTATTCGGGTTATGAAATTGCCAGATAATTTTCAGATGCGCGAGCATTCATGGCCGTGCCGGTTTCATATTAATGGATGGCGGCTCCAATATTCCCAGATATAACATCGGAACTTGTCTCTTTCGTTACTATTTATAAACTTCCGGTTGGAAAATTCATGCTTGTCCATGCTATGGAAACGATTATCTCCCTTGGCTATATACTCAGCCATTACAAAATATAGGGGGGTGCCAGGCCTGTTTAATGACCTGATTACCGCCATATTGGACATTTTCCGAAAAAGTAATATTTACGGACCGAAGGGGGAAAAAATCAGAATTACCAAAATATGAGGTTTGCAAATATATATAGATGATATTACGTTATGTAGAAATGATTTATCTTTACATTTATATAAATTATATATACGATTATTGATCTGTTAAGCTGTTATCCAAGTGTTGTGTGCAATATTTACATGTAAAATGCCATTTTATATTAACAGCATTTGTTAATATTAAATAATATCAAAATAAGGCACAATTAATAATCTTATTTTATCCGAAATGTACATACGTTAATACTAGATTTTTAAAACACAATCGAATATGCATAATTTGTTCAGAATATTGGTAATCAAAGGAATTAATTGGTGTGTGTTCATATGCTCCATCAATTTTGTTTATTTTAATTGTCAGCCATATTGTTTGTTTATCGTTACTTTAGACATGCCTACCTTATGTTTATGTAAAGTTTATAGTAAGCACGAGTATATCATCATGTTATCGTTTTGGCTATTAAAAACATAATACAGATGATTATATGTACTATTCACACAAAAACACATCACTTTGAATGACATTATTGTAATCTTTGTTGATAATTATGATTTTTCTCTTGCATTTGATTTATTGTAATAATACCTTTGCACAAATAAAGTCTGTCTGATTTACAATTTCACCCAACACTTTTTAATAATAAAAATTCATGTATAGTTTTAGCATCCCTTCTTAGACAGTTTTATAGGTTTAAAATTATCTTTGTGTTGTGTCTAAATAGATGAATGGTACAGTTCTATATATACCTGTATTTTGTGTAGGGATATATGTTACTCAGACAATTATTTAATACTAACTTAAAACTTTTCTAAACCTCAGTTTTATGTTTTAATTTTTTTCAAATGTTGAAATTAACAAATATTAACTACCAAAACCCTGTTAGACAGACAAACCCACTATTGTCATCTGTTTCTATTAATATTATCTATTTATCCTGCAATGGTAGCTCCATTTAATAATTTTTGAAATAGGAAAACTACCTTATAGTATTATGGGATTTCATTTTAAAATTCAAATTTGGATTTTATATCAATAATCTTTTGTACTGGTGATTGTAAAACAAGAAACAAAACATGAAGACTGTGTACATTGTATGTTATTTGTGTTAAAAATAATTAAATAATATTTTTATTAATGATATCTTCGTCTGGTTGCATCTACCTCATTAATTAAAACATCACAAACATTTCTTAATAAACAATATTTTATTATTTTTTGGATAAGATAAAAATGTCTTTAGATAAGTGACTTTTGAAAGACATTGTAGAACCCTTGAACTCTTATAAAGTCAAGATCATGCTCATTCAATTACTAGTAAATACTATTCTGCAAGAGACAACATTCATTAATATTTATGCAAATAACCCTTTTATTAGCTCACCTGGCCTTTGAGCTATTGTCATCACTTTTCGTCTGTCGTCCGTCCGTCAACATTTCACATTTTAATCTTCTCCTCAGAAACCCCTGGGCCAATTGCAACCAAACTTTGGTGGAATGGTCCTTGGATGGCCCCCTTCCAAAATTGTGTCCGGTGATCCCGACTTCCAACCAAGATGGCCGCCAAGCTAAAAATAGAAAAAAGGGGGGATGAAATTTTAATTGTGCTTTAGTATAAGTCAAAATGAGCTCAAATGTTAACTGCAGCTACATGGCAAGGAGTAGTTTAACATATATTCCGGGTTTTTCTGTGAAATTTTTCTTTCAGCCGATATATACCGATTATGCAAATTAGGCATATTTTGATAAAAGATCACATTTAAATCTTCTCCTCTGAAACCGCTGAACCAAATTAAACCAAACTTGGCAGGGATGGTCCCTGGGTGGGTCCCTTTCAAAATTGTGTCCGACAGCCCCGCCCTCCATTCAAGATGGCTGCTGTTACTAAAAATAGAAATTTCTTCAATTGTCCATTGCTGCTTTAGTATAAGTCAAAATGAGCTCAAATTTTAACTGCAGCTACATGGCAAGGAGTAGTTTAGCATATGTTCGGGGTTTTTGTTTGAAATTTTTCTTTCAGCCGATATATACCGATTATGCAAATTTGGCATATTTTGATAAAAGATCACATTTAAATCTTCTCCTCTGAAACCGCTGAACCAAATGAAACCAAACCTGGCAGGGATTGTCCCTGGGTGGGTCCCTCTCAAAATTGTGTCCGTCAGCACCGTCCTGTATCCAAGATGGCCACCATCACTAAAAATAGAAATTTCTTCAAATGGCCAAAACTGCTCTATTTTAAGCCAGAATGTGCCCAAATTTGTAATATATAAGCATAATGGTGAGGTTTTTAACATATATTACAGGTTTTTTTATGAACTTTGAACTTTTGCCGATTTTGACCGATTATGCAAATTAGAAAAAAGGGGGGATGAAATTTAAAAAAAATCTTCTCCTCTGAAACTACTGGGCCAATCTCAACCAAACTGAGAGGGGGATGAAATTAAAAAAAAATCTTCTCCTCTGAAACTACTGGGCCAATCTCAACCAAACTTTGCTGAAATGATTCTTGGGTGGTCCTTCTTCCAAAATTGTGTCCGGCATTTCAGACCTCAGACCAAGATGGCCACCACAGCCGAACTTAATTTAACATAGAACCCTATGGGAAATTCCCGTAAAAATCTTCTTGTCTGAAACCATTTGCTCAATAAGAACTAAATGTTGATGAAATAGTCATTGGATGGTTCTCTTCCAAAAATAATTCAGGCAGTTTGGCCCTTCGACCAAGGTGGTCCCCACAGCCGAACTTAGCTTAACATAGGACCCTAAGGGAAATTCACATAAAAATATTCTCCTCAGAAACCACTGGGCCAATTGCAACCAAACTTTGGTGGAATAGTCCTTGGATGGCCCCCTTCCAAAAATGTGTCCGGTGATCCCGACTTCCAACCAAGATGGCCGCCAAGCTAATATTAGAAAAAAGGGGGGATGAAATTAAAAAAAAATCTTCTCCTCTGAAACTACTGAGCCAATCTCAACCAAACTTTGCTGAAATGTTCCTTGGGTGGTCCCCTTCCAAATTTATGTCTGGCATTTCAGACCCTATGGGAAATTCCAATAGAAATCTTCTTGTTTGAAACCATTTGCTCAATAAGAACTAAATGTTGATGAAATAGTCATTGGATGGTTCTCTTCCAAAAATATATCAGGCGGTTCGGCCCTTCGACTAAGATGGCCCCCACAGCCGAACTTAGTTTAACATAGAACCCTATGGGAAATTCCCGTAAAAATCTTCTTGTCTGAAACCATTTGCTCAATAAGAACTAAATGTTGATGAAATAGTCATTGGATGGTTCTCTTCCAAAAATAATTCAGGCAGTTTGGCCCTTCGACCAAGGTGGTCCCCACAGCCGAACTTAGCTTAACATAGGACCCTAAGGGAAATTCACATAAAAATCTTCTCCTCAGAAACCCCTGGGCCAATTGCAACCAAACTTTGGTGGAATAGTCCTTGGATGGCCCCCTTCCAAAAATGTGTCCGGTGATCCCGACTTCCAACCAAGATGGCCGCCAAGCTAAAAATAGAAAAAAGGGGGGATGAAATTAAAAAAAAATCTTCTCCTCTGAAACTACTGAGCCAATCTCAACCAAACTTTGCTGAAATGTTCCTTGGGTGGTCCCCTTCCAAATTTATGTCTGGCATTTCAGACCCTATGGGAAATTCCAATAGAAATCTTCTTGTTTGAAACCATTTGCTCAATAAGAATTAAATGTTGATGAAATAGTCATTGGATGGTTCTCTTCCAAAAATATATCAGGCGGTTCGGCCCTTCGACTAAGATGGCCCCCACAGCCGAACTTAGTTTAACATAGGAACCTATGGGAAATTCACATAAAAATCTTCTTGTCTGGAACCAGTTGCTCAATTGGAACCAAACTTTGATAAAATAGTCAATGGATGGTCCTCTTCCAAAATTGTGTCTGGTGGTCCCACCCTCTGACCAAGATGGCTGCACAGCTGTACTTAGTTTAACATTGGACCCTATGGGAAATTCACATAAAAACCATCTCGTCTGGAACCAATAGCTCAATTAAAACCAAACTTGAATGGAATAGTCATTGGATGGTCCTCTTCCAAATTTGTGTCCGGCAGTCACGCTCTCCCACCAAGATGGTTGCCACAGTGCAGTTGCGTTGTTATTGAAAGCAGCTTTGATCCAGGTGAGCGATTACAGGCTCCTGGGAGCCTCTGGTTTTATAACAGAATTGTAGAATTGATGAAGATATTATACATTGTCAATAATTATTTTTCAGACAAAATTGTAGAACTCTGTCCAAAATGATGAATGATCCAGGATGAAGACTTTAGCATTGATATGACAATGTTAGATGGATTTTAATTTCAAAACATTCCATTATGGAAAGCTGGGGCATACTGTACATGTACCATTCACTGGTTGTTGGGAAAATTAAAGAATTTATTTGTGATAATGCATTTATATCGTATTAGCTGGTACACTTTACAATATTATGAAAATTTTCATTTACCCTGAAAACATTCAATGGAATAATATGTGTATTTCAAAGCACTGTGAAAACAAACATTTTATTGAGTAAAATCTGACAAAAGATAAATTTAGCTTAAATTGTTTATGTTTTTATTACCATTCTCCCTGGAATTGCTACAAACAAGAAATATTATATCTAAATGTACTCTGTCAAGTGTACTCCATGTATACTTTTAATGGGATAGTGTCTGCAATTTGAGGCAGTTTTTTGGGATAATTTTTTTTACAGAAAAAAATTAATCTGTATCTGTTGAAAATTGTACCACATTGTAATAGCAATAATTAGGGTTAGTTTTATGGTATTTAACACCACTTTCAACAATAGTTCAGTAATATCGAGGCAGTCAGTTTTATTGGTGGAGGAATCCGGAGAAAACAACCTGTCGGAATTCACTGACAAACTTTATCACATAATGCTGTATAAATTATTTATGTAAACAAGAACCTTTCTGAACCATTTAGTTGTGACATCATTTAAATGGCACCATTTGGAGGACTGTTTATAAACCATTAATTTATGACATCATTAAAATGGTCATGCCCATTAGCATATTTTGCCAAATAAATGGAAATTCAATGGAGTTTCAAGTAAAAGCCAATGGTTTTTAAATTGAGTTACAATGGTTTTACATATGGAATTTATATTAAAGACAAAAGGTTTTTCAATGGATATTAATTTTTTTTTTAATTGGGTTTTCTATGGAGTTTCAATTGAAAAAAAAAATCCTAGAAGGCAATCACCACAGGGCAAACTTCTTTTTTTTTCTTTTCTTTTTTAAACATTTGACAGAAATCATAACTGGAATGTTCCTCTGATGGTCCTTTACAAAATGTGTGTGTTTTTGTGTCAAGCAGAAATCCAAGATGGTAGACACCACAGGACATAACTTTAACATAGGACCATATTGGAATATTAAATAAATTATTATTTTCATATACTCGAAACATTCAATCTAAATAGTGTTGATCTGAAATCCAAGTTGGCTTACTCCACATGATATTGCCTAACTATACTAGGAATATGAATGTAAAGGTTATTCTAAAAAATTGAAAACTTGCTTGAACACAAACAGTGCATGTATAACCAAGTAAAAGAGAAAGCAGGATATATTAAATAGCAAATAAAAAAAATTAGATATTACTGAAGTAGAGAAAGTTAACCCACCATTGAGACAATAAATAAGTTAGCTATTACTTAAGTAGAAAAACTTCATCCACCCTTGAGACAATCAATAAGTTTGCTATTACTTAAATAGAAAGACTTAATCCACCATTTACAGTAAATATGATAATACCACAGACCCTCAATTTCAAGGTAAACAGTTAAAAAAAGTGCATTTGTCTGTAATTTATTAGTTAGATTTTATGGTGAGTGATTGTTGTTTATGCTTATATTGCAAATGAAATTTGGTACAAATACATAGCTATATCCAACAAAAATTCGTTAGAAACTGATGATATCAACTAAATTATGATTTCTTTTATACTTTGAAAGATGATACAGCTTATTTTGTGCAGCTTGTTATTTAAAATAATGTGTGAAATCTTATACACAAAAAACATTTGATGTCATTGAAATGCTTGCTTGTGTTGTGTAGTATTTTGTACTACATCATGGCATACGAATATTTCTTTGAATCAATTATAAAGAAAATAATAATTCTATTAAGACATATTTAAAGTATTGTACATCAAAGATTAATTGTTATTTTTAATGTACGACCATTGTTAGCTTGGGTCTTTAATTGGGTGTTTAATTGGAATTAAACTTTATAATGATTTCCTAAATAACCTCTTAAATTATTAATTAAACTTAAATACATTGCAAAATTAAGGATTCTATCTATCGAAATGAATATTATTTCTTTATTATTAATTTATGCCGATATATCCTTAATTTAAACAACTAATAACAAAAATGTGATGTACTTTATTTCCGTTACAACTTTCATTTGATCTGTAAAAAAAGGGGGATCATAATTTTTTTTTAATATATCCTTAATTTAAACAGCTAATAACAAAAATGTGATGTACTTAATTTCCGTTACAACTTTCATTTGATCTGTAAAAAAAGGGGGATCATAATTTTTTTTTATTAACACAATGCTAAAATATCGTATATCTTTTTATATTTTATATTTTAATAAAATATAAAAAAAAAATTACCAACAAATATTCCTAGGATATTATAAAATAAGGAGTTATTGATTTTTGTACCAGGGCCCGCATTACAACTTTTATTAGTTTCCATCATGAAAAGTGCCGAAAACGTCATTAAAAACTATTTTTTCAACAATTTTTTTTTCTATTTTACAATATGTTATATATTTCTACAAAATATATCCAAGTTTTAGGAAAAAAGCTTCATAAATAACTATTTAATCACGAATTATTGATTTTGGACCCAGTGTTTTACAGTTCTTTCCACGTTTCAACTTTTATTCACCTTTGTCACGTAGCAAAACTCTCACATACCCGTGCATTATATTTTATTTATGACTAACAAAAGTATTGATCAGGTTAACATGCATACGAAAAATTTGTTAACATATTAATCACATGATCAATATATTAATAACGACCAATCGCAATATACAGGAAGTACGGAAAGTTTCTTAGGTATGATCATTGTGACAACAGACAAGCATAGAATCTTTCCGAAAAGAAACAGTCGGGAAGCCACGCACAGATTCCGTACCTCCAACAATGCAAAGTCAAATCACGAAATCAAGGGACGTAACTCAATTTTTTTTAGACATGACGCTTTACAAGTGAGCGGCCATGCATTGTTTACGTCGACACCCCATGTGTTTTTACTGAATATCTTCATAAATAAAACGGCAGTTAGTAAAAGTGGTAACCCGGGCCCGGGTCCGGTTCCAAAAACCCGGGCCCAAATTCGTATTTTCTTTATTACATCTTTGTTAAGGCATTAATTTTAATAAAATTTGAATATAATGCATAAAATTATGTATTTTATCACATTTTTTAAACAAATAAAAAAAAATAGTCTTTATACGAAATATCGGCAATATAAGTTTTCCAAGTTAGTAAAAGTTGTAACCCGGGCCAAGACGAAATTTTCAGTTAATCAATGATTGCACCTTTATTACTTCTTTAAAATTCTTGAAATTTTGTAAAAACATACTTCAATACAACAACAACAAATATATTTTATCAATTTAAAAAAAAAAGTTTTCTTTTTTCTCCACGATGCAATATTAATATATTAAGATTTGTAAGCAAAGACTGGTCACGTGGGTCTACAGGTAACTGGGTGTACAGGTAAATATTGATACTAATACACAATATTTTTTTTATATTTTTGTAAAGTATATACTGATATCTCAAGCTGACCAAAATTTGAATCGATTATATTAAGTAGTAAAAAAGATATAGACGATCATATCTTTTCAGGTCAATTTTCAAGTACCCTCAAAACAATGCATCACTTTCGACCCGGGTTACAACTTTTATCAGAATCTAAAATGCTCCAATAATGACAAAAGAGAACATTACCATTGAATTTAAAATATTTTTTACATTTATTTAATACTGAAAAATGTTCATTCTGAATATTGTGAAGTTTTAACGAGAAATAAAGGTGTAATCATCGATTAATTGAACATTTTGCCTTGGCCCGGGTTACAACTTTTACTAACTTCGAAAACTTGTATTGCCATTATTTCGTATAAAAACTAATTTTTTTTTATATTTGTTTAAAAAATGTGATAAAATACATAATTTTATGCATTATGTTCAAATTTGATTAAAATTAATGCCTTAATAAAGATGTAATAAAGAAAATACGAATTTGGAACCGGACCCGGGTTACCACTTTTACTAACCACCAATAAAACTGAAAGAAGTATTCATTTTTATTGAATCCATTTTTTAAATAAAATTGTAACGTGACTGACGCGTGAATACGTGTATTTATGATATCGTTTGCTTGAAATCAACGTTGGAACTCGGGATACCGCTGCTGATGAAATGTTGTAAAAAAAAATGGCGCTAAAAATAGACTCTTTAACTAAGTGGAACAATTGCATCCCATTGGCTGTTTATTTATAAATTTGGTAAAATTAGCTAGAAACACGTATTAGAGTATGGATTATTTGCATATTTCCCCATCATTCGTCACTAGAATTCCATATTTGGATGTAAACAAGAAGCACTATATTTCGAGATTCTAACCAAATATTTCTGGTTTTTTTCATAGATTGATCGATCTATTAGGATGTAAATGTGACTGTTTCTGTTTAAACACGAAAGAACCACTTGACCAATCATAGTCACACATATATAAAGTCATTTTATTCCATTTTTAACAACAAATCTTTCATTTTCGTTGACTCGTTCCATGGCATTTATGGACATGTCAAAATATTGACATAATTAATAAATACATTTTAGAAATAAAAAGGACTGCATTATAATGTATGATCTTGTCATGCAGAGAATGGTGAAAGATTATGTTAAATTCACTCTAGATTAACATGGCATAGCATAAGGCTACATATTTAGTTCATGTCAAGCATTTACACCCCCCCCCCCCCCCCCTTTTTTTCATTTTCAGTCTGTTTTCCTGAAATACTTATTGATGTGTGTACATGCTACTTTTCAGTGCCAATGGTATTGACAACCTCCAGTTTTAGTTAGTTTTAGATCATTGTAGATAGATATATATATATATACAGACTGGACATGGGATGTTTATTTTTTTTTTAACAAGAGTCTGAAGATACCAAAGGGGCAAAGTTACAGATTCTATTAAATAAAATGGATGTTTATTTTCTGTTAGTTTCAGATTCTACGAGTATAAATGCAAAGTTTCCTGTGATGTCTATTGGTTGAATATTTGAATAAATAAAAATAAGAATATATGATAAGTCTTATATATATATTCATACAGGTTTGAAAATCAATATATATATATATATATATATATACCCGTAATTTACGGACGATAGGTCGATATTTTTTTTCCTCAACACGCTGGCTTCGACCTATCGTCCACATCGACCTATACAAGGATGAAGTTAAAAAAATCTGGAATCCCTAAAAAAAAATCTCGATAAAAATGACGATTTTGTTTACAGTATACCTTGAATTTGCTGTAGGTTTTTTTTCTGAATAAGAAGACTGAAATCATCGATGTTCTTGGGGAATAAAAGTATATTAACAAGGGGTGCAATTCCGGGGAAAAAATGTTCAACATCCGAAAAAAATCAATAATATTCAATGATTGAAGTGTTAGCGAAAATCAGTTCAATATTGAATTGTATAATAAAATATATACTATAAAAAATGTATGTTGTTGAAAAAAACCCACAGGGTGGATCGTTTTACAATATAAAATTATTGTCACAAAATATCTAAATATAGCCATATAGGTTTTCCATCTATCACGAGCATGCGCACGGGGTTTTAGTAAAAAATGGCGGTTGCATTATATCTCACAATAATTTGAATACACGTGGAGAACTAACTCGAATAATTCAGCGCCCTCTATCCGCTGTCGCTACAGTCGAGGGCTTGAACTCGCTTCTTGTTAAAAATCCTTCAAGTGCTCTCTGAATTACGTGACCAATCAGCGAGCTTCTTTTTCTTGAGTGTGCGCAATTGCACTTCCGTTAGAGTAATATATTGTTTACAAACATGGAAGTGGACGCCGCCTTGAGTTCTATCGAGACAAAATACTCGTTTAAATTCAAAGAAAAGCAAATCCAAGCTATCAAATCAATTGTAAGGGGAAAAGACACATTTGTTGTTCTGCCAACCGGCTACGGAAAGACTAAAATTTATGCACACTTGCCAGAAATATACGAACATTTGGACAATTTTGGGACAGTGCTTGTGATATCACCACTCAAATCTTTGATGATGGACCAAGTAACCAAACTTACATCGATTGGAATTAATGCCACATTGGTTGGTGAGTGTCAGAAGGATAAAGGCGTTGCAGACAAAATCGCGGAAGGGGCATTCACAACTGTATTTACGTCACCAGAGGCTGCACTTACCCCTGGTATGTGGAGGAGATGTTTCACATCAGGATTTTTCCACGACAACCTGAAAGCCATTGTAATTGATGAAGCTCACTGCATAACTGAATGGTAAGTTTTATTGAAATAAAGTACCGAAATTGCAGTAAATTGAGTTCTGCATATGGCCATTTCGACATTTATGTCTCATCAGTGCAGATAAAATCAAAACATTTGGAAGACCAAAAACCAAAAGATATTAAAGGGCTGATAGAGAACAAATAACCTAAACCTAAAGGGCCTAAAATTAAATTCACATGTTACGTCATTGTTAATTCATTTATAATAAAGGACAGGTCAGTCTTGCATACCTGTGACACTGAAACACAAGTCTTTATTGTTCAGATTTTTCTTCATACATGCACATGTATTCCTTTTCCAGGTAACTTCAGTATTTTATTCTTTTGGGATTTATGATGCAAAAAAAATGTTATATCCACTTCAAACAAGTTGCAAATGGTAGTGTATTATCCCCAATTTTAGAGTTTTCATTGATAAGGTGACATCATGTAACAAAACATGATTTTTTTTCAACTCGAAAACCAAAAAGCAATGGTAGAAAATAAAGTTGAAGTTTATGATAGAACTACATGGTTATGAGTAATGACTAGATTAAAAAACTTTCAATATCGGATTACAGTTAATGTAATGTCGCAAAATCTTTTAAGATGTATGTGTAACAATTAAATGAACAATCCACGACAAATACAAACAAAATTCACTGTTCATATTTAGTCTTCAGCAGAAAACATACACTATAAGGTAAGGTATATTGATCAGATAGCACCTGTATTTAAATTCAGAAAACAAGTAACACAGAATTAGTTAAGATATACAATGCATGTATATAATTTACATGTACTTTCAGGTACAAAAAAAAACCATTATTTAAAATATTTTCTTTTTTACAGGGGTGCTGAATTCCGACAAGATTATGGCAGATTAGCAGAGCTTCGTTCAATCTTACCAGATGATGTAACATATGTAGCTTTAACCGCCACTGCAACAACAAATATGAAGTCGCAGATCTTGAAGAAGTTGGACATGATGGAGGAAGAAACCAGTGTAGTGTATGAATTACCAGATCGAAAAAATATAACTTATCATGTAAAGAAATCTAAGAATCGTTATAGTGAATTGGATTGGTTGTTAAATGACATTGTAAATAACAAAGAAAGGGCCAAAAAAACTGTTGTATTTGGTCGAAATATTGTGACTTGTGCAAACTTATATGACCACTTCAACATGCACATACAGCAAGGTGACACAGAATCTGATAGATTGTTTGCAATGTTTCACAGATCAACAGCACCTTCTAATAAAGAACATGTTCTTCAAGAATTCACAAAAACAGACAGTAAATTAAGAACAGTTTTTGCTACCGTAGCTTTTGGCATGGGAGTAGATGTACCAGATATTGATTTTGTTGTTCATTGGGGTGCGCCTCGTGGCCTTCAGCAATTTGCTCAAGAGAGTGGTCGGGCAGGCAGAGATGGACGCCATAGTACATCAATCATCTACTACACATGCCGTGACATTGCAAAAGACCGATCATCAAATGAAATGAGAGAATTTTGCAAGTCTTCAACTTGTTTACGAGCGACTATGAACAGCCATTTCAAGCTGGACAGCAAAAGCAAATTGTCAGAAAAACATGATATTGTTGAATGCCTTTGTTGCAGTTTGTGTTTTGAAAAATGCAAATGTGGCAGTTGTGTTTCTTTAGATTGTGTCATTACATGCATTTTATAATTTAATAGGTTTAGGGGGATCATTCCTAATTAAAGCTGTATAGATAGATTTTTACATGTATTTTTTTTATATTCTTATATATTCGTAAAATCAAGCTCTCTTTGCATCCAACTCAGTGTTTCACAATAGTGAAATTGAATACATGTATATATAATAATGTATAATAATTGTCCCTTCTGTAAAAATGGAGTTGAAGATAAATATCATGCTCTCATTACATGCTCCAGCCTTAACAATATTAGGAATACAACTTTTGCCAATATTTATAGTATTTGTCCATCTTTTTATGCCCTGACTGATGAGAAAAAGTTCATGTCATGTACATGTATATGTAGTTAAATTGCAATTTACAGTTTCTTTTGTTTTGTATTTTATGTGTTGTTTTGGTAACAATCCTTTGTATATGGATTTAACACCAATAAAAATTATGTTCTGTTCTGTATATACATATATGTATGCCAGCAAAAAGGAGTAAAATCAACACTACATGTACATCTTTGGTGCAGCCTGGTAATATCGCATGCATATATTAAGACTCTGAAGCCTTTCGTTAAGACCTAAAACCCTAAAGATACATGTATGAAATATACATTGACATTTTTTGTGCTGGATGGTCACTTACAGTGTGTTATGTGCATCAAGTCATTTTTGCTCTGTGAGAGGACAAAATTTATTTTTGTTCACCGGTCTGCAGAACCAGTAACCCACCTAGTACATATATTCATGTGAATTACCTAAATGTTTAGTGAAATATAACAACTGGATCACCATGTGCATTGTATTTACCTTTACTTTGGGTCCTGGAGACTGCACAGCATCCTCAGAATGAAATGGAGTGAAGTGTAGCCTTCTCCTGTTCTTTTTTGATTTTGGTGTTTTTGGCTGTGTTTTCCTCTTTGACTTAGGTGTGAGACCTGACTTTGTGGGTGTAAATGCATGTCTTGGTCGTTTCCTAGTAGAATTGAGCACATAAGGTGTACAAATCTCATGTTCACTTATTAATAGTAAGCTGGATATTTCATTCTCTGGTTCACAATATTCAACAGTTTCACATTGAACCTCATCTCTCACAGTTAAATTGTCACATAAAAGTCTGTAACTAGGCGAAACCCTTGTTGATAACTTTGCTTTCAACTGGTTACACTTGTTTAGCGATACAAAAATTGATCTCAAGTTGTTAAAACAACTGTCACAAACAAAATAACTACTTTCATCGAAACCTATTGCATTCCTCAGTTTTAACTCATCCAGATCATAACAGAATGACAATGTTTTTATCAGGTCCACGTCGCTATGCAGCTTACCAACACTTCTTCTCTTTTCGGATTTTAGTTTGTTTAAGTCAAAAACATGAATACAATGTACACATGTATCTAATCGTTCCATCGCACATGTACATGTTTACAAACATTGAGAAGCTCCGCCTCTTTTTCGCGCGTATTTCAAGTAAATAAATACCCATAATTCACTGAGCTATCAATTCTTCCGGTTGAAGGATTTACCAGGTGAATGCATTCAGGCGTTAATGAAGCGATCGATAGTGAGTGGAATATAACGACTGGATTATTCGAGTTAGTGGAGAACAAGCTTTTTATACTAAATATACTGGAAAATAATTATCGATTTCGTTAAACTAGAATGTTCTACACTTGAATTGGTCAATTTGGAACAAGTAAAATAATCGCCATGAGATAATCAACACAGGTGAACATCAGTCGGCACTTAATTATCCTGATCAGCTGATTGAAAATTTACTGGACCGAGACGATCACATAATTTGTGTACTACTAATTAAACACAGCTTAAAGGTATGTCAATAAAACTGCACAAGGTGATACATTGTTTTGACAGCTTGATTATTTTATTGTATGAACATCCGTTTACCATCTACTGTGACACCCACAGATGGCCTGATTTGAATGTCATCGATGTCTGGCTACCAGACTCCCCGTAAAAAACAAGTTTAAAAACAAAATTTTATTTAATTTAATTTTCATAATTATTTCGTTTATGACACATAAGAATAGTATTCTTGAGTTAATACTTACATATACTTACCGAAGAACATCGTTATAGGACAAATGTTTACCGATGTAAAAAAAAAAACACAAAAAAAGTTTGATGTGACGATACTTACCCAAGTTGTCATTGGCATCCTCGACCTATGGAATGCTTCGACCTATCTTAGTATTTCCCAAAAAATTTAGCCGAAAAGCAGCAATTCGACCTATCGTCCCCATCGACCTATAGTCCGTAAATTACGGGGTATATGGTTTTTTTCTTCTAAAATATCCATGAAGTAAAAAAAATGGACCAGCATTCCAATTATTTTTAAAGTACATCATCAAACAAATGCCATGAGTTTTCAAGACACCTTGCGTCATAAATTATAATAAAGTCATTCAGAAAAGAACTTTTTGATTGTGTAATTTGTGTAATTTGTGAAACTTCATCTGAAAGTCAAAAGGTTTATTTCAATTTCAATTGAAAACCAGGACTTATCTTAAACATTTCAAGAATGAATTAAATTTCTGTAAAGAATTTGGCTCAGAAGATAAATTATATTGTGGTACATATTGTTATAACAGTTGTAACACATTTTCTAGGTCAGAAAGTGGAGCTGAAACAAGATCTCAATTTTTTCAATTTCTTATAGATATATTGAACCAGAACCAAGTTGTTGAACAAATTTCTACAGACATTTAGACCTGTATACACTCCAACATATTGTTGAATTTGTTATTCATGCTTTTTTTTTAGATGAAAAGGTACTTATGTTGCCTGTTGTTTATGAGAAATATAATTATCTTTTATCTATGAATATTAATGCCGAAATTTATAAATTTTCTTTTACAGAAAAGAATTTTTCAAAATGTGCCCATTTATTAACTTTTTTCCAGTCATTGGAACAAATAAAATAATTTTTTTTAACTTCAATTTTAAACAATATTAACCAATACTTGGTTATTTTGCCAACAGAAAACATATTCATTCTATTCTAGTCATTTAATTTACTTAGTGAAATTTGGAATTCTGGTTTGTCCTTTCATGTGAATGCAAGTATGCTGTATGTGTCTTAAAATTATGTGAATGGTAGTCATTCAATATGCTCTTTTATGTGAATGCTAGTTATTCTGTATGTGTCTTTTATGTGAATGCTAGTCATTTTGTGTCTGTCTTTTATGTGAATGCTATAATCATTCTGTTTGTGAATGTCATGGTGGAAAAATTATTGCAATCTAAGTATCCATATTTGTAAAAGCTGGTAATTTTGTGAATGTCCTGGAGAAAGAATTATTGCAAACTAAGTACCCATATTTGTAAATGCTGGTCATTTTGTGAATGTCCTGGAGAAAGAATTATTGCAACCTAAGTACTCATTTTGTAAATGCTGGTCATTTTGTGAATGTCAAGGGGAAAGAATTGTTACAACTTGACCACTCATATATGTTATAAAAGCTAGTTTGTAGTTGTGTCAAACACATGAATATTCCAAATACATTGATATTTACATTGTGAGATAAACATGAAACTTGGTAGCTTTCATTCAGATAATAAAATTTCCTAATTTCAAGAAAAATATTTGCTTACACTGATTTTTTTTAAATTTGCCATGATATAATAGGAAGGGTTAAGATATCTGAATACAATTTGTTATGCCCCTTTGTGTCTCAAGGTTTCCCTTTTTTTAGATTTTAAAAAAATTATTAATTTTTTTACATGTTTTTTTTTATAATATTTTCATATTTTTTCAATACGCTTAATTTTTGTTTACATGCTTTTATTTTTTCCACACATTTATTTCTTTCTATTTATCTTGTACCTGTTGTATTGAAATTAAATTAAATTGAAATTATTAATTGTTGTACATTCCCTGTGCAAGTCTAAAAAGTAATAATTTTTTGATTAGAAAACGGAAAAATCTAAATATTTCGTAAAGCGTAGATTTTTTTTAACGCATCAAACGAGAGTTTTGTCAGGAATTTTACTACCATTTTGGAATTGTATAAATATTTACGGTTGAAATTATTCTGAAGGCCCTGCTCATCTGAAAAATTACCAATTTTTGGCGTTATTTTGGTCTTTATTTCAGGCTAAGTTCTTCAAAATAGGCCAAGTTTGCTCGTTAAATGTGACAGCCAACTCACCGTGGACGTAATCCCATATAACAATAAGAACGACGGTGGTCCCGCAGCTGGTCTATTGTCTCTCGTCGAAGTGCCGGAGAAGGCTATTGTTCACTTCATGGTTAATGCATTTGACTACGTGACATTTATACACATGCTTACCTGAGATTTACCTCGAAAATTTTGAGAAAAAAAAACTTGAAATTATAAATTTCCATAATTACTGATTTTTAATTTGACCAAGCTATTTCAATCTTTCTGAAATAATTCGAAAAAGAACGGTCTTTTCTGCTAATAAATTCACTGAAGTTAGACATAGAGTACACAATTATTGGATATGAATAAAATTTTATAGGTACAATCTGTCATTTACAACCGGTATACCCGTTCAATATGTAATCATGTTGAACTGGATTCAGCTTTCCTCGTCGCTGGACTCCTCGTCATCAAAATCAATTATTATTGGGGGAATCTCACTCCTATCAATGCAATTCTCTTTCCCATACTCCTTTTTTATTTTTAATACATGGTGTTCTGCCTTCGCCCAAACTTCCTTTGTAATTCTGCCAAACCCCCCATAAACAAGTTCTTTCACATCCTTCAAACGAAAAGTTGTATTGTTTTCTGCAACAAACCCTTTAACCTGTGCCCAAATAAGTTCTATGGGGTTCAATTCGCAATGGCGAACAGGGGTTCTTAGAACTTCGTGACCGTGTAGGTTGGCAATTTTATCAGTTTTAAAAACGGAAAGGAGTTTCTTAAATTTGATTTTTTCATAAAGTTGTTTTTTAGTTTCAAGGGGCTGAAAAGGAATGTTGTGTTTTGAAAGATAATCTTGTAAGACAGCTTTTCTCTGATTAAAGTTTGGCACAACAGTTTCTTCAGTCTTGATGTTGTGATAACTGGCATTATCTAAAACGATAACACTTGGGCTTTTTAATGCTGGCATAAGCTGATTTTCGAACCAGTTTAGAAAGATGGGCCCGTTCATTTCTTGGTGATAATCCCCATCTTTAGCTTTGGCAAGAAAAACCAAATCACACCTATCAATCAAACCCTCCTCACGATTACCAGCGTGCAAAACTATCAACCTTTTACCTTTTCCTGAAGGGATCTTTGGGGCATCAGAACCATCAACTGGTAACCACATGTAGTCAGTGGCATGATTCTGATTAACCCAGGTTTCATCCAAATATACAATTTCATACCCATCCTCTCGAAACTTCCTGATTTTTCGGAGGTAATTACACCGATCATTTATTACTGACCTCTGATCATATAAAAGCCTCCTATTATCGCCGGATTTTTTGTACTTATAACCAAGATCTAATAAAGTTGAAGTAAGCGTTGATTTCGAGATTTTAATTGTATCTTCAATTTCTTTCTTAATTTTTGAGACTGTTGGGGCAATTTTCCTGTTGTACATGCTATGAACGGTCCGTTTAATAACGCAACGGTCAAAATCATCAAGAGTTTTCTTTCTTTCTTTCGGTCTGTTGGATTCAGGAGGACTTTTACCGTTTACAACTCTATACACAGAACTGTAAGATATGCCAGCAGCCTTGCATGTTCTTTTAATCAAATTATCTGGGGAATAAAATGGTCTTCCCCTGGCCTTCTCAAGCTGAAAAAACTTGAATAGATTTTACACAATGTTTTTACAATCTTTTGACAAGTCCTTTGTTTTACCCATTCTTGCGATGTTTATATATATGTTAAGATGTCAAAAAATAGGTTTATGAAGAAATTTTATGTGAACTTTTAGAAAGATTTTAAAGTTTAAAAATGGAGTGTCAAAATATGCCTGTACACGTGTCTCTGTCTCTATCAAGGTAAGATTTACCTGGCTGCTATCTCTAGTTAGTTTACTCCCACCTCTATTTTGGCGGTAAAAATCGGGGAAAATGTCAAATTTCAGATGAGTGCAGCAATAATGAAAGGTTATTGTTAGATGAAATGCATATTTTAAAAATGGTAGTAAAATTCTGCACAAAACTCTCGTTTACTGTGTTTTAAAAAAATGTATTGTTTTCGAGAAAACTCAAATTTTCCGTTTTCTAATCAAAAAATTATTACTTTAGTATCATAGTCATAGATGATTTTTTTTTAAATTTAAAGTGATAATAAATAGTAATTCCCCAGTCTAAATTACAAAATGCACAATGTCTAAAACAATATTGCAATACAAATAATTCAATTAAACTGAAAAATACGGTATTAATACAAGAAAATTAAAAAAAAGACATAGACACCCATTTCCCAAATGAAATATACTCTTTCGGATGTACGCTTAGGTGTCGTTTATTGTTGATGTTAAGGAACACCACCGATGTGTTCCGAAAGACAATGAATTTCGATGTTTGGCAAATGGTCGATCCGATCAAGGTGGGTGTAGGGCTAAGTGGAACAATTGCATCCCACAAGACATTGACACTAGTTGTCTGTATGACAATGATCCTAGATGATTTCCTCAGGCAAAAAGCCATCATATTGTTTTAATTAAACTTGCTCTTTTAAATAGAACCACCTTGACATTTGTTTTGAAATTGAGTCCACTTCAAGTAGCAAAATTCGATGTTTGTGCACAATATAAATAAAAACTGAAGTGATACAATAAATTTCTATTTATCCATAGACATCTTCCGTATATTTTAATTGATTTCAAGCATAAATATTTATTGTAAACCGACGTATTTTAAGCGAAGGGTTGAACATCATTTTTCATCAAAAATGAAGCGAAAGTCACGTGACTGGGACTTGACTTTGGAGCTCTCCTGTCACGCTGGCTGTCCTACTGAAAGACGCCATGTTATCACCATCTCTCTACTACACGTTAAACTCCCCTCTCTATGATCTCCCCTGCAGTCGGAAAGCAAACCCATGATTTGACCGTTATAGCTAGTGATTCTAAAACCACGCAGTCAGGGGGCGATAACCGTAAAAAATTCCCGCTAGGTGCCGCTTTACAAGTCCCGCAAAATTTTTCTTTCGCGTCGTTGTAGGATAAACGTGAAATAAAGTATTAAATAGACAAAATTGTGATAGAAACGTGATTTCTATAAAATACATATATATTTTTTGCAATGACTGGCTATATCAGACAAGCGACCGAGGTTTATATTAGTCAAAAACGTGTTTCGAATCGTGCATTCTAAAATGTGTAAAAACACAAGGTTCGGTTTGTTTACATTTTGCGGCCAATGAAAAAGCTGACACAATTCTATATTAGGACATGAAATTGATGATACAGGCGTGATATAGCATCATCAACCAATAAAAAATGCTCTCTAAACTGGAAATCCCGTCACCCTGAACGGAAATCATTCCAGAAAGAAGATTCGACGAGGCATGTTTTTTTTTAAATATTCGCCTTGTTTTCCTGTAAAATTTGCGCATTTTGGTTAACATTTCTCCCTTAAAACACCCATAGAGTGTGTACATGTCTGAATTTTATTAGATTTATTAATATCTACATTTTAACCGAAAGTTTACAGTATAAATTACACAAAAACTGCATTGTTTACTTCAGTTAACGACCCCCCCTTTTTCCCCCGTCTCATCAATACACTAAGTTTTCTGTCAGGTACTCTTGTACATATCTAATGTGGCGAATATTTCAGAGGTAATTAGTTTATAAAATATATTTAGGAATGCTGATTTTCTTCTGCAAATGAATTATGAATAGAATAGAATAACATATATGTTATTGCCTAATCATAGGGCCCACATGAGGCATCATTAACAATATGAACATTCATGATTGATAAATGAGACATAGTTCAGGGTTTTTATATTTCTAAAAATATAAATATAATTATTATTATTTAGTGGATCATGTTCTGGTTTGTCCCCTAGGCCTATATCTTGCATCCAGTGTGAAACTGTACATAGGTTGCATATTCCTTAAAAAACAGTAAACCTGCTAAAAACACCAAGGGACGGTGCTTCTGACACACCCCGTCTATTAATTGCATTTTCTCACAATTATATAGTAAATTATATAGGTAATTACACAATGACTGACAAACAAAAACCAGCCAGTGTGTGTTATAAATAGAAAGTAGGCAAAATTTGGTAACTGTATATAATATTTAATTGATTGAACAACTGTGTATTTTGCAAGACTGTCATTTTACCATAGTTGAGTAATGCCCCAAAAAACAAACTGTTCTGGGGCCCACAGTGGCAGGGATCCTGGGCCCTGTGTTCATTGTAAGGAACCTTATTCAAAGTCATCTCGTTATGTTCATTTAGTTCAAAACAAGAATGATCCAAAACACACAGTTTTCTATGAATATGTGAAAAATAAATATAGTTATGCAGATGATGACTGCATTTGTCGCAGATGCAACAAGAGACTTCATAATTTAATGAAGGAGGATGCAATAGGGCCAGCCAAAAAAATCAAAGTTGAAAGTGTACTATATGGGGCATCATGTAGTACTACTGACACTAGAACAGAGTTTGATGTTTCATTTGAAATTGACCAACCTGAGTTAGAACAGGTCTCTGTAAGTCAGTATGAAACACATACTTCAGATCAAAATACATGTTATTTACAAGGAAAACAAATGTGTGAAAAATTGACAGACCATAAGACTACTGTTGATGTAGGCATGTTTAACTCTTGCTTTCATTTAGAACCTGCGAGTCAAGACGGAGACATTTTAGAAGTAAATTTGTGTAGACCACATTATCTGAAGTATAAAAATTATGAAACTTTGCAGTCGTGCTATATATGTGATAAGGGAACAACATCAAATAAAAGATTAGTCATTATACCTATGTCAAAAATTGATCTGTTCAGTGTGTATTTGAATCAGGAACTGAAGGTGGAAAAAGATGTGTCTGCAGGCAAAATCATTTTATGCCTTGCATGTTATAAAAATTTTAACAAATTTGTGAGGTCTGATGATTCTCTAAATGAACTTTCAAAAACTGATGGCTACTTAACTAAATGTTTGTCACAGTTTGATCAGGTGGAATATTGCAATGTAGACTCTGACAATCTTGACCGTTACTGTTTTTATCCTGTTTTAGAATTTGTAGTCAGTGAGTTTTTATCCAACAAAGCTTTATTGTTGCCAGATTTGTACAAAAAATTTGAAGATTTAGTTGACACAACAGCAAGTCAGTCTGTGTTTTTCCCTATATTTGCTCATGTCGATATGAAGACTATCAAACATGATTCAAATTGGCTGTTTAGGATGTTAAAATGTAGTTTAGGGCCTTTACTTTTACACTTCATACCACGTCAAAAGAAAATGGGTAGAATGTTGTATAGAAATGGTACAAACTTGCTTGAGTGTTTGCATTTGGCACTTGTAGAGCAACAAAAGGTAACATCAGAACTGAAAGCAAACAATGATGCTCTAGCTAGAAAAATTGGTTCAGTTATAGAGGAGTCGTCAGTTGACAGAATTAATTATCTTGATAACTCTTTGAAAGCAACAAGTCAGTGTGTAAAATCTTACATTTCCTCGAGAGTGAAAGTGCTATCCCTAATATCCATTCATTCAATTTGATTGATGAAATTCAGAAAATAGATCCAGTTTTGTGGAATTTTATTTACAGACTTACAGCAAATGAACAGGAAGAAAAAATGCTTAGACAAAGTTGGTTCAAATGGGACACACTGTACATTGGTACTGACGATTCCTATATAAGGCTCTTCCCTCGACTGTTCATAGCCAGTTGCATTTTTAATGCTCAGAACTCGCATTGTGTTGAACCTCTCCACTTACTTCTGACTGACATTGCGGACAAATATAGTGGGTCTTCAACAGATTTGATATCTATAATTGCTAGAATTGGTGCTGGTATTTCAAAGGACTCCTTGAGTAGATTTATTTCTAGTAAATGTAGTGACATATCAGAGCAAAATGAAGTTATCAATTCTAGCAGCTTTGCTGTTGCTTCATTTGACAACCTTGATAAAAATCAAAGTTATGCTAAAGTAGTGCATGGAAAAGATAGATCTGGTTTCCATGGAACTACAATACAGGCAGCTTTCCCAAAACCCAGTGAAAAAAATGAACCTTCAGAATTAATTGGAGATGAAAAATCTTTGCCTCCTACCAAGGTTGGTTCAATGTTGGTGAAAAAATCGAATACACGATCGGTGTCACCAACCTTAATTAAATCACTAAAAGAACCAGAAGACAAAATTGGTGAACCCTCTCCCATTAGAGGCAATAAATTCTCCCATTTAAGTTTGGAAGATTTCAAGGAAACAGGTGATGAATCCTTGGCATGGGAAAGTTTTGAGAAGAAATTGTCAGCATACAGTTTTCTGAAATATTTGGTACAGGAAAATGATATAAATCTAGATCTCCCAGGTCTTAAGACTTTTCTTTCATATTCTGAAACTGACACTGAAAAATCAGAGTTTTGTTCAATTGCAGTTTTAGATGAGACAGCAGATTCAAAAGCCACAGTTTTGAAAACTTTGAATATTCTTCACAAAAAGTTTCAGATTGGGATAAAGCTTCAGTATCTAGTTGTTGTTGGGGACGGGAAATCTTATGACCATTTAATAAAATTAAAATCAGAATACGGAGGTTCATTAAGCTGGGTTTTGCCATATCCTGGAGACTGGCACATACTGAAAAACGTATTGCCCATTTTCATGAAAATTTACTATGATGCTGGTTTGAAAGAACTTGCCCTTAAATACCATAAAGGGGCAACTCTGAAATCTTTGATTGAGTGCTCTAAATTTTCCATGTCGCACAGATTTCTTCTTCACATGTGGGAGGCAATGTTCAGATTGCAGATTGAATTATTTTTCAAATCACGAAGTTCAGACAAAATCCTAGATTTTCAAAAGGAACTTGAAGAAGTGATCAATATTGTTTTGAGGAATACTGAACAAGCTGAAGCTCCTAATACATGTACATGTACATTTCTGTTGTATGGGACACAGATGACAACCTAAAAAGGGTCCAAGACACTATTCAGTGGTATACTAAAGGTTGTTGGTGCAAAAGTGGTTGCACTACAAACCGGTGTAGCTGCAAACGTCAAAGTGACAGACAGGGGAGAAAAATGGGTGGTTATTGTGGACCGGGTTGTAAGTGTCAAAATTGTACAAACATCCCCAATGTTCAACACCAATTTTTAGAGTCTTTGGAAGAACCCTTTGAATTAGAGGATAATGAAAGTGATTTGGGGGAGGAGGACTCTGACTCAGAGGATATAGAAAATACTGTTCAAGATGTACAGGATGATGAATATAGGCAGTACTGGGACATTTTTGATAACTTGACTGCATAATTTAAACACAGATTTTAATGTTTTTATCTGAAAACTATAATTAGGGACAGACCATTTAACTTGCAGGGGGGGGTATGGTTATTTGTTTCGTTCAGAATTTTTTTTTTCGGACAACACGAGTTAGAATAAAAAAAATTGTCGCTCGAATTTTTTTTTCCAGAATTTAACAATAAGGTTATATGACAAAAACTCTGAATCAGATTATTTTTTTTTCCTCCACCAAAATCAGAATATTTTTTTCAGCAACATTGGGAATCAGAATATTTTTTTTAGAAAAAAACCATACCCCTTTCCCCCCCCCCCCCTTTCAAGTTAAATGGTCCGTCCATTATTACTCAAAAAAACTAAAATCTCCTAAATTTCAATTTTTGTAGGTTATTCAGACAGATTATTATTACTACCATGGCTTTCAACAACCCATTACCCAATGTATTGGTTTTAGGACACAGTTTTGTTGCCCGACTTTGGAATGACATTCGCTTCAATCATGACCCCTCGCATCTCCATCACAATTTTGGGCTAGCACAAGCAACTGTCCGCTTTCTGGGATTTAGGGGTGGTGTTATTCAAACACTGATTGAAGATGTGCATGACCGTTTAAGACAGGAAATGTTGCAGCACTCCCCTTCTTTGGTTATTTTACAGATAGGAGGCAACGACATTGATCGGCCAGATTTTGATATTGAAGGATATGTTCGAGATGTTTTATATCTGATTGACTTGCTCCAACATCATTATCTTGTACTGTCCGTTGTTGTTTGTGAAATTTTCCCCCGTTGTTCTACCCGTCACATACCATGTCATGAATATCAGGAAATTAAAGATCGAATAACTTTGGATTTAAACTCTGAACTATCACATACTTCTAATGCTTGCTTATGGAGACATCGCGAAGGCTTAATGACTAGGGATGAGTATTCTTTGGTTGATGGAGTACACTTAAACCAGGCTGGAACAAGACGGTTTTATCGCAGTCTCAGAGGAATTGTCATGCAGTTTTTTCCACTATAATTTGGCATGCATTTCCCAAAGGCACTGGACATCTGGACCCCCCTTTTCCCGGTTGACACCCCTCCCCCCTTTTTTTTCAAAGTTGAATTTCACTAAATTTATTTCCCCCACTTAAATACGTTTAATACACATATTTAAGGGGGGTAATAAATTTAGTGAAATTCAGCTTTGTGGAAAAAGGGGGGGTAACGGTCAACCGGGAAAAGGGGGGTCCAGACGTTGAGTGCCTGTGGCAGTTCCTACCCTTTTTGAGCTCACCCCACTGAACACCCTCCCCCAACAAACAATCCAACATTTCTCAGTATTTTTAATGAATTTGATCTTTTGTACTTTTAACACAACTCCACATTTTTATATTTTCATCACATTTTATGTTATTCTTGTTTTCATTGAAAACCAAATGATTTTAATGTATGACCTATGACATATTGTGACTAGATGATAGATCAACATGGGTTGGTCAGAATTATTACTCACAATTTATTTTAACTGATATCTCCCACATATGACTTGTGACCAACACGGGTTGGTCCATATAATACATGTATATGTGTGGTGAGAACAACTTGGACCTATAGACAGGAAGTTTTACTGTACCAATTGTAACTTGACAAGTAAATTGTGCACTTGTTTTCATTATTTGAAAGAAATAAAAATGTACAAGAGTCTTGTACAGCAACAACATTTATTAGTAAAGACTTTACAGGTTCTAATCCCATTTCTGTTAACAGACCTGTAAATTTGTAAATAAACTGCATGACAATAAATGTAAGTATATATCATGCATGCTTTTTGTAAATTTATGATTTAGATATGGGGATTATGTATTCAAAATCAAATTTCACAGGTTAAGATATAACCCTATGCCCCTCTGGATTTGTACATCAGACAGAATTAATTGTTAACATCAATGCATTTACTTTCAGATAGTTACTTTTCAAGTAAGTAAAAAATATACTCGTCGGATACCTCTTTATTTTTGCTGGAATATTTCTTTGCTTCAAACTATAGCATTTTTAGGTAGGCCATGCAAGCTTTTGTCATGGCTAGTAACTTGGATGTATTCAGCATGCAGACATTCTTAAGAGGGCTTATTTATGTCAGGTGAGCGATACAGGCTCACCTGAGCCTCTAGTATATTATATTACTAACTTGGTGCTGGAACTTTTCATGTTTATATTCATGTACCTTATTTAATTTACCTTTCCAATGCAGGATTCAATTAAAATTCCCTAATACTACTCATATAGCTTATTCTAAATAAAGTATTTTATTATGTATACATATTAATTCTTTTTAACATGTTAAGGGTTAAGGAAGCAACCATTTGATTTTTTTTTGGGGAGGGCATGGAAGGAGCCTTTGGTCCAGACTATTTTTATGCCCCAGCGAGGAAGAATCGGGTGGCATATTAAATTACCCTTGTCCGTCCGGATATAGGTACATGGTTTGTCCGGCTATATCCTCCTATAGTTTACAGTTTTTTCATTTTCATCGAATATTCTCAAAATGACAGGTACTGAGGTAGTTGGACTTCATTTCCTTCTTACTAGCTACATAGCTACATAATGGAAACATGGTTTGTATGGCTCCTACTACAGTTTTTGACTTGTTTATAATTTTTTATAGTCAGGCGGGGGCATCATTTGTGTCTTACAGACACACTTCATTTTTTTAAATCACTCCTAACAAAACAACTTTGTCCATAATTATCAAGTGCAGGGGCATACTTCTTTTTTAGTTTTCGAAGAAATTTTTATCCTGAAAAAAAATTCTCACTCACAAGGGCATGAACATTTTTTTCAAAATGTACCCTTTTTTACTTGAAATATTCAAATCCTGATTATTTTTTTATTCTGCACTTGTGTCCTGCCTATTTTTCTACACAAAATTTGGATCGTGTTTCATAATTCCTTCCATTCCCCCCCGCTCCCCCATAAGAATTAAATGGTTGCTCCCTATGGGTGGTTCTTGATATCCCTTCCTAGCTTAGGGATGATGTAGGTACTTGTTTACTTAGATGTAACATATACAAGCTAGGAGCAGAACTCGTCTCGATTTCACCAGTACTAAATTTATGCAGCAACCAAGTAGCAAAACATAAAGCATAATGTCTCATTCGCATTCTGACTTTTTTTCCATTTTCATCAATGACAACTGAAATTAAGTATTAAACTATAGACTATTTGATTTTTTTCTTTGTTTCTTTAATTTTTCTTTGAATATTGAGCTTTAATTAAATTCTCTTATTTTAACATTATAAACTCAGTGATTTGAGTGAATTTGTTAATTGGTTGCTATCTGTCACTCAGTATGGTGATACTTCATTCTTTTCTTTCTATTTTTATCTCATTTTTTATTAAATTAATAATTCATTTTACTTAGGATTTGTTCAACTTTCATAAAATTTATGAACTTTTTTTTACTCTGTTAATAGTTTATGGAAAAGAAATACACTTGAAAACTAATATGTACAGTCATCTGTCAAAAGTATTGAGAAATGTTAAAAAAAATCCTTATATAATCAACTAAAACCATATTTTTTTCAAAAAATTATTGTGAAATCATTTCTGGATAGATTTTAACCAATTTTACACCAAAACATTCAGAATTGTCTATATTTTGTTTGTTTATTTGCTCATTTATATGAGTGGTTTTTATTTGTACATAATTTTTCCATGATTGTTAATTTTTAGGATTTATTTTTAGTTGAAATATATAGGAAAATCAGTCAATTTTTATTTGTTGTGTTTAAGTTATGTACAAATAAAAATAACTCATAACAACATAATGAGTAATAAACAATGAAAATATTGACAATTCCGAATGTTTTGGTGTAAAATTGGTTAAAATCTATCCAGAAATGACTTCACAATTATTTTTTGAAAAAATACGGTTTTAGTTGATTATTATAGGGATTTTTTTTTATTTTGCAATACTTTTGATATTGAATTTTATTTTCATGCCTAGAAAAAAATTACACGAGTTCTGCTCATGATTCATCAAAAGGATATAGACTTTTTGTTGTTGAATCGCTAGAGGGCCTGTGAAAATAACAATTCGAAGTTTTCAGTGATCCACCAATAAAACCGGTGGACGTGTAAATTTTAGTCACCTATCCTTTCTTTTACAAAAGGAGGGATAGGAGACCATTTATATTAAATGTTTGTATATTCCAAAATTTGTTGTTCTAACATTGTTAATTATATACATATGCTATTAAAATAGCAGTCGGCATCGGCATTAACATTTGTGCAATGCGTGATTATAAGTCATTCGGTTATTTATTATTAGATCTAAATTTATTTTTAGAAATACAAAATTCATTCAGAGTTATCTTTCTTGGCTGACAATTTTTCGGCAGTAAAAGCTGACACAATTTTTTATTAATGAATAAAAACGTGTACCAGAGAAACATTTCATTAAATAAATATATAACCTAGTGCAGTGTGAAGTTTGGGAATGAAACTCTACTGCAAACTTAATATATTTGCATTTTATTCCAATGCGATGGCGACATTCCATCGAGGGGGTCACCCTCTAAATCATCAAAATTTTAATAATAATCTCCCGTTTTAACTCAAATCTAATAAACAAATCGTGGAAGTAATTATTGCTGAAAAGAAAACAATATAAGACGTTTCGATATTTTCTACGGTATAAATAAACGAGGTCTTTGTTCTACAATTTTCCATGATTTTCATGACCGACGAAAATGTCAACATTTTCAAATGAGAATCACGTGACCCGTGGTTTTACCAGCGACGCCACTAATGAGTTTGCTTTCCGACTGCCTGGGGGTGCTAATGTGTGCATCGTGTTAGGTAAATGAGTTTGCCAGACGTTTATTTATGGATATATTGTGACAAAATATGGATGTAATTGTTTGAAATATATATTTCCCAAGGAGGTTTGTATTATTTTACATTCAACATGCGTCTTCATGTAAAATTTTGGATGTGAAGTAAAATATTGGTGTGGTTCATGTGAAATCTGAAGATTTAAAAATTTGGACATTCTAGAAAAAAAAATATACGTCCAATTTATGAGATTCAGTACACATAGCTATATGGTCTATGGAGAAACCGGCTATTATCAGTTAGAGGTGAAAATCAAATTAAAAGTCTTACATTTTTGGGTAAGATTACTTCAGAATTAAGATACGATATGCAACTGTTGTATTCCGTGTATCAGTCTAGAGTAATCAATTCAAGAAGGACCGCCGTGATCGTGATCGTATGGTAGTGAGATTTATAACTACCTTAGCAATCGGCGCCTAACGTTGTGAGTTCGAATTCCGTGCGGGTGAGGTGTACTCGATACAACATTATGCGATAAAGTTTGTCAATGACTTGTGGCAGGTTGGTGGTTTTCTCCGGTCCTCCGGTTTCCTCCACCAATAAAACTGACCACCACGATATAACTGTAATATTGTTGAAAGTGGTGTTAAACACCATAAACCACCAACCAACCATCAATTCAAGATTGATTGCATGGATTGAGTTATGTTTGCAATAAAATATGTATTGTATATACTAATGACATTTAAGCAAATATTGCATGTAAGTTATCAGTCTATCCAGAAATGGCACAACAATATAGAACAGGTCTTCAGAGATGAATTTTATTCTGTGTTTAAGACAGAATTTACTTAGAAAAATATTTACTCGGATTAAGAATTGATAAAAGAGTATACTTTTGAAAAATATGCTGCTACAATTTAAAATTTGCAATCGAAAATGGTGGATGTCAAAGCATTCCAAAACATGAACTTTCTGCAATTGTATAGAGATGGGAAATGAATTTCATTATATTTGTATTTGACAAAAAGCAGAAATTGTTGATCTTAGATCAAAATACATCGCAAGTTACTTTGAATTCCTGTAATAATGTATTCCTGATTCACATAATTATATATATGTAAATATATTTATTCTCGTGTTAAGGTGTGCCAAATTTACCTATTTTACTAAGATTAATGTCAGCTGAATTTGCATATAGTACATTCCAATATTAAGGTCTGCCCAATTTGCATTTTAATCCTCGTTTTATTGGCTACCCAATTTACATATTTATTGTCGTATTACTTTGATATGGGTTCGACGACATGACTGTAAGACACAAGATAGAAAGGGGACACCGAAGGATCATGAAAGCAAAGCTTGGTTTATTGTGTTCAAACGATTTCTGAGTAAAAAAGATTTTCAAATGTCACGCTTGTGAAAATAATGCCCAATTTGTATATTCTTCTATAGACATAAATAGTGTTCAGTTGATGGGTATTTTATTGCATTGTCATTATCATGAAGTCAAAATTCAAATTTAAGCTTAAAATAAAGCTGGTCTTGTATTTTAGTAACGAGAGGAATGTGTCGTTGTTGATCACAATTGTGAGAGGATACCACCCTAGCAAGATTTGATTTAATTGTCTTGGTGTATTCACAGGCGACTGTCTGTTTAACTGTTTATTCAAATATACACCCAGCCGCAACTAACTGCGTAGCAGGAGCGATAAGCACGTACATATTTTTTTTATGCAAAGCATGGAACCGAAATGAGAGATACTAACAAATAAAAATACACAAATAATATTAACACAACATACTTAATACATATACAATAACATAGTGGTACTATGACTCGTGTGTCATGATTCACCCGTGCAGATCGTTGACCGATTGTTACGTGTAGTAATCAGAATACACCGGTCACAGTTCACATACCTTATTGGATGTATTTCAAGAAAGATTCAACTTTTTTTTTATATAGATAGACAAGTAAGTCAACACTCTTGTATTACAATAAGTTAATATTTGCTGCAGTTTGCTGACATGATGATATTCTAAATAGTACCTAGGAATATATTTCTGCCTTAAAAGTTTCACTTCATCACAATTACACAAACATATCTAATGACATTCGTTCCCATGACCAGTTCGACATAATTTAAAAATCCTTTCGTTTTTTTAAACTCTTTGCCATCTACCAGTTTCAAATGGAAATTTAATGTTGTAAGTTCTTAATTTACATATAGTAGTTCTAAATCCGCGTTTTAGCCTCAATAAGTATGGTTCAAGTATTAAATCTTTTTTAAAATGTGAATAGAATTCTCCCCTGGATGCATTATCTATATCTGATAATCACTTTTGGATGAATTGGTCTTGAAGTCTTTCCTTAACGGTAATTAAAAAAATATATATATTAATATTCTGTTGTGAATTCCAAATATTGCTAAAAACCTGTATCATCAAGAATTGACATAATATAATTAATCACTTACATTTATTGCTTTCACTGATGTGTAAGGGTAGTTTTCCCGATAGTTTATGTTCGCTTGACACAAGTTTATACCAAAAACATATCATCTTAATTTTTGTTTATAATTCTAAAGGAAATCTACCCAGTTCTCCATAAACCATCAGGTTGAGTGTAGAAGATCTAACTGATAGAACTCTTTTGTAAAATTACAAATGAATTTTCTCAATTATAGATACACATATGTACATTCAAAACCCCATATTTCTGAGGAATATAAAAAGGATAGGTGTAACTAAAGAATCAAAAAGTTTCAATTGAAATTCTACTGGAATGGCTAAATTATATTTTTACTGTAAAGGGCATATACAGCTTCTTGAGCTTGGTCTACCTATTTCTTACAACCCTGACAAAATTTGCTATTATAATTGAATATAGTAGTCCAAGATACTCATAGGAGTTATTAACTTCTACTTACTCGTTATCTAACAGAATTTATTTTTTATTATTATACTTTCTTTTTGAAAAGACGCATATTTTGGTTTTTGAAACATTTAGAGAGAGCTTCTATTCTCAGCAGTACTCTTCAAAAATATTAAGAGCAGTCTGTAATTCTTCAGCTGATTCAGCAAAACTAACTGTGTCATCAGCATAGAGTAAAAGAAACAATTTAAGATACATACTGATATGTTGTGTACAATTTTATTCCTAACTCTAAATGGTTAGCATAAATCTCACTCAAATACTCTTCTAAATCGCTTAGATACAATGCAAATAGAAAAGGATATAACTTTTTGCCTTGCCTTGCACCAGTTTCACAAGGGAAAAAATTAGATTGAAGATCGCCATTCTTAACACCTATCTTTTTGCCAAAGCCCAATTCTCCACACTGTGTCGAAGGCTTTCTTATCGTCAACAAAGGCACAAAATAGATTTTTGCAAAACACAAATACAAGGAAATAAGTGTGGTAAAGGGGGTCAAAGCCATATTTTTGGGGGTTCAAAGGGGGTGGGGGTTACTATAGAATCCTATGGGAAACTTGATATTTCGTACATTAATGTTGATAACTTCTAACTGGATAATGATAGAGACATAAAATTTGACATAGTGATAGGTCACCATTAGAGGAGCAATTCTGCGTTTTCCAAATTTTCAAGATGTCTGCCATTTTCAAAATGGCTGCCAAAACACGGCATAAAAATGGGGGGTAAAATTTCAACATTGTCCGATATCATCAAAATTTGATATGTGGGTAGATAGTGTCAGTGGCCGGTTTGGGAGACTTCATAATCGTTAGATTATAATCATATCTTGTTATTATTATTATTATTATTCTCCTCTTTCTTTCTTTCTTTCTTTCTTTCCGTGGACCATGCACTTGTCCACGGCAGATCTCAGGAACTACTGGACAGAATTTCATGAAACTTTGTGGAGTTATAGATATATGTTTCTAGCTGATCCTAAAGTTTTCAGCTTTGTGGTTAAGGGGGTCAAAGTCATATTTTGAGGGGTTCAAAGGTGGTGGGGGTTACTATAGAATCCTATGAGAAAGTTGAAATTTCGTACATTAATGTTGATAACTTCTAAATAGATAATGATAGACATAAAATTTGACTTAGTGATAGGTCACCATTAGAGGAGCAATTCTGCGTTTTCAAAATTTTCAAGATGTCTGCCAGTTTCAAAATGGCTGCCAAAACACGGCATACAAAATAGGTGGTAAAAATTCAACATTGTCCGATATCATCAAAATTTTATATGTGGGTAGATAATGATGTCCTGAATAAATTGATTCCTGACATTGAAAAATTTCTACCAGTCGCCATTTTCAAAATGGCCGCCACAATACCGCAAAAAATCAACATTGTCCGATTTCAACGCCATTTCATATGTGGGTAGATTATGATGTCCCGAATTGATTCCTGACATCGACAAATTTCTACCTGTCGCCATTTTCAAAATGGTCACCAGAATACCGCACAAATTCAGCATTGTCCGATTTCAACGACATTTCATATGTGGGTAGATTATGATGTCCTGAATTGATTCCTGACATCAACAAATTTATACCGGTCGCCATTTTCAAAATGGCCACCACAATGCTGCACAAATTCAACATTGTTCGATTTCAACGTCCTGAATTGATTCCCGACATCGAAAAATTTCTACCGGTCTCCATTTTCAAAATGGCCACCACAATACCGCAAAAATTCAACATTGTTCGATTTCAAAGGTAGCTTTTGATTAATTTTTAAACCTGTTGTCGGTGGCCAGTTTGGGAGACTCCATAATCGTTAGATTATAATCATATCTTGTTACATATTTATTTGTATACCCAGTGTTGACGAAAGATCGGATCGCATTATAAATAGAAACTTTGAAATTTCTTGAGATTTAAATCAAATTTAATTAGACTAAATGAATTTTTCAAACATTTATTGTCAAGAAACACATATCTCATAGAAGCATTGAATGTCTCTTGAAATTCATTTGTTGGCACATGACAAAGATGCATGACATCTGGAATTACACAATATATTTTTCTGTTTACACTTGCATTTCCCAGTTTTGCAGCCACTACGACAGTGCAATGAATATGCCATTGACCACCATACAAAGAAAGCAACTGTACGGCTTTTCTCACCCTTATTTCTGTATTATCAGGAACATCTAAGATAGTTAATTCATGTCCATGAATTTTCTCAATTTGATTTCGACTCAAAAGTCCACTTATTACCTCAACTGTTGTACCAATTTTGTATCCATTTACAGTTTTGTCTACAATGATTCCTCTAATGTTTCTACAGTCTATCGAACCACGATCTACCCTTGGAACAGGTATTATAATGTTATCATTAACTTTCAAGTCCACTAATCTCCTTTTACTTGATGACATCATTTCTTCTGCTTGGATCTGTTATCCTGATAGGGCTCTTTTCCTAGCACGTACAATTTTGTCGTGAATTACTGTTCTATCTGTTGATTCTTGTACAATATCCATATTCGCATCGCTCACAATTTCAGGTTCCGTTTCAGAGTTTGTGTCTATGTCGAAATGAGCATCGGTTGCGGTGTTTTTTCCTGTTTCGGGTTCGGTGTTGGTTTCAGTTTCAGGTTCGGTGTTTGTTTCTGTTTCAGGTTCGGTGTTGGTATCAGTTTCAGGTTCGGTGTTGGTTTCAGTTTCAATGTCAGTGTCCGCTTCGGGAGTTGTTTGATTATTGTCATTTCTATTGGTAGGCGTTTCAGTCGTTGGCAGTGCATTTAGGTCCTCTTCGGTTTCAAGTGTGTACAATATTTCTTTTGGAATGGCTGACGAGGAAAAGCCAACTTTCGGATCACTACCGAATAATGCACTGTATGGTGATTGATCGATTGTTCTATGATACGATCTTTTTTTTTTAAATTGGACGAATCTTAGTCCTTCTGACCATTGGGTATTATTGTTCTCATGAGTCCAAGAAATAATGATACTTTTAATGTCAGCATTTGCCCGTTCTACCGATCTTTGGCTCTGAGGATGATGCGGTCTTCCGTGTACCAGTTTAAGCTCTGGCCAAAGAAGTTTTAACTCGGTGATGATATTTGCAGTAAATTCCCTACCATTGTCACTTT
Organism: Bathymodiolus brooksi; assembly: GCA_963680875.1. Classification (NCBI taxonomy): domain Eukaryota; kingdom Metazoa; phylum Mollusca; class Bivalvia; order Mytilida; family Modiolidae; genus Bathymodiolus; species Bathymodiolus brooksi. The sequence goes on along the minus strand of OY804578.1, from coordinate 49,216,949 downwards.
GTAAGATGTGTGGGGCACCAAGAAGCAGACAAATGTCAGTAAATTGATACGCAACTTCAGCAGCTCTCTTCGACATCAACGGACGCAATATATTAAACTTTGCTAAATGGCCCTGGTAATGCATTACCCACTTAAAGTCACCATCGGGACACGATTGGTAGCTTACAAGATCTACTTGTCCACGACTATTAAAGTCTGAAGAAGTTATTGGACGAACTATTAACTTGCTAGTTTCCGAGCGTTTTTTTCTTCAAGATACATTGTTCACAGAGTTGAATAAAGAGTTTGATGACTTCTCTGCTGATGTTGGCAAATTGTTTCTTCAATTCCTTATAGGTTTTATGAATCCCGTCATGTCCTATTCCAGAATGAGCTGTCTTGATCAAATGGTAAGGCTCTTCGGTAGGACAGTAATAGATTACGTCCGTCCCTTTACGAACAAGCTTTTCAATTCCTGCTATCTCCAAAACATCATACTTTTTTGTCAAATATCTCTGAAGTTGTGTCTTTTTGGTTACTGATTTTGCTTCCTTTACACTATGAATTGTCTCATTATATCTTTCACGTGTAAATATAATATTATTTGTAGACTTGTTGTCATCCAATAGTTTTATAACTTCATCATGAAATTTGGTTTCAACAGTATTTGCCATCCTTACACTTCAAAATATTTCAAAAGACTGAACAACAATGTTTACAATATAGTAACTCCTTAAAAATACTCACCATAGTAGTAATTAAATAATATAAGCCAATGAATGTTATCATATGGGTTAATTACACATATACACTGTCGTCAAAGAGCTCCGATCGAAAATGTTTGGTCAACATCCGGGATATTTTAAAGCGGTATTTTTAAAGCAGACACGGATAATTATCGTAAGTATTTATAAATATAATGTGTATATAATGTTTTGAATTATGATGCTTTATGATTGTTATTATTATTAATTTCATTTTTTGTCCAAATATCACTTATTTTTGCAGTGTAAAATTAGATTTTTCTGTAAGTTATAAGGAATCCGGCTTCAAAATCATTACAATCAACTGAAATATCGCTATATCTTGCATTTACGAATGAATTAAATGTTGCCCAAAAAGAAAAAAATATTGATGAATGATTGATTTTACTTAAAAATACTATTTTGTGGATGAAAAGTCAATTTGTAACTAGTTATACCCTAAAACATGATGTCAACAGATGTTTTTGAAATCCGGCTTGGTCAAAATGTAAACATGTATACAAACCGGTTGGGTCATTTATAAATAACCGGGTTTGTCAGTATGTAAATACCACTGATCTTATTGTTATTGAGCATTATATTGCAATTTAACAATAGCTATGATTAGGAAATATCTCAAAGGCGATAAATACTGATCCATAGTAGGAATATTCGCCATGGCTGCTAATTTCAGCTACTTTGAACAATAAAAAAATCGTTATTTCTATGTTAAATTGCTACTGTTGCAAACACTTGATTTTTTTAATGCTTTTTATGGCACTGACATCACGATTGGTGTTCAATACGCTACACTCACTTTAAGTAGTTGTCCAGGCGCATCAATTGAGTAGTGGGAGATTCTTTTTTTTACGCAATCTTTTAATTTTATACTCGTTAATAACGAAGTAAGTCACTCTGTGGAAATAACTTCATGAATACGATATTTAAGTTTCTTCACAGTACATGTATAATGGTTACATTAACATTACAGATAAGCAAATTAACAAAGGCTGTAGTATTGAATTCCTTTCCGCACGGACGATTTTGACAGTTTTTATACAAAGAAAATGTTAGGTGTACTCGATTAATGCAACGTTCGTTACAAGTTGTAATACGACAAATGTTCGTGCTTTACTCACTGAAATACTACTGAGCCTATGTCATTCACCTTTCATTCTGCTTTGAGGAAACTTAATACAGACAGAACCTTCTATAGGTGCTTCCCACCAAAGTTCGGCTCATTTGGCTAAGCAGTTTCAGAGAAGAATATTGTTAGAAATCGGCCAATCAGATACAAGAATTGTCTGTGGAGACCAAGTTTGTTAACGGATCGGGATGAAATGAGCCATCTTTATAGAAGACCTTCCATAGTTGCTTCATACCAAGTTTCGGTTCATTTGGCTAAAGAACTTTTAGAGGAAAATATTTTTTTTAAAATCTGCCAATCAGAAACAAGAATAGCCAATCGTAACTACTCGGCCATTCTCGCTACCCTACAAATAACCTCGTATGCATTAGGCGTATAAATCGCACTACTTTTCACATGTCAGTTACATGAAAGATTGATAAAGTTATATTTTAAACAATTTTCTATATTTCAATTATTTTCATGGATAGAAGTTAAAGTTTTAATTAGTTTTGCAGGATTAGATTTTACTTAGTATGTCTTTCATATTGGATTTTCGTGGACTATATTTTTGTGCGGCTTAACTTAACTTAACTTCCGGCAAACAATTTAAGAAGAATTTCTACTATCTACGTACGAGGTTATTTGTAGGGTAGCGAGAATGGCCGAGTAGTTACGATTGCAAGAATCGCTTGTGGCGACCATGTTTGTTAAGGGCAGTTTAAAAAAAATGGCTCCTACTGCTATAGCTGTCTAATTTACTCATTTTTATGATTTTATTGGATCTAAATAGTTCATAAGATCTGTAGTGATTTGATGTTTGCTACTGCAAAAAATCTTTAAGATATCTAGAATAACCAAAAAAAAATGTCCAAAAAACATGTCAAAATTGTCAGGAGTGCAACCCTTTTTGTGACACTTTAAAAAATCCTTAATATTCAGCAACCTACCACAGTGCTAAATCAAACAATATGTTATCAAAATCTATTTCATCACAAACTTTGATATGTTGGCATACTTTAAGATAGCAATAGATCATGCTTCACATTTATTATTGCATAAAAATATGACTTTGTAAAAAAGATGTACCTAGTCAGGAGTGCAACAAACATTTATGCAAGTTTTCCTAAATTACATTGTAGAAATGTTGTCTTTTAGTTTTCAAAGATATGGGGTATAAATAGATCTTAATACATCATTGCTGCTTCAAAACCATAGTTAAAGGATACACTAAAATCAGTAGTAAGGCCAAGAATGTCACATTAAAGGCAGCCCCCTCAAATGTCAGGAGTGCAACATTTGATATTTTCTTAGACATATTTTCTTTTAAATGTAACTAAAATCACATTTGTCTTTCTATTTCAACAGAGACTGACCAAGAGAACAGATAAAACCCATTTACCTGTTTGAGATACATAAAATATCTCTCACAGAAGCATTTGATTTATGTCAGGAGTGCTACTAGTTTTAAGTGATCTTCTACAGTCTAAATTATAGCTTTTTATATGGATGATTTAAATAAAATGAGATTCTGTCAAGTTTAGAATAATGTTTGAAAAAATTAAAAGTGCCAATAGCATTTTATGTGCTTTTAATTTTATGTAATAAAGCATTTTTGTTCATTTTAAATGGTCTCATGCTTTAATATCTATTAGGTATTAATACTAGAGACATTCTCTGACAAGGGAATATGTTTTCTAGGTTCATTAGCTATTGGAGATTAATTGACTTGATAAAGTTTATGATAAATGTATTTATCTATTTTCTTATAGATAATTTATGGTTAACCATGTAAATGTTGCACTCCTGACATAAATATTTAAAAATCATTGAAATTTGATATAATTAATTTTCTAAGTATCCAAAAAATATTTGTAATTGTACATTAAACATCTATTTTCAATATTAATTTAGATTAATACATGTTTTAATTGTTTTTGTATAGTATATTTCAAAAATGAGTTGGAATTTTCGAGAAGTATGGCTGTAAACAAGCTACAAATAACTAGAAAAATATTACTTTAAAAAACAATTATCATTAAAACTTGTTAAAACTAATGCTTGAAAGAACACCAACTGATTTTTACCCTGTGAATTGTTTTTATGTTAATAACTCTTCTTTTTCTTGATGGCAATATAATGTCAGGAGTGTAGCATATCTTGATAAAATAGTACCATTGATAAAATAATGATAATTTATAATAAATTGCCTTTTCTAGCCTATAAAAATATTCTAATTATTTTTTTATGATTTATCTAATATATTAATTAGAGTGGTATAATACAAATTTGCAAATGTACCTAATTAAGAATATTGCTGCTAAAACTGGGTATTAAAGAAGTGGTATGGCAAAAAATTGTTACTAATTTCCAAATACTGTCATTTCTGTACAAATATTTCATTGAAAACAGGTAAAAATTATTGTATGAGTTAACAGTAACATCACTGTTCAATGTGGGTACCTGTAAAGTGCGAAACGAAATAGAAACGAAACGAAACGAATCGAACACGAACGAAACGAAACGAAATCAAACGAAATCGATCGAAACGAAACGAAACGAAACGAAACGACGTCACATTTCGTTTCGTTTCGTTTCGATCGGTTTCGTTTCGTTTTGTTTACTTTCGTTTCGTTTCGTTTCGTTTCGTTTCTATTTCGTTTCGCACTTTGCAGGTACCCTCTTTTGACAGTGGGTTTAGTAAAAATGATATCTTAGAACTAATTGTATTTAATTAAAAGTTCATCCCCAGTGTAGCATATTAAAAACTGTTTGCCTTGGATCTTCATACCCCGGCACGTTTCACATATTTTCAGTCTTCAAACTGTCACAACTTTTGAACCAATTATCTGATCACACTGCAATTCGAACTTGATCTGTATTTTATGGTACCAAAGAACATTACAAAATTTGAAATCCGTTCCCAAGTTATATCTGGAAACCATTGGGGGCGGACAGAGGGATGGACGGGCACATCAAACCAAACGAAGGGTATCACATAATACCTCGCCACTTAGTGTGGAGGGGTATACTAAACCATCGGCTGAATTAGAAATAAATGTTGATGTAAAATATGTCGGCGAAGACGAACGAACGGACGGATAAAAGGGAGAGTTGCCACGGTTTGGGGGAAATGGGAAAGAGGTAAAGATTTCGGGAAATGGGCAACATGTGGCAAATATTGAAGGATAAGGGAATTGAAAAGGCAAAAAGGAATTGTTAAATGTAATTGAGAATTGAAAAAAATGGTCCAAATTGTAGGGAATTTGGAATGGGAATTGCTTAAAAATGTGGCAATTAGGAAATCTATATACGCTCGTATCACAAACACTCGATTCGTGGACCCCCTTTTCGAGAATTTTGCTTATATCAAGAAAAATCACATATTTTCTCTTCTGTTCAATAAAATTATGTTTATATGATATGAAATACCATTAAGGTCGACTTTGTGAAGGCTCTGAAAACTGCGCCGTATACTAGGAAATATCATTTTTCAGACACTGTACAAAACCTACATTGATAGTGTGGTATTTTGTATCAAATAAGCATTATTTTATCGAACAGAAAAGAGGTAAACAAAAATATGTGATTTTTCTTGTTCTAGGCAAGCTTCTTAAAAGGTGGATCCCGTGATGGAGTGCTTGTGGATCGGTATCCCCTCCCCCTCATTAAAGACGGTTTCTTCGCTTTACACCACCTGTTTATAAAGAAGAAAGTATGTATATTTGCATTTAGACATATTCTTACCGAACTGTAATCGTAAATTGCAGTTTCGTCCATGGCTACAACGTTAGTTGTGTTTTGGATTTCAAAGGTGTGTAAACACTTCACTGCCTTGGGATTCAGAATAAAACTGAAGGGCCGAAGATGTACCTGACTTAAAAAGCTAAACAATCGTTCAAAGGGCGTGCGAAATTGCAAAGCCGCTGAACAACTTTTTCAGTTTCATTAAAAGGAAATTATCGCCTTTGATTGTTTTCTCTCGGCGACAGTAAAGATACAGCGGGGTAACTTCAAAAAGCTTTTGAACAGTTTGTGAGGCCCTGCGTAAGGGGTAGCCAGGGATCGCATAATCACTAATATAATCACATGTTTTGCCACAGTAATCATTAATTTTTCCCTAAACGTGACACTCAAATAATCAGAAATGACTTTGGGAATCAGATAATCAGGAAAAATTACCCCTGTAAATAAAATTAACACTTTTAAATTGCCAAATAATCTAATAATCAAAAACCCAATTCACAGGCTCGTTTGTCGGTGCCTTTCAGTGTTGTGATTTAAGTTTTGATTTTCAGTGCAGTGATACTTCTTCATTTTTTTTTTCGCACAAAACGCGTTTCTTTATTAAACTCTTCTAAATTTGGATAATCAATATATATGATAAACTCTCTTAGTCTTCATGCCATATTGAATTTTTCATTTTTTTTCGTTACATTTCTTTTTTGAAAAATTTCGTTTCGTTTCGTTTCGTTTGACTTCGTTTCGTTTCGTTTGACTTCGTTTCGTTTCGTTCGGTTTCGTTTCGTTTCGTTTCTATTTCGTTTCGCACTTTACATGTACCCGTTCAATGTTGGCATTTTAAAATGTGATATTTTCTGCTTTTTTTTCTTTATTATTAATTTATAAAATGTCAGGAGTGCAACAAAATTAGACAAAATGTTTTTTCTACAACCAATTATTTTGCGATCGTTCAAAGAATCAATGTTATTTTTTTTACAAATGGCTACTTATCTTTAAAGTTTGAAAATTTTGCTGTCTTAAGTAAAAATATTCATTACTATTTTGATAATAAAAACTTTATCAGGTAGATTGGACAAAAATATTGAGAATTCTTCATAAACATAGCTTTTAAGAAAAACTACAACTACCAATAACCCAATATTTTGCACAAAAAATCATTTATATCAGTTGCATTGTTTGAGAAACCATTATACAAAATAATTGAGACTAAAGATTGTTTAACTGATATAGAATAAGTATGTGTTTTACATGGTTTTTATGCCAATTTGTGTTCATTAAAAGGTTCTTAAAAATTTATTGCTTATCGGTTCATAGTTTCTTTCTTGTTTCATTTGCTTCAATGTATACAACATTGAAAATTATCAGCAGAAAGTTTTTAGGAGTGAGTTTAATTTGGACATTTTTTTCACATGTTGGAGCCATTTGTTATGAAACCAGCCCTTAACTGATCGGGATGAAATGAGTAATCGTTACAGAGGACCTTCCATAGATGCTTCCTACTAATTTTCACTTCATTTGGTTGAGGCGTTTCAAATCAAATCAAATCAAATCAAATAAGTTTTATTTAAAGTCGGCAAGACACAAACAATATAATATAAGCTCGCAATGAGCTTTTGAACCGACATATATAAATATTGCATAAAAACATACAATACATTTACATACAGCCACAAGTAGCACATACATGTTCATAAATATGAAGCATGCACAAATAGATTGCAAAGCAGGTAATACATAAAGCAATCAAACATAAAAACACAGCAAAGCAAAGCACAAAATAAAGCACACAAATAAAATAATAATGCAAAGCAAAAAGAATAAAAAGCAGAACAATGAAAGTTTTGGTATACCGCCCCTCACAAATAACTAAGAAATTTTGACATGCTATGCATGTATAGGATTTACCATTCCAAAAAGAAATATGATTTTTAAATTCATTGAAATTAGAACCATACAGACACAAGTAGCACATACATGTTCATAACTATCAAGCATACACAATTAAATTGTAAAGCAGATAATACATAATGCAATGAAACATAAAAACACAGCAAAGTAAAGCACAAAATAAAGCACACAAATAAAATGATAATGTAAAGCAAAAAAAATAAATAAAAAAATAAAAATAAAAAATAAAAAGTGGTATACCGCCCCGTCACAAATAACTAAGAATTTTGACATACTATGCATGTACAGGATTTACCATTCCAAAAAGAAATAAGATTTTTAAATTCATTGAAATTAGAACAGTTTCTATAATTGTCTGGAAGTGAATTCCATAAGACCGGAGCAGCATACCTAAATGAACTCTTACCGTACCTTGATGATTTTACCTGTGGAATCTGTAATAGATTTGTATATCGAAAATTATATTTATGGTCTTGTTCTTTACCTAAATTAGTTAATACAGGTAGTGCTAGACCATTTAAAATTTTGAATGTTTCCAGTGCCATTGTTCTTATTCTCCTGATATGCTGTGTTGGCATTTTTGCTTTAATCAGTAAGTTTTCATAAGGGAACGACCATTTAACTTGAAGGGGGGGGGGGGGTTATGGTTTCTTTCTAAAAAAATATTCCGATTCCCAATGTTGCTGAAAAAAATATTCTGATTTTGGTGGAGGAAAACAAAAATAATCTGATTCAGATTTTTTGTCATATAACTTAATGTTAAATTCTGGAAAAAAAATTCGCGCTTTGCGCGACAAAAAAAAAAAATATTCTAGAATTTGTGTTGTCCGAAAAAAAATTTCTGAACGAAGCAAAAAACCATAAATCACAATGTTTTATAAAATAAAATATATCATTTATGAATACATTAAAAAGCAGCGGTTCGGGAATTGAACCCTGCGGAACACCTTTCTGTATATTTGCCCATGTGCTAACAATATTCCCTATTTTAATTTGTTGTTTTCTGTTAGATAAATAAGATAGTAGGATTTTTGTAGCATTATCTGACAATCCATACGCTGACAATTTACATATTAAAATATCATGTGACAAACAGTCGATTGCCTTCGACAAATCCATTAAAATTGCTACTAAATACTCATTACAATCTAAAAGCCTGCTTCCAATCTTATAAAAGTCTTAAAAAAGTATTTTGACAGCCATGTCCTTTTCTAAACGCACATAAAAAATGGTTAAAAATATTATCAAAAAAATCTGACAATTGAACAGATAAAACTTTTTCAAAATTTTTTGAAGGTATAGGTAATATGCTGACAGGCCTATAATTACTTCTTAAAAAGGGATCATTCTTTTTGAATATGGGTGTAACCTGTGCTTCCTTTAGTCTATTTGGGAAGATACCTGAGTCTATTGACATGTTTATTATTTTTGTGATTGGTGATAAGAGTGATATTTTACCAAGTTTCATCAATTTGACAGAGATTTTATCAACACCTGTTGCTTTTTTAACATTAAATTTATCAATGACTTTAGATACAAATGTTTCATTAGTTGATCTGAATTCAAACTATTTTTTACAAAAAATTTTATCTTCAATTTTTTGCAAGCTGGGATGGTCATTTTTATTGAAAGTATAATCTTTGCCGATGTCCCGGGCTACATTTACGAAACATTTGTTAAAAACTTCAGCTACATCTACATTTTTAGTTACAATTTTATCATTATCTTGTAAGATAATTTTAGATTGAGTTCCACAAGATTTTTTGGAGAAATAGGGTTTCATGGTTTTCCAGAACTCAGTTTGTTTACAGCCACCGGTGCATCTTTCTTGGAAATAATTATTTTCAGATTTTCTATTTAACTTATTTACTAAATTTCTTCTTAATCTGTACTGTTCCCAGTTTTTAGAACTTTTGTCTTTTAAGAATTTGGAATAATACATTTTCTTGTTATATATTGCTTTACGTAATTCTCTATTCATGTATGGCAACTGATTATTTTTCCTATACATTTCTTTTGTTGGAACATGTTTATCAAAAATAGTATTTATATCTGATTCAAAAGTTTCATATATTTCATTCACATCAATATCATTTGTACTTGTATTTGATTGTACCTGTATATTTACCTTAGACAGATCTTCATTTAAAGCTATTACATCCAGATTTTTAAAGCATCTGTATTTAATCTTTTGTTTTTCATTTGCTGGTGTTATATTATTGATGACAGTACTGATCATGTTGTGACAATCACTTATACCAGTTGTAAAGTTTAAAGTTTTAAAACACAGAGATTTTGAATTTGTTGATATTACATCTAAAAGTGAATTCTTGCAATTTTTCATGAAACATGTAGGTTCTTTTATTAGATTACAAGGATCAAATAGTTCCATTAAATCAAAAAGAGTTTTCCCTTTATTTTTACATAAAAGATCATAGTTCAAATCTCCTATCAATAAATAATGATCATATTGTATAATACATTTGTCAATAGTGATTGTTAACTGTTCACTAAATTTCTTATCTGACATGCTAGGTGGTCTGTATACACATAAGATGGACCATTTGGTTTTATTCAAAGTTACCTCATATATGATATTTTCTAAGTTTTTACATTTTAGATCGTGTCTCCTCCCAGCTGGTATGTCTGTCCTAATGAATGCTGCTAAGCCTCCTCCATGTATATTCCTATCGTGTCTTTCAAGTTTGTAGCCTGATACCTCGAAAATGCTGTTTCTAAAAGAGGAATCAATTTTAGTTTCAGAAATAAATAGCAGATCTACAGTTTTCTCTTTAAGAAGTTCTTCAATTTCAACAAATTTAAATTTCATGCTGTTTATATTCAAATGAGCTACTATGAATTTTTTAGGATGTTTTTTCTTTACATCTTTTAATTCTTCAAAAACTGATTGCTGTTTTGTTTCATCAATGTTTATGCTCAACTCATTCTCCTGTTCGAAAACGGAGTCCGTGAAATGGAATGAGTTGTAATTTTTGCATAGCCATGCATCACTGGTTTTACTAAGTGAGCTATATTCAGAAGGCGATATACTCGCACATTTTATATGCCACCAATAGTTGCAGCCTTCTCAAAGTACTGCACGGTGAGTTTTGACTACCGGTTTATAACATTCACCACATGGGTATTTAGGTGGACCAGGATTCAAGGCTATGTCCCCACTAATAATAAGTACTGTTATCATTCTGTGATGATTATGTTTCAGGTCTATAGGGATAGCTAGATGTTGCATCCTGTTATGCTTTATATGATAGAATAGCATAGCATACTTGTCAAGGTTTAGATCAGAAGATAGCCTCAATTCATACTTGCTATTTGGAGTCACTGGATGGATCATAAAGTTTGATGTGACATGTTGTTTATTTGTTTGTGATTCATCAATGCTATTTACATTTAATTCACTGTTATCTGTTCTGCTTTGATGTTGCAGACATACTGATAATACAGTTAATAAAGTAGAAGTGAACCTCTGGATGTTCATTTTGACACAGCTGATTTGTGTTTACATCCGAAAACGGAAGTTGTTATGGCGATACACTGTAGTGGTGAGTAATGTTTATCGACCACAAAAGTTATCGGTTTCTTCAAATTTCCCCAGAATTTCAATGTTTTTGAAGTGCTTTTACCTACACTGATCACTCAAACTGTGATAAATTATCAAAATATTGTATATGCAATCCAAAAAGTAGTAGAACACAAATATTTTTAAGATCCAAGAAAGGTGCCGCCAGTTCGTTGGGCATGCGTAGTAATGTGAATAGTTAATGGACGACAGACGACGAACGAAAGACGACGGAGTGATGCTAAAAGCTCATATTGCCTTTGGCAAGGTGAGCTAACAACAGTCATTGGGTAGATATGTCGCTCCACTCGGACACATAATTCTGATTCCGAGCCAACCAGTCTTTGCTCTTTCTCCTTAATGTTGCGTTCTTAGCGGAGAAGCAACAAATACAAATTGTATATTCTTTTGTTTGACAAGACCGCAGTTCGTACCCACAATCTATCGCACTCGAGGCGAGCACGCTAACCATTACGCTACCGATGTAGTTCCCTATTTTTATTTTATTTTTATTATTTTTTTAATCAAAATTTCTTATTGTCCTTCAATATATTATTTGAAAACAAAAATGAATCCAAAACAATAAGAGTTACTTGATATCTATATAAATATTGAGAGTTCCTACTTTTGTTCAAACACTCTTTGAATATTGCAATAATCCAACTGCATAGCAAATAAAGAAAACGAATTATAAGTTCTATACAAAATCATGACCATTCTGTCGAAGGTGACTTGGCGAATACCAATTCTGCACAAACCGTTTTGTATTTCTTTCTTTTAATGTTAAACAAAACATCCACATGTAAAATATTTTGACTATGCGCTGTTGGTTTTTTTTCACAACTTTTATTCATTGAAGACAATTTTTTGTTTTTTCTTTTTATCAATTTGCAAGTCGAACATATCCTTGACAAGTGTTATAATGAACCTTAAATAAATTACAAAAAGGAAACATAATTGTGATATTGAGCTGTTTTCGCTATTCTTTCAATTTTTTTACATAGACAAAACCGGTTCTACTGAAAAACAATTTTTGGGACCCAACCGGAAAGTAGCGGCTGACAGAGACGGAACGAATGTACGTAAATAAGCATTGTGTTTTTTACTGTAGCAAGTCTAAAGCTATTCATGGTGACACGCCAGTGCAACCTATCGTGTATATAAGCATTACAAAGGGTTTGTGTACTTTAACTACACATATAGACTACTTTTTATAGCTTTATTTGATGATTTCAATCTCATTATTAGCATTTTTCATTGTTTATGTCCATCATTTTATCTATATCTGAGTAATCTATTAATTTAACCACAGAAACATATAGGTAAAAACAAGCAAAAATAATCGACCGATAACGACATCTTCTGGATTCAAGATATAATAAAACTATATGATCATAATACTTACATTTTGTCGTCGCCTGTATGTCAAACATGTCTAATTGACTTGTATAGTCTGTTTGGTGACTCTGAAAATAGGGAAAACAATTCCTAAAAAATCAACGGGTTATCAGATTTATTTTTTAATTATATTTATATTAAGGACTGATTAATACATATTATAGGTGAATTTTTCAAAAAAATTCATTAAAGAATAAAAAAGTTTGCCATAGGACTTAATTGTAAAATTCTGTCATTTTGTCATGTAACAAACATGGGAGTAAGTACTACTGAAATGAACAGCAACATGTGGTCAGTATTGACAAACAGCAAGTCAGCTGATTTCATCATTAGCATGTTATATCAGATGTTGACATACTAACCATACCAAATATGGACAATATTCAAATTAGATTCACACCTGTTCAGATAAAAATCAATAATGATGATACATTATTACATAACTGATTGTGGAGCATTTAAAATACATGCAAACTACCCATCCCTTTATGTGTATAGAGGTTAATAAAAGATAACAAAATTATCTGAAAATGTTGTATATTCTGACCAGTACATATCAGTAGTTTCAACCCACACTGTCATGATTTGATTTTGATATTTGATTTTTGGTGTTTTAACGCCACTTTCAACAATATTTCAGCTATATCATGGCGACCAGTTTTAGTGGTGGAGGAAGCCGGACTACCCAGAGAGAACCACCGACCATGGGCAAGCAACTGGTAAACTTTATCACTTGTGGTTGCGAGTCGAGTGCACCATTTTTGTAATTTACAAATTTAAAAAACCATTGAGCCACCCGGGCTCCCCACTGTCATGAAAAAAATGTTTATCTAATTTGCCTATAAGAAATTAACGTTGTATATGAATTGTTTAATTTTTGGAAGAAAACAAGTATCAAATAAGAATATTATTTAATTTATATATTTATATAAATTATACTTTCACGAAATTAGCATTTATTTTATTTTGGTATCATTTTTTAAGTGTTAATTTAAAATTTGTTATACATCAGCATGAGTGAATAACAAGGGACATCTCCATATAAGGGTCTCATGTGACCAGCAGTTATTAATTGTTTACAAACAAATATCATATGATCAAATTGTTTATCATTTATTCAAAACATCTTGAATCTTTAACCTAATATGACATTCCCATGTGACTGAAATTAGCATAACAACAGACAGGAAAGAACAGGTAATGCTGTTCATTATAATGGTAGCCTCCTTTACTTACAATCTGATAAAATTAGTATTGGGCCCTATGGAGATTTTTTTTATTATTTGAATTATTTCTTTGACAATTTTTTCTCAGATATGTATTACATAATGTGTGCCTAAAATGTTAAAAAGAGCAATAGAAAGCAAATCCCTGATTTTTAAATAATTGTTTTCCCTATTTTCAGAGTCACCAAACAGACTATACCGGAAGATGACAGAACAATTCCGACCGGAGCGCTTTGACGACAGTGATATAGGCCACTGTAAATAAAACTGTACAAGGTATGATGTATTTTCAATCACAATTGTACAAGTTATAACTTGCATAGCAATACTTGGACAAGTTATAACTTGTATAATGGTGTTATACAAGTTATAACTTGTATAAATATTTTGTACAAGTCATAACTTGCACAAAATAATAAAATGTACACAACATATATATACATATAAGCAAGACATTATAAATTACAAATCACATGTGTCAACATGTAAAATTAAAAAACAATTATTGATATTATTAACTTCTGTAAGTGTAGTTTCTTTATCTAATCTACCTGTGTCATATCTAGTGGTATTAGTAGTCAATTATTATTAAACAAACACGTTGTTTATCTTTCAGGAAGTAGGAATAAGGACTGTCACCAACAATGCGTTGTCGTGTTAAAATGGCTTTGACTAATGCGTTGGTTGTGTTCTTTATTTGTTACAGTGTAAAGAATATATCGTCTAATGAAAAGTCAGTGACAGTATCGCCTAAAGCTAAATTTAGTGAGTCATTGTCAGTCTCGGAGGTGAGCATGAGTCAAACCATATCTAGTTCTGCGACTGAGATTCACAACAATGCTACAGCGACACCAGTATTGCCTTGCTGCGACAACCAAACAGAAATGGTTCATATATATGAACACCCGTTTTCGCTTCTTCATGTGCCGACGAACACATGCCAATCAAATGGTGCTAAATATGATCCGTTCCTATTGGTAGTGATTAAATCAGATGTAAACCACATGGCACATAGGATGGCTATTCGAACAACATGGGGCAAGGCGTCGAAAGTTAGATTGAAATTTGTCTTTTTATTAGGATATTCTCCACTCCTAAAAACATTTATTCAGATGGAAAGTAATCTATACAAGGATATCATACAAGAGACGTTTTTGGATGACTATAGGAACAATACAATGAAAACAATCATGGGTTTTAACTGGGTTTCTACAAACTGTCCAGGTGCAAAATATGTCTTGTTTGTAGACGACGATTATATTGTTAACATCAAATATCTATGGGATCATTTAAACAGATTATATGTAGCCGGTCAACGCAGCATGTTTACTGGTTTTTTATGGACGAATTCAAAAGTTGAACGCAACATTGCCTCAAAATGGTATGTTTCAAAAGAGGAATTTCCGGATGATGTTTGGCCTGCCTACGTTAGTGGCGGATCTATGGTTATAACCACCGATATTGTGGCGAACATTTCCAACAATTTCAAGTTTGTTAAACCTTTATTTATAGATGATGCTTATTTGGGGATTGTAGCACAGAAATTAAAGATTGTGTTAATACACGAAGAGCGGTTCTGGCGGTTTTATACACCAGATAGAATGGGATATTTATTTTCTTCTCATCGATATAAATCGCCTAAGACTTTGGTAGACGACTGGGCGAGGTTTCATATCAAGCTTGATATGGTGGTATAGATTAAAATATAATCATTTTTTAAATTTCAAGAAATATTTTCAATTGAAAGGATTACATTTTCTACGAGTTTTCTTTTCTACTAGTTTAACGCCGCCACTCTTGATTGCAGTGCCAGTGTCAGTCCAGGAGAGTGCACGGTAATGTATATGTGTCTTATGGGTGTCGATTTTGCCTCTGTTCATACGACTTTCCTATTAGATTTTGTAACTGTTCTGGCGTAGTATGTTTTGTTTTTCATTTGATTTCAAGTTAATATAATGTTTAAGAGCTGTAACACAATAGCGTTCATTATATTTTGTCGTCCTAATTTGGTTGGTTTATAGTGTTTAAACGCCACTTTCAACAATATGTCAGTTATATCGAGGCTGTCAGTTTTATTCGTGGAGGAGTACCCGGAGAAAACCATTTTGTCGTCCTAATAAAGTTGTCTAAATGTAAGCCACAACGATACAATATTTACCATAACATATGATCAACTGAAAGCCTTTATTATTTGATTACTATCACCATTTAGGCATTAGCGATTTATCTTCGCCAACAAATATATGTATGTCTTTTAGAATTCAGAAATATTATTTTTTATCTTTAGATAAAACTATGCCAACTGATGACAATTGAATATCACAAATACAGTATTTTTCACATTTGAAATATTTGTCATTTTAGAAAAAACCCCAGATATAGGACACTTTTGTTATCTCATACATAATTAAATATTTGATAGGATATCTTATCACTTGGATTCAATTTAAAATATTTCTTTTTAATTAAATTTGACCTTTTTATGACTAATATATCCATTCTTTACACTGAAGCATTGTACATTAATGTAATATAATAGTGTGTATTTGAACAAAAACTATATAAAGTTGTCAATTTACACAATAAATAAAGGTAATAACAAAATTACCGAACTCCGAACAATCTTATAAAGGGAAAGTCAAAACTCATAATTATATAAACAGACAAAATCAGTCAACAACCGGAAAACTGTGAAAACCGTAATGACCCTGACTTGGTACAGGCATTTCTAAAGAAATGGTGGGTTGAATCAGATTTTAAGATTAATTGTTACTTGTGAGAATGATTACTAGTATATAAATCCGAAAGAACGAGCCCAATAACAAGAATGCAAATCAATCAGAGTTCAGTAATTGAACGAAAAGGGATATATAGTAATATTTCGGAAATAAATAAAAACAAGCAATATATTTTATATGTATTGCCATTAATATAAATATATCTATATACACAA
Organism: Bathymodiolus brooksi; assembly: GCA_963680875.1. Taxonomy (NCBI): domain Eukaryota; kingdom Metazoa; phylum Mollusca; class Bivalvia; order Mytilida; family Modiolidae; genus Bathymodiolus; species Bathymodiolus brooksi. Next base: position 49,200,292 of record OY804578.1, on the reverse strand, counting down.
ATATATAACATCATCATATAAATAATGAAAAACACATTAAATAATAAACATTACTTCAATATATATCAATATTTTGGCCACAAAGGCCGCCAAAAATTGATGAAATAATAATCGTGTACGTGTATACTAAAGGCTTATTGGAAAAAATTCCTTCTCTAATCCACAAAATTATTTCTCTCTTCAAAACCCATATGTGTAATGAAGGGGGGGAAATCTACTCTAAGTATATGTAGACCTAGAATAGACTCTGACAAGGGAACATCACCGTGTTCTGGGTGTCAACTCCCTGAAAAGAGAAAGAATAAATTCCAATAAGTAAAAGCAACACATACATGATACAAATGTATACATTTATAACTGAAACAATTAATATATGAAATGAATATCTAATTTACACTGGCATGTTTGATAATGTTTAAAACTTTTTCCTTAATAGTGAAGTCCCAGCAAAATTTAAATGTAAGCCATCTCTTGGAGCATATAAAGAAGAATCGGGACGATTATTTAATAAAAAACTACGATATAAATTTGTATACTGTATCTTTTTTCTAATGCATAATTTTTTTAATTCCAAATTTACTTTGTTAATTTTATTTACAGTTTTGTCATGATCACATAAACGAGGTAGTATTGAAGTACAGACAATATGATCATTTGTTTTATATTTAAGTTTGTGTATTAAATCCCCATAATAAGAAATGATTGTATCCACATTTTGAGCTGATGAAATATTATTAGTTCCTACATGAATAATAACTATATCAATATTACTTATATTTATCTTTCCTCTAGAGAGTAATTATGTAATTCTACCTATTGTAGCCCCCGGAAATGCTTGTGTTGTGCACCCTCTTATCCCATCAACATATTTTGGTATCGATGCAGAAATTATTGTCGCTCTCTGTTCATTGTAAATGCCTGTAATATCTAACAAACAACAAATTAAAGAGAATTTAAAATATGATTTCTCATCTTTTCAGCGACAGCAATTTTATCATCCAATTTGAACCTAAGATATTTTTTATAAGCATCACTACTCCAATTTCCGTAAAGTTGGATTAATTCACTAGGAACTTCGGCTGAGAAAGCCCAAGATGCACCCCCTCTTAGAAAACTGTGAGAGGAATACTCATCTGGGTCTTTTCCTATGCTCTTAATTAAAGATTTTAGTACTTTTTGAAATTGAAAATAAGTAACTGGTAATACCTTATGATGCTTAAATAAACAAAAAGCTGGAGAATTCTTGGAAGTTGGAACTAATGAAATCATATTATGATACGCTTTAACTGGACATAGAGGGGAATCAGGAATATTAAATGCATCTCTTGTGTGTCCCGAATTTTTTTATATTATTTTTTATATTTTTTTTATATTATTTTGCTTTATAAATTCACGCAATCATTGCGTATAAATTAGCCAAGAATGAAATAGAAATAAAATGTTTGAGATGAAGTATCTGTCCAGACAAAGGATATTATTTACCCAATGACAGACTTGTTATTTAGAAAGTGAGTACAAACTCACTGAGTTAAATTTACACCTGATTAAATATATTTATACTCTTACTAAAATTATTATTATAATTATTATTTTATTCTTACTATTATTATTTTATTATTTGATTAAATTCTCAGCATAATCAATTACATATTTTTTAATAAAAATATCACCATGTAGGTATTGAAATATAAAAACAAACAATTATTTTAATTGATTCGATAATGGATTTTTATTAAAAGAATACTAGCAGTGTCACCTGGAAGACGTCGATGTGTACGATGCATAATCACATGCTTACATATGTGCATATTTACGAGCGTCATACACAGGCGCGGATTCAGGATTTTACGTTAGGGGGCGCACTTCTTGGGGAGGGGTCTGGGTACCGCGTATGTCCCCAGCGGATCCAGAGAGGCGTCCGGTGTGGGAACAGGGGGCCAAGCCCCCATAAGCTCCTGGGAATTAGAAATTATAGGACCTCTTTTCTGAACCGAAATTGATTAAAATTGTACCATGTGCGGCATGATGCTTCACATCGAATGTACGTACAATGAAGTATGATATTTTACTCATGACGTAAGGCCTTGTTACGATTTCAATATGGAGAACAGCAATCAAAGGCTTTTGCTTATTCCAGGAAAATATGTGTGATTTTGCTTAATGCACATTACCCTATATCCCTTCGCTCAAAAGAGAAAGAACTAATTCGTATGTTTGAAATAGTATTAGGAAGGGGGAAATGGACATGTCTCAAACAGAATGAAAAAAAAACAGGTGAAAAATATTCACAACTTAACGCTGCATGCATGACTTTCAGAAAACTGTGACGTCTGCTTTAAAATTGATCAATAATTGGTAATCCTAGGGAAGATTTATATATTACATGTACAAACAAATAGATGGGTATACGTGGAGACTAGACGCCATTACATTTTTGAAGCTGATTTTTGGGGGAAATATTTGGTTCAATAAAGTATTCACTGCCCAAACGTCGCAAGTCATCAGTAATCAACATTTTTAATTGCCAATAATGTGAAACTCGATGAAATTATGACCTTATAGTTAACTGCACATTCACTTTGATCTTTGAGATTCAAATACCTTCGGGAAGTTTCAACTTCCGGTTTAGACCAACTTCCGACATAAACAAATACACTGCATGTCAAACAGACTGAAGTCATTCAAGTTCTAACACTATGTAATATACCTAATCATGTAATATACTTACATAGGCCTCATCATTGTGTTGCATTACTTGAGAGTCGGCCCTCAAGAAGAAGATAACGATCATTTGTACAAGCTAACACTTTGAGAATATCATCAAACAGCACAAATCCCACCCGTGCACTGCATGAATGACTTCAGACAAAAAGGATACGTAATTTTATTATATTTTTAGTTAAAAATTAATTAAGTACTGCAGTCATGCAGTATATGACTCTACCATTTTTACTTGCCATTGTAGTCTATCATGATCTGTATAATTCAACAGCTACTGATGTGCAGAGCACTTTACATACAGCTGCAGTTTTAAAAGATAACTGCTATATATCTCTGCAACAAGATAAAACATACAATCAGAAGGATGTGTTGTACTTCCTTCTCATGTTTGTCAACAAGCCCAAGTACCGCTCAGTAGTATGTACCAACAAAAACATATACTTACTGCTTAAAATCATATTGAGTAATCAAGTTGAGGTAAATCCTGGCCCTTCAGCCAATACCAGCTCAGATAGTATAAAATATCCGTGTTATATATGTAGTAAGTGCCCTTTTAGGGGCATGAATAAGTAACATCAAAAGACAATACTGGTGATATAAACCATGATGCAACTGAAACTGTGTTTGATGAATTACACCGTCCGTTTGACGAAAACGAACTAGATTTGTGTATTACCAAGTTGAAACGGGACAAAGCTATTGGTATTGATAATATAATGAATGAATATATATTAATGTCTAAAAACTTGATCAAACCTGTATTGTGTAAACTATTTAATAATATTTTAAATACTGGTAACTCTCCGGAAATCTGGGTGAGAAGCATCATAATTCCAATTTTTAAGAAAAGAAATCCTAATGTTCCAGGGAACTATCGTGGTATTTCACTAGTGTCACATATGGGAAAACTGTTTACATCTTTATTAAATAACACACTAACAAAGTGGAGTGAAAATAGTTCAGTCCTCACAGACGCACAATTTGGATTCCGGCCTGGATATGGACTACTGACGCCATCTTGAGTCTTCATTCGTTAATATCAAAATCACTAAGAAAGGGTAAACGTTTATATTGTTGTTTTATAGACTATGTTAAAGCCTTTGATAGTGTTTGTCATTTAAAATTATGGTTAAGGCTAGCAAGATGTGGCATTACTGGTAAACTACTTAATGTAATTAAGTCTATGTATTCAAAGCTACTATGTTGTGTAAAATACGATGGACATTTTTCTAATTTGTTCACAAGTAATATAGGTTTATTGCAAGGAGATCTTTGTCGCCTTTGTTATATTCTTTTTACGTCAATGCTATGGAAATAGAACTGATAAATAGTGGTTGTCAAACATACGAATTAAAATCACTGAATTTATTTTTGCTTATGTGTGCTGATGACACAGTTTTGCTCAGTGAAGATGTAGATGATCTGCAGAAAATGATTAATTCTGTAAATATTTGTTCAAATGAATATGGTTTATATATTAATTTATTAAAGACAAAGATTGTGATATTTAGAAATAGAGGTGATGTAAAGGCTGAAGAGAAATGGTTTCTAAATGGTAATAAAATTGATGTATGTAATGAATTGATGTACCTTGGTATACTTTTTTATTATACTGGTAACTTTGTTCATACACAGAAAATGCTTTCAAATCAGGGTAGAAAAGCTGTTTTTTCACTATGTAGTAAAATCAATGAAGAGGTTTTTTTTAACTGTGAAACATTATTGTCACTTTTTAACACATATGTATCAAGTATTTTGAATTATGGATGTGAAGTTTGGGGATATCATAAAGCTGATGATGTAGAGAAGGTTCATATTAGTTATTTAAAGCGTATTTTAAAAGTAAGAAAATCTGCTGTTAACTATATGGTATATTGTGAGTTAGGGAGATTCCCTATGTATATCGAAAGATATTGTAGAATGCTCAGATATTGGTTTAAATTGCTTTATACTCATAACTGTATTTTAAAATGTTTGTATGAAGATATGTTTGAAAGTTCAGTGGTAAAGCCTAATGATAAATTAAACTGGGCATGTAAAGTAAGAGATATTCTTTTTAAATATGGTTTTAATAATATCTGTATATCTCAGTATGTTAACCATGTAGATTTATTTATATGTGAATTTTAACAAAGAATGGAAGATAACTTTATTAATAGTGAAATGAATACATTTTTTAATGAGTCTCCTAAATGTCATTTATACAGATATATTTTTGACAATAATGTTTTACAATTTTATCTTGATCGTTCACTTAATTATATTTATAAGCCATATATTTGTAAAATGCGTATATCAGCACATAATCTTAATATTGAAACTGGAAGATTCTATAATTTAGATCGTCATGAAAGAGTGTGTAGTATGTGTAACTTAAATGTTGTTGAAGATGAATATCATTTTATTCTGCAATGTGAAAAATGTATTGATGTAAGAAGAAGATATCTTAAGAAATATTATTGGCAAATGCCGTCATGTTTTAAATTAGTACAATTACTGTCTGTACGGAATATTAAAGAACTTAACAATCTTGGTAAATATTTGTTACTAGCTGAGAAAATTCGCAACGCTTAATTTCAGTTCATTTCGTATTATTGCTTTACATATATATTATCATGCTCCGCTGTTATTATCATAATTGTATATGTATTTTCACTGATGTATTGAATAATTGTATATTATATGTATATTTCTATAAGCAGTATTGCTTTTGAATAAAAGAATTTATTTATAGGGTCGAGGTTCTATATTTGTCACCAAATCAATAATATATCGATATATAACACTGAAATAATAGCATAAGCACATTAATTACAAAACTATCACAGACTTAATTCTAAAACATATTTTACAATACAGTGTGTTATAATCTGTAATTGTATCCCAATTTATCTTCCAACAGTGTACGAAATACTTTCTACGAGAAAGTCTGTCAATTGTCTGGTAACAATATAACTGACATATTTCTAAATTATACCCTTCTAATTATAAAAAAAACATGTATATAAGTATATAGCATTATGTGTATATATTGTAATATTCAATTAATTACAAACCTTATTGATTAATACAAAACTTTAGTATGTATTCCAGATTTGGTTACAATAGACAAATCTGACAAGGGAGAAGACTCTATGCATTCTACAAATATACTATATACAAGACAAATTCGTCTGTTCATAAATACATAAACAATAAACGATGTTTACCACTTGTGGAGCGTGTTTTACTTGGGGGTAAAATAATGGTACAGGACTACATGTTTACAATCTATTCTTATACATTACACCAGTTATACATCAAGTCATGCAAACCAAAATTACACATTTATAATAATAGGACTAAATGCCAATATAATTATAGGTGTAGTATAAAAATACATGTAGATAAAATTCATATATTTGTGTTAATAAATATACAATGTACTTTTAAAAATACAATAAACATATTAAGTGTTAATTCTGTCTCCGTTGGTCAGTTATGTGGACAATCTTGTCAATAATTTTCTGTCTTATTTCTCTATGACCAAACCGTTCAATGTCCAGTGTTCCTCTGTCTAGCCTTGCACAAGCAAATTAGCATTTCCCGCCAGACGAAAATAACCAATGAAATATGTTCTTCTTCCAATTTAGGAACCGGATTCACACGTGAATGTATAACGTTCCGCGAAAACTTTGCGCAGTGTCGGGCAACACAGCAGTCTTCTACCGACTATTTACAGGTAAAACTATATACAGGTGGGCGCTGGTCTAGTTGCTGTCAGGACGAGCCTTGCGGGCGCTCCTGAATCTCTCTACTGTATTGGCCGGAGTTGTATTCGCTGGCAGTTTGTTCCAGTCCCTGATGGTCTTGGGGAGGAACGAATTACCGAAGGCCTCACTGCTCGTTCTTTCATGATAAAGGCGATCTTTGCCTCTAGTCCTGCTGTCGTTGGATTGGATATATTGGTGGCTGTCTATATCAATTAATCCATTGTTGATTTTATACAGCATGCATAGTCTATTAGTCTTTCTCCTTTCTTCTAATTTATCCCACTTCAAGGATTCTATCATTTTAGTAACACAGCCAGGTATTCGGTCTGCTTCAAATATAACCCCCCATAATTAGTTATATGAACTCTAGAGTAAGAGGTACTCATAGTAAAGTTATAAGTGTCTAAGGGTAAAAACCCTTAATAAAAATACTCTGCAAAACTCAAATGAATCGTTTGCAAATACTAATTTCAATGCTAATTTTATTTATAAGAATATCAGACAATTAAATGTATATTAAATATGAATTTAATAAGTGATGACAAGATCACTCTGCTACATCCTCCCCTCTGTTGAAAAATTACTTCCATGTCATCTGAATGATTCCCCCTCTTCTGAATCTGATGTCCTCGACAGTGCAATTCTCGGCGGTTCCCTTCATTATTTCCATGATGGCTCTGGCTAATTCCATCTCTAGTCCCTTGAACTTTCCGTCTTTAGCTTCCTGCTTTAACCAATTCACTTTCATCATCCATTCTGGTAGAGTGGTAGCCTGTTTGGATGTGACATAGTCCGAGAGGTACTGAGGTGGTCGTCTGTTCCTTTGTGGTCTAGTCACATATATTTTGAGATTTTAAATGTTAACAAGCATTATATTATGATGGAGCCGAACAGTGCGGCTTTTGAGGGACCCACTGAATCCATTTGGATCGATTTTCATTTGATAGAATGGGCTCATTAAAAAGGTTCCGACACCAGACGAAATGGTCTATTTTCAATCAATCAAGGGCCGTAACTCAAGAATAAGAAATCTGATCAACCCAAATTCTAACTTGATCTGTCTTTAATGGTCATCAGTAAACATTTGTGGTAAGTTTGAAAAAAAACCTGAATCCGTTCTAAAGTTGTTATCTGAAAACCTAAATAGGACTGACGGACGGCTTAGTTAACGAACGGGTCAAAAACATTATATCCCTTACAACTTCGTGATTGAGAGTGTATCATCATAGTTAGCCATTACAATCATTAATCAGAGAGTAGTCGTGTCTTTCATAAAGGATACGAGCACTCCTACAGGACTGATAATACCGGTAATTAACAATGACCTATTTTTAACTGTTATCCAGCGCGGATCCAGAAATTTTTCAAAGGGGGGTTCCAGGGGGTTCTAAAACTAGAGGCTCACAGGAGCCTGAATTCCTCACCTGGAAATCCTGAGCCACTACAATACATATGTATATTTTTGTGTAGTTACAAATAGATCATGTCATGCCAATCCTTTTTGGCATTTACATTGATCATCTTTGAGTAATATATTTTTTCTTTGTCTATTATAGTTTTCGAGATAATGGCCAACAACAGCAAAGTTGGACATTTCAGGGGCAATAACTCCTATAAGGGTTCGCCGTACAACTTCATCCAAATGAAGACTTTTGACGAGCTTGATTTGCGTATCATTTCAGCAAGCAAAGGTTTCAGTGGTTCTCAAGAAGAAGATCAAAATGTAAAAAGTTGACGGACGGACGACGAACGCAATGTGATGGCAAAAGCTCACCCTGACTTTTAGTCATGTGAGCTAAAAAGGGGGTTCCAGTCTAATGTTTGCCGATTTTCACGTGATTTTTCAAAAATTAGTCGACAGCGAAGGTCAAAATTGCTTTGAAAACCTATGAATTACATTTTCGTCATCTCCTTGAGAACCACTGAACATAATTTAACCAATTTAACTTTGAGGGTGTTCACTATGAGGTACTACACAAGTGTTGTTACTTTGGTGCTGATCGATAGGAGACTTTGAACATTCTGATTGATCGATTTTCAAGAACCACTGAAGGCAATGTCAGGGGAAATTTATTAAATTAGTCGTCCTCCTCACTACCTTTCTCACCCTTTCTCTCCATCCTCCTCCTCATTGCCTCTCTCCCTCCTTCCTCGCCCTCATTCCTCTCCATCCTCCTCCTCACTACCTCTTCCTTTCCATCCTCCTCCCTACCTCTCCCTCTTCCTCACTACCTCTTTCCTTCCTTCCCATCCTCATCCTCACTACCTCTCTTTCTCCTTCTTCCTCTTCTCTCCCTCCCTGCTCTCCTCCTCAGCACTTCCTCTCTCCTTCCTTACTCTCCCTCCTCCTCACTACTTCTCCTCCCTCATTCCTCTCCATCCACTTCCTCACTACCGCTCCCTCCTCCTCACTGCCTCTCACTCCTCCTCACTGCCTCTCACTCCTCCTCACTGCCTCTCACTCCCCCTCCTCACTGCATCTCCCTCCTTCCACTCAATCCTCCTCCTCACTACTTCACATCCCTTATTCCTCTCCATCCTTCTCCTCACTAGCACCCCTCCTTCCTCTCAGTCATTCTCACTACCGCTCTCCTTCCTTCCTCTCAATCCTCACTACTTCTCTCCCTGCTTCCTCTCCCTCATTCCTATCCATCCTCCTCACTACCTCTCTCCCTCCCTCCTCTCAGTCATCCTCATTACCTCTCTCCCTCCTTCCTTTCAATCTTCCTCACCACCTCTCCATCCTTTATTCCTCTCAATCCGCCACCTCTCTTCTCTTTCCTGTAATATTATCATCCACTTCATTATCTCTGTCTTTCTTCCGTCTCTATCCTCCTTATTAACTCTTCCTCACTGCCTCTCTCCCTCCTTCTCCATCCTCTTCCTAATTACTTTCTCCGTATACTTTTCTTCTCCGTCCTCATCGTCCTCCTCCTTATTACCTCCTCCTCACTACTTCTCTCCTAGTTTACCTTTGTCACTTCGTCCTTTCTATCCTCTTCCTTCAAATCTCCTCTTCACTACCTGTTTCACTACTTCCTCATTATCCTCCACTATCTCCGTCCTTTTCCATATTGACTCCTTCCCTAATTTCTCCCGTCATCCTCCTTATTTTATACCTCTATCTCTCCTTCCTCTACATCATCTTTTTACCATTCTCCATCCGTCCTCTCTATCCTTTTCTTTATATTCCTTCCTTCCTGCCCTCTTCCTCATACCTGTCAGTTGTGCCTTCCAGCACTTAGCAAACTTGAATTTTTCTCACTTGCACTAAGGAAGATCTCTTTATTACTCAAAAGTGTTTTTCCCATCCTTTCCTCCTACCTCCTTATCCGTTCTCACTCCATGTTCATGCTTGCCTTAGTTATTACTATCATCATTGTTGATACCCTCTTTCGTCCACATTTAACTATTATGTCTTCCACCATATACATGTATAGAAGTGTACACAAGAAAAACCCTATTAAAATAGGAGAGGGGGAAAAACTAGTATGGGGGAAAAATGAGTATGTGTTAACGCATACTTGGTTTTCCGGGGGGGAAATTCAGTATATACTCATTTTTCCGGGGGGAAATCTCAGTATGCACTCATTTTTCCGGGGGGAAAACTGAGTGTATACTCATTTTTCCGGGGGAAAATGAGTATGTAAAACCGGTTCTTCGAGTGATGGGTCCGTCAGCGCGCTGTCATCTGGTACATCAGAAATGTGTTCTGTGTTCTGACCAACCGCTTCTACAGTTATACCATCATCACTGACAGAGGTTGATTCATCAGTATCATTCATGTCTGCTGAAGGTAGAGCGTATTCTACAAAACTAGTGCCCTGTCCCCTATCAACTTCAACATGATCGTCATCAGTGAAGTTGATAGTTCTTGCCTGGTCACTATCCACATGATGTGCATCACTGTTGGTGTTGTTCTGTGGATCTTCACCAGGTCTATAAATCATATAATACTCCTGCTCCGACTCCTCATCTGATTCCACATCCGATTCCAATTCAACTGTGGCTTCGTTGTTGTCGGGCCTCGTCAGTTTCTTCCTGGGCTTTCTAAGTCGTTGCCATTTGGGTGCAGGATTTATCTCATTCGGTTTCTCCGAATTCTCATCTTCTGGCAGGAATCCGATTGGCAGAAGGAGGTTTCTGTGCAATGTTCTCTTCCGTCCTTCTCCATTCTCTCGTTGAACCACGTACACTGGGATGTCTCTGTTAGGTTGGCTAACAATCCCGTATGGTTCCTCTTCCCACTTGTCTGCGATCTTATGTTTCGCGTCGAAGGCAACTATCTTAACTAGTACTCTGTCGCCGGGTTGCAGAATGGCTCGTCGTACTTTCTTGTCGCATCCAGATTTCTGGCGTTCTTGTGCTGTTCTAGGTGATCTGGATGCAAGTTCATATGCCTTCTTCAATCTCTCTTTCATGGTTTCGACGTACTTTGTAGATGGTTCTTTTTTTCCTTCAACTTCTAAACCAAAGGTGATTTCAACCGGTGATCTAGGTGTTCTACCAAACATCAGGAAGTACGGGGGAAGTCCAGTCGTCGGTTGTCGAGTACAGCTATACACATGGACAAGTCCAGCAACATGCAACTTCCAGTCCTTCTTTTGATTTGAATCTAAGGTACCAAGTATGTTGATTAGCGTTCTGTTGAAACGTTCTGTCATGCCGTTCTCCATAGGATGGTAATGTGTGGTTCTCGACTTCCCCATTCCGGTGATGTTACATAGCTCTTTGATGATCTTCGATTCAAAGTTGGCCCCTTGGTCGGAATGGATTCTTTTTGACAAACCATAATGTACGATGAAGTTATAGAAGAAGGCTTCGGCAGTGGTCTTTGCAGTCTGGGTTCTTGTTGGAATAGCTATGGCATACCGTGTGAAATGGTCGGTTATGACAAGGATGTTCTCATATCCACCTTTGGATCTCTCAAGTGATAGATAATCCATGCATACCAATTCCAATGGTTGAGATGACTCGATGTTGATAAGTGCTGCTCTCTTATTGGTTGGTTTCTTTCTACGTATGCATCTGTTGCAGTTTGTAATCCACGTTTCGACATCTCTAGTCATACCATACCATACAAAGCGATCTTTGACGAGTGACAGTGTCTTGTCGCGGCCCTGATGTCCCATATCATCATGAAGTGAAGTCATGACCGTAGCAATACAGGTCTCTGGAAGGAAAAGTTGGCTAACTAATTCGCAGTTGGTGTTGATCACTCTATATAGTATTCCATCAATCAGTTTGAACTTCTCGAAGTTGTTGATGAACCATGTGTTGAGTGGATTTCTTTCAAGTTGTTCCTTCTTTGGCTTTCGGTGTTCTTCTAACCAATATTCCCATTCTTTCATAGAATTGTCCCTCTTCTGTTCAGCATTGACGTCTACCAGGTGTCTGTTTGGCAAAGGTGGTTCATCAGCTGAAGTGACAGACAACGACAAACACTGTACATAGGGTTAAACTTATTGTATGTTACAAATGGCTTTTACGGATTCGGTGCTGATATTGGAAACGTTGTTCTTTCCAAGTAGTCCTGGTAATCTGGAGAGACCATCAGCGTCAGCGTTGTTACTTCCTGGTCTGTACATGATACTGAAGTTGTATAATGCCACATCGGCAATCCAACGATGACCAGTGGCATCTAGTTTGGCTGATGTAAGTACAAATGTCAACGAGTTGTTGTCAGTTAGTACAGTGAATGTGTTCCCGTAGAGATAGTCATGATACTCTTCAGTGACAGCCCATTTCAAATCAAGAAATTCTAATTTGTGTACTGGGTAGTTCTCTGATTTATTAAGTCCTCTGCTGACATATGCTATCACTTCCTTCTGGTTATCTTGTTCTTGATACTGTACAGCTCCAAGTCCGAGCATGGATGCATCAGTATGGAGCTCAAATGGCTTGTTGTACTGTAGAAATCCAAGTATTGGTGGCTTCTGTAGTTGTCTATTTAGGTGTTGGAATGCGTTTTCCTGTTGTTGACCCCAGATCCATGATGTTGTAGTGGGTGACTTGGCTTTACATCTCGTTTTCTTCTTTGGTACTGGCATCAAATCTGTCAGTTGCCTAGCTATCTTAGAGAAATCCTTAGCAAACTTTCGGTAGTAGCCGATGAATCCAAGGAATTTTCGAACTTCTTCTGGTGTAGAAGGGCGTGGCCAATTACTGACTTTTTCGATTTTATCTGGATCAGGTTTAATGCCATCTTTCGCGACTATGTGGCCGATGTACTTCACTTTCTCCTGGAAGAACGTGCATTTCGTTGGTGAGAGTTTCAAGCCGCTTTCATGTAGTCGCTGTAAAACTCTTTGTATTCTATCAAGGTGTTCTTCATAGGTTTTGGAGAAGATAATCAGATCGTCTAGGTAAATGAAGCATATGTCTAGGTGTAAGTCTTCAAGTCCCTCTTCCATGAGCCTCTGGTATTTCGCAGGGCTATTCACTAGGCCAAAGGGTAGGCGGTAGAATTCGTAGAATCCTAGAGGTCCTACTGTAAAGGCTGTCCTCTGCTTGTGCAATTCTTCTACTTCTACTTGATGATAACCGGATTTCATATCTAATACTGTATAATAATGTGTTTCAAGTATTTCTTCACTCCTTGGTAAGGCGTAGGAATCGTTGATGGTATTTGTGTTCAGCTGCCGATAGTCAATGCACATTCTCAACTTGCCATCTTTCTTTCGACATAAAACGACGTACGACGACCAAGGTGAGTGGGATCGACGGATTATTCCTGCTGCAAGTAGCTGTCGTAAGTGGTCTCTAACTTAGTCGAACATAGCTGGTGGAATACGTCGATGCCGTTGCTTCAATTGTGTGTTCTCAACCAAGTCAATGTGTGTCCTATATCCGTGTATGATGTGCTGAACACGTCTCTGAACTGTTGAAGTAATCTTTTACCTTGTTCCAGTTGTTCGTCACTGAGGTCAGTTGGTAATGTGACGTTGTGCAGAACGTCAGAACTGGTATCTTCAGGTAAGTCAATGTCAGCCACAGAAACTGGTTGAAGTTCACACAAGATGGCATTTGTTGAAACGGTGATGGTTCTGGTAGAGACATTGCTTATGTGGACTGGAACTAGTTGGTTGTTTCGATACTGATAGGACACAAGGAATGGTGCAATGTCTAAGTCATCAGGGATCGCTGCTTTCTCCGTAGGTTGCATTATACAACAAACAGGTTGGTATGGCAATTCCTGAGCAGTGTATCCTTGTATCGTGACATTCCTGGTTGGTGGTATCCGTATACTTTTCTTCCCTGCACACTTAATGACGGCCAGTTTATAGGATCTCTTGTGCAGTTCTTTCTCCCATAGTAGTAGGCAACGGAATGTCAGATACCATGGCGTAAATAACTCTGCTTCCTGTATGAATCTGACCCCGAAGCGTTGCTTTACATCATCCATTGCTACCATTAGTACGTTGGTGCCAATCAGTAAAGGTACGCTGCTGTTGTACGTGCTGTCTGGTACAACTAAAAGTAAACAATGTTGAGGTCTATCTGATGTTGAAGTTCCTGGTAGCTCTAAGTCGACTGTGATGTAACCTAGGTATGGCATTTCTTCTCCGTTAGCACACTCGATGTGTAGTATACGGTCGAGTGTCTGGATAGATTGCTTAGCAAGGTACTGCAAATAGAAAGATTCGCTTACAGTGCTAACTGTAGAACCAGTATCTAAGAGGGCTGAAGCAGTAATTCCGTTGACCTTTATGGTTACTTCGTTGGGACTTCCCAACAGTCCAGTAGTTTCTCTAGTCGACTGCTGTTGGTAGGCGTATGTTCTATCTTCAGCATTGATTGGTTGGAAATTGTAGGCTTGTTTGGAATGATCCAGCCTAACTCGACATCCAATAGCTATGTGTCCTGGTTCACCACAGCGAAAACAAATGATAGGTTCATAGTCGTGATGAGTGCGAGTCGGAGCAGGTGGTTGAGTATATGAGTAATAATGATCAGCTGATTCATTGTCTTCCCAGTAAGGTCGCTGTCTACGTTTCCTGTGTCGGCGTCGACGACGTTTCCTCTGCGAACCATACTGTTCGGGTATGTGATCATCCATATGATCCATTTGGTACGAAATAGACAAGTAACCTAAAATTCACCCTGCAATTCAAAACATGCCTAGTAAAAAAATTACTAACCTTTTTGAAGTGTCGATGGTGGCTAACTGAAACAATGATACACCTAAAAGAAAAACAAATTGTCTACAACAGAAATAAAACTATGAAATTCTGAAACGTCTTTCTGGAATAAACAACTAAATTAGTTATCAAGTAAGTCACTGTCTGTTTAATAAGTTTTTATTTCCAAAATCAATATCAGTTAAACAAAATTTCTGAGTGCAGAAGCACTACAGATGTAACTACTACATCTGAAAGTAAAGTATGCTAAGCAAACATGCACATGCACATATTTAAGCTAAACAGTTGTGCAACAAGTAATTGATTACACAATTCAATTGCAATAAACAATGTACAAATATGTAAAGTACAATCAGGTAAATCACAATAAAGTATTAAGTTTCAACGCTAGGTTTTATGGAATAAAATCTTTTTCCAAAAGTGAAGCAATGCTTCCTGAGTAAAGTTACTCAAAAGTCAAGAAAAAAAAAATTCTTTTTCAAGAGAAAATGTTGAAAAAATTTGTCAAAATTCCCCTTCAGTTACAAGTTTCAAAGTTCCACTGGCTAAAACAAGCTGCTAGTCACAGGTCACAAACAAATACAAACTCTGTTGTATCAGTCAAAGTCTACTACACCGGATAATAACCAACGAATTACAATCAGTCCCAACAGAAGAGTGCAATAATACATTCTGTCAATACATCAATCAGAAATTAACTCAAAGTCACAATCGTTAGGTAATACCCAGTAGTCACAATCACAGCTACAACTAGGTCAAGTACTAGTCAAAGATTAACTACACGTTCAGTAAGTCACATATGTCAAGTCTGGTAAATTAATTGTAAATAAGAAATATTAGTATTGAAGTGAAAACAAAATACACTTATACCAAAATTCGACATTCACAAATATATATATACTCAGTTCTACAATTATGTAAGTTCAATACCACCACTGTATAACTACCAATAAAAATTTCACAAACAATCAAAATTAACAAATATTTGACCAATATTCAATCATCAAGTTACAATATTATACTACACCACAAAATCTGATTCAACCCACCATTTCTTTAGAAATGCCTGTACCAAGTCAGGGTCATTACGGTTTTCACAGTTTTCCGGTTGTTGACTGATTTTGTCTGTTTATATAATTATGAGTTTTGACTTTCCCTTTGTAAGATTGTTCGGAGTTCGGTAATTTTGTTATTACCTTTATATACTACACCACAAGTATAACTAGCTTTCAACTATAGAAAGTATGTTTCAATTTTACTATACTGAATGCTCTGTCATATACAAATGACAATGTTATATCAACACTCAATTGGTTATTAACTACAATAAGGTATAAAATAATTCAATACAAAGTCAATGTATAACCAATGTAGGCAAATAATATACATACAATTTAAAAATAATTCAAAATAATAAGCACAAATTCAAATAAGCATTATGTCTGTGCATGTGTATCACATTATAATGTAAGGTACTACATACTATAACTATATACAAACTACAACAAAAATTGAAGTGTATGTGTTTAAAGGTTAAGTAAATTTAAAGACGAAAATGTTTAAGCATGAACGTGTATATGCTCACAATTAGTACCGATGCACCAAGTTTAAGTATAAATGTAAACTGGAATGTTTAAGCGTAGGGGTGCACCAATATACCAACAGGTGTATCAATCAACGGTGATTGAAGCTGGCTTAAGTCAATGACTGTGTGTCACTATACCTAGTGAATGTACAAAAATGAAAAGAATCAAAAGTGTTTTCAAATGTCAATGTTTAAGTGTATGTAAATAAAATGTGCAAGTGTCAAAGCAAATTTTCAAAGTATGAAAACAAATAATGTATACAGATTATAATATATATATAATAAATAGTTTACCGTACAAAAGAAAGGTTCCAAATATTCCTATGTGATATATAAATCCACGCAAACAAAAAATGAATAAATTAAACCACAAAAATTAAAGTCAGATTTTCAAAAGAAAATCAAAAAATTTAAGCTACAAAAGTAGTTTCCGGTACTACGGAATCTTCAAAGTCGGTTATTGTCAAACACAAACATCAGCACGTGGTCATCAAATATTGTAAACACCAACACGTGGTTTGGACATCTGCGCATGTCATCACTGGAAAGGTAAACAAACACTGCCAACTGGTATCATGTGACATCTGACTGGTTTCCGGTTCTGTTCCATCATTTCAAATAAGTGGGCGTCATTTGTAGTGAGTGCCTTTTTAGGGGCATAAATAAGGAACACCATCTTAGGGTCGAGGTTCTTTATTATTACCAAATCAATAATATATTGATATATAACACTGAAATAATAGTATAAACACATTAAATAACACATTAATTACAAAACTATCACAGACTTAATTCTACAACATATTATACAATACAGTGTGTTATAATCTGTAATTGTATCCCAATTTATCTGCCAACAGTGTACGAAATACTTTCTACAAGAAAGTCTGTCAATTGTCTGGTAGCAATATAACTGACATATTTCTAAATTATACCCTTCTAATTATAAAAAACATGTATATACGTATATAGCATTCTGTGTATATATAGTAATATTCAATTAATTACAAACCTTATTGATTAATACAAAAGTTTAGTATGTATTCCAGAATTGGCTACAATAGACAAATCTGACAAGGGAGAAGACTCTATATCCATTCTACAAATATACTATATACAAGACAAAATAGTTTGTTTATAAAATACATAAACATTAAATATCTCCCTTTTAAATGTAGATTTAAAAATCTTATTATATGTTCTTGCTCAAAGACTAAAAAACTTATTACCAAAAAGTATTAATGAAGATCAAACGGGTTACGTGAAAAACAGATTCATCGGTTTTAACTTGAGACAAATTCAAGATATCATAGACTATGCGGATCTTTATAAAATTGAGGGGGCAATAATATTTGTAGATTTTTCAAAAGCTTTTGATTCTTTGGAATGGGATTTTATGTTTGGAACTTTGAAACATTTTGGATTTAACGAATCTTTTATCAGTTGGGTTAAAACACTATATAGTGATATACAAACATGTGTAATGAATAATGGTTGGGTGTCTGAAAATTTCAAAAACTCTCGTGGAATACGTCAAGATACCCTTTATCAGCCTTGTTATTTGTTTTATCTGTCAAAATCATGGCCCTAAATTTGAGAAGTTGCAAAGATATAAAAGGAATAACAGTCAAATTAGATGAAAAAAACACAGTATTAAAATTTCACAACTAGCCGATGATACAACCCTATTTTGCAATAGTAAAGAACATGTCTTAAAGGCAATGAACGAAATAGAAATATTTGGCTCATTTTCAGGTTTATTGTTAAATAGAAACAAAGCAGAGGGGTTATGGATTGGTAAGCTAAAAAATTGTAAATACAAAATTGCTGGAATCAATTGGACAGATAAGCCGATTAAATCACTAGGAATATATTTTGGTAACAACAATGAAGAAAGTCAAAAATTAAATTGGGAAAATAAAATAGAAAAGATGAATAAACTATTTTGTGCATGGGGAAAAAGAAATCTTTCTATAGTAGGAAAAAAATTAATCATTAAATCATTAATTTTACCCCTATTCACATTTTTGGCCAGTGTATTTTTAGTACCAGATACATATCATAAAGAAATAGAAAAGAAATGTTTCAAATTTATATGGAATGGTAAACCAGATAAAGTTAAAAGAAATTTGATTATAAACTCATACGAAAGAGGGGGGTTGCAAATGATTGATATCAAAAGTTATTGCATAGTTCTAAAAGCAACTTGGGTAAGTAGATTGGTAAGCGGAAATATTTCTAATTGGAAGCTTATATCATTAAAATATTTTAATGCAATTGGTAAAAACTGGTTAGTATTTAGCATGAACCTAGATAGCACAAAATCATTAAATTATTTGAAAAAAAAACCCCAGAATTTGATAGAGAAGTAGTCAAATGTTGGAATTTAAGTGGTGGCGGTCAACCAAAATCACCTGTCACATTCATAGATATCAGAAAACAAATTATTTGGTGGAACAAGCACATTACTTTTGAAAATTGGATAAAAAGTGATTTAATATATGTTAATGATATTTTAGACTCTACAAAAACTTTATCAAGCAAATTCATTCTGGAAAAGTTAAAGTTTAAATCTAATTGGATTGCAGAATTTAATACTATTAAAACAGAAAATTCAGCCAAAAGTACTGTAAACATTAAAAGAAATAAGATTATATGGAAAAATAATTATATTGAGACTTCATATTTATCAAATAAAATGCTATATAATTCACAGCTTTTAAACAAAATAGAGTCTTCTATAGTAGTTGAAAAATGGGTAAAAGTATTAGATATACAAGAAAAACCTTTCATGAAACCATTATACAAATTTATTTTTTCATATTTGGAAGAAAACAAACTGAAAATATTTAGATGGAAGTTAATACAATACATTATTCCTACAAACAAAATTATTATTTCAATGGAAAATTGTAAATAATAATCGATGCAACTTTTGTGGAAATGAAGAAGACTATCTTCATTACTTTATTCCATGTTCTTTTTTGAAAACGTTTTGGGAAAAAATATATAATCTAAAAAGTAATAATTTAGAATTTACATTAAAGTTAAAACATCTTATATTTGGTTATAAGATATCTGATAATAATCATTATGGTGTTAATTATTTTATCACAATTCTCGGTTTTTCAATATATAAATCATATTATTTATCTGAACAGAAGACAAAAAATGTAAATGTTTATAAATTGTTTATATACGAATTAAATAAAAGAATTGATGACATATACAATCATAGTATGAATAATAGTTTTTTGTATGCTATGAAAAAGAAAATAAATAGTTCTTAAATATTATTATTTTTATTCTTAAAATGCATTTAAATTTGTACCAGCTGATTAATTCCCTGGATGATCAGTGGAATGTAACAGGGTACATCAAGAGAAGCTTGGACTCTTGATTAGAATTGTAACAAGCAAGAATTCAGAATAAATAAAATTATTATGTTGTTAAAAAAAAAAAATAATAAAAAAAAAAATAAAAAAAATATACAATGTACTTTTAAAAATACAATAAACATATTAACGTAGCGAATTCAACTACCGATTTATTTATATCTGTATCTTGTCCGTTCATCCATGAATCGGACCAAGCGACAAAAGCTTTCTATCATTAATATGATAGTGTGTAATTACACTGCTAATAACATTTAAAAATACCGACCTAGATATAACTGAATTAATTACAATGTACTAATGTCTTTCACTCAGACAGATATTACGGACGTGCGACCAAAAAGGGGAGGTTTAATCGGAAAATGTGATATCGTTGTGAAATTTGTAAATGTGAATAAACAATTAGAAACGGTTAAAAGAAGTGCAACTTACAGTTATTAAGTGTTAATTCTGTCTCAGTTAGTCAGTTATTTGGACAATCTTGTCAATAGTTTTCTGTCTTTTTTTCTGTATGACCAACCCGTTCAATGTCCCGTGTTCGTCTGTCTAGCCCTTGCACGAGCAAATTAACATTTCCCACCAGACGAAAACAACCAATGAAATCTGTTTCAAATATAACCCCCCATAATTATTTATATGAACTCTAGAGTAAAAGGTACTCATAGTAAAGTTATAAGTGTCTAAGGGTAAAAACCCTTAATAAATATACTCTGCAAAACTTAAATAAATCGTTTGCAAATACTAATTTTAATGCTAATTTTATTTATAAGAATATCAGACAATTAAATGTATATTAAATTTGAATTTAATAAATGATGAAAATATCACTCTGCTACATATATGTAATATTCCAGTCCTATGGTCAGATAAAAGGGTTGCATGTGACAAATGCGATCAATGGTATCATGCTAAATCTATTAACATGTCATCACAAGTTTATCATGGTTTAGATATGTCCACTAATTGGTATTGTAATAAATGTGAGACACAAAATGACATAAGTGCATTATACCAACCAGTTTGGTTAGATAGCACACATACAGGCAGTTACATGTCAGGTGACAGCAAACATATAAATAATAACATGAACTATCACTCTTATTAGATTCAGCCAAACCTGACATCATAATAGGCTGTGAAACATGGCTTAAGCCAGAAATACACAATTCTGAAATAATGCCACCAAACTACACTATTTATCGGAATGATAGGACAGATGGTTATGGAGGGGTGCTAATAGGTGTCCGATCAGACATACTACGTTCTGAATATGTAAACAGCAAAAACATTGAGCTAGTTCCTGTTAAGGTACAACTTTCAAAGCAAAAACCTTTAATTGTTGGTAGATATTATAGACCACCAAACCGTACAGATAATGAATATGTGAACTGAACAACTCCATTAATGAGTTGTCTGAGCTCTGTACAGGTAGTAACAATGCAACTGTCTGGATAGGTGGAGATTTTAATCTTAGCGACATTTCATGGCCAAGTGGTAATATCACTAGTTCAAATCACAGCACAAAACTGAATAGAAGACTTCCTTGATTCATTCAAAGACTGCTTATTAGAACGGATCGTAAATTTTCCAACTAGAAAAAACAAGACTCTAGATCTGTTTATAACCAACAAACCATCATTGGTCAGTAAGTGCAAACCACTGCCTGGCCTGTCAGACCATGACATTGTTATGACAGACAATAAAATAGTATGCACACGACAAAAACCTATCAAAAGGACAATACATTTGTGGAAAAACGCAGACATTGTCAACATGAAAATAGACACCAATACTTTAAGTTCTAACATTCTTAAGCACAAGTATGATTTACAGAAAATATAGAGAACATCTGGAATTAACTAAAACAGGGGATAGACAAGATCATCAACAAAAATCTGCCATCCAAACAGTCTAGTGCCACCTTCACAAACCCCTGGGCAAATACTACAATCCATTATCACATATATCCATAGTAAACAATTTTAAACTCTGCGAAATACCTCTTCTCATCTTTTATATTCTAAAAAAAAAAAAAACCTCCACCGCAATATACATATGATTATATATTGGAAAAGATTGTAAGAAGATTTAATTGTACTTTACTATATAGATTGTATGATGTTTTATATGTTATTATATTATTGTACTCTATTCTGTATTGATGTATCTTGCAGTTGAGAAAAAAAAACCACAAAAAAAAAAACACAAAAAAACTACAATCCAGAAACTATCAAGACGCAAAAAGAAAGCACATAGAAAAGCCCGGAGATCTAATTCTGAACAAGATTGGGCAAAATACAAGAGACTAAAATCACTATCTCAACAAACCACCAGACAGGCACATAGCAAGTACTTATACGACATCATCAGTCCAAAGCTAAAAGACAACAATAAACAATTTTACAGCTATATCAAGAGCAAAAAACAAGATGCATCAGGTATATCCTCATTAAGAGACAACCAAGGATACCTACACAGTGAAGCAAAATACAAAGCAGAAATACTAAGGGACCGACCATTTAACTTGAAGGGGGGGTTATGGTTTTTTGTTTCGTTCAGAATTTTTTTTTCGGACAACACAAGAGTTAGAATATTTATTTGTTTTGTCGCGCAAAGCGCGAATTTTTTTTTCCAGAATTCAACATTATATGACAAAAACTCTGAATCAGATTATTTTTTTTTCCTCCACCAAAATCAGAATATTTTTTTCAGCAACATTGGGAATCAGTATATTTTTTTTAGAAAAAAACCATAACCCCCCTTCAAGTTAAATGGTCGTTCCCTAAACGCCCAATTTAAATCTGTGTACACACAGGAAGATCATACAAACATACCACATAAGGGACCATCACCGTATTCTGCAATGCAAAACATCACAATCACTGAAAATAGGGTATACAAATTGATGAGAAACATTAAACGTCACAAAGCCACAGGACCAGACAACATACAGGCTAGAAACTTAAAAGAACTGGCACTAGAACTCACCCCGATATCACCTTCCTATTCCAAACATCTTTAGAGCAAGGTAAACTGCCTAATGACTGGTTACAAGCACACATAGTACCTGTATTTAAAAAAGGTGACTAAACACTGCATCCAATTATCGACCGGTGTCATTAACATATATACTATGCAAAACACTCGAGCATATAGTAAATTCAAGTATCATGAAACATCTAGATATCCAACAAATACTATCAGATTCGCAACATGGGTTTAGAGCTAGAAGATCTTGCGAAACCCAGTTGTTAGAGACCCTTGATGACACCACTAAAAGGGAGGCAAAATAAACAAATTCATTTAATTCTGCTGGACTTATCGAAGGCCTTTGATAAAGTGCCGCATAAAAGACTATTAAACAAGCTAAACTATTATGGCATTCGCCCTAACTACATATTCGCCCTGCGTCCGTTCGCCCTGGGTTCATTCGCCCTAAAAGTGGGTCCGTTCTCCCTGATAGTTAAAACGTATCTTAATGAACATAATAAATATTGTAATTGAAATTAAAGAAGTAACGATATAGAAAAGTTTTAATTAAAAAAAATAAGATTTTGCTTAAGAAATTAAGCAGCTATTAGATATTGTTTGAAATGAATGATTGTTGATTTCATCATTACAATTAATTGATGTAAGCTTGGTTTGAGTAAAACAAATTCCAAACATAAAATAATTATTTTCTTTACAGCTTGTGTTTTTTGATCTCGTGTGTGTTTTGATAAACTCTTTTATTATCGAAATACACTTTTTAGCATGTCAACACCATATTTAAAATTTCTCAATTTTTAAACCATCAAATATCATTAATACTTCATTTATTTTCAATAACTTTCATATATATAATCATCAGGGCCAATGGGCCCACTTTTAGGGCGAACAGGTAATAAGGCGAACGTGAATTAGGGCGAACGAACCCGGAACCAAGGTATGTATGCATCCTGCAGTTATCATAGTTTATTACGCAGTCTTTACAGAGGGATTCAATTTGATTTTAGAATATAATCATGTAACTATACTAAGTAAATAAGGGTAATAACAAAATTACCGAACTCCGAACAATCTTACAAAGGGAAAGTAAAAACTCATAATTATATAAACAGACAAAATCAGTCAACAACCGGAAAACTGTGAAAACCGTAATGACCCTGACTTGGAACAGGCATTTCTAAAGAAATGGTGGGTTGAATCAGATTTTAAAGCGCCAAACCTCCCGCTTTCATTACGGCTCAAAGGTTTCGGCTCTCACTATAACAGTATTCAGAGCGGATCCAGGATTTCAAGTTAGGGGGGCACACTTAAAACAATTGCGCCGAGCAGAGGGAGGCGCGAAAATTTTTGAGGTATTTCGTGTGAAAAATCACCATTTTACGACAAAAAATCATATTTTTTCCAATTTTAGGGGGGCGCGCGCCGGGTGCGCCCCACTGAACCCGCCCCTGGTATTTATAACAATACTGGAACAAAATAGGTAAAATAGTTGTCAAAGCAGTACCAAACCCAGTGAAGCAAATGTCAAAAACAATTATACGTCACACATTGATAAAAAATATTTTAGACATTTTTGTTGACTTCCTTATCTTTATACATTTTCACTATATGTAAATGCATCGTTTATCATCGTCTCTGCAGAGACGGAATATATTTCGACAAAATCTTGGTATCGGAATATAATTTTTTTAAGAGATCGAATAAGGCGAATCTTTGTATAGCCCTGGTCCAGTAGCCTGTTTCTCAGATGAAGATGACGTTTCAGGAAATCAGAATAATTGCTACTGGCCCTTGCATAACGAATCAATTGCGAGATGTAAACACCATATGCAGGAGAAGCTGGTATATTGCTGCACATATTTGGAAAATTTATGATCTAAAAATTGAAGTCGTCCCGTTTATCATAAATTTTAGTACTGAGTTGACCACTGTCGTCAAATTCGAGGTATAAGTCCAAAAATGATGCGAACGAAGCTGTATCTGTGGTCTCGTTAACTTCCAGCTCTGGAGGATATATCAATGGAAGAAATTCTCCAAATCTAGAATTATTGATAGATAAAACGTCATCAATATACCTTCTTATCTTTTACAAGCTTTTGAAGAAACTCCGACTCATATGAGTATAAAAATAAATCGGCTAGAAGAGGGGCACAATTCGTACCCATTGGTATGCCGACGACCTGCTGAAACAGTGTCCCTCCAAAGGAGACAAACATGTTATCGATGAGGAGCTCTAGCATACTGACCACTTGTTCCTCGGAGTAGCATGTTTTACCTTTTTGAATTTTGTTTGAAAAATATGTGGAATTGTAGCCTAACACAACAAATTTTGAGCCATAGTTTCTATGACTGAAAGCTTTGTGAATTGTTTCTTTTAAGCGGGTTTTTAATTTGTCATGCGGTAGGATGGTATATAGAGTTGAAAAATCAAATGTTTTGATGGAGGATACCTGAGAGAAAGATCTTGATTTAAGGTTATCCAAAAGATCTTAGAGGTTTTCAAAATCCACATGTGATTTATGTCACTACGCGAGTAAACAGCTTCACAATATTTCTGCTGTCCCTCTTTTACTGCAGACAGAATCTTTGTCAGGTGAATAGACAATTCTTTCGTAATTGATCCCGCTATGTACCTTTCTTTGTATGGTGTCTTATAGAGTTTAGGTATCCAATATAAATAGGGTAAATCCTCAGACTTTTTACCAGAGGGAATGTTTAAAGAGGTCATGAATGATCTGTGGTTAGCTAGGATTTCATCTTTGTCGAACGAAGTTGTTTGTATGTGGTATTACTAGAGGTGTTGCTATTTATGCCTAATTCCTTGATTAGGCATTCGAAGTAATATGATTTACATACAAACACGATATTGTTCTCTAACAAGGGGTTTATTGAAGAAAAAATCAAGCTGCCTTTGAACTTTCGCTCATTTCGCTCGTGGTTCATCAGACTCAGCATCCATGATTGCAAAAAAGTTAAATGTAACCGATTCCGGTGTTTACATGATCCGGAACGGGACAGCAAAGATATGTAAGAATATTCATTGCAATGGAGAGATGAGTCGAAAGAACAAAGTGTTAATATCACGTATTTAACATCAAGCGATTGTCAGTCCAGTCACGACAATCCCTTTATTTTTTTTTTTATTTTTTTTTTAGGGGGACGCCGGATACATATATATATATCTTTATTCTCTTAAACCATTGTTTTGCATAGGTATAGAGAAACATACAAACCAAAATAATTAAAGAGACAAAAGAAGTAAATGAAGAGAAAAAAACCCAACATATACACGAATACATGTCAAAGAGCAGAAATGTCAAATTAAACGAAAAAGAAAATAATAATAATAAAAAAGAAATACTTATATATTAATGATGCCATGATGATATTAGTAGGGAACATACACAATAGAAAAAGATATAGATTTAGCCTGGGGTACACATAGCTTTATTAATAGACTTAATGAATTTAATTTAATTTTGTATGTTTAATTTTGTTTATTATGCTCATTAATTCACCGAATTTAATAATAGTTGGTATTGTTTTGTAACAGTCGTCAATATATTTTTTCGGAACATTATTAAAGTAATAACATTCCAAAATATAGTGAAATTCGTCTCCAATTACATTTTCATCACAAAGGTTGCAGATTCTCATGTTTCGGTCTAAATTTTGCCATCTTTACACGTCATGTAACATGCGGTAAAAATACAAATATCTGTTAAAACATGTTAAAGATATATGTTTCATATTCTAAAATGTCATGTTTTAATCTGGTTTTTATTCTTAAAGGTATAATGTCGTTGATTTTGGTGATTGATTTGAAAGTTGTTGTTTTTTTGCGTTGAAAGTTAATATATACTTTCAAAACATGAGTATAAAACGTCGTTTGGCGAGATTCGACAAAAAAACGTGTATATTCCTTGTTTGGTTCTTTTGCGTGCAGCTTGTCTCCCAGCATCATTAATTAGGCATGTCCCAATTTCCGAACAACATGCGCAATGGCACCTATGTCTACACTTCCACCACGCTTCCTTCAATCCCATCCAACGGTCATGTTGGTGGCCTATTTCAATTCTTGTTTTATTATAATTCGTCAAAACTTCTTTCCTTTTCTTTTTCTAGCGGACTCAGTTAAAATTCTCGTACGTAAAATAAGTATACAACGAAGGTTGAATTTTGAAATTATTAGTTTCATATTTCAGCTATTCATTTTGTCCGTTTGTATTAGGAAAACCAAAAATGTATTAGGAAAACCAAAAATGTATTAGCATACTATATTTGTACATAGCAAATATAATAATTACAGTATTAATTGCGTTATTTGATATCAGATCAAATCTCGTTATTTTTTTTCGTGGTTTTGACATTTAACATTCCCCATTAATGTCTTTCTTGAAGATCACTAATGATAAAATGTATTTTTGCTTTAGCTGTTTTTGATGTTCTAATATTTCCAGTATTGTGTACCAGTATTGTAGTACCAGTATCGCGGCCGGCTGCTTCATATTATCCAATATTTGTTTTAAAACTAAAATTATTCCTACACATTTAAAGAATACTATAATTTTTCTGCAGAGCATTTAAAAAAAAATTAAAATCTAACATAATAAAACACTGTATGCTATGGGGGTTTGAATCGTTTCATTTATAGCAGCATGCATATTTACTAATTAATTGTAAAATGCTTTTATTTTCTTATGAAGGGAGAAGCATGTAGTCATATTGCTGCACTTCTATTTGCTGTTGACGATTATGTGGCCTAAGGATTGAAAGAGCTCCCTAATCAGCAGGGTGTAACTGACAAACTTTGTGAATGGGATAAGCCAGCAAAGAGAACCGTGGAACCTAAAACCATTCACAATATCAGAGTTATCGATCCAAAGATAGTAAATTCGTAATTTTTCTTAAGAAGCTTGGCGATGCATTAAAGTAGTCCCTAAATTATGCTACAAATCAAGACGTGAATTTTATCTTTTAAAAGCTAATCAATAGGACTATCACATCTGTGCATAAGTTAATCTCATATTTTGAGATATTAAATTAGTGTATCTTTTTTAAACTGATTAAAACGAAAACTTAAATATTCTAAACAAAATATACCTACCATGACAATTATATAAATACATGTATAATACATCTTCATGGATTATATAAGTTTTGTTATTATTTAACGTTTAAAGAGCAAGAAAGTACAATAAACCTATATCATTATATGTAAGATTGTGGTATTGAGATACGCAGGAATGTATTGTTTTAGATAGATAAAGGGGAGATAATAAATATGGTCTAAATATATTGCCTTGATACATCCTGCCCACTCAGTGAACGCCCGTTATGGAAAAGTCATAGTCAGTAATGAGGCAACTAAGTTCTATTTCTACAAACTGTTGTTCATTCTGTGATTCGAGTGGGGTGAAAAAGTAAAATACATGTACAATGTAGTTGCTTTCCTTCAAGATATTTAGCATATTTTTTTCATAGTTGATCACGAAAATGCCAACAGCTTAGTATCCGAAATGGTAATACAAACGGCTTGCACAACACAATAAACTCGAAAAGAGAATACATGCCGCGGCTGCAGTGGTCGTGATCGTATGATAGTTTGATTAACAACTAAATGTGCAATCAGTGTATATCACCACTGAAGCTGTGAGTTCGAATCCCGCTTAGGCGAGGAGTACTCGATACAACATTATGTGATAAAGCTTGTCAGTGACTTGCAACAAGTTGTTGAATTTCTCCGGGTACTCCGGTTTCCTCCACCAGTAAAACTGACCGCCACCATATAACTGAATTATTGTTGAAAATGGCGTTGAACACCATAGACACCTTCAGATTGAGCCGGGCTAGTATATTATGATAGACGAATGACTACTATTGTGATGTCCTAGTAGGCCAACCCATTAAGGAACACAATGTTTTATTGGTTAGGTTAGGTTAGGTTATTGTGTTTAACGCCACTTTTGCCGATTCTAAGACATTAACATCATGTTAAGAACAAGACACATAGTTCAATGTACTTCAGTAGCAAAGTAAAATACATGCTATAGAAGATATGCCTATGGAATAAATTACACTATTACTTAAAAGAATAATGTCTTGGTCGAACATGACTAAGCATTCTTTACAAGAACACTACTCATCCACTTACATGCTAGGGTTGACATTTTACTCATATGTTGAACACTTTTTCATCGCCGCAGCATTTTACCGAGATAATGTTTTGCAAGTACCGAGCCATGAAAGTGAGTGGTGATGTATTTGAGGAGTATCGATCTTGTCTCTGATTTGTACGATTTTTCTATTGAATTTAGGAAATGTTCCGAAAATGCGGTATTTTTGGGGTTTGTTATTGGATCACTCGTGTATTTAATCGGCATGCATCGAATAAGAAGCTGAAAATAAATATT
Organism: Bathymodiolus brooksi; assembly: GCA_963680875.1. NCBI lineage: Eukaryota > Metazoa > Mollusca > Bivalvia > Mytilida > Modiolidae > Bathymodiolus > Bathymodiolus brooksi. Next base: position 49,171,297 of record OY804578.1, on the reverse strand, counting down.
GTCTTTATGTTCATGTACAATTATGACATCAATAAGGTAGGGACATTCACTTAGTGTCACAGCTGCTAACTGATGTCTGTTCGCACTTCATTGGAACAGTATCTTAATCTGACAATCATAAAACAGACAAAACACTACTGAAGCCATAATAAAACAAATATTAAATCTAATAATATAACTTAGTTTCCTATACTCAAACACGTATATATAATTGTTTATTGATATCTTATATAGCAGAGCCATTTCTATTACGAAGTGATCTAACTTACGATAAAACAGAAACAAAATAGCGCAAGGGTTTATAAGTTTAGCTATGCTTTGCTTATTATTATTCTTTGTCCTTACACGTGAAAAGGACACAATATCTCTATTTCATGTATTTTTTTAAAGTCATTACACGATTTAAAACGCTATTGAAGTTTAATTCAAAACCGTTTAAAGGTACCAAATGGATAATTAGAAGCCGTAATTCAAATAACTAAACCTAATGACATCATGTTTTTGAGCTCAATGATTTCCTTCGTGTTAGGTATTTCTTTCATTTGTAATTCCTTTTAATTATACTCTTTATTTAAAGAGGAATTCGACAGACACTGGCTACGAGGGTGTGTCAATTCAGCAACCACAATAGTAAGTTCTGTAATATAATAGTAATGTAACATGTCCCAATCAAATTATAGTATTCTTTTCCAACAATAGTTGGTTGGTTGGTTTGTGGTGTTTAGCGTCACTTTAAACAATATTTCAGTTATATCAGTTTCATTGGTGGAGGAAACCGCAGTACCCCGAGAAAACCACCGACATCCCGTAAGTCACAGGCAAACTTTATCACATAATGTTGTATCGCCTGAGTGGGATTCGAACTCATAACGTTAGTGGTGATAAGTACTGATTACAACCACGACCCCTGTTCCAACATTAAGATCAGTAGTATTGTCCGTTATGAATAAGACATGATTTCCCTGGTCACACACACATACCTCTACAACATATTTGAATAAAAGGCGTTTAATAATTATTCAACTTTTTGTCAAAAATAATCAAATGGATTTGGGGTTTTTAAATGTTATGATACATATCCTCGTCTGACAATAAGTCGGTCAGTCATTGGATAATGTTTGATTATTTTTTTCATGTTTGAAAAGTAAAAATTTTTTTCTTTTTAATTATGTTTCTCATCTATTCTTGCTCACATGTGTAAAGTTCCATGGAAAAAAGATCGATAATAATTACATACTGACCCATATTTGTTTACCCTCCCTTTTCCAAATGGCGTCGTATGACGTCACATAAAGTCGGTCAAAGTTCAATAAAGCACATGATTTTGTCATAGGCCAACCGAACTTAAAAAGTAAACCAGATTAAGAAAGTACAGTATTTTAGCTTTTTCAGTGTAATTGATTTGTCTGAAAAATTTCAAAAGATGTTTTTTTAAATAGTTTGAAATTGAAGTATTAAAAATTAATTATTTGATGCAAATATTAAACTTGCTTACCCACATAAAAAGTATTTAATCCAGTGAATTTGGTGTTTTTGCTTTTGTCAATACAATCTATTAGACCGACATATTTTGGTAAAACAATTAATGACTGATTTCAATTTATCTTAATCACATTTATTATCACAGAGTGGTAACAATACAGTTTTGTTGATGCTATTTGTAATAATGACAGTTTTGTTTTACCCAGACAATCTCATTTTTCTGTCTGGTTTAATTTAATTCTCTGTTCAATTTATGCTATAAATTTTGATTATTGCTGTTAAATTAATTCTTTTTCTATCTTCTCTGTGAATTTCATTTTTCATTACCCCAAGAAGTAAGGGGTATATTTGTTATTAAAGCAGCAGTGGAAATGCAAAATATTCTGCCATTTTGTGACTAATGGAGAGCACTTGCATGTATTTTCCCGGTAAAATCGGCCATTTTCTAGAAAATGGTGGAATCTGAATGATCAATCATCATATTTTCAAAGTATTTTAAAATACAATTTGCTTGGCCTACATCCCAGAAACGGTCATGAACTGTGATGTCGATTGTGTCAACAAACCGGAAAAATACAAATGTTTGGGGAATACCATCGATGGAAACATATTTAACAAGCATAATGATCAGGAAAAAAAGACATTAGTAAAAAGGATCTTTTCTACTTGCATGGAATTTATTCAATTCAAACTTCTCTGTTTTAATCTCATCTTGTAATTTTGACGTTGAAAAGTATTCCCTCTGTGTTTATGTACGCTATGAATACACAGAATGACGTCATTGGTCTCGTGCTGCGCGAGAATTGTAAATCAAAACAAATGACCGACATTATTGCATGACCGAGCAGATGTCACGGTAGGATATATCATATTATCCAAACGTCTGAAATAATATATTAAAGTATATATGACTTCTTTAACTATTAACGAGGGGGAAATATTAGAACATCAAAACAGCTAAAAACAAAAATGACATTTAATCATTAGAGATCTTCAAAAAAGAAAAAAAATAACGAGATTTTATTTCAAGATTTCAAGATTGTATTAAATAACGCTAAAACACATATGTGTAACATGAGGTATATATACAATAATAAACATGAAATGACGAAATGAACAGGTACAAAAGGTACAATACAATAATGTTTCATAACATATGAATAACATAAAATATATTTACATTATCAAACATTAAATATGACCAAATTAACAGGCACAAAACATTAATGTTTCACAATAGCTTTTTGATAAAAGATGTAATTTTCCTATATAGGTTAACATTGCAATAGGATAGCAGTCCTGATCATTTTTGTTTATTTTCTCTAATATCAAATAACGCAATTAATCCTGTATTTATTACATTTGCTATGCACAAATATAGCAAACGAATACATTTTTGGTTTTTCTAATACAAACAGACTAAATCAATAGCTAAAATATGAAACTAATAATTTCAAAATTCAACATAAATTTTAACTGAGTCCGCTAGAAAAAGAAAAGAAAAGAAGCTTTGGCGAATTATAATGAAACAAGAATTGAAATAGGCCACCAACATGACCGTTGGATGGGATTGAAGGAAGCGTGGTGGAAGTGTAAGCATAGGTGCCATTGCGCATGTAGTTCGGAAATTGGGACATGCCTAATTAATGATGCTGGGAGACAAGCTGCACACATAAAACAAGGAATATACACGTTTTTCTTGTCGAATCTCGCCAAACAACGTTTTATACTCATGTTTTGAAAGTATATATTAACTTTCAACGCAAGAAAAAACAACTTTCAAAATCAATCACCAAAATCAACGACATTATACAATTATTGCCTGCATTTAAGTTGAATATCATAATTGTTCACCCGAGGGGTATTGTTTTCCCGCAGGCTTTAGCCCGAGGGAAAACAACATCCCAAGGGTTAACAATTATGATGTTCACCGCAAGTGCAGGCAATAATTGTTTTATTATACCGAAACTCTATTTACAATAATGTTGGATGCAATAAACACTAATATGTGTGTTTTTATCTTGTGTTTTCATAAATTTCATATACATGTGTATGTGTTTTTAACTTCCGATCAAGATTGTAATTCCGGAATGCAAAAACGGATACATTTCCGGACAGACATGAAACATAACATTTTGTCGACCGGTGAACAACGGTGATGTTTCCCTGGAGTACCAATTCTTTTTAAAACATCACCTTTATTTTATACATAATATATAATGTAGGGTATAATAATATACCTTTAAGAATAAAAACCAGATTAAAACATGACATTTTAGAATATGAAACATATATTTTTCACATGTTTTAGCAGATATTTGTATTTTTTACCACATGTGACATGACGTGTAAAGATGGCAAAATTTAGACCGAAACATGAGAATCTGCAACCTTTGTGATGAAAATGTAATTGGAGACGAATTTCATTATATTTTGGAATGTAATAATGTTCGGAAAAAATATAATGACGACTGTTACAGAAAAAGGCCAAATATGATTAAATTCGGTGAATTAATTAGCATAAAAAACAAAATTAAACATACAAAATTTAATTAAATTCATTAAGTCTATTAATAAAGCTATGTGTGCCCCAAGCTAAATCTATATATTTTTCTATTGTGTATGTTCACTACTAATATCATCATGGCATGTATGTCTTTCATTAATATATAAGTATTTCTTTTTTATTATTATTATTTTCTGTTTCGTTTAATTTGTCATTTCTGTTCTTTGATTCGTGTATATGGTGGTTTTTTTCTCCTCATTTACTTCTTTGTCTCTTTATTTATTTTAATTTGTATGTATGTATCTCTATACCTATGTATATCAATGGTTTAAAAGAATAAAGATATATATATGTACCAGGCGCGGATCCAGGCGGGGCCGCACCCGACCCACCCCGACCCCTATACAAAAAATGATTGGCGTGACTGGACTGACCATCGCTTGATATTAATAACGTGATATTAACACTTTGTTCTTTCGACTCATCTCTCCATTGCAATGAATATTCTTACATGTTTTTGCTGCCCCGTTCCGGATCATGTAAAAACCGGCATCGGTTACATTTCACTTTTTGCAATCATGGATGCCGAGTCTGATGAACCACGACCAAACCGAGCGAAAGTTCAAAGGCAGCTTGATTTTTTTCTTCATTAAGTCATTTGTTAGAGAAAGAAGGTATTTACTTAGTATAGTTACATGATTATATTCTAAAATCAAATAAAATCCCTTTGTAAAGACTACATATCGTCACGGTATGTGTTTTCGTGCGTCCTTTGTTTTCGTTTTATCCATTTTATTTTGATTTCCACAGCGCACGCATTATTTTTGACGTGTCTTCCGGTTTCTATTCATGGAACATAAACAAGACTACAGCGTGACATCTGTAAAAGATGTTAAAGTTTGCTTTTAAAGACGTAAGTACCAAGAACAGTGAACTTACCTACTGAACCATACTTTTTGTAATGCTAAAAATTTACTTCATTTATAAAGTAGCTGGAAAAAAATCCAGAAGGGCTATATAAAATCTAACTATGTCATCTGCCTCTCAGACACCGGCTCTTCCTGTCATGTAACTGTCATGGGGTCACTGATCGTACTTGTAAACAAAAGAGCTGACTGAAATGTGCCTGTTTCTTATATAAAATACATGTCACTTTGCAGTGCATTGTGGTTTCAGCACTAAAAAAAACATCAAAAGTAAACACAATTTTGAAAGTGGTAATTTTCAAACATTCTGTTATTTTATTTAGATGTAGTATGATTTGGTAGATGGCCAGAACCATGAAATTTTAAAACCAGCCATTTCCCGATTATATATTCGTTTCCATCCCGTATATCGGCCTTGTTTTTACTTCACCCGAAAACAGATGACGCCATTTTACTGACAACAACAGTTGCCCGTTAATCGAGAGTATATTAAAATACAAGAATGGCTTTAAAAACAATCTTCTTTCTTTTTCTTTTTGTCATTGTATTGTCTTCTGTCTTCTTTCTTTTTCTTTTGGTCATTGTATTGTCTTCTGTCTTTTTCTTTTGGTCATTGTATTGTCCTCTGTCTTTTTCTTTTGGTCATTGTATTGTCTTCTGTCTTTTTCTTTTGGTCATTGTATTGTCTTCTGTCTTTTTCTTTTGGTCATTGTATTGTCTTCTGTCTTTTTCTTTTGGTCATTGTATTGTCTTCTGTCTTTTTCTTTTAGTCATTGTATTGTCTTCTGTCTTTTTCTTTTAGTCATTGTATTGTCTTCTGTCTTTTTCTATTGGTCATTGCATTGTCTTCTGTCTTTTTCTTTTGGTCATTGTATTGTCTTCTGTCTTTTTCTTTTAGTCATTGTATTGTCCTCTGTCTTTTTCTTTTGGTCATTGTATTGTCCTCTGTCTTTTTCTTTTGGTCATTGTATTGTCTTCTGTTTTTTTCTTTTGGTCATTGTATTGTCTTCTGTCTTTTTCTTTTAGTCATTGTATTGTCTTCTGTCTTTTTCTTTTAGTCATTGTATTGTCCTCTGTCTTTTTCTTTTGGTCATTGCATTGTCTTCTGTCTTTTTCTTTTAGTCATTGTATTGTCCTCTGTCTTTTTCTTTTGGTCATTGTATTGTCTTCTGTCTTTTACTTTTGGTCATTGTATTGTCTTCTGTCTTTTTCTTTTGGTCATTGCATTGTCTTCTGTCTTTTTCTTTTAGTCATTGTATTGTTTTCTGTCTTCTGTCTTTTTCTTTTGGTCATTGTATTGTCTTCTGTCGTTTTCTTTTAGTCATTGTATTGTCTTCTGTCTTTTTCTTTTAGTCATTGTATTGTCTTCTGTCTTTTTCTATTGGTCATTGCATTGTCTTCTGTCTTTTTCTTTTGGTCATTGTATTGTCTTCTGTCTTTTGCTTTTGGTCATTGTATTGTCTTCTGTCTTCTGTCTTTTGCTTTTGGTCATTGTATTGTCTTCTGTCTTCTGTCTTTTTCTTTTGGTCATTGTATTGTCTTCTGCTTTTTTCTTGTGGTCATTGTATTGTCTTCTGTCTTTTGCTTTTGGTCATTGTATTGTCTTCTGTCTTCTGTCTTTTGCTTTTGGTCATTGTATTGTCTTCTGTCTTCTGTCTTTTTCTTTTGGTCATTGCATTGTCTTCTGTCTTTTTCTTTTAGTCATTGTATTGTCTTCTGTCTTCTGCTTTTTTCTTTTGGTCATTGTATTGTCTTCTGTCTTCTTTCTTTTTCTTTTTGTCATTGTATTGTCTTCTGTCTTCTTTCTTTTTTCTTTTGGTCATTGTATTGTCTTCTGTCTTTTTCTTTTGGTCATTGTATTGTCCTCTGTCTTTTTCTTTTGGTCATTGTATTGTCTTCTGTCTTTTTCTTTTGGTCATTGTATTGTCTTCTGTCTTTTTCTTTTGGTTATTGTATTGTCTTCTGTCTTTTTCTTTTGGTCATTGTATTGTCTTCTGTCTTTTTCTTTTAGTCATTGTATTGTCTTCTGTCTTTTTCTTTTAGTCATTGTATTGTCTTCTGTCTTTTTCTATTGGTCATTGCATTGTCTTCTGTCTTTTTCTTTTGGTCATTGTATTGTCTTCTGTCTTTTTCTTTTAGTCATTGTATTGTCCTCTGTCTTTTTCTTTTGGTCATTGTATTGTCCTCTGTCTTTTTCTTTTGGTCATTGTATTGTCTTCTGCTTTTTTCTTTTGGTCATTGTATTGTCTTCTGTCTTTTTCTTTTAGTCATTGTATTGTCTTCTGTCTTTTTCTTTTGGTCATTGTATTGTCCTCTGTCTTTTTCTTTTGGTCATTGTATTGTCTTCTGTCTTTTACTTTTGGTCATTGTATTGTCTTCTGTCTTTTTCTTTTGGTCATTGTATTGTCTTCTGTCTTTTTCTTTTGGTCATTGTATTGTCTTCTGTCTTTTTCTCTTGGTCATTGTATTGTCTTCTGTCTTTTTCTTTTGGTCATTGTATTGTCTTCTGTCTTTTTCTTTTGGTCATTGTATTGTCTTCTGTCTTTTTCTTTTGGTCATTGCATTGTCTTCTGTCTTTTTCTTTTAGTCATTGTATTGTTTTCTGTCTTCTTTCTTTTTCTTTTGGTCATTGTATTGTCTTCTGTCTTCTGTCTTTTTCTTTTGGTCATTGTATTGTCTTCTGTCTTTTTCTTTTGGTCATTGTATTGTCTCCTGTCTTTTTCTTTTGGTCATTGCATTGTCTTTTGTCTTTTTCTTTTGGACATTGTATTGTCTTCTGTCTTTTTTTTTTGGTCATTGTATTGTCTTCTGTCTTTTTCTTTTGGTCATTGTATTGTCTTCTGTCTTTTGCTTTTGGTCATTGTATTGTCTTCTGTCTTCTGTCTTTTTCTTTTGGTCATTGTATTGTGTTCTGTCTTCTGTCTTTTGCTTTTGGTCATTGTATTGTCTTCTGTCTTCTGTCTTTTTCTTTTTGTCATTGTATTGTCTTCTGTCTTCTGTCTTTTTCTTTTGGTCATTGTATTGTCTTCTGCTTTTTTCTTTTGGTCATTGTATTGTCTTCTGTCTTTTTCTTTTGGTCATTGTATTGTCTTCTGTCTTTTTCTTTTGGTCATTGCATTGTCTTCTGTCTTTTTCTTTTAGTCATTGTATTGTCTTCTGTCTTCTGCTTTTTTCTTTTGGTCATTGTATTGTCTTCTGTCTTCTTTCTTTTTCTTTTGGTCATTGTATTGTCTTCTGTCTTTTTCTTTTAGTCATTGTATTGTCTTCTGTCTTCTGCTTTTTTCTTTTGGTCATTGTATTGTCTTCTGTCTTCTTTCTTTTTCTTTTTGTCATTGTATTGTCTTCTGTCTTCTTTCTTTTTCTTTTGGTCATTGTATTGTCTTCTGTCTTTTTCTTTTGGTCATTGTATTGTCCTCTGTCTTTTTCTTTTGGTCATTGTATTGTCTTCTGTCTTTTTCTTTTGGTCATTGTATTGTCTTCTGTCTTTTTCTTTTGGTCATTGTATTGTCTTCTGTCTTTTTCTTTTGGTCATTGTATTGTCTTCTGTCTTTTTCTTTTAGTCATTGTATTGTCTTCTGTCTTTTTCTTTTAGTCATTGTATTGTCTTCTGTCTTTTTCTATTGGTCATTGCATTGTCTTCTGTCTTTTTCTTTTGGTCATTGTATTGTCTTCTGTCTTTTTCTTTTAGTCATTGTATTGTCTTCTGTCTTTTTCTATTGGTCATTGCATTGTCTTCTGTCTTTTTCTTTTGGTCATTGTATTGTCTTCTGTCTTTTTCTTTTGGTCATTGTATTGTCTTCTGTCTTCTGTCTTTTTCTTTTGGTCATTGTATTGTCCTCTGTCTTTTTCTTTTGGTCATTGTATTGTCTTCTGTTTTTTTCTTTTGGTCATTGTATTGTCTTCTGTCTTTTTCTTTTAGTCATTGTATTGTCTTCTGTCTTTTTCTTTTGGTCATTGTATTGTCTTCTGTCTTTTTCTTTTGGTCATTGTATTGTCTTCTGTCTTTTTCTTTTAGTCATTGTATTGTCTTCTGTCTTTTTCTTTTAGTCATTGTATTGTCTTCTGTCTTTTTCTATTGGTCATTGCATTGTCTTCTGTCTTTTTCTTTTGGTCATTGTATTGTCTTCTGTCTTTTTCTTTTAGTCATTGTATTGTCCTCTGTCTTTTTCTTTTGGTCATTGTATTGTCCTCTGTCTTTTTCTTTTGGTCATTGTATTGTCTTCTGTTTTTTTCTTTTGGTCATTGTATTGTCTTCTGTCTTTTTCTTTTAGTCATTGTATTGTCTTCTGTCTTTTTCTTTTAGTCATTGTATTGTCCTCTGTCTTTTTCTTTTGGTCATTGTATTGTCTTCTGTCTTTTTCTTTTAGTCACTGTATTGTCCTCTGTCTTTTTCTTTTGGTCATTGTATTGTCTTCTGTCTTTTACTTTTGGTCATTGTATTGTCTTCTGTCTTTTTCTTTTGGTCATTGCATTGTCTTCTGTCTTTTTCTTTTAGTCATTGTATTGTTTTCTGTCTTCTGTCTTTTTCTTTTGGTCATTGTATTGTCTTCTGTCTTTTTCTTTTAGTCATTGTATTGTCTTCTGTCTTTTTCTTTTAGTCATTGTATTGTCTTCTGTCTTTTTCTATTGGTCATTGCATTGTCTTCTGTCTTTTTCTTTTGGTCATTGTATTGTCTTCTGTCTTTTTCTTTTAGTCATTGTATTGTCCTCTGTCTTTTTCTTTTGGTCATTGTATTGTCCTCTGTCTTTTTCTTTTGGTCATTGTATTGTCTTCTGTTTTTTTCTTTTGGTCATTGTATTGTCTTCTGTCTTTTTTTTTTAGTCATTGTATTGTCTTCTGTCTTTTTCTTTTAGTCATTGTATTGTCCTCTGTCTTTTTCTTTTGGTCATTGTATTGTCCTCTGTCTTTTTCTTTTGGTCATTGTATTGTCTTCTGTTTTTTTCTTTTGGTCATTGTATTGTCTTCTGTCTTTTTCTTTTAGTCATTGTATTGTCTTCTGTCTTTTTCTTTTAGTCATTGTATTGTCTTCTGTCTTTTACTTTTGGTCATTGTATTGTCTTCTGTCTTTTTCTCTTGGTCATTGTATTGTCTTCTGTCTTTTTCTTTTGGTCATTGTATTGTCTTCTGTCTTTTTCTTTTGGTCATTGTATTGTCTTCTGTCTTTTTCTTTTGGTCATTGCATTGTCTTCTGTCTTTTTCTTTTAGTCATTGTATTGTTTTCTGTCTTCTGTCTTTTTCTTTTGGTCATTGTATTGTCTTCTGTCTTCTGTCTTTTTCTTTTGGTCATTGTATTGTCTTCTGTCTTTTTCTTTTGGTCATTGTATTGTCTCCTGTCTTTTTCTTTTGGTCATTGCATTGTCTTTTGTCTTTTTCTTTTGGACATTGTATTGTCTTCTGTCTTTTTTTTTTGGTCATTGTATTGTCTTCTGTCTTTTTCTTTTGGTCATTGTATTGTCTTCTGTCTTTTGCTTTTGGTCATTGCATTGTCTTCTGTCTTCTGTCTTTTTCTTTTGGTCATTGTATTGTGTTCTGTCTTCTGTCTTTTGCTTTTGGTCATTGTATTGTCTTCTGTCTTCTGTCTTTTTCTTTTTGTCATTGTATTGTCTTCTGTCTTCTGTCTTTTTCTTTTGGTCATTGTATTGTCTTCTGCTTTTTTCTTTTGGTCATTGTATTGTCTTCTGTCTTTTTCTTTTGGTCATTGTATTGTCTTCTGTCTTTTTCTTTTGGTCATTGCATTGTCTTCTGTCTTTTTCTTTTAGTCATTGTATTGTCTTCTGTCTTCTGCTTTTTTCTTTTGGTCATTGTATTGTCTTCTGTCTTCTTTCTTTTTCTTTTGGTCATTGTATTGTCTTCTGTCTTTTTCTATTGGTCATTGTATTGTCTTCTGTTTTTTTCTTTTGGACATTGTATTGTCTTCTGTCTTTTTCTTTTTGTCATTGTATTGTCTTCTGTCTTTTTCTTTTGGTCATTGTATTGTCCTCTGTCTTTTTCTTTTGGTCATTGCATTGTCTTCTGTCTTTTTGTTTTGGTCATTGTATTATCTTCTGTCTTTTTCTTTTGGTCATTGTATTGTCTTCTGTCTTTTTCTTTTGGTCATTGTATTGTCTTCTGTCTTTTTCTTTTGGTCATTGTATTGTCTTCTGTCTTTTTCTCTTGGTCATTGTATTGTCTTCTGTCTTTTTCTTTTGGTCATTGTATTGTCTTCTGTCTTTTTCTTTTAGTCATTGTATTGTCTTCTGTCTTTTACTTTTGGTCATTGTATTGTCTTCTGTCTTTTTCTCTTGGTCATTGTATTGTCTTCTGTCTTTTTCTTTTGGTCATTGTATTGTCTTCTGTCTTTTTCTTTTGGTCATTGTATTGTCTTCTGTCTTTTTCTTTTGGTCATTGCATTGTCTTCTGTCTTTTTCTTTTAGTCATTGTATTGTTTTCTGTCTTCTGTCTTTTTCTTTTGGTCATTGTATTGTCTTCTGTCTTCTGTCTTTTTCTTTTGGTCATTGTATTGTCTTCTGTCTTTTTCTTTTGGTCATTGTATTGTCTCCTGTCTTTTTCTTTTGGTCATTGCATTGTCTTTTGTCTTTTTCTTTTGGACATTGTATTGTCTTCTGTCTTTTTTTTTTGGTCATTGTATTGTCTTCTGTCTTTTTCTTTTGGTCATTGTATTGTCTTCTGTCTTTTGCTTTTGGTCATTGTATTGTCTTCTGTCTTCTGTCTTTTTCTTTTGGTCATTGTATTGTGTTCTGTCTTCTGTCTTTTGCTTTTGGTCATTGTATTGTCTTCTGTCTTCTGTCTTTTTCTTTTTGTCATTGTATTGTCTTCTGTCTTCTGTCTTTTTCTTTTGGTCATTGTATTGTCTTCTGCTTTTTTCTTTTGGTCATTGTATTGTCTTCTGTCTTTTTCTTTTGGTCATTGTATTGTCTTCTGTCTTTTTCTTTTGGTCATTGCATTGTCTTCTGTCTTTTTCTTTTAGTCATTGTATTGTCTTCTGTCTTCTGCTTTTTTCTTTTGGTCATTGTATTGTCTTCTGTCTTCTTTCTTTTTCTTTTGGTCATTGTATTGTCTTCTGTCTTTTTCTATTGGTCATTGTATTGTCTTCTGTTTTTTTCTTTTGGACATTGTATTGTCTTCTGTCTTTTTCTTTTTGTCATTGTATTGTCTTCTGTCTTTTTCTTTTGGTCATTGTATTGTCCTCTGTCTTTTTCTTTTGGTCATTGCATTGTCTTCTGTCTTTTTGTTTTGGTCATTGTATTATCTTCTGTCTTTTTCTTTTGGTCATTGTATTGTCTTCTGTCTTTTTCTTTTGGTCATTGTATTGTCTTCTGTCTTTTTCTTTTGGTCATTGTATTGTCTTCTGTCTTTTTCTCTTGGTCATTGTATTGTCTTCTGTCTTTTTCTTTTGGTCATTGTATTGTCCTCTGTCTTTTTCTTTTGGTCATTGTATTGTCTTCTGTCTTTTACTTTTGGTCATTGTATTGTCTTCTGTCTTTTTCTTTTGGTCATTGTATTGTCTTCTGTCTTTTTCTTTTGGTCATTGTATTGTCTTCTGTCTTTTCTCTTGGTCATTGTATTGTCTTCTGTCTTTTTCTTTTGGTCATTGTATTGTCTTCTGTCTTTTTCTTTTGGTCATTGTATTGTCCTCTGTCTTTTTCTTTTGGTCATTGCATTGTCTTCTGTCTTTTTGTTTTGGTCATTGTATTATCTTCTGTCTTTTTCTTTTGGTCATTGTATTGTCTTCTGTCTTTTTCTTTTGGTCATTGTATTGTCTTCTGTCTTTTTCTTTTGGTCATTGTATTGTCTTCTGTCTTTTTCTTTTAGTCATTGTATTGTCTTCTGTCTTTTTCTTTTAGTCATTGTATTGTCTTCTGTCTTTTTCTATTGGTCATTGCATTGTCTTCTGTCTTTTTCTTTTGGTCATTGTATTGTCTTCTGTCTTTTTCTTTTAGTCATTGTATTGTCTTCTGTCTTTTTCTATTGGTCATTGCATTGTCTTCTGTCTTTTTCTTTTGGTCATTGTATTGTCTTCTGTCTTTTTCTTTTAGTCATTGTATTGTCTTCTGTCTTCTGTCTTTTTCTTTTGGTCATTGTATTGTCTTCTGTCTTTTTCTTTTAGTCATTGTATTGTCTTCTGTCTTTTTCTTTTAGTCATTGTATTGTCTTCTGTCTTTTTCTATTGGTCATTGCATTGTCTTCTGTCTTTTTCTTTTGGTCATTGTATTGTCTTCTGTCTTTTTCTTTTAGTCATTGTATTGTCCTCTGTCTTTTTCTTTTGGTCATTGTATTGTCCTCTGTCTTTTTCTTTTGGTCATTGTATTGTCTTCTGTTTTTTTCTTTTGGTCATTGTATTGTCTTCTGTCTTTTTCATTTAGTCATTGTATTGTCTTCTGTCTTTTTCTTTTAGTCATTGTATTGTCCTCTGTCTTTTTCTTTTGGTCATTGTATTGTCCTCTGTCTTTTTCTTTTGGTCATTGTATTGTCTTCTGTTTTTTTCTTTGGTCATTGTATTGTCTTCTGTTTTTTTCTTTTAGTCATTGTATTGTCTTCTGTCTTTTTCTTTTAGTCATTGTATTGTCTTCTGTCTTTTACTTTTGGTCATTGTATTGTCTTCTGTCTTTTTCTCTTGGTCATTGTATTGTCTTCTGTCTTTTTCTTTTGGTCATTGTATTGTCTTCTGTCTTTTTCTTTTGGTCATTGTATTGTCTTCTGTCTTTTTCATTTAGTCATTGTATTGTCTTCTGTCTTTTTCTTTTAGTCATTGTATTGTCCTCTGTCTTTTTCTTTTAGTCATTGTATTGTCCTCTGTCTTTTTCTTTTGGTCATTGTATTGTCTTCTGTTTTTTTCTTTGGTCATTGTATTGTCTTCTGTCTTTTTCTTTTAGTCATTGTATTGTCTTCTGTCTTTTTCTTTTAGTCATTGTATTGTCTTCTGTCTTTTACTTTTGGTCATTGTATTGTCTTCTGTCTTTTTCTTTTGGTCATTGTATTGTCTTCTGTCTTTTTCTTTTGGTCATTGTATTGTCTTCTGTCTTTTTCTTTTAGTCATTGTATTGTCTTCTGTCTTTTTCTTTTAGTCATTGTATTGTCTTCTGTCTTTTTCTATTGGTCATTGCATTGTCTTCTGTCTTTTTCTTTTGGTCATTGTATTGTCTTCTGTCTTTTTCTTTTAGTCATTGTATTGTCCTCTGTCTTTTTCTTTTGGTCATTGTATTGTCCTCTGTCTTTTTCTTTTGGTCATTGTATTGTCTTCTGTTTTTTTCTTTTGGTCATTGTATTGTCTTCTGTCTTTTTCTTTTAGTCATTGTATTGTCTTCTGTCTTTTTCTTTTAGTCATTGTATTGTCCTCTGTCTTTTTCTTTTGGTCATTGCATTGTCTTCTGTCTTTTTCTTTTAGTCATTGTATTGTCCTCTGTCTTTTTCTTTTGGTCATTGTATTGTCCTCTGTCTTTTTCTTTTGGTCATTGCATTGTCTTCTGTCTTTTTCTTTTGGTCATTGTATTGTCTTCTGTCTTTTTCTTTTAGTCATTGTATTGTCCTCTGTCTTTTTCTTTTGGTCATTGTATTGTCCTCTGTCTTTTTCTTTTGGTCATTGTATTGTCTTCTGCTTTTTTCTTTTGGTCATTGTATTGTCTTCTGTCTTTTTCTTTTAGTCATTGTATTGTCTTCTGTCTTTTTCTTTTGGTCATTGTATTGTCCTCTGTCTTTTTCTTTTGGTCATTGTATTGTCTTCTGTCTTTTACTTTTGGTCATTGTATTGTCTTCTGTCTTTTTCTTTTGGTCATTGTATTGTCTTCTGTCTTTTTCTTTTGGTCATTGTATTGTCTTCTGTCTTTTTCTCTTGGTCATTGTATTGTCTTCTGTCTTTTTCTTTTGGTCATTGTATTGTCTTCTGTCTTTTTCTTTTGGTCATTGTATTGTCTTCTGTCTTTTTCTTTTGGTCATTGCATTGTCTTCTGTCTTTTTCTTTTAGTCATTGTATTGTTTTCTGTCTTCTTTCTTTTTCTTTTGGTCATTGTATTGTCTTCTGTCTTCTGTCTTTTTCTTTTGGTCATTGTATTGTCTTCTGTCTTTTTCTTTTGGTCATTGTATTGTCTCCTGTCTTTTTCTTTTGGTCATTGCATTGTCTTTTGTCTTTTTCTTTTGGACATTGTATTGTCTTCTGTCTTTTTTTTTTGGTCATTGTATTGTCTTCTGTCTTTTTCTTTTGGTCATTGTATTGTCTTCTGTCTTTTGCTTTTGGTCATTGTATTGTCTTCTGTCTTCTGTCTTTTTCTTTTGGTCATTGTATTGTGTTCTGTCTTCTGTCTTTTGCTTTTGGTCATTGTATTGTCTTCTGTCTTCTGTCTTTTTCTTTTTGTCATTGTATTGTCTTCTGTCTTCTGTCTTTTTCTTTTGGTCATTGTATTGTCTTCTGCTTTTTTCTTTTGGTCATTGTATTGTCTTCTGTCTTTTTCTTTTGGTCATTGTATTGTCTTCTGTCTTTTTCTTTTGGTCATTGCATTGTCTTCTGTCTTTTTCTTTTAGTCATTGTATTGTCTTCTGTCTTCTGCTTTTTTCTTTTGGTCATTGTATTGTCTTCTGTCTTCTTTCTTTTTCTTTTGGTCATTGTATTGTCTTCTGTCTTTTTCTTTTAGTCATTGTATTGTCTTCTGTCTTCTGCTTTTTTCTTTTGGTCATTGTATTGTCTTCTGTCTTCTTTCTTTTTCTTTTTGTCATTGTATTGTCTTCTGTCTTCTTTCTTTTTCTTTTGGTCATTGTATTGTCTTCTGTCTTTTTCTTTTGGTCATTGTATTGTCCTCTGTCTTTTTCTTTTGGTCATTGTATTGTCTTCTGTCTTTTTCTTTTGGTCATTGTATTGTCTTCTGTCTTTTTCTTTTGGTCATTGTATTGTCTTCTGTCTTTTTCTTTTGGTCATTGTATTGTCTTCTGTCTTTTTCTTTTAGTCATTGTATTGTCTTCTGTCTTTTTCTTTTAGTCATTGTATTGTCTTCTGTCTTTTTCTATTGGTCATTGCATTGTCTTCTGTCTTTTTCTTTTGGTCATTGTATTGTCTTCTGTCTTTTTCTTTTAGTCATTGTATTGTCTTCTGTCTTTTTCTATTGGTCATTGCATTGTCTTCTGTCTTTTTCTTTTGGTCATTGTATTGTCTTCTGTCTTTTTCTTTTGGTCATTGTATTGTCTTCTGTCTTCTGTCTTTTTCTTTTGGTCATTGTATTGTCCTCTGTCTTTTTCTTTTGGTCATTGTATTGTCTTCTGTTTTTTTCTTTTGGTCATTGTATTGTCTTCTGTCTTTTTCTTTTAGTCATTGTATTGTCTTCTGTCTTTTTCTTTTGGTCATTGCATTGTCTTCTGTCTTTTTCTTTTAGTCATTGTATTGTCTTCTGTCTTCTGCTTTTTTCTTTTGGTCATTGTATTTTCTTCTGTCTTCTTTCTTTTTCTTTTGGTCATTGTATTGTCTTCTGTCTTTTTCTTTTAGTCATTGTATTGTCTTCTGTCTTCTGCTTTTTTCTTTTGGTCATTGTATTGTCTTCTGTCTTCTTTCTTTTTCTTTTTGTCATTGTATTGTCTTCTGTCTTCTTTCTTTTTCTTTTGGTCATTGTATTGTCTTCTGTCTTTTTCTTTTGGTCATTGTATTGTCCTCTGTCTTTTTCTTTTGGTCATTGTATTGTCTTCTGTCTTTTTCTTTTGGTCATTGTATTGTCTTCTGTCTTTTTCTTTTGGTCATTGTATTGTCTTCTGTCTTTTTCTTTTGGTCATTGTATTGTCTTCTGTCTTTTTCTTTTAGTCATTGTATTGTCTTCTGTCTTTTTCTTTTAGTCATTGTATTGTCTTCTGTCTTTTTCTATTGGTCATTGCATTGTCTTCTGTCTTTTTCTTTTGGTCATTGTATTGTCTTCTGTCTTTTTCTTTTAGTCATTGTATTGTCCTCTGTCTTTTTCTTTTGGTCATTGTATTGTCCTCTGTCTTTTTCTTTTGGTCATTGTATTGTCTTCTGTTTTTTTCTTTTGGTCATTGTATTGTCTTCTGTCTTTTTCTTTTAGTCATTGTATTGTCTTCTGTCTTTTTCTTTTAGTCATTGTATTGTCCTCTGTCTTTTTCTTTTGGTCATTGTATTGTCTTCTGTCTTTTTCTTTTAGTCATTGTATTGTCCTCTGTCTTTTTCTTTTGGTCATTGTATTGTCTTCTGTCTTTTACTTTTGGTCATTGTATTGTCTTCTGTCTTTTTCTTTTGGTCATTGCATTGGCTTCTGTCTTTTTCTTTTAGTCATTGTATTGTTTTCTGTCTTCTGTCTTTTTCTTTTGGTCATTGCATTGTCTTCTGTCTTTTTCTTTTGGTCATTGTATTGTCTTCTGTCTTTTTCTTTTAGTCATTGTATTGTCCTCTGTCTTTTTCTTTTGGTCATTGTATTGTCCTCTGTCTTTTTCTTTTGGTCATTGTATTGTCTTCTGTTTTTTTTCTTTTGGTCATTGTATTGTCTTCTGTCTTTTTCTTTTAGTCATTGTATTGTCTTCTGTCTTTTTCTTTTAGTCATTGTATTGTCCTCTGTCTTTTTCTTTTGGTCATTGTATTGTCCTCTGTCTTTTTCTTTTGGTCATTGTATTGTCTTCTGTTTTTTTCTTTTGGTCATTGTATTGTCTTCTGTCTTTTTCTTTTAGTCATTGTATTGTCTTCTGTCTTTTTCTTTTAGTCATTGTATTGTCTTCTGTCTTTTACTTTTGGTCATTGTATTGTCTTCTGTCTTTTTCTCTTAGTCATTGTATTGTCTTCTGTCTTTTTCTTTTGGTCATTGTATTGTCTTCTGTCTTTTTCTTTTGGTCATTGTATTGTCTTCTGTCTTTTTCTTTTGGTCATTGCATTGTCTTCTGTCTTTTTCTTTTAGTCATTGTATTGTTTTCTGTCTTCTGTCTTTTTCTTTTGGTCATTGTATTGTCTTCTGTCTTCTGTCTTTTTCTTTTGGTCATTGTATTGTCTTCTGTCTTTTTCTTTTGGTCATTGTATTGTCTCCTGTCTTTTTCTTTTGGTCATTGCATTGTCTTTTGTCTTTTTCTTTTGGTCATTGTATTGTCTTCTGTCTTTTTTTTTTGGTCATTGTATTGTCTTCTGTCTTTTTCTTTTGGTCATTGTATTGTCTTCTGTCTTTTGCTTTTGGTCATTGTATTGTCTTCTGTCTTCTGTCTTTTTCTTTTGGTCATTGTATTGTGTTCTGTCTTCTGTCTTTTGCTTTAGGTCATTGTATTGTCTTCTGTCTTCTGTCTTTTTCTTTTTGTCATTGTATTGTCTTCTGTCTTCTGTCTTTTTCTTTTGGTCATTGTATTGTCTTCTGCTTTTTTCTTTTGGTCATTGTATTGTCTTCTGTCTTTTTCTTTTGGTCATTGTATTGTCTTCTGTCTTTTTCTTTTGGTCATTGCATTGTCTTCTGTCTTTTTCTTTTAGTCATTGTATTGTCTTCTTTCTTCTGCTTTTTTCTTTTGGTCATTGTATTGTCTTCTGTCTTCTTTCTTTTTCTTTTGGTCATTGTATTGTCTTCTGTCTTTTTCTATTGGTCATTGTATTGTCTTCTGTTTTTTTCTTTTGGTCATTGTATTGTCTTCTGTCTTTTTCTTTTTGTCATTGTATTGTCTTCTGTCTTTTTCTTTTGGTCATTGTATTGTCCTCTGTCTTTTTCTTTTGGTCATTGCATTGTCTTCTGTCTTTTTGTTTTGGTCATTGTATTATCTTCTGTCTTTTTCTTTTGGTCATTGTATTGTCTTCTGTCTTTTTCTTTTGGTCATTGTATTGTCTTCTGTCTTTTTCTTTTGGTCATTGTATTGTCTTCTGTCTTTTTCTCTTGGTCATTGTATTGTCTTCTGTCTTTTTCTTTTAGTCATTGTATTGTCCTCTGTCTTTTTCTTTTGGTCATTGTATTGTCTTCTGTCTTTTACTTTTGGTCATTGTATTGTCTTCTGTCTTTTTCTTTTGGTCATTGTATTGTCTTCTGTCTTTTTCTTTTGGTCATTGTATTGTCTTCTGTCTTTTTCTCTTGGTCATTGTATTGTCTTCTGTCTTTTTCTTTTGGTCATTGTATTGTCTTCTGTCTTTTTCTTTTGGTCATTGCATTTTCTTCTGTCTTTTTCTTTTAGTCATTGTATTGTTTTCTGTCTTCTGTCTTTTTCTTTTGGTCATTGTATTGTCTTCTGTCTTCTGTCTTTTTCTTTTGGTCATTGTATTGTCTTCTGCCTTTTTCTTTTGGTCATTGTATTGTCTTCTGTCTTTTTCTTTTGGTCATTGTATTGTCTTCTGTCTTTTTCTTTTGGTCATTGTATTGTCTTCTGTCTTTTGCTTTTGGTCATTGTATTGTCTTCTGTCTTCTGTCTTTTTCTTTTGATCATTGTATTGTCTTCTGTCTTCTGTCTTTTGCTTTTGGTCATTGTATTGTCTTCTGTCTTCTGCTTTTTTCTTTTGGTCATTGTATTGTCTTCTGTCTTCTTTCTTTTTCTTTTGGTCATTGTATTGTCTTCTTTCTTTTTCTTTTGGTCATTGTATTGTCCTCTGTCTTTTTCTTTTGGTCATTGTATTGTCTTCTGTCTTTTTCTTTTGGTGATTGTATTGTCTTCTGTCTTTTTCTTTTGGTCATTGTATTGTCTTCTGTCTTTTTCTTTTAGTCATTGTATTGTCTTCTGTCGTTTTCTTTTGGTGATTGTATTGTCTTCTGTCTTTTTCTTTTGGTGATTGTATTTTCTTGTGTCTTTTTCTTTTGGTCATTGTATTGTCTTCTGTCTTTTTCTTTTGGTCATTGTATTGTCTTCTGTCTTTTTCTCTTGGTCTTTGTATTGTCTTCTGTCTTTTTCATTTGGTCATTGTATTGTCTTCTTTCTTTTGGTCATTGTATTGTCTTCTGTCCTTTTCTTTTTGTCATTGTATTGTCTTCTGTCTTTTTCTTTTGGTCATTGCATTGTCTTCTGTCTTCTGTCTTTTTCTTTTGGTCATTGTATTGTCTTCTGTCTTTTTCTTTTGGTCATTGTATTGTCTTCTGTCTTTTTCTTTTGGTCATTGTATTGTCTTCTGTCTTTTTCTCTTGGTCATTGTATTGTCTTCTGTCTTTTTCTTTTGGTCATTGTATTGTCTTCTGTCTTTTTCTTTTGGTCATTGCATTGTCTTCTGTCTTTTTCTTTTAGTCATTGTATTGTTTTCTGTCTTCTGTCTTTTTCTTTTGGTCATTGTATTGTCTTCTGTCTTCTGTCTTTTTCTTTTGGTCATTGTATTGTCTTCTTTCTTTTTCTTTTGGTCATTGTATTGTCTCCTGTCTTTTTCTTTTGGTCATTGCATTGTCTTTTGTCTTTTTCTTTTGGACATTGTATTGTCTTCTGTCTTTTTTTTTTTGGTCATTGTATTGTCTTCTGTCTTTTTCTTTTGGTCATTGTATTGTCTTCTGTCTTTTGCTTTTGGTCATTGTATTGTCTTCTGTCTTCTGTCTTTTTCTTTTGGTCATTGTATTGTGTTCTGTCTTCTGTCTTTTGCTTTTGGTCATTGTATTGTCTTCTGTCTCCTGTCTTTTTCTTTTGGTCATTGTATTGTCTTCTGTCTTTTTCTTTTGGTCATTGTATTGTCTTCTGTCTTTTTCTTTTGGTCATTGTATTGTCTTCTGTCTTTTGCTTTTGGTCATTGTATTGTCTTCTGTCTTCTGTCTTTTTCTTTTGGTCATTGTATTGTGTTCTGTCTTCTGTCTTTTGCTTTTGGTCATTGTATTGTCTTCTGTCTCCTGTCTTTTTCTTTTTGTCATTGTATTGTCTTCTGTCTTCTGTCTTTTTCTTTTGGTCATTGTATTGTCTTCTGTCTTTTTCTTTTGGTCATTGTATTGTCTTCTGTCTTTTTCTTTTGGTCATTGCATTGTCTTCTGTCTTTTTCTTTTAGTCATTGTATTGTCTTCTGTCTTCTGTTTTTTTCTTTTGGTCATTGTATTGTCTTCTGTCTTCTTTCTTTTTCTTTTGGTCATTGTATTGTCTTCTGTCTTTTTCTATTGGTCATTGTATTGTCTTCTGTTTTTTTCTTTTGGTCATTGTATTGTCTTCTGTCTTTTTCTTTTAGTCATTGTATTGTCTTCTGTCTTTTTCTTTTGGTCATTGTATTGTCTTCTGTCTTTTTCTTTTGGTCATTGTATTGTCTTCTGTCTTTTTGGTTTGGTCATTGTATTGTCTTCTGTCTTTTTCTTTTGGTCATTGTATTGTCTTCTGTCTTTTTCTTTTGGTCATTGTATTGTCTTCTGTCTTTTTCTTTTGGTCATTGTATTGTCTTCTGTCTTTTTCTCTTGGTCATTGTATTGTCTTCTGTCTTTTTCTTTTGGTCATTGTATTGTCTTCTGTCTTTTGCTTTTGGTCATTGTATTGTCTTCTGTCTTCTGTCTTTTTCTTTTGGTCATTGTATTGTGTTCTGTCTTCTGTCTTTTGCTTTTGGTCATTGTATTGTCTTCTGTCTCCTGTCTTTTTCTTTTGGTCATTGTATTGTCTTCTGTCTTTTTCTTTTGGTCATTGTATTGTCTTCTGTCTTTTTCTTTTGGTCATTGTATTGTCTTCTGTCTTTTGCTTTTGGTCATTGTATTGTCTTCTGTCTTCTGTCTTTTTCTTTTGGTCATTGTATTGTGTTCTGTCTTCTGTCTTTTGCTTTTGGTCATTGTATTGTCTTCTGTCTCCTGTCTTTTTCTTTTTGTCATTGTATTGTCTTCTGTCTTCTGTCTTTTTCTTTTGGTCATTGTATTGTCTTCTGTCTTTTTCTTTTGGTCATTGTATTGTCTTCTGTCTTTTTCTTTTGGTCATTGCATTGTCTTCTGTCTTTTTCTTTTAGTCATTGTATTGTCTTCTGTCTTCTGTTTTTTTCTTTTGGTCATTGTATTGTCTTCTGTCTTCTTTCTTTTTCTTTTGGTCATTGTATTGTCTTCTGTCTTTTTCTATTGGTCATTGTATTGTCTTCTGTTTTTTTCTTTTGGTCATTGTATTGTCTTCTGTCTTTTTCTTTTAGTCATTGTATTGTCTTCTGTCTTTTTCTTTTGGTCATTGTATTGTCTTCTGTCTTTTTCTTTTGGTCATTGTATTGTCTTCTGTCTTTTTGGTTTGGTCATTGTATTGTCTTCTGTCTTTTTCTTTTGGTCATTGTATTGTCTTCTGTCTTTTTCTTTTGGTCATTGTATTGTCTTCTGTCTTTTTCTTTTGGTCATTGTATTGTCTTCTGTCTTTTTCTCTTGGTCATTGTATTGTCTTCTGTCTTTTTCTTTTGGTCATTGTATTGTCCTCTGTCTTTTTCTTTTGGTCATTGTATTGTCTTCTGTCTTTTACTTTTAGTCATTGTATTGTCTTCTGTCTTTTTCTTTTGGTCATTGTATTATCTTCTGTCTTTTTCTTTTGGTCATTGTATTGTCTTCTGTCTTTTTCTCTTGGTAATTGTATTGTCTTCTGTCTTTTTCTTTTGGTCATTGCATTGTCTTCTGTCTTTTTCTTTTAGTCATTGTATTGTTTTCTGTCTTCTGTCTTTTTCTTTTGGTCATTGTATTGTCTTCTGTCTTCTGTCTTTTTCTTTTGGTCATTGTATTGTCTTCTGCCTTTTTCTTTTGGTCATTGTATTGTCTCCTGTCTTTTTCTTTTGGTCATTGTATTGTCTTCTGTCTTTTGCTTTTGGTCATTGTATTGTCTTCTGTCTTCTGTCTTTTTCTTTTGGTCATTGTATTGTGCTCTGTCTTCTGTCTTTTGCTTTGGTCATTGTATTGTCTTCTGTCTTCTGCTTTTTTCTTTTAGTCATTGTATTGTCTTCTGTCTTCTTTCTTTTTCTTTTGGTCATTGTATTGTCTTCTTTCTTTTTCTTTTGGTCATTGTATTGTCCTCTGTCTTTTTCTTTTGGTCATTGTATTGTCTTCTGTCTTTTTCTTTTGGTCATTGTATTGTCTTCTGTCTTTTTCTTTAGGTCATTGTATTGTCTTCTGTCTTTTTCTTTTAGTCATTGTATTGTCTTCTGTCTTCTTTCTTTTTCTTTTGGTCATTGTATTGTCTTCTGTCTTTTTCTTTTGGTCATTGTATTGTCTTCTGTCTTTTTCTTTAGGTCATTGTATTGTCTTCTGTCTTTTTCTTTTAGTCATTGTATTGTCTTCTGTCTTCTTTCTTTTTCTTTTGGTCATTGTATTTTCTTGTGTCTTTTTCTTTTGGTCATTGTATTGTCTTCTGTCTTTTTCTTTTGGTCATTGTATTGTCTTCTGTCTTTTTCTCTTGGTCATTGTATTGTCTTCTGTCTTTTTCATTTGGTCATTGTATTGTCTTCTTTCAATTGGTCATTGTATTGTCTTCTGTCCTTTTCTTTTTGTCATTGTATTGTCTTCTGTCGTTTTCTTTTGGTCATTGCATTGTCTTCTGTCTTCTGTCTTTTTCTTTTGGTCATTGTATTGTCTTCTGTCTTTTTCTTTTGGTCATTGTATTGTCTTCTGTCTTTTTCATTTGGTCATTGTATTGTCTTCTGTCTTTTTCTTTTGGTCATTGTATTGTCTTCTGTCTTTTTCATTTGGTCATTGTATTGTCTTCTGTCTTTTTCTTTTAGTCATTGTAGTATCTTCTGTCTTCTGTCTTTTGGTCATTGTATTGTCTTCTGTCTTTTTCTTTTGGTCATTGTATTGTCTTCTGTCTTTTTCTTTTGGTCATTGTATTGTCTTCTGTCTTCTGTCTTTTTCTTTTGGTCATTGTATTGTCTTCTGTCTTTTTCTTTTAGTCATTGTATTGTCTTCTGTCGTTTTATTTTGGTGATTGTATTGTCTTCTGTCTTTTTCATTTGGTCATTGTATTGTCTTCTGTCTTTTTCTTTTGGTCATTGTATTGTCTTTTGTCTTTTTCATTTGGTCATTGTATTGTCTTCTGTCTTTTTCTTTTAGTCATTGTATTATCTTCTGTCTTCTGTCTTTTGGTCATTGTATTGTCTTCTGTCTTTTTCTTTTGGTCATTGTATTGTCTTCTGTCTTTTTCTTTTGGTCATTGTATTGTCTTCTGTCTTTTTCTTTTAGTCATTGTATTGTCTTCTGTCGTTTTCTTTTGGTGATTGTATTGTCTTCTGTCTTTTTCTTTTGGTGATTGTATTTTCTTGTGTCTTTTTCTTTTGGTCATTGTATTGTCTTCTGTCTTTTTCTTTTGGTCATTGTATTGTCTTCTGTCTTTTTCTCTTGGTCATTGCATTGTCTTCTGTCTTTTTCATTCGGTCATTGTATTGTCTTCTTTCTTTTGGTCATTGTATTGTCTTCTGTCCTTTTCTTTTTGTCAATGTATTGTCTTCTGTCTTTTTCTTTTGGTCATTGCATTGTCTTCTGTCTTCTGTCTTTTTCTTTTGGTCATTGTATTGTCTTCTGTCTTTTTCTTTTGGTCATTGTATTGTCTTCTGTCTTTTTCTTTTGGTCATTGCATTGTCTTCTGTCATCTGTCTTTTTCTTTTGGTCATTGTATTGTCTTCTGTCCTTTTCTTTTGGTCATTGTATTGTCTTCTGTCTTTTTCTTTTGGTCATTGCATTGTCTTCTGTCTTCTGTCTTTTTCTTTTGGTCATTGTATTGTCTTCTGTCTTTTTCTTTTGGTCATTGTATTGTCTTCTGTCTTTTTCTTTTGGTCATTGTATTGTCTTCTGACTTCTGTCTTTTTCTTTTGGTCATTGTATTGTCTTCTGACTTTTTCTTTTGGTCATTGCATTGTCTTCTGTCTTTTTCTTTTGGTCATTGTATTGTCTTCTGTCTTTTTCATTTGGTCATTGTATTGGCTTCTGTCTTTTTCTTTTGGTCATTGTATTGTCTTCTGTCTTTTTCTTTTGGTCATTGTATTGTCTTCTGACTTCTGTCTTTTTCTTTTGGTCATTGTATTGTCCTCTGTCTTTTTCTTTTGGTCATTGTATTGTCTTCTGTCTTTTTCTTTTGGTCATTGTATTGTCTTCTGACTTCTGTCTTTTTCTTTTGGTCATTGTATTGTCCTCTGTCTTTTTCTTTTGGTCATTGTATTGTCTTCTGTCTTTTTCTTTTGGTCATTATATTGTCTTCTGACTTTTGTCTTTTTCTTTTGGTCATTGTATTGTCTTCTGTCTTTTTCCTTTAGTCATTGTATTGTCTTCTGTCTTTTTCTTTTCGTGATTGTATTGTCTTCTGTCTTTTTCCTTTAGTCATTGTATTGTCTTCTGTCTTTTTCTTTTCGTGATTGTATTGTCTTCTGACTTTTTCTTTTGGTCATTGTATTATCTTCTGTCTTTTTGTTTTGGTCATTGTATTGTCTTCTGTCTTTTTCTCTTGGTCTTTGTATTGTCTTCTGTCTTTTTCTTTTGGTCATTGTATTGTCTTCTGCCTTTTTCTTTTGGTGATTGTATTGTCTTCTGTCTTTTTCTATTGGTCATTGTATTGTCTTCTGTCTTTTTCTATTGGTCATTGTATTGTCTTCTGTCTTTTTCTTTTGGTCATTGTATTGTCTTCTGACTTCTGTCTTTTTCTTTTGGTCATTGTATTGTCCTCTGTCTTTTTCTTTTGGTCATTGTATTGTCCTCTGTCTTTTTCTTTTGGTCATTGTATTGTCTTCTGTCTTTTTCTTTTGGTCATTGTATTGTCTTCTGTCTTTTTCTTTTGGTCATTGTATTGTCTTCTGTCTTTTTCTTTTGGTCATTGTATTGTCTTCTGTCTTTTTCTTTTGGTCATTGTATTGTCTTCTGACTTCTGTCTTTTTCTTTTGGTCATTGTATTGTCTTCTG
This sequence comes from Bathymodiolus brooksi, assembly GCA_963680875.1. NCBI lineage: Eukaryota > Metazoa > Mollusca > Bivalvia > Mytilida > Modiolidae > Bathymodiolus > Bathymodiolus brooksi. The sequence goes on along the minus strand of OY804578.1, from coordinate 49,145,674 downwards.
TCTTTTTCCTTTAGTCATTGTATTGTCTTCTGTCTTTTTCTTTTCGTGATTGTATTGTCTTCTGTCTTTTTCCTTTAGTCATTGTATTGTCTTCTGTCTTTTTCTTTTCGTGATTGTATTGTCTTCTGACTTTTTCTATTGGTCATTGTATTGTCTTCTGTCTTTTTCTATTGGTCATTGTATTGTCTTCTGTCTTTTTCTATTGGTCATTGTATTGTCTTCTGTCTTTTTCTTTTGGTCATTGTATTGTCTTCTGTCTTTTTCTTTTGGTCATTGTATTGTCTTCTGTCTTTTTCTATTGGTCATTGTATTGTCTTCTGTCTTTTACTTTTGGTCATTGTATTGTCTTCAGTCTTTTTCTTTTAGTCATTGTATTGTCTTCTGTCTTTTTCTATTGGTGATTGTATTGTCTTCTGTCTTTTTCTATTGGTCATTGTATTGTCTTCTGTCTTTTTCTTTTAGTCATTGTATTGTCTTCTGTCTTTTTCTTTTAGTCATTGTATTGTCTTCTGTCTTCTGTCTTTTTCTTTTGGTTATTGTATTGTCTTCTGTCTTTTTCTTTTAGTCATTGTATTGTCTTCTGTCTTTTTCTCTTGGTCATTGTATTGTCTTCTGTCTTTTTCTATTGGTCATTGTATTGTCTTCTGTCTTTTTCTTTTGGTCATTGTATTGTCTTCAGTCTTTTTCTTTTAGTCATTGTATTGTCCTCTGTCTTTTTCTTTTGGTCATTGTATTGTCTTCTGTCTTTTTCTTTTAGTCATTGTATTGTCTTCTGTCTTTTTCTTTTGGTCATTGTATTGTCTTCTGTCTTTTTCTTTTGGTCATTGTATTGTCTTCTGTCTTTTTCTTTTGGTCATTGTATTGTCTTCTGTCTTTTTCTTTTGGTCATTGTATTGTCTTCTGTCTTTTTCTTTTAGTCATTGTATTGTCTTCTGTCTTTTTCTATTAGTCATTGTATTGTCTTCTGTCTTTTTCTATTGGTCATTGCATTGTCTTCTGTCTTTTTCTTTTGGTCATTGTATTGTCTTCTGTCTTTTTCTATTGGTCATTGCATTGTCTTCTGTCTTTTTCTTTTAGTCATTGTATTGTCTTCTGTCTTTTTCTATTGGTCATTGCATTGTCTTCTGTCTTTTTCTTTTAGTCATTGTATTGTCTTCTGTCTTTTTCTATTGGTCATTGCATTGTCTTCTGTCTTTTTGTTTTGGTCATTGCATTGTCTTCTGTTTTTTTCTTTTGGTCATTGTATTGTCTTTTGTTTTTTTCTTTTGGTCATTGTATTGTCTTCTGTCTTTTTCTTTTGGTCATTGTATTGTCTTCTGTCTTCTGTCTTTTTCTTTTGGTCATTGTATTGTCTTCTGTCTTTTTCTTTTAGTCATTGTATTGTCTTCTGTCGTTTTCTTTTGGTGATTGTATTGTCTTCTGTCTTTTTCTTTTGGTGATTGTATTTTCTTGTGTCTTTTTCTTTTGGTCATTGTATTGTCTTCTGTCTTTTTCTTTTAGTCATTGTATTGTCTTCTGTCTTCTGTCTTTTTCTTTTGGTCATTGTATTGTCTTCTGACTTTTTCTTTTGGTCATTGCATTGTCTTCTGTCTTTTTCTTTTGGTCATTGCATTGTCTTCTGTCTTCTGTCTTTTTCTTTTGGTCATTGTATTTTCTTCTGTCCTTTTCTTTTGGTCATTGTATTGTCTTCTGTCTTTTTCTTTTGGTCATTGCATTGTCTTCTGTCTTCTGTCTTTTTCTTTTGGTCATTGTATTGTCTTCTGTCTTTTTCTTTTGGTCATTGTATTGTCTTCTGTCTTTTTCTTTTGGTCATTGTATTGTCTTCTGTCTTCTGTCTTTTTCTTTTGGTCATTGTATTGTCTTCTGTCTTCTGTCTTTTTCTTTTGGTCATTGCATTGTCTTCTGTCTTTTTCTTTTGGTCATTGTATTGTCTTCTGTCTTTTTCATTTGGTCATTGTATTGGCTTCTGTCTTTTTCTTTTGGTCATTGTATTGTCTTCTGTCTTTTTCTTTTGGTCATTGTATTGTCTTCTGACTTCTGTCTTTTTCTTTTGGTCATTGTATTGTCCTCTGTCTTTTTCTTTTGGTCATTGTATTGTCTTCTGACTTCTGTCTTTTTCTTTTGGTCATTGTATTGTCCTCTGTCTTTTTCTTTTGGTCATTGTATTGTCTTCTGTCTTTTTCTTTTGGTCATTGTATTGTCTTCTGACTTCTGTCTTTTTCTTTTAGTCATTGTATTGTCTTCTGTCTTTTTCTATTGGTGATTGTATTGTCTTCTGTCTTTTTCTATTGGTCATTGTATTGTCTTCTGTCTTTTTCTTTTAGTCATTGTATTGTCTTCTGTCTTTTTCTTTTAGTCATTGTATTGTCTTCTGTCTTCTGTCTTTTTCTTTTGGTTATTGTATTGTCTTCTGTCTTTTTCTTTTAGTCATTGTATTGTCTTCTGTCTTTTTCTCTTGGTCATTGTATTGTCTTCTGTCTTTTTCTATTGGTCATTGTATTGTCTTCTGTCTTTTTCTTTTGGTCATTGTATTGTCTTCAGTCTTTTTCTTTTAGTCATTGTATTGTCCTCTGTCTTTTTCTTTTGGTCATTGTATTGTCTTCTGTCTTTTTCTTTTAGTCATTGTATTGTCTTCTGTCTTTTTCTTTTGGTCATTGTATTGTCTTCTGTCTTTTTCTTTTGGTCATTGTATTGTCTTCTGTCTTTTTCTTTTGGTCATTGTATTGTCTTCTGTCTTTTTCTTTTGGTCATTGTATTGTCTTCTGTCTTTTTCTTTTAGTCATTGTATTGTCTTCTGTCTTTTTCTATTAGTCATTGTATTGTCTTCTGTCTTTTTCTATTGGTCATTGCATTGTCTTCTGTCTTTTTCTTTTGGTCATTGTATTGTCTTCTGTCTTTTTCTATTGGTCATTGCATTGTCTTCTGTCTTTTTCTTTTAGTCATTGTATTGTCTTCTGTCTTTTTCTATTGGTCATTGCATTGTCTTCTGTCTTTTTCTTTTAGTCATTGTATTGTCTTCTGTCTTTTTCTATTGGTCATTGCATTGTCTTCTGTCTTTTTGTTTTGGTCATTGCATTGTCTTCTGTTTTTTTCTTTTGGTCATTGTATTGTCTTTTGTTTTTTTCTTTTGGTCATTGTATTGTCTTCTGTCTTTTTCTTTTGGTCATTGTATTGTCTTCTGTCTTCTGTCTTTTTCTTTTGGTCATTGTATTGTCTTCTGTCTTTTTCTTTTAGTCATTGTATTGTCTTCTGTCGTTTTCTTTTGGTGATTGTATTGTCTTCTGTCTTTTTCTTTTGGTGATTGTATTTTCTTGTGTCTTTTTCTTTTGGTCATTGTATTGTCTTCTGTCTTTTTCTTTTAGTCATTGTATTGTCTTCTGTCTTCTGTCTTTTTCTTTTGGTCATTGTATTGTCTTCTGACTTTTTCTTTTGGTCATTGCATTGTCTTCTGTCTTTTTCTTTTGGTCATTGCATTGTCTTCTGTCTTCTGTCTTTTTCTTTTGGTCATTGTATTTTCTTCTGTCCTTTTCTTTTGGTCATTGTATTGTCTTCTGTCTTTTTCTTTTGGTCATTGCATTGTCTTCTGTCTTCTGTCTTTTTCTTTTGGTCATTGTATTGTCTTCTGTCTTTTTCTTTTGGTCATTGTATTGTCTTCTGTCTTTTTCTTTTGGTCATTGTATTGTCTTCTGTCTTCTGTCTTTTTCTTTTGGTCATTGTATTGTCTTCTGTCTTCTGTCTTTTTCTTTTGGTTATTGCATTGTCTTCTGTCTTTTTCTTTTGGTCATTGTATTGTCTTCTGTCTTTTTCATTTGGTCATTGTATTGGCTTCTGTCTTTTTCTTTTGGTCATTGTATTGTCTTCTGTCTTTTTCTTTTGGTCATTGTATTGTCTTCTGACTTCTGTCTTTTTCTTTTGGTCATTGTATTGTCCTCTGTCTTTTTCTTTTGGTCATTGTATTGTCTTCTGACTTCTGTCTTTTTCTTTTGGTCATTGTATTGTCCTCTGTCTTTTTCTTTTGGTCATTGTATTGTCTTCTGTCTTTTTCTTTTGGTCATTGTATTGTCTTCTGACTTCTGTCTTTTTCTTTTGGTCATTGTATTGTCTTCTGTCTTTTTCCTTTAGTCATTGTATTGTCTTCTGTCTTTTTCTTTTCGTGATTGTATTGTCTTCAGTTTTTTTCCTTTAGTCATTGTATTGTCTTCTGTCTTTTTCTTTTCGTGATTGTATTGTCTTCTGACTTTTTCTTTTGGTCATTGTATTATCTTCTGTCTTTTTGTTTTGGTCATTGTATTGTCTTCTGTCTTTTTCTTTTGGTCATTGTATTATCTTCTGTCTTTTTCTTTTGGTCATTGTATTGTCTTCTGTCTTTTTCTTTTGGTCATTGTATTGTCTTCTGCCTTTTTCTTTTGGTCATTGTATTGTCTTCTGTCTTTTTCTATTGGTCATTGTATTGTCTTCTGTCTTTTTCTATTGGTCATTGTATTGTCTTCTGTCTTTTTTTTTGGTCATTGTATTGTCTTCTGTCTTTTTCTTTTGGTCATTGTATTGTCTTCTGTCTTTTTCTTTTGGTCATTGTATTGTCCTCTGTCTTTTTCTTTTGGTCATTGTATTGTCTTCTGTCTTTTTCTTTTGGTCATTGTATTGTCTTCTGTCTTTTTCTTTTGGTCATTGTATTGTCTTCTGACTTCTGTCTTTTTCTTTTGGTCATTGTATTGTATTCTGTCTTTTTCCTTTAGTCATTGTATTGTCTTTTGTCTTTTTCTTTTCGTGATTGTATTGTCTTCTGTCTTTTTCTTTTAGTCATTGTATTGTCTTCTGTCTTTTTCTTTTCGTGATTGTATTGTCTTCTGACTTTTTCTATTGGTCATTGTATTGTCTTCTGTCTTTTTCTTTTGGTCATTGTATTGTCTTCTGTCTTTTTCTATTGGTCATTGTATTGTCTTCTGTCTTTTTCTTTTGGTCATTGTATTGTCTTCTGTCTTTTTCTTTTGGTCATTGTATTGTCTTCTGTCTTTTTCTATTGGTCATTGTATTGTCTTCTGTCTTTTTCTTTTGGTCATTGTATTGTCTTCTGTCTTTTTCTTTTAGTCATTGTATTGTCTTCTGTCTTCTGTCTTTTTCTTTTGGTTATTGTATTGTCTTCTGTCTTTTTCTTTTGGTCATTGTATTGTCTTCTGTCTTTTTCTCTTGGTCATTGTATTGTCTTCTGTCTTTTTCTATTGGTCATTGTATTGTCTTCTGTCTTTTTCTTTTGGTCATTGTATTGTCTTCAGTCTTTTTCTTTTAGTCATTGTATTGTCCTCTGTCTTTTTCTTTTGGTCATTGTATTGTCTTCTGTCTTTTTCTTTTGGTCATTGTATTGTCTTCTGTCTTTTTCTTTTGGTCATTGTATTGTCTTCTGTCTTTTTCTTTTGGTCATTGTATTGTCTTCTGTCTTTTTCTTTTGGTCATTGTATTGTCTTCTGTCTTTTTCTTTTGGTCATTGTATTGTCTTCTGTCTTTTTCTTTTAGTCATTGTATTGTCTTCTGTCTTTTTCTTTTAGTCATTGTATTGTCTTCTGTCTTTTTCTATTGGTCATTGCATTGTCTTCTGTCTTTTTCTTTTGGTCATTGCATTGTCTTCTGTCTTTTTCTATTGGTCATTGCATTGTCTTCTGTCTTTTTCTTTTAGTCATTGTATTGTCTTCTGTCTTTTTCTATTGGTCATTGCATTGTCTTCTGTCTTTTTCTTTTAGTCATTGTATTGTCTTCTGTCTTTTTCTATTGGTCATTGCATTGTCTTCTGTCTTTTTCTTTTGGTCATTGCATTGTCTTCTGTTTTTTTCTTTTGGTCATTGTATTGTCTTCTGCCTTTTTCTTTTGGTCATTGCATTGTCTTCTGTTTTTTTCTTTTGGTAATTGTATTGTCTTCTGTTTTTTTCTTTTGGTCATTGCATTGTCTTCTGTTTTTTTCATTTGGTCATTGTATTGTCTTCTGTTTTTTTCTTTTGGTCATTGTATTGTCTTCTGTCTTTTTCTTTTAGTCATTGTATTGTCCTCTGTCTTTTTCTTTTGTTCATTGTATTGTCTTCTGTCTTTTTCTTTTGGTCATTGTATTGTCTTCTGTCTTTTTCTTTTGGTCATTGTATTGTCTTCTGTCTTTTTCTTTTGGTCATTGTATTGTCTTCTGTCTTTTTCTTTTGGTCATTGTATTGTCTTCTGTCTTTTTCTTTTGGTCATTGTATTGTCTTCTGTCTTTTTCTTTTAGTCATTGTATTGTCTTCTGTCTTTTTCTATTGGTCATTGCATTGTCTTCTGTCTTTTTCTTTTGGTCATTGCATTGTCTTCTGTCTTTTTCTATTGGTCATTGCATTGTCTTCTGTCTTTTTCTTTTGGTCATTGTATTGTCTTCTGTCTTTTTCTATTGGTCATTGCATTGTCTTCTGTCTTTTTCTATTGGTCATTGTATTGTCTTCTGTCTTTTTCTTTTGTTCATTGTATTGTCTTCTGCCTTTTTCTTTTGTTCATTGTATTGTCTTCTGTCTTTTTCTTTTGGTCATTGTATTGTCTTCTGTCTTTTTCTATTGGTCATTGCATTGTCTTCTGTCTTTTTCTATTGGTCATTGTATTGTCTTCTGTCTTTTTCTTTTGTTCATTGTATTGTCTTCTGCCTTTTTCTTTTGGTCATTGTATTGTCTTCTGTTTTTTTCTTTTGGTCATTGTATTGTCTTCTGTCTTTTTCTTTTGGTGATTGTATTGTCTTCTGTCTTTTTCTTTTGGTCATTGTATTGTCTTCTGTCTTTTTCTTTTGGGGATTGCATTGTCTTCTGTTTTTTTCATTTGGTCATTGTATTGTCTTCTGTTTTTTTCTTTTGGTCATTGTATTGTCTTCTTTCTTTTGGTCATTGTATTGTCTTCTGTCTTTTTCTTTTAGTCATTGTATTGTCCTCTGTCTTTTTCTTTTGTTCATTGTATTGTTATCTGTCTTTTTCCTTTGGTCATTGTATTGTCTTCTGTCTTTTTCTATTGGTCATTGTATTGTCTTCTGTCTTTTTCTTTTGGTCATTGTATTGTCTTCTGTCTTCTGTCTTTTTCTTTTGGTCATTGTATTGTCTTCTGTCTTTTTCTTTTGGTCATTGTATTGTCTTCTGTCTTTTTCTTTTGGTCATTGTATTGTCTTCTGTCTTTTGGTCATTGTATTGTCTCCTGTCTTTTTCTTTTGGTCATTGTATTGTCTTCTGACTTTTTGTTTTGGTCATTGTATTGTCTTCTGTCTTTTTCTTTTGGTCATTGTATTGTCTTCTGTCTTTTTCTTTTGGTGATTGTATTGTCTTCTGTCTTCGATTTACAGCTTGTGATTACCCCATTATCTTCAAACTTTTCTTGTGGATTGAACAATTATAACATTAAACCTCTAGATTTTAAATTAATAAATTGGAAGCTCTAGATTTATATTTATAATTTGGAAGCTCTAGATGTGACAATAGCAGCATTAAAGTTCTAGATTTGACTATCATCACTTTTGAAACTGTATAGTTGTCACTGTCATATATATTCTATCGCTAACCTACATATCACGAAAGATGGTATTGACAATTAGATTTTGGTTCAAAGTTGACTATTGTTTACCTATTATGTCTTTTGATGGCCTTGTGTATTATATGTCACGAATATTAAACATAGCATGAACAAGTAAAACGATCGGAATCAGTGTTAATTAGAACAACACTGCTCATCTTGTTGTATGTGAGGGTTGACTTTTTTTACTCACATGTGAAAAACAATAACATGACAGCATCATTTCACAACGAGGGAATATTAGGACTTATAAAACTAGCTTAACCCCACCACATTTTATTGAAGTGCCTGCACCATCCAAGATAATGGGCGGGCATGAATTTTTGTTCGTGGTATTGATGTTGTATCTCTGTCAACACTTTTTCGATTATAATTTGGAGCTGTCCCGTGTTTTGTTTTTCACTTTGTTACTATTAATATGATACATTAACAGAGACATCAATTATCACCGGAGGGATTCCGATGGTTAGTACCATTGCTGATTACATTCTTTGCCTTCTGTGAGGTTGTTTTTGCCATTGTTTCTGCTTCCGTTTGCTGCTGTTGTGCACCATTTGATTCGTCAAGGGTAAATAAATAAATGGACTTTTGTCTATATTACATATATATGCACAATATGTCAGATAATATCTGAGAACAACGCAGTATTCAGTTTCTATATAAAGTTAACTAGATGATACCAATATGTAATTGAATAGACAATAAGCAGTAAAATAAAAATGGAGAATAACGAACACCACAAAAACCGGGGTGAACACAGGGTGCTCCGGATGGGTAGGCAGTTCCTGCTCCACCACTACTTGATGTTTCATATTCTTGCATGAACTTCAGTTCGCGGTTTGATTTATGAGAGTAATAATTTAACTTTGCATTCCTGTTAGATATCCTAACACCGGCATATATGTTCCAACATTGCGAAGTAGGATGAGCCAACATCGATATGATGCAAAAGATCCCAAATACAGGATTTTGTATAATCATTTCAATCAACCGGGTCATGACCGCTGTTTGACGATGAAAGTTCGAATCATCGAGAAGATTTACCATCATACAAACAGTCCTATTCTTAGTACACCTTACCGCACCGATAGAGAGTTGTTCTGGATAAAAGAATTAGGCACTGCAATGCCTTACGGTTGCAATGATAACATCAAAGGAGTGGGAAATTTGTCAAGTCCTGGATGCAACGAAATCAACGTGATGAGCCTTTTTAATACTATTCCAAGAACTAAACGTAGCCATGGTCATAAAAAAATTCAACATCCTAATGTTAAAAAGTCCTCTAAACCAAGAACGTTACAAGATACTTTTAATGATTTACTTTCTAATATACAAAAACCTCTTGGAATTCATCATATTCGTACAATCTTATTTTCACTACCTGTAAACTACCTCAAAGATCTTAAGGATTTTGGACTTGACAAAGGAGGCGTAGATCCTTTTTCTCCTAAGTACAGATTGTCTAGTATTATATGTGACGTGGCGTCCTTTCGTCTTTTTAAACCAGTTCGATCTGAACCTCTTCATGATAACAACAGAAAATTCCTCCATATTCCGTTTGCTAACAAAGGAATCGATGCTATTAACATCAGCAACATTCTTAATAGAAAAGAGGTCGTAAAAGAAATTCCACCATATTTCAAAAATCAATCTGTTCCCATTGTCTCCTATAGCTACACTAACAGCATTGGCCGTAAAATTTTCAACTACAAAGAAGCATTGCAAGATATTAACATAGAAGAGTATCTTAAGAACCCTCTGACTTGTGACTGCTCCCACTCTCCTTTTCAATACAACCCATCTGGACATGTAATCACTGGTGATCTGAATATCATTCAACATGAGAGTCTCCGAAAGGTGATTTCTCATGGTCCTAAATTCAGAGAACCTCAACACATCAATTGGAAACATAATTTCAAGATAATTATGGATGCTGTTGAAGATTATGCCAGAAGGTGGATAAAGAGAGAAGTAGACCAAGATCCTGAGTTAGAGTCCTTGTCAGACTGGGTTAGAACAATTAGATCTCTAGTACAAGGTCGGATTCACAAACTCAAAAATTGTGTTAATAGTCGACCTAAGTCTGTATTTAAAGACCAAGAAGCTGTTAAGTGTCTTTCTTCTCTTCATGACAAATATGTTATCGTTCCTGCTGACAAGGCTTCCAACAATATCGTGTTTGTATGTAAATCATATTACTTCGAATGCCTAATCAAGGAATTAGGCATAAATAGCAACACCTCTAGTAATATCACATACAAACCAACTTCGTTCGACAAAGATGAAATCCTAGCTAACCACAGATCATTCATGACCTCTTTAAACATTCCCTCTGGTAAAGAGTCTGAGGATTTACCCTATTTATATTGGATACCTAAACTCCATAAGACACCATACAAAGAAAGGTACATAGCGGGATCATCAACTTGTTCGACGAAAGAATTGTCTATTCACCTGACAAAGATTATGTCTGCAGTAAAAGAGGGACAACAGAAATATTGTGAAACTGTTTACTCGCGTAGTGGCATAAATGACATGTGGATTTTGAAAAACTCTAAAGATCTTTTGGATAACCTGAAATCAAGATCTTTCTCTCAGGTATCCTCCATCAAAACATTTGATTTTTCAACTCTATATACCACCCTACCGCATGACAAATTAAAAACCCGCTTAAAAGAAACAATTCATAAAGCTTTTAGTCATAGAAACTATGGCTCCAAATTTGTTGTGTTAGGCTACAATTCCACATATTTTTCAAACACAATTCATAAAGGTAAAACATGCTACTCCGAGGAACAAGTGATCAGTATGCTGGAGTTCCTCATCGATAACATATTTGTCTCCTTTGGAGGGACACTGTTTCAGCAGGTCGTCGGCATACCAATGGGTACGAATTGTGCCCTCTTCTAGCCGATTTATTTTTATACTCATATGAGTCGGAGTTTCTTCAAACGCTTGTAAAAGATAAGAAGATTCATGAGGCTAGAGCCTTTAATTTCACATACAGGTATATTGATGACGTTTTATCTATCAATAATTCTAGATTTGCAGAATTTCTTCCATTGATATATCCTCCAGAGCTGGAAGTTAAAGAGACCACCGATACAGCTTCGTCCGCATCATTTTTGGACCTATACCTCGAATTTGACGACAGTGGTCAACTCAGTACTAAAATTTATGATAAGCGGGACGACTTCAATTTTAAAATCATAAATTTTCCAAACATGTGCAGCAATATACCAGCTTCTCCTGCATATGGTGTTTACATCTCGCAATTGATTCGCTATGCAAGGGCCAGTAGCAATTATTCTGATTTCCTGAAACGTCATCTTCATCTGAGAAACAGGCTACTGGACCAGGGCTATAAAAAGATTCGCCTTATTCGATCTCTTAAAAAGTTTATATTCCGATACCAATATCTTGTCGAAATATATTCCGTCTCTGCAGAAAAAATTATAAGCGATGCATTTTCATATAGTGAAAATGTATAAAGATAAAGAAGTCACAAATGTCAAGAATTTTTTTTGTCAATGTGTGACGTAAAAGTATTTTTGACATTTACGTCACCGAATATGGTACTGCTTTGACAACTATTTTACCTATTTTGTTCCTGTATTTAAATACTGTTACAGTGACAGCCGGAACCTTTGAACCGTAATGAGAGCGGGAGGTTTGGCGCCTTAAAATCTGATTCAACCCACCATTTCTTTAGAAATGCCTGTACCAAGTCAGGGTCATTACGGTTTTCACAGTTTTCCGGTTGTTGACTGATTTTGTCTGTTTATATAATTATGAGTTTTGACTTTCCCTTTGTAAGATTGTTCGGAGTTCGGTAATTTTGTTATTACCTTTATTTATATATAAATTCATCAAAATCAGAAAGATATATATTTTTCATGATGCATGTCTACATTGGAATATCTGGTAGTAGCAACAATATCTAATAAAAATGTAGATATCAAATATAGTGGACAAAATATTGACTATCTTATAGATTTTGTTTAAAAATTGAAAATATCTCCACTGAAATGATAGATGAGTTGTTTGTGTCATTGGCGGTCTATCTTAGAGCACTATTTGTTTAAAGTGGTCCGGTATTTGCATTTTTTTTAGAGCGGCGGTAGTAAAATATAGCGTACTATTACTTTCACCACAGGCTTTATGCAATGCCGCAAAGCTATAGCAGTTAAACTACCAAGTTTCATGTTACTGTGATACATGCTACTCGAGATAGAATTCGACATTTTATTGATTTTGGTTCCAATGGCTTCTGGGCATTGCTTACTGATATTAATAAGTTTGTAGGTCATTGTACCAGCAAAGTTTCTTAAATATCACCCGAGTCCAGCAATGGACAATTGAGTACTGCGTTGCCTTTGCCTTTAACTTTGATCAACTGATCCCAAGTCGATATAGTTCTTTGATTCATATGAATGGAAATGCCAGGGACATTCGTGTTACCCCAAATAAATCTGGCACGCAACATTTCAAATTATGTGGATACTGATATATTGCACGCAAAAACAAAATAAAACATCAGATAAGATAAGAGGTGATGATGCCTATTTAAACGTTCTTTTCATAATAATGGAAATTGGAGCATAGTTCTATTCAGCACTGACAAACGACACGTTATAGTTTATCAATGACTTATGTTAGTACAGTATTGTTCACAAATAACTCTCAAATTATGAAGTAAATAAAATAAGGAGCTCCAATAGCACGAATAATTATTCATACTACTAGTACTGTTTCTACCCTATTTTACCGTATTAATATTATTACGAAAACAATCATTATCTATAGAATTTAATAAATAGAAAGCAACAGCAATAATATACTATTGAATATTTATTGAATAATGCTGATCGGAAAAATATTTGAAAGATAAATTAATTGATATTTACCCACAAGGATGCTATGATATGTTGACAAAGATTGAATGTATTTTATAGTCAGGTTCGGGTGTTATTGACAAAACAGCAAGATAAGGAAAAATCAAAAGAATCTTTTGACATTTTCACAACAGTCGACAAAAGGGGCAAACCTCTGCCACCTAGGCACGAGGAGATCGAACAACTGCCTTCAAGGGATACCCCAAAACAACGACCAACAAAACAAGACAGAAAGGAGAAACCAACGAACATAGATGACAGGAAACCAGAACAGAAGGCACTCTCACCAAAGGCAGACGACAACAGGCGTACACGTGACCGGAAACCCGAAAGGAAACAATCCCCTAACAATGATGTTAAAAGACGTAATAACAGCGATGAATTCGATGAGCATAGATTTGAGGATGATAAACCAATACGTAGCCATGGATACAATAACAGACCATATACAAAGGACTCCAGTTATGAACAACTTAAAAGTTTAGTGATCCCGAAAACCGCACCAAAGCAAACATTTTAAAACAACTTTTCATTAAAAAAAAAGTACAACATACATGTATACAAGTAACATGTATATTTGCCGATGAATGTTTTAATATGTAATCAATCTGGAGGAATTGGCCTTACAGTAATAACACGTCCAAGTACAATTGTATACCCTACTAAAATATCGCCCAATCATAATACTAGTTGTATATTTAAAGGATATACAGTCAAACCTGTATTAAGAGGTCACCTTTGTGAGAAAGATAAAGTCGCCTTATAAGATAGGTGACCTCTTAAAAGAGGTTTAATTCATATGAAGTTTTCTATGTCTGGACAAGAAAAATCTGACCTCTTATTACAGGTGACTGATTAATAGAGGTGACCACATGAGCATGCTTGACTGTAGTGTGTTCTGATCGGAGGTTTTTCGAGAAGGAGTACAAAACAAGTGGTCCAATGTTTACGCCTTCAACCCTGGTAGCACTTCCATTTTAAGTGGAATTTTATTGTGGACCGAGTTATTTTTGCTTGTCATTTTTTCATACTGTTGTGTTCGTTTCTTGACATTAGCTTTTAGGTTTTTTGTGTGCTTGTATTATATCATATAGCCACCCAAAACAACACGAAGAACCAATAATTTTATACAGAATTGGTCGACAATATAGCCACTCACAACAACACGGACCCTTCTTGTGGCTAAAATCTGTGATGTAAAAACAAATTGTCAACAAAATAGGGTTTATGACAACAGTAAAATATACACCTAGAATATATTAGATGCTCAACAGGTCTTGACTACATGAGTAGCATTGGCGGGTGTCTGATAAGAGGCGGGAATTGCGTTCCCTTCACAAGCACCTAGGTTCACTCCTGGTTAGTGTTGCCCATCTTTTTAGTTTTCTGTGGCGTGTTGTGCTTTGTTTGTCTTCGTCCTGTGTGCCCAATGTTCCCAGTGTCTCTGGATGGTTCAATCTGGAATTTCCTTCAGTTTTCTCTAACATTTATTTATCTGCATTTACACAATCGCAATCGATATCTTAGCAAAGAAAAATATCACGCATACTTAATTAATGTTGGAATAATATAACCTTTGCGAATACGAAACTAGTATATATTTCAGTAATGGTATCAATCCAGAATGGCACAATTTACATTTTTATGACAAAAAAGATAGGACAAGCCCCTTTATTTGAAATCGCTGGTAGGGGAAATATATTTGAATATATTGGTATTCCAATTAAGTACAATAGTTAATGAAAACGATATACCTTGTTGTACGGTCATGAACCTCTAGACAACTAGTTCCTAATCATTCTCCAATATCGTTCGATCATAATTCTTTATTTTTATGATGGACTGTTCTGCTTAACTGTTTGGTGGTACTAGTACAGTAATCGTACTCAGAAGTATTATTACAGCAAGTCCTTATGCAGAATGTTTTCAGTTATTACGAGATTACCTTCATTCAAGTCGCTAATATGAATTATTACAAACTAACTGATAAATATACTAAATATATGAATCTACTCCATATGATGGAGTTAAAGCCATGTCAACGTCCAAAAGGGAAAATTTACGGTAAGGAAAGAAAAGCAATCTCTATTGTCAAAACCAGTGTGTTACATTGATGGAATAAATGTCTAAATCTGAAATCACAATTAATGATGGATTTATTTGAAGTATTATATTATCATATTTAAGACGGTCATGATTAATTACACTTAGTTTAACCATATAGGTATCTTACGCTGATGTTGGATGAACACATATATTGAACATTTTTGATATTGTTTCAATTTGATATTGAGTTCGTTTCAATGTTATGGATTATCATTTGAAATTCAACTCCTATATGTTAACACTGAGAATGTAAAGAATAATTAAAAAAAAATATCTAGATAAAACAAATATGACGTAAGGAAAACGAATATTATACATTTGGTTTCATTCGGTATAATAACACATTTATAGAATGCGGGTTCAGGAAATATGAAACATGTATTCACCCACGAGTATTATATTCACCTCGGGTGTTGTCCTCAGAGAATATGATACTCTTGGGTGAATAAACTTTCATATTTCCCTCACCAGCAGAATAATGTGCACCGATGTAAAAAAATATGAATGTGATATGCAATCTTCTCTTTGGAAAACATTTTGATTTTCTCTTGTTCATATCAAGAAATTGTTGATACTATTCCTCACAAATATTCATCATAATTAAATTAGATTTTGAGAACGTGACTGAAGTTTCAAATTGGGCAGATTGCTAATTAGATTTGTCAAATAATTCCATACTATACAGAAATTCAATGTGTCTGCCAACAATTCGATAAAAAAATGTTATTGTTGAAGTTCTTTTCTGCCAAAATTCAAATTGTGTTATTGTATTGTAACGATTTTAATGTATTTCAGTCATGTTTACATAGACTCGAAAGGCCAATATAATGGCTTGACTCTCAGATTTTCATTTTCGCCAGGAACTTCGAATATTTCATGGTTGTCGTTATTTTTTTTAATTTCATTTTATCTGACTTGTTTTAATGTATCATTATCATTTCCAGAGGTTAACATGCACGCTATATAAGAAGTAGATCTGCAATATAGATCATATTAAACTTTAGATGTCCTGATGTTGTCATCTTAGATAATTAAATGATCAAATGGCACATAATATCTGGCTATGTATCAATTGTTAATCACCCACTCCTGGGAAATTATAAAATAATGCTTTACACGTAGGCAATGGTATGTATGAATTCTGATAGCGGTTGCTAAGTTCCAGATGTAAGTTCTGATAGCGGTGGCTAAGTTCCAGATGTAAGTTCTGATAGCGGTTGCCAAGTTCCAGATGTAAGTTCTGATAGCGGTTGCCAGGTTCCAGATGTAAGTTCTGATAGCGGTTGCCAAGTTCCAGATGTAAGTTCTGATAGCGGTTGCTAAGTTCCAGATGTAAGTTCCAATTACTGATTAATTAATTGCAATGCAATGTAATCACAGAACAGTACAGGAGCCGTCGTGGTCGTGACCGTATGGTTGTTGGATTTATAACTACCTATGCAATCAGTGCCTATCACCACTAACGTTGTGAGTTGGAATCCCACGCAGGAGAGGTGTTCTCGATACAGCATTATGTTATAAAGTTTGTCTGTGTTTTTTCCAGGTGCTCTGGTTTCCTCCACCAATAAAACTGACTGCCACATATAATTGAAATATTGTTGAAAGTGGCGTTAAATGTGGCATAAATCAAATGATAATTCAAGGTTAATCATCTATCTGTTTACAACCACACACAGACTACAGCTGTGCAGGTGTTTGTTTAGAACTCTGTCGCCATCAGTTCAGATAAGGTCACTCCACATCACATTCTTTAATATAATTGTTTTAGCACTTGTTTGGATCATAATATATATCTGTATTATAGGTAATAAATAGTCTAGCTTATTATGTAATTGAGTCAACACGCTCCCAAAGCATTAAACACCATAACGATAACCCCAGAACAGTACATACATTATTGTAGATCCTCAACCTATATAACGCACATTCTTTGGAAGCGTATATTTTCTGGAAACTGTTGAATTTCTTTATCTTGAATATTTGACATATTAACTTGCTGTTGTGGTTTTCAAAAGGTTGTGTATGTCAGGGGTGGATCCAGGATTTCAAGTTAGGGGGGAGCGCACTTAAAAAAATTGCGCCGAGCGGAGGGAGGAGCGAAAATTGTTGGGGTATTTTGTGTGAAAAATCACGATTTTACGTCAAAAAATCTTATTTTTTCCAATTGTGGAGGAAGGCGCGAAAATTGTTGGGGTATTTTCGTATTTCGTGTGAAAATCACGATTATACGCCAAAAAATCATATTTTTTTGCAATTTTAGGGGGGGGGGGCGCCCCCCCTGGATCCGCCCCTGTATGTTAATCTTACACAATTCCCCACACGCTCTAATAAACATTAGAAACTGATCTGTATCTACCCATCTAAAACCCATCAAATGTACATAGCAATGAAAATTTGTATATTGAAGTTTTACGAAGGTGTTCCCCTTTTCTTTGTAGTAAGATCAGATTTCTGAATATTCATTGCATTCCCTGTGGTGACTGAATTTATAAAAAAAACAACCTTGTTTGCTCATATTATATAATAGTCTTTGTAAATTGCCACAGAAGACGAAGCAGAACACCCAGGTAGGGAAATACATGTACTTGCAAATGAACATTCGAACTCGCAATATAGTTTTGCTGTTATATATAATCCATGATTAGTTTAATCTTAGTTTAAAAATATTTTATTTGTCAATTAAACAGATAGAATGGATTAGACACAAGTTAAAATAACTTATGAAGTCTTCTCCAAATTACAATTTGTTACATAAAAGAAGTACATACTCATTAATCTTAACTCGTCACAATTATTATTATTTTTTATTATTATTATTATTTTCTTTAATTTCAGATCATTTTATTCAAAAGCCCTGCTATATAATTACCCTATGGTCCCTGTGGTTTATATAACTCATTTGCCCAGGGAAAATATCATAATGAGTAAAAAAATATACACTCCCTTTCATTCACAAAATGAAAATTACAAACATACATGTACATTTAATTTTACAACATATATATCATCATTTTGTCTTCTCACAAAAGAGTTTGGATTATCAATAATTAAATCAATAATTGCGACTAATCCGGTCAATTAAAATTGTATTGGACAATCTTATATTACCTATGATTTCTTACCCTTCAGTGTACCCCACTTATGTGTCGCCCTATTTATTAAATACGTAACAGTCACAGAAGATGGATTTAATTCTCACTCATGATCACATATCCAACTATTCCAGTCATAATCAGGTTCGATTACTCTATAATTAATTATGATCTAGCTTTCGATAACCTGTTCATATCAGAAACATATAAAATAATATGTCTCTGATCATATATTGTACCAAGGATTTATATCCTTGATTGTACTGATATAACATGTAAAATGCATTTTTTTTTAGGTAATCAGTGAATTTATTTATCTGAAAACAAATATGAGAGTTAAGATAATATTCAGATGAATTATTTAATGTAACTTTTACATTAAAATGTGAAATTTACTATTAAGATTCTTCCATTTAAAAAATAATCGGTTCAAAACATTGCATTCTTGCAGCGAAAAGTGAAGATTTAGAAAATTAAATACCTATACCCGAGGTTACAAAAGATTGGAACGCTAAATAAGTGTTTAGGAGTTGGAAAGGATAGCCAAAATCGGGATGCATAATGTTGCCTATTCATTTTGTCGTTTCCCCCCTTTTTGTTTGTTTTTTGTTAATAAAAGGTTTTGCTTCTGTGCAAAAATGTAGATTTTATTTTACAGGATAGCCAAAATCGCTAACTGCTACATTTTTGTATATACACATTTGTTGTCATTTTTACTGGTCGAATTATATTATTTAAAAAGTGTGTGAATTGATATTATTTACCTGTACAATAATACAGGAAATAATCACACCGGGTGTTCTGACATTTTATGGCTTTGTGTATAATTAATTAAGATGTATTGTACTCCTCTGTGCGGACTTCACTTCTCCAAACAATTTACATAATTGTAATAAAAAATATCTGTAATCCAGAAAATGTTCAATTCACATTTGACAGGACAGAATCAAGCCAAGTGCTAAAAATTACAAACATACATTAATTAGTAAAGTTGCTAAAGAGGAAAATGCACTCTTATGACTGAAATATTTTTAATCAGTTGGAATATTTTTAAAGAGTCATGAATAAATGAGTGAAATAGATTATCTATAATCTGTCAAATCGCCTGCTATTAAACATGAACACTATTGCCGGTGAGCTCCGCCATGTTTGATTTTACTTGATCGATCTTGAAAAAATTGTCATTTTCAAATCAAATTGGAAGTAATAAGAACACAAATTAAACTGTTAGGAACTCGATTTTCGGAAAGATTCATTATTCAGCTTCTACAAGATATCAGCATAATTTTTTTTCTTATTAATTTTATTCATCAATTTTGAAAATTTCCAACGACTGAATTTACAAATTATCGTAAATTAATAGGGATTGTACATGATTTATCGAGGTTTTTATGCAGTTTTTAAAAATTGATTTGGAAGTATTTTCGTTAAATTAAACTGATACAAATAACATTTTCTTATCGATAAACATTTCAAGATTATGTGGATATCAGCATAATTTTTTTTATATTGAGCAGTTTTTTTTCAATTGCGATTTAAAGTTCAATCAACGTACATTCTTTGTTAATTTAAATGAAACCTATAATGTTGGCGACTACGTCTTCAAAGTCACGTGATGACTGAATAAGCTGGATATATAACTGGATTTACTTTTGTGTGCAGATAGTAATAATGTAAGTACAGTTAAAATCCACCTGTGATGTAAATCTATTGTCTAAACTCTCCAATATTTTTAAGGAATGGAGAGTTGTGAACAATATGTACAGGGGCGGAGCTAGAGTTTAAAGGTATAAAACCTCAACCTGTTTAAAATTGCAAAAGGGAATAACAAACAATTTATTTAAATTTTTTTGTTACAAGATTAATAATTAATAAAATTATTATGGGTGGATTTTAAGTTGGAGAATGTCCTCGTATCTCTCCATTCCTTAAAATCAATTATTTTTAAGGAATGGAGAGTTACGTATACTCGGACATTCTCCTATACTTAATTATCGATAACACCAATAGGAAGTTGATACAAATGTTAGCTTGGTAGTTGGAAGCTAAAATATATAAACAATTTGCACATGTTACAGAAGCTTCAGTTTGTGGGAGTGTACTTAATATACCCGTGTACAAAATGAGTTTTTCAATTCTATTAATGTATCATCATCATAAATAGCAGATCGAAACAATTCATTTTTTAACAGATTAATAATTCTAAATTTACTCATAGCCTTTTTCTGATATTTAACAACATTTCTTTCTTTCCAAATAAAATATTTTGTAGACAACAAAATAGTGTTAACAAACTTTGCAATTTTCTTCAAGTCTTTATAAAAAATTCCTAAACATATATTTTTTTCAGATTTTTCCGTCAATATATTAAATTTGCTAAGAAAAAAGTCATTGAACTTATCAAAAACTTCTATCCAGACACTGTCAACAAATTTACAATGTACAAATAAATGTAATAAAGTTTCATTTTCTTTACAAAAATGACCAGATCCATTTAATGATAAACCCATACGTTGCAGTCTTTCCTCGGTATACACTATCACTGTCGTCAAAGAGCTCCGATCGAAAATGTTTGGTCAACATCCGGGATATTTTAAAGCGGTATTTTTAATGCAGACACGGATAATTATCGTAAGTATTTATAAATATACTGTGTATATAATATTTTGAATTATGATACTTTATGATTGTTATTATTATTAATTTCATTTTTTGTCCAAATATCATTTATTTTTGCATTGTAAAATTAGATTTTTCTATAAGTTATAAGGAATCCGGCTTCAAAATCATTACAATCAACTGAAATATCGCTATATTTGCATTTACGAATGAATTAAATGTTGCCCAAAAAGAAAAAAATATTGATGAATGATCTGTTCCGATCCGCTTTACACAATTTGATATCGTTTGAACTGAGGGTCTGTACGAGTATGCCAAGATGTCAAAAAAGAGAAAGACAAAGATAAAAAGAATGAACTATCCACATCACAGATGCTTGGTGAAACTAGAAGCGTATTATTTGGAGATAATACAGAACTCACAGCGGTCCTAAATAACTTGGTTACACTATTTAGTAGAATGGACTCACGTCTATCTAGTATTGAGGAAAACACAGGGAAAAATACAAGAACACTTAAACAGATGGATGATAAATTGACATCTCTAACATCCAGCGTTATAACTGTAGAAAACGAAATAACGAGTGTGAAAACCCGGGTTTCAGACCTAGAAACAAGTTCCCAAGGTACCAGCAACTTATTTGATGAAATAAAAGAAACAACTGAAACTACGAAGAAAGGGTTAGAAAAAATTAGAACAAAACATCAACAAACACAGTTTGATAGAACAAAGACCGAGGACATGAAAAAGCTAGTAGAAGAAAATAGTAAACTGAAAGAAGGTCTTCTAGATGTGAAATGTCGTTCGATGAAGAACAACCTGATTTTTACTGGTCTGTCGGAACAAGAGGGCGAAAATTGTGAAGGGTTGTTGAGAGATTTCTTGTACTATGAAATAAACATTGACAAAGACATTCAATTCGGAAATATTCACCGTTTCGGAAAAAGGGCACACATTTCGGTGTCAGAGAACAATTTCCGCCGGAGATAGAAGATCGAAGGAGACTCTGATACCCTATTATGAGAGAAGACAAAATCAAAAGTTGTACTAGTGCGTGATAAACTATATGTCAACAATGAACTTGTAGAAATGAGAAGAGATGATACTCCTGGGGACCCTCGTCCTTCCACTTCACGACCACAGAAACGTAGTCGGGTGAACTCTACTCCCGAGAGAGAATAGGACAACCAAGGAAGACAAAATCGATATAATTATAATGTAAATAATCAATCATTGAATGTGAATGTAAATAAAAATGTTGTTAAACTTTTAATGATTAATGTATGCGGGTTAGTTAAACGTATTCAATACACTGAATGTATGGAGTTGATCGAAGGTTTTGACATACTGTGTTTTGTTGAAACGAAAACAGACGACGCAGATGAAATTAACTTACCGGGTTTTATATTGCATATGAAAAATAGATTTACTTTTAAAAGGGTGAAATCGGGTGGAATTATTTTAGCTTATAAGACAGAACTTAGCAGTTTCGTTAATATTGTTGAATCTGAGAGTAAATACATTTTATGGTTTAAATTGAACAAAAGTCGGATAATATGAAGCAGCCGGCCGCGATACTGGTAATACCAGTATTGTAATATTTACAATACTGGTATTACCAGTATTATAATATTCACAATACTGGAAATACCAGTATTGTAAATATTACAATACTGGTAATACCAGTATTGTAACACTGTACAATACTAGAAATACCAGTATTGTAATGTTACAATACTGGTAATACCAGTATCGTACATATACAATACTGGATGTACCAGTATCGTGCATTTACAATACTGGAATACCAGAATCGTTGATCTATACACAATACCGAAAGCTCCAGTATTCTTCATCCAACAATACTGGTAATACTAGTATTGTAAAACACACGATACTGGAAGCTCCAGTATTTTTCATCCAACAATACTGGTAATACTAGTATTGTAAAGTACACAATACTGGTAATACTAGTATTGTAAAACACACAATACTGGAAGCTCCAGTATTCTTCATCCAGCAATACTGGTAATACTAGTATTGTAAAACACACAATACTGGAAACTCTAGTATCTGGTAATTTGACACGAGTGGGCAGAGCCTAATTCTAACTGTAAATCACAGCTCATTGTATTTACCGTTAGTATTAGGCTCCGCCCAGTCATGTCAAATTACCTTACCAATATATATCAAACTCTAAGGGACCATACAAAATATTTTGACATTACAGGGCTTTTGCCTATTATGTTATGAACAGCAGAAATGACGTATGAGTATGAATTATATTCAATTCTTTTAGTATAATGTAGACATAAAAACTCGGGTTAACCGGAATTCTACTTAATCTTCCAATATCTGCAATACTGGTATAACCAGTATTTTCCAGAATCTTCCGGTATCTACAATACTCATATTTTGGCAATGACCAGTATCTTCTAGTATTGCAGATACTGGAAAATTCTGGAAGATACTGGGATACTAGTATTTACCAGTATCTGTACCAGTATTGCAGATACTGGAAGATACTGGTAAAATACTGGTATTACCAGTATTGTGTACCAGTATTGTAGTACCAGTATCGCGGCCGGCTGCTTCATATTATCCCAAAAGTCTGTTTCATCTGCCTCAAGATGCTTTATTTGGAATTGTATATGTGCCACCAGAAAATTCTAAATATTGTATTGGACATCCTTTTAATGAAATTGAAAGCGAATTATTAGATTTCAGTACTAATTTTGAAAACGTTTGTATTATATGAGATTGGAATGCACGAACATGTGAAGAACATGACTATATTATAACCAATTTTGATACATTTTCTGACTTTCTAAATGTTGATAATGGTGGTGTTCAAATGTTAGAAGAATTAAATGTTGAGATAGTACGAAAGAGCATGGATAACAGAAAGAATAATTTTGGTAATCGGTTACTAGAATTGTGTAGATGTAATAATATCTTTATATGTAATGGTAGAATTGGAGATGATAAGGGGATAGGTAAATTCACTAGTAAAAATGCAAGCGTCGTTGATTATGCAATTTGTTCTCCACTATTATTTAAGATTATTGATAATTTTTCAGTATTGGAGACTAGTAAATTGTTTTCCGATATTCACAATCCTCTGTCGATGGTATTTAATTGTATTAGAGAAAATACGAGTAGCGCTATTCAGACCAATGATGCTAAGGTTGAACAAATTAAGAATTGGGAATCCGAAAAGAAAGATGAATTTATTAGTAACATTAATATTGAGGACATTAATGAGTTAGAACTATTATTAAATAACCTTTCTGAACAAGATTCAGGTTTAGTAGACAACTCCTCTGTAAACGATATGGTGAAAAAAATTGAATCACTTTTGACAAATTCCGCGAAGACGACATTCGGAACTTTTGTACCTGGCAGACATAACAAGAAGGAAACTAATAAAAAACATAAACCATGGTTCGACGCAGAATGTAGAGAAGCGAGACAAAAATGTCGATGTTCTAAACGCAAACTTAAGTTTAACCGTACCGTGCCCCAACTTGAGCAGACAAAATCTTTAGAGAAAAAATATAAAAAAGTGATGGATCGTTGTATTCGAAAACATAGAAAAAAATGAGACAAAAAATACATAACCTAAGATCTACTAATCCAAAAGAATATTGGAAAATTATCAATAATGGTAGAAAACAAATAAGTCCAAATATATCCATTAATGTGTTATTTGATTTCTTTAAAACTCTAAATACTGGTGAACCTGAAAATGAGGGCGACCCACCAGTGTTTAATCAAGATACTGATGATTTGAATAATATCATTAATGCGGCAATCACCATAGATGAAATAAAATCTGCTATGAAAAATTTGAAAAATAACAAAGCTTCAGGTGAAGACTTAATTGCAAACGAATACTTAAAACACTCATTTGAAATTATGTCTGACATATATGTTAAATTGTTAATCTGATTTTTGATAAAGGTTTGATTCCAGAACAGTGGTTATATGGTGATATTATACCTATTTTCAAGAACAAAGGTGACAAGTCTGACCCGAAAAACTATAGACCAATTACAATCGTAAGCTGCTTTGGAAAACTGTTCACTTCTGTTCTAAATAATCGGTTAAATAAATTTTCTAATCAACATCATTTTATATTAGAAAACCAAGGGGGATTCCGAAAAGGGTATTCGACAAATGATAATCTGTTTATTCTTCATATATTGATACATATTATGAAAAAGAAAAAGAAAAAGCTATACTGCGCATTTATAGATTTTGCCAAAGCTTTTGATACAGTGTGGAGAAATGAGAGCGGGAGGTTTGGCGCCTTAAAATCTGATTCAACCCACCATTTCTTTAGAAATGCCTGTACCAAGTCAGGGTCATTACGGTTTTCACAGTTTTCCGGTTGTTGACTGATTTTGTCTGTTTATATAATTATGAGTTTTGACTTTCCCTTTGTAAGATTGTTCGGAGTTCGGTAATTTTGTTATTACCTTTATTTACTATAACCATGCCCAATGTCACTGCTGGTGGAATTTTTTTTCCCCGAGGTCATTGCAACTTGGTAGCTTCACTTAAGCAATTATGAATAACGAAATTAACGACAACATACCGGCTAGGACGTCACCCGGGTTAACAAGGTCCTCATTTGCTACTACACGGAACAGGGTAGCAAATGATATATGCGTTCCACGGAATATCCTACGGGATACCCCCGATTTGTCTTACGTTCAGCCAGAGGGTAATTATTATTTCAAAACTTCAGATTCGTATCAAATTTTAAAATCTTGTTCTATTAATATTTCGGACTGTCTTAAATCTCCAGGTACTTGTGACTCTTCTCCATGCATTACTACTTGCAAAATAAAAACTGACAAAAATAATACTTGTAAAACATGCGTCATGCTAATAACTTCTCCTGAATTTACAAGTAATTTAACTGGAAAAACGTACTACACCAAATCGTTTGAACCTCTGGACTGTTCTACTAAAAATGTCATTTACGGCATAGAATGTACACTCTGTGGACTTTTGTATGTTGGTGAAACTCGTCAAACATTGCGAAGTAGGATGAACCAACATCGATATGATGCAAAAGATCCCAAATACAGGATTTTGTATAATCATTTCAATCAACCGGGTCATGACCGCTGTTTGACGATGAAAGTTCGAATCATCGAGAAGATTTACCATCATACAAACAGTCCTATTCTTAGTACACCTTACCGCACCGATAGAGAGTTGTTCTGGATAAAAGAATTAGGCACTGCAATGCCTTACGGTTGCAATGATAACATCAAAGGAGTGGGAAATTTGTCAAGTCCTGGATGCAACGAAATCAACGTGATGAGCCTTTTTAATACTATTCCAAGAACTAAACGTAGCCATGGTCATAAAAGAATTCAACATCCTAATGTTAAAAAGTCCTCTAAACCAAGAACGTTACAAGATACTTTTAATGATTTACTTTCTAATATACAGAAACCTCTTGGAATTCATCATATTCGTACAATCTTATTTTCACTACCTGTAAACTACCTCAAAGATCTTAGGGATTTTGGACTTGACAAAGGAGGCGTAGATCATTTTTCTCCTAAGTACAGATTGTCTAGTATTATATGTGACGTGGCGTCCTTTCGTCTTTTTAAACCAGTTCGATCTGAACCTCTTCATGATAACAACAGAAAATTCCTCCATATTCCGTTTGCTAACAAAGGAATCGATGCTATTAACATCAGCAACATTCTTAATAGAAAAGAGGTCGTAAAAGAAATTCCACCATATTTCAAAAATCAATCTGTTCCCATTGTCTCCTATAGTTACACTAACAGCATTGGCCGTAAAATTTTCAACTACAAAGAAGCATTGCAAGATATTAACATAGAAGAGTACCTTAAGAACCCTCTGACTTGTGACTGCTCCCACTCTCCTTTTCAATACAACCCATCTGGACATGTAATCACTGGTGATCTGAATATCATTCAACATGAGAGTCTCCGAAAGGTGATTTCTCATGGTCCTAAATTCAGAGAACCTCAACACATCAATTGGAAACATAATTTCAAGATAATTATGGATGCTGTTGAAGATTATGCCAGAAGGTGGATAAAGAGAGAAGTAGACCAAGATCCTGAGTTAGAGTCCTTGTCAGACTGGGTTAGAACAATTAGGTCTCTAGTACAAGGTCGGATTCACAAACTCAAAAATTGTGTTAATAGTCGACCTAAGTCTGTATTTAAAGACCAAGAAGCTGTTAAGTGTCTTTCCTCCCTTCATGACAAATATGTTATCGTTCCTGCGGACAAGGCTTCCAACAATATCGTGTTTGTATGTAAATCATATTACTTCGAATGCCTAATCAAGGAATTAGGTATAAATAGCAACACCTCTAGTAATACCACATACAAACCAACTTCGTTCGACAAAGATGAAATCCTAGCTAACCACAGATCATTCATGACCTCTTTAAACATTCCCTCTGGTAAAAAGTCTGAGGATTTACCCTATTTATATTGGATACCTAAACTCCATAAGACACCATACAAAGAAAGGTACATAGCGGGATCATCAACTTGTTCGACGAAAGAATTGTCTATTCACCTAACAAAGATTCTGTCTGCAGTAAAAGAGGGACAACAGAAATATTGTGAAACTGTTTACTCACGTAGTGGCATAAATCACATGTGGATTCTGAAAAACTCTAAAGATCTTTTGGATAACCTGAAATCAAGATCTTTCTCTCAGGTATCCTCCATCAAAACCTTTGATTTTTCAACTCTATATACCACCCTACCGCATGACAAATTAAAAACCCGCTTAAAAGAAACAATTCATAAAGCTTATAGTCATAGAAACTATGGCTCAAAATTTGTTGTGTTAGGCTACAATTCCACATATTTTTCAAACAAAATTCATAAAGGTAAAACATGCTACTCCGAGGAACAAGTGATCAGTATGCTGGAGTTCCTCATCGATAACATATTTGTCTCCTTTGGAGGGACACTGTTTCAGCAGGTCGTCGGCATACCAATGGGTACGAATTGTGCCCCTCTTCTAGCCGATTTATTTTTATACTCATATGAGTCGGAGTTTCTTCAACAGCTTGTAAAAGATAAGAAGATTCATGAGGCTAGAGCCTTTAATTTCACATACAGGTATATTGATGACGTTTTATCTATCAATAATTCTAGATTTGCAGAATTTCTTCCATTGATATATCCTCCAGAGCTGGAAGTTAAAGAGACCACCGATACAGCTTCGTCCGCATCATTTTTGGACTTATACCTCGAATTTGACGACAGTGGTCAACTCAGTACTAAAATTTATGATAAGCGGGACGACTTCAATTTTAAAATCATAAATTTTCCAAATATGTGCAGCAATATACCAGCTTCTCCTGCATATGGTGTTTACATCTCGCAATTGATTCGCTATGCAAGGGGCAGTAGCAATTATTCCGATTTCCTGAAACGTCATCTTCATCTGAGAAACAGGCTACTGGACCAGGGCTATAAAAAGATTCGCCTTATTCGATCTCTTAAAAAGTTTATATTCCGATACCAATATCTTGTCGAAATATATTCCGTCTCTGCAGAAAAAATTATAAGCGATGCATTTTCATATAGTGAAAATGTATAAAGATAAAGATGCAAATATGTCAAGAATTTTTTTTGTCAATGTGTGACGTAAAAATATTTTTGACATTTACGTCACCGAATATGGTACTGCTTTGACAACTATTTTACCTATTTTGTTCCTGTATTTAAATACTGTTACAGTGACAGCCGGAACCTTTGAACCGTAATGAGAGCGGGAGGTTTGGCGCCTTAAAATCTGATTCAACCCACCATTTCTTTAGAAATGCCTGTACCAAGTCAGGGTCATTACGGTTTTCACAGTTTTCCGGTTGTTGACTGATTTTGTGTGTTTATATAATTATGAGTTTTGACTTTCCCTTTGTAAGATTGTTCGGAGTTCGGTAATTTTGTTATTACCTTTATTTACTTATAAATCAGATAAATGGGAAGATGTATAATGTTATTTTTAATATGTACCAAAACATGAAGTCTCGCATACAGTATAATAAAGAGACTTCAAACTATTTTGAATGCAATGTTGGAGTTAGACAAGGGGAAAATGATTTCCCTTTTTGTTTTCTTTATATTTAAACGACTTGGAACATTTTTTACAGAGCAAAAATTCTTTAGGACTAAATTGTATTACTGATGAAATAGAAAATGAGCTAGATAATTTTATTAAAATGTTAGTAATACTATATGCTGATGATACAGTTTTATTTACAGACTCTGCAGTTGAGATGCAAATACAGCTTGATAATTTTTCAGAATATTGTAGTTTATGGAAACTAAATGTCAATTCCAGTAAAACAAATAACTTTAATTTTAATTTTGATGGTTATAATTTAGAAATTGTATCAGATATTGTATATCTTGGAGTAAATTTCTCAAGAACTGGGAGTTATTTGAATACTAGAAAGCGTAACATCGATAAAGCCTACAAGGCTATATATGCAGTACTAAAAAAGGGGCGTCTTCATAACTTGTCTATAAAATGTCAGTACGATCTTTTTGATAAGATAGTTAAACCAATTCTATTATATGGTTGTGAAATTTGGGGTTTTTCAAACTTAGATACAATAGAGCGTGTCCATCTTAATTTTGTAAACTCTTACTCCATCTGAAGAAATCTACTCCAAACTTTATGATTTATGGTGAGGTAGGTGCTTGCCCTATGTCTGTATATATCCAAACACGCATTGTAATTTTTTGGTCAAAGTTGGTGAACTGTGAAAATAGTAAATTGTCATGTATTATTTATAAATACGCATATTTACAGCATACAAAAATGGTTTGGAAATGCCTTGGATAAAAGCTGTCAAAAATATATTAGATAGTTGTGGTTTTAGTAATATATGGGAAAATCAAGAAAATTTTAATTCAAAGTGGCTTAGTTTAAGCTTAAAACAAAAAGTATTTGATCAGTTTCAGCAAAAATGGCGTTCTGACATGAATAATTCATCAAAAGGGTTATTCTATAAAAATGTTAAGGATTGTTTTGAATTCGAAAATTATCTAAATTTACTTGATGACAAAGACAGACAGTTACTTTGTAAATTTAGGACATGCAATCATAGATTACCTATTGAAATTGGTCGGTGGCAAGGTATTGAGAGACAAAATAGGACATGTAACATATGTGATAAAAATGAGATTGGTGATGAATTCCATTATGTACTACAGTGCCCATCTCTTCACGACGATAGACGACGTCTATTGGATTCTACCTATTTGACTAGAGTTAATGTTTTAAAATTTGCTAATCTATTCCAATTTAGAAATAAAATTAAGTTAAGACACCTTTGTAAATTTATCAAAATTATTTTTTCAAAAACACGTCGTCCTGGTTAGTCACCTCTCTCTCCTTTGTTGTGTTTTTATTGTGTTACATCCATCATCTTGTCATGTGCCTGCAAATATTGATATTGAATGTTTGTATTTATCATTGTAATGCATTGGTTTATGAGAATAAAGAATCTTGAATCTTGTTACAGAAGCTTCAGTTTGTGGGAGTGTCTACTTAATATACCCGTTTACAAAATGAGTTTTTCAATTCTATTAATGTATCACCATCATAAATAGCAGATAGAAACGACAATGTTAACAAACTTTGCAATTTTCTTCAAGTCTTTATAAAAAATTCCTAAACATATATTTTTTCAGATTTTTCCGCCAATATATTAAATTTTATAAGAAAAAAGTCATTGAACTTATCAAAAACTTCTATCCAGACACTGTCAACAAATTTACAATGTACAAATAAATGTAATAACGTTTCATTTTCGTTACAAAAGTGACAAGATCCATTTAATGATAAACCCATACGTTGCAGTCTTTCCTCGGTATACACTATCACTGTCGTCAAAGAGCTTCGATCGAAAATGTTTGGTCAACATCCGGGATATTTTAAAGTGGTATTTTTAATGCAGACACGGATAATTATCGTAAGTATTTATAAATATACTGTGTATATAATATTTTGAATTATGATACTTTATGATTATTTAGTCGGAATACCAACATTGACAAATATGATCAGATATCAGTTTTCCACTGTCACATCTGTGTGTATGTCCTGAAGCTAGGAGATATATTTCCATTAGCTAGTGTCGTATTATATTTTCATTACTTGCTTTTCATATTGTAGAATCCACCATTTTGACGATAAATTTGTTCATTATCACTATATGATCACATTGCAGAACATACACTCACGATGAATGCATAGTACCATTAGAGATATTCTGCTTAAAATAATAACGAATTCCAATCACAACACTGGTCCTCCCGTGGACTATTATATGACAAGTTTTGAAGGTAACATATGGGCAATCAGAAGACGCAAATCGAAAAAAGACAATACAATAGAATGTAGTGTTGATTAAAAGGTCAAATTCCGATGGCCCTATTGACACATGTTTTATTTATATCAGTAAAAGCAGATGTAATGGATAAGGATCCGACAATTTGGCTTGCAACAGAACACCAACGATTTCTTCTAATAAATGGTTGGTCAGTAGCTGAGAGCATAGCAGAAACTGGTAACACATCCGGAGCACATGGGTTCACATGATTTTAGTGGGGTTCACCTGATTTTAGTGGGAATTTTGTTGCTCAATTTTCAGTTTTCCGTGTATTGATTGTAGATCATTATTTGTCCTTTTGTTATTTTTTCCTTTTGTCGTTGTATTGTCTGTTCTTCGAATAACGGATTCCGATTACTCTTTTAGTATCATCAAACTTTTTTGTACATGCAGCGGAGAACATTTCATATTTCCCCAATGGTATTAATTAGAGGTTTAGAAAAAAATTTGGAGTTACTGGTGAGGAAAAATGAGAGGAAACCCTTCTACACTTAAAAGTACAAGTCAATCAGTCTCAATGATAAGCTACTGGAAATGACCATATAATCATTAATGCTAACATAGTTATATATATATATATTTCAGACGTATATATATATATAGGAAGTGGATGTGGTCGAGTGGTCTAGGGCGCTGGACGTAAGGCTAAGCGAATGGTGCTGCAGTGTATCAATGGTGTGGGTTCAAATCCCGTCGAGGGAAGAACAAAAAATTGACAGGTCTAAAATCTAATTCTAACATTGTTTGGTTTAATTTTCAGACGTATATATATATTAGCGATCCACTACCGGTTTAACATAGTAGATATAAACAGCTTCCTTCGATTGCTTTAGACCTTTATTTTACCATTTCGAAATGAAATTTCATCATTTGAAATAAACAATTATCAGGTATTGGTGCGAATTATAAGGAAATCGCAACGTTCGCAAAGCAATTTACGATAATGACAGTTGTATTTTGGATATACCTATTAAATACATATCTGAAATAGATCAGCATGTAGGAAGATCATCCATTTACATGTGGTAAGATGTGTAGATCCTGTGAATGTTATTACTTTTACTTAGATTGAACATGACCCATACTCATAATTGGGTATCCCTAAAGTTTATCTTCATTCTTTGACCTTTTTAACATTAATGTTCGCATGACCGTTTCATTTCAATAAAAATTGTGTTTGTGGTCCATGAAACTATTCTAAAGCCGCCTCTTTGTGCTGAAAGAAATTCATGAATCAGGACAGGATATATATGTGTGTGTGTGTGCTATGGGTATCGATTACTTGTTATTACGATTTTCCGTTAGATTTTGAAAGTGTTCTGAAAATATGTTTAAATCAGAAAAAAAAAATAGGAAACGGATTAATATAAGCGTTACGCTTGTTTCTGAATCCTATGTTATATTGTATTGTGAAAAAAAATGTAATATGTAATTCATCAATAAAAATATGTTTAAATCAAAGTGTTCTGACGGTGACGTATTTTTACTTTCATTTTATTTCAGCCTTTTACACTTTTCTAGGTAACGAAATTGTGACAGGCAATGCTTTATATCGTACAAGTCATTGACCTTGCATATCTAGTGAAACATATATTTTCCGCGCTACCACTAACGATTATTTTTCTGTCATAACACGTGTGATTTCATTAATATTGTCCATTGTATCTTTTGTAGTTTTTATGTTGCTGTTTTCATGTTATCCGTTGAATCTCTTGGCATTGACTTTCTTTATTTATTGGTTTACTCGTATTGTTCTAGATATTCTGCGTTTTTCATATATAATATATTATCTTATACTCGCATTATTTAAAAACATATATGTATAACTCGTAAAGCTTACCCCAATGCAATTTCCATTCAATATGCACCACATATGATAAAGTAAATTGTTCACTTATAAGTAGTAAACGTAATAAAGAGATGTCTACAGCTTTAACCTATTGTTTTTTGTTGTTGTTGTTTTTTCGTTCTATTTTTACATTTTTTGTGACAATTTAAATAATCATGTAGTAAGTCGTGATAATAAATAAGGGTAATAACAAAATTACCGAACTCCGAACAATCTAACAAAGGGAAAGTCAAAACTCACAAGTATATAAACAGACAAAATCAGTCAACAACCCGAAAACTGTGAAAACGTAATGACCCTGACTTGGTACAGGCATTTCAAAAGAAATGGTGGGTTGAATCAGATTTTAAAGCATCAACCCCCCCCCCCCCCCCACCCCTTTCATTACCGCTCAAAGTTTCCGGCTGTCACTATAACAGTATTTACAACAATACTTGAACAAAACAGGTAAAACAGTTGTCAAATCAGCGCCAACCTCAGTGAAGTAAATGTCAAAAACACTTTTACGTCACACATTGATAAAACAATATTTTTGACATTTTTGTTTAAACCTTATCTTTATACATTTTCACTATATGAAAATCCATCGTTTATAATCTTTTCTGCAGAGACGGAATATATTTCGACAAGATCTTGGTATCGGAATATAAACTTGCTAAGAGATCGAATTAGGCGAATCTTTTTATAGCTCTGGTCTAGTAGCCTGTTTCTCAGATGAAGATCATATAATTTTTTGTTCAATGATTGTGTTTTTGTAATATATATGTATCTCCATTAGATGACTGATGCACTTACTTTTGCTTTGTAAAATGTACTGTGAATTTGAATAAGTATTCATATGTTTTATATGAGAAAGAGAAGTTCTTTAATGAAATCGACCAAACCTGACCAATCTAAAGAATCAGTACTCTAGACTGTATTTTATCTATGTTATAGCACTCTAATGATGGTAAATGTATTAGATGAAGGTGATAATTCAAACAGGAGCCCGCGTCGCGCGCCCTCGGAGTGCTGTTCGCTTGTTGCTAAATTAGACAATATTATTACTTTATAACTCTTTACATCGTCTAATAACTAATTCTCAGGGGCGTATACCCCTTTTTTTTACCAGGCGCTGCCCATTACCCGATGTGAGCTGTAGACACCTCATCTACAAAATGTGCACCTCTCAAGCATTAAATATTGCATCTGCGCCTGATTTTCTACTACTTCAAGACGACGACAAAACAATCTGTATACTCTCTTTTACCGATGTCCCTCTTCCCTTGAGACAAACAAATTTTCCAAAATCACTTGAAATAAGTCGAATCAAAGTACTTCACTGGATTAAGCGTATTGTTCCGAATTATATAAGAATTTACAACATACAACTCTGGTATAAACAAATACAGAAAACTAAGCATTCATATATGTGTATTAGCCGTAAAACAATTAAATGAAAAACGTCAAATACCGCCGGAGCAGTTCCAAGATTTAATCAACAAAGTTTAACGCACATATATATTACCTCTCTCAATTTCCTGGCTTGGTACAAGCACTTCAATAAAAAGTTGCCGGGTTAAGCTAGTTGAATAAACCCAAAGTGCCACTCTTAGTGAGAAGATGCGGGCATCCAAGTGTTTTCCATATATGAGTAAAAAGTCAAACCTCACATATAACTGAATGAGCATTTTAGTAAAGAATACCGAGTTCTCATAATGGACTTCATACATAATATACCTACCCTTCATGACACATATGCTTTCATATATATAATATTAGTTCTATGAAAGAGTATTGATGGCCTTATTTTAAATATTGGATATTACACAAGGCGACAGAGGCCAAATAAAAATTGTGCGCTTTAAACCAGAATCTAGTTCCCAATACAGTCTCTCGTCATTTGCACGCAAGTGACAGAATACTTTTCAACAAGGTATTGATATCCTCAAAAAAAACTTTCAGAAAGATATTGTAAAAATCTTAATAGTTTAGTACTCAGAAGATGTCTTAGAGTCTAAATAGAAACTGTCATCACGAG
The DNA here is from genome assembly GCA_963680875.1 of Bathymodiolus brooksi. Classification (NCBI taxonomy): domain Eukaryota; kingdom Metazoa; phylum Mollusca; class Bivalvia; order Mytilida; family Modiolidae; genus Bathymodiolus; species Bathymodiolus brooksi. The sequence continues at coordinate 49,111,107 of OY804578.1, read as the reverse complement.
CGTAACGGACGAGTAGTGCAATTTAATTTGACTACGCGGAGCCTTTGGTATGTTTATATCGTGTGTGGAAAATATATAATTGCAAAATTGAAGTCGTCTCTTTTTTCATAGAGTCTGGTAACAAGATGACCATTGATGTCAAATTTGAGATAAATTGCCAAGAAATGGAACAGACGAAACCGCTGCTCTTGTCTTAAGTTCTTATATATATTAATTGACTTCAGTTAGTTTGGATTATTCATTGACAGAGCATCAGCAATATTACGAGGCTTAAAGGTGACTTACAATAGGTTGAAAGTTTTCTCTGGCTAAAATTAAACTGATCGCCACGACTGAAATATGGTTGAAAGAGGCATTATTAATTATTAATGCCTATTCTAATGTTTATTTAAAGACACGTTTGAGGATACCAAAGTGATAATCAAAATGCATAGTTCGATGAAGGACGGATAATACAATAGCCAAAAGAAAGAGACAAAACACAAACGATTGTTAAACAAAACACTACACGGAATACTGAACAACACGAACCCCACTAAGCTCCGTCAAGTGAACTCTTGTGATTTTGAAGCGTCAGCAGTTTCTGTTCCTCTAGTACGACCCGTCATGCTTCTGTTTAACAACATCATCACCATCTGCTATGGAAATCTTGTTGGACACCAGTATACAAAACTAAATACAAATAACATAGACCCTGAGAGTAAACACGAAGGGAATATAGTAGCGGATAGCACACCACTGAACGATCTTAAAACACGAAGACATGTATTTGAAATGTCTATGTTTCTTGTACATTGTATATGTATATATATATATTCTAACAATCAAAATGTCATTGCTACAGAGTATACAGGATAACTGAATATAAATAATAATATAGTATATTACGAGTGTAAGTCATATGTATGTATGTGAAATGTAACATATTCAAAACCTTCAATCATATATCATATATAGTTCATTGTCTGACCTTGATCTAAGCATTCAAACATCCTTGTTTATGTCTTATTGCCAAAAACATTTGATTGAATACATAATATGTGGATTCTAAACTTGGTTGGATTGAAACAATTTGAAAAGAAAATATCGAATCATCCTTTACGGTAGCAACAGATAACTCAGTCAGAGTGATGATTTTTTTATACTGTCAAATTTGTATTAAGAGGTCACCTTTAGGACAAATAAAAAATGGCCTTATAACACAGGTGACCTCTTAAAAGAGGTTCAATTCATATGAAAATTTCTATGACAGGTCAAGGAAAAAGTGACCTTTTGATGCATGCGACTGCTTAATAGAGGTGACCGCATGGACATGTTTGACTGTATATATATTTATGGAATCTACATAAAGAGGAAAAGGCGTTAGGGTGCACAATTGACCCCACATTATATTACAAAATAATGCTTGACATAGAATAAAAACAATTTACTATTTTAATTGTAATATAAACAAATTGGGTGCGCTATGACGTCATAATGACATCATAATTAGACGGATAATGCTAAAAATGGACTACAAACGACATATTTAATGTACAGTTTATATACCTCCACATTCTTCCACCAACACCAAATTGAGTAGTTATTTTGAGTATTGAGGGTTAATGATTGTATCAAAATATTTTGTTGGATGATTGTGGAGGTTGTTAAATATTAATTTATTTATAACCTCGACCAGACCCTTAAAATCAATATTTTCACTCTTCTGATTGTATATATGAGACCATTATGTATATATACACAATCTCTGTAAATTTTATGATTCATTTCAAGTAATGAAATTCACCAGTAAATAATTTATACTTCTGTAAATAATTGTATTTATTTTGAATACAGTTTGTATACATTGAAACCAGGAGAAAAACTCAGTGCATGCAATCCGGCGTCAATGCGATAAATAAAAACTGGGGACTATATGAGTGCCATATATGGGCCTATATTTAATGAATCATTATCTTAGAAAATACTTGATTAAACTTTGATGTGTTTTATTTTATAGAAGACATCATACTTTTGATGTTAAAACTTGTTTCCAACAAAATCGATACGTATTTGAATTCATTGTGACGTCATGGGCGTTATTTGTTTTCTGTATTTCGTGGAATTTTTCCCGCGATATTTCGACTGTTTTCGAAGAAATTAAGCACATCCGCAGTCGTGCCCCAAAATTTTTTTTTACCAGATTATTAAAATAAATAAAATACATGTGCTGTTAAGGTATTTTTTTCAAATATTACAAGCCCTTAGATGACGTTTTGATGTTTGAGAAGCAATCTTTTCGTAAAAAAACGATGGTATGTCGGCATGTAATAGCTATATAAGATAAAAATAAGATAAACACCACTAGTAGTACATGGGCACAGCTCAGTTATCATTTGCGGAGGAGCGATGAGGAGCAACCGGAAGTGACGTGACCGGAAGTGACGTAAGTCACATGACCAAGAAATGACGTCACCGGAAGTCACGTGACTTTTCCCCCGTACTTTTTCTCCCGTACTTTCCCGTATTTTTTTTCCTGTATCTGTTTCTTACTTCTTTTTCCCGTACTTTTTTACCCTACTTTTTTTGCGCTACTTTTGTTCGTACTTTTTTTCCTCGTGTTTTTTTTTTCCTACTTTTTTCCCGTACTTTTTTTCTCCGTATTTTTCTTCCGTACCTTTTTATTTCTGTACTTTTTTCATTTTTTTTCCCGTACTTTTTTTATATTTTTTTTCCGTACTTTTTTTCCCGTACTTTTTCATATTTTTTTTCGTACTTTTTTAATAAAGATTCCAGTACTTTTTTTCCCGTATTTTTTTTCCTCTACTTTTTCTTCCCGTCCTATTTTTCCGTACTTTTTCAAAAGTCACGACGTTTGAAATCCAACGTTTTAAAATACCAGTGAGTTGTTTTTCTAGTACATGTCGTTATATCACAGTTCATGTTCCTTGCTGAATATCCATTCAAAGGTCACCCGTAGGGCTTCCCCTGGACCGGTTGGGTGCGCGCATGCGCGATCTGAAGAGACCAAAAATGAATTTATTTAAAGCAAAAGAGGATTGAAATGTTTTATAGCAACAACAAATCATATCACTGGAAATTGAACCAATCAGAAGTCGCTATTTCCGGCCGATTAGCCAATCAGAAGCCCGGAAAAAACAATCAGAAAGGAGGATACAGAAAGAAACAACCAATCGACTTTTTTTTTTTTTTTTTCCTAAAAAAAATTCATTTTAATATATTTTTTCACTTTTTTTAATTACACATGTTTAACAAGTAACAACACAAAATTCTGTACAATAGTTGTCTTTTCCACGGGATTTTCCTTTCCCGCCAATTCATTTTCATTATGCGCGTCACATAACCTTATTATTTTCTACGAACTAGGCCTTTTACTGGTTATCTGCCCCTTTCCCGCCAATTTATTTTCATTATCCGCGTCCCATAACCTTATTATTTTCTACGAACTAGCACTTTTTCTGGTTATCTGCCTCTTCCCCGCCATTTTACTTTCATTATGTGCGTCCTATAACCTTATTATTTTCTACGAACTAGCCCTTTCACTGGTTATCTGCCCCTTCCCTGCCATTTTATTTTCATAATTACATTATTTATTTCAATAATTACATTTCTTACCAAAGTTTACCACCACCACCACATTTACTTCCACCACCACCACCATCACCACCACCACTCATTTCCCTATCTTTTCACTATTCAACATACTTTTCCTCTGTATTTTCCATCTCTTCTCACTATTCAATTTACTTTTCTTCCATATTTTCCATATCATTTCACTATTCAACTTGCCTTTCTTCTGTATTTTCCAAATCTTTTCACTATTCAACTTGGGTTTCTTCCACAATTTTTAAATCTTTTTCACTATTCAGCTTACTTTTCTTCCGTATATTCCCTATCTTATCACTATTCAACTTGGCTTTCTTCCATATTTTCCATATCATTTCACAATTGTCTTCCATATTTTCCATATCTTTTCACTATTCAACTTACTTTTCTTCTGTATTTTCCCTATCTTTTCACTATTCAACTTGCTTTTCTTCATTTCTTACTCCCCCACTTACACAACTCACTCAATGATATTCCCAACATAATTAAGTTTTAAAATTATCCTGTGATTTAAATTTATTTCAAAGAATACCCAATGCTCTAAAATATATTGTGTTCTCCAGCTATTTGAAGAGTATTGAGCAATGTTTTCCAGTTATCAAAAACAAGCATTAACAGTTATGATATCTCCTATATGTAGAAACTGCCACGATATAACTGTAGTATTGTTGAATGTGGAATTAAACACCATAAACCTAACCCTTTATTTTCAAAGACATATACCTATCTACCTATCTATCTACATTTTTATCAGAATTATAGATTTTATTCAATTTTTTGCTAGTTATTTTCCTATCTTGATGAGTTTCAAATTTCCACAATCAAATTTATTTTACATAACAGCTAACACAGTGTTCTATTTTAGAGCAGTGAGAAAGCTTACTTCCTGAACAGGGTTTTAGTATATATTTACCTGTCAAGGGCAAGTAAAACTCTTTGTATATAAGTTAAACAATCGATTTCCAAATAGCCATTTCTTGATACGTATTATATAGTATTTCTCTTTCTGCACAGGTATATGTCCAAATACAGAGTGATGACCCCCTTTTATCCTCCACATAAAGAATTATTCCCCCTACTGTAGTATTATCCTTGCACATACAGAGTTGTAACTTATTCCCCACATAAATATACAATATTGGTCTGTTGACGGTAAATATAGAATTTATTTGACAAGGCTGAGAAACGGGGTGAAAGACGAGCTTTTAGCGAGTCTTTCTCCCCGTTTCGCGCCGAGTCAAATAAATTCTATATTTATCGTCAACAGACCAATATTGTATTTATCCTGCAATCCACGATGTCCTAAAAAATAATCTTAACTCGTAAAAATGCATTTTTTAATGCAACGGAATCCTCACTATTTGGCGTAATAAAATACCAGATTTTTTTTGCCGACAAAAATTCGCGAACAAATAGTTCTCAAAAGGAAGTGAAATAACTTTATTTAAATGAAGATTTATTGATTAAGATGAAAATCTATATAGAAAATTGATAGTTTAGAACCTGAAATATATATTTAATATGTTTTTCATAGATATGAAAACACATTAATTTATCGATCATACGTCACATGCGGTCATACTTAAATACGCCTGCAGTAGTAACCTGGTAAATATATACGCCTGTGTGAAAAGGTATACGCCTGCAACTATATGGTTCACTTTTATTTTTATTTTTTTATATCAAATAATAAACATCCGATATATTCCTTTTACTAGTTTATATTAAAAAAAATTAAATAAAAAAGAACCATATAGTTGCAGGCGTCCACCTTTGTATGACACACAGGTGTATATATTTACCTGGTTACTACTGCAGGCGTATTTAAGTATGACCCACACAGTTTGTAAACATGTGAAAGCAACACACACATACATGTATCGACGATTCGAGCATGTTTTAAGTAAACTAGGTAGAGTAGAGAAAACAGAAAGATTAATAATTTATCTCAACAAACTGAACTGATTCACGGAAATGTATTTAACAACGATGTCAAACACTCAAATGCTCAGTTATTGGGATATAAGTCATTTGTGAAAATTGTGTACACATTCACCATTTGTTATGGATGACCACGCCGTAAAACATAGAACTAATTTGACTTGACATATTTGTATTGGAACTGTAAGAAGGAACATCGGGATTGCTTCGACACGAAATATCAGAAGTGCTACTGGCTGTATAATTTGTGGAGGTTTTACGAGGTAAGTTTGCTGAAAAGCATTTCTGTTAGTTTCACTTTCAGTGTTGCTGAGGATGTTTGATATTTTCTTGTGTCTTTCCTCACTCAATGTTGAGTAATTATTAATAGATGCCACATTTTTATGCCCAGATATTTGCATAATATCTATAGATCCCCTCCACATTGTTTTCTCTTAACTTCTGGACGGGATAAGATATTTTCTGGCACTGATTGATTAATGTCTAATTTGCAACTTTCCTTCATTTTTTTCATGAGACTGGAAAGTTTTCTTTCATGCACTTTTCAAACTGTTTCTAAAGCTCGTACAAATAAATTATGTATTTTGCGACAATGCAAGTATATAAAGGAGAAGAGGCTAATACCAATCTTCTGGACTTTACATAGGTTTCAATGGAAAATTGGAATTTATTTTTATAGAATAAAATAAAACTTTCATATATACACGGTAAATTGAAGAAAATCAAAATAGAGATCTGATTTAGTGTCAACAAGCACCAGATATGATTTTAATTACTATATTTAACTTCTGTTTGTATATCATAATCAAATGAATTAATATGCATTGAAGTCTACATGTATGTACATGTAGAATCCCCACCAACTATTTTCTTCATATCAAATTTGATATTATTAAACCATAATCCATTGATTGGTAAATTACATAATGCGATGTCATTAAGGAACCAAGAATATTATGGACATAGGTTTATTGCATAAGTGTTGTGACCAGAAAAATATTAGAGTGAAGGATATATTTTTCTGGAATGAACAATATTTACATGATAATGTTGGCTGTTGCAAGTAATGACTAATGTGCGAATATATTTTTTGAGTCAGATCATACAAAAATGCATTATGAAAGCTTGAAGTTTCAAATATTCAAACATTGCTAATTTAGTCTGCATTTTGTTCCTTTTTTCTTGTTATTTTATTAGTAAATATATAATAACATGTATTTTAATTATAATCAATGCTATATTAATGTCTTTCAGATGAATGGCTGGATTAATGGTCTAACAGTGTACAATGTACATGTGATGTTTGAAATAAGTGCAAAGACTATATATATGAAAGAAATAATTGCATAAAAACCTATGAACGTTTTATAAAGATCTGATTAAACAAAGGACATTTTTCAAGAACTATCACTCAGTTGTTGCACAGGCCAGGGGTATGTGAATTAGTTTCAAATGGAATTGCACAAAATAAAAAATGTACTGTAATCCTGATCAACAGTGAGTAGAATTCCAGCAGATAAAACACTAGTTTCAATTGACAAATCATACAACTTTGTTGGAATTTTGCAAAAGAAAAAAAATGTTTTAAAAAAAGATGCAAAATGATTGGAGGAAGTGACTGAATACAATTATTCCAAATGGTTAAAACAAATTATATAGATATTTTGTGGTGTCATAAAGAATTCAGAATATAAAACATTATCTATAATTTTAAAGTGATTTGATGCAATAGCAGGAATATGTGTTCTTTTCACCTTGATGAAATCTACTATCTGATATGTTGAAGTAATTGATGTGAATTATTTGAACATTTAATATGAAGAAATTTTATAATAAAATATATGTAGTAATCTTAGAGTTTGATGTTCAAACTGTACTGAGTTATTTAACCATATAGTGTGAGATTGTGGTGTGTGACTGCCCAGAACGTTTCTGTTATAAAGGATGTTAATTTCCTCATCTGTTGGAGGGCATGTCCTCTTTGGTTTATTCCCTTTGTCCTGTAGTTTTAGTTGCTTTTGTTTTGTTTTCAAAGCTTCCCTGTCAAGGTATAAATGATTCGGATTTGTTTAAGATTTTTGTTTTGTTTTTTATTGACTTCTAGGATTTTTTTTATCGTAAAATATGTATAAAAAATATGAAATTTTAAAATTATTAGTTTCATTTTGTCGGTTTGTAAATTTACAAATAGTGAGAACGAAAACATTTATTAGAAAAAGACGACGTCGATTATTGACATTGGTTACGGTTAATATTTTAACTCCTTCACAGGAGAGCAAAAACACAAAAAAGCAGTTCCGGAATCTATGGGCGGGGCTTAAAAGTTTATTCGTAGGTTTAAAAGTTTATTCGTAGGCTTCAAAAGTTTATTCGTAGGCTACGAATAAAGCAAACATTTATTCGTGTGGTATATTTGTACAGCAAATGTACTGATTGCAGGATAAAGAGTTATATCCCCTATTACAGAGTTATCCCTTCAGATGCAGAGTTATTCCCCTTACTGTAGGGCATAATGTAAACTTAAATAAATTACATTTTTCTTCCGTATTTTCCATATTTTTCATTACTACTAAAGTTACTTTTCTTCCATATTTTCCATATCTTTTCACTAATCAACTTATTTTTCTTCCATACTTTCCAAATCTTATCACTATCCAACTTACTTTTATTCCATATTTTCCCTATCATTTCACCATTCAACTTACTTTTCTTCCCTATTTTCCCTATCTTTTCACTATTCAACTTAATTTTCTTCCATATTTTCCATCTCATTTCACAATTTTCTTTGTATTTTCCAAATCTGTTCACTATTCAACTTACTTTTCTTCCATAATTTCCATATTTTCCACTATTCAACTTACTTTTCTTCTGTATTTTCCATATCTTTTCACTATTCGACTGACTTTTCTTCCACATTTTCCATATCTTTTCACTATTCAACTGACTCTTCTTTCTTAATTTCCATATCATTTCCCTATGTTCTTCCATATTGTCTATATTTTATCACTATTCAACTTGCCTTTCTTCCATATTTTCCATATCATTTCATTATTCAAGTTATCTTTTTTTCATATTTTACATATCATTTTACTATTCAACCTTCTTTTCTTCCGTGTTTTCCATATTTTTTCACTATTCAACATTCCTTCCTTCTGTATTTCCCATATCTTTTCACTTTTCAATTTACTTTTCTTCCATATTTTCCAAATCTTTCCACTATTCAACTGCCTTTTCTTCCATATTTTCCCTATCTTTTCACTATTCAACTTATTTTTCTTCCTTACTTTCCAAATCTTATCACCAATCAACTGACTTTTCTTCCATATTTTCCATATCTTTTCACTATTCAACTTATTTTTCTTCTGTATTCTTTATATCTTTTCCCTAATTTCTTCCATATTTTCAATATCATTTCACAATTTTCTTCCGCATTTTCAATATCTTTTCACTATTCAACTGGGGTTTCTTCCGTATTTTGATGAGTCATCGAAGTGCTGTGACATTCGACACGGTCTGTTTAATTATCTTTGTCTCTTGTGTTTTGTCTTTTCGTTTATCTCTCCGTTTTTTTTATGTTTTCCTTGTTTTCTGTTTCTAATTTCTACTTCACATCACAATACCTCGAACTGCCTCCCTCCTCCTCTTCCCTCCTCCTCCTCCACCTCCTTCTCCTCCTCCTCCTGCTCTTCCACCACCACCACTACCGCGATAGCGTTGAATGTTCACCCAAAACACGAAAAAACGTAAACAAAAACCTTAACAAAACGAACAAATAGTCATTAAAAAGTTAAATGGACACAAAAACGTGATTAAAACTGAAAAGATAACGTGAAAATGTCACCACAAACGTGAAACAAACGTAAACAATACGACAAAAAATCGAAAAAACGAGAAAATGTTCGTATCTTTTCACTTTTCAACTTTCTTTTCTTCCATATTTTCCATATCTTTTCACTATTCAATCTACCTTTCTTTCAGTTCCGAGTATTCATTTTGACCATGAGCTTTAGCAGTGCATTTGTTTTCTGTTTTGCAAGAACATATAGTTGTTGGTTCCGAATGTTTATTAGAAAATTGTCTGTTTTTCAAGTACATATAGTTGTAGGTTCCGAGTATTCATTTTGACCATGAGTTTTAGCAGTGCATTTATTGTCTGTTTTGTAAGAACATATAGTTGTTGGTTCCGAATGTTTATTAGAAAATTGTCTGTTTTGCAAGTACATATAGTTGTAGGTTCCGAGTATTCATGGGCCATTATGACTAACCTTGGACATATAACCGGTCCATTATGAAGACACCCATTTATTAATACTATAATGTTAATCTTACTGTCACAAAACGAACAAGGAATAAGTGCATTAGATCTGCAGAAACACATTTTTCCTTCGGGCAGTTCACCCATGAAGAATACATTTCCATGAATGCAGCGTAAGCTATTACAAAGAGGAGCAACTCGCATGAAACAAACCGTTAACCTGTAGATGTAATTGTATCAATCTCAAATATACTCTAATGATAGCGTGCACACATCCAGTGCAGTAGCTCTTGTGTTCGAGTCCCGGTCTGGTCAATCTAAAGACTATAACATTAGTAGTTGGTGTTACCAGGTAAACACAAATAGGTCAACACAAAAAACTAAAAAGATGAGCAACATGGACCCCCACCTAAATAAACTTGCTTGAAAATAATTTCGTTCTGTTCATATGAGAGTGTAAGATTACCACAGGTCAAAAGTGTAAGGTCTAAGACACAATAATTAGGTAGCCAGTTGAGATTTTGAAACAATGTATGTCTTATATTTGAATAATGAGAACAATCGAAGAGGAAATGATAGGAGTCTTCGCAATTGGCACCACAACGACAAGACGGGTCTGAGACTATATTTACTTGGAACAAATCGTAATTCAAAAAAGAAGCAAAACATCGTAGCTGGGTTAAAATAATATTAAGTTTTCGAGGTCCAATTTCTTTCCGCTTTCTTAATTCAGTTTTAAATTTTGCAATAGAATCCACATTTCGAATTGATGGATCTAAGCTATTCCATTGACGTATAGTTGAGGGAATAAGTGAGTCATAAGTATTCGATAGTCTGCAAAATGGTATTATAATATCACTTCCATTACGCAATGGATAAACGGTTGTACTTTGAATTGTTGGTGGAATTAAGTCACAAAGATACATGGGTGCATTATTATTTTGTATATTATAAAACATTTGTAATTTTCTCCTTTGTCTTCTTTCTGCCAATGATTCCCAGCCTAACTCTTTATAAATTAAAATTGAACTAGCAAATATTGGAAGACCACTAACGATTATAGCAGCCTCAAGTTGCAACTGATCGAGTTTATTAGAATTCCCTACCCCACAATTATCCCATGCTTCACAAGCATATTCAAAGATTGGTCCAATATAGACTAAATATAAATTCTCTAGATTTTACCGAGAAAGTTTATATTTTAACTTTCGATGAACTTTCAGGTGTTTGTAAATATTTAACAATATATTTTCTATATGTATATTCCATTTAGCATTGCTGCTAAATGTAACCCCCAAATGTTTGTTAGAATTTGTAATAGGAATAGTTTTTCCATTAAATGTAAAATTGAAATCTGGAATATCCGTATTTGAAAATAGCATAATTTCTGTTTTATCTGGGTTAAAAGACATCAACCATTTCTTTGACCATTCATCCAGCTCTTTCAAATCGTGATCAATCACAGTTTTTATCTGTAATTCATCACGGTTGGAATAGCTGAAAGAAGTGTCATCTGCGAAAAGTCGGCTAAGAGATATTAGATTCTCAGCAATATCGTTGATATACATGATAAATAATAGAGGTTCTAGTACTATCTTTGAGGTACACCAGCTGAAACATTGCAAAGTCAAGAAGACGAATTGTTTATTAATACACTCTGTTGTCGATCTTGCAGGTAACTAGAGAACCAATTTAATAAATTACTATCCACACCGTGTGATTTAGTTTTATGCATCAACCCTTTATGCCAAACTTTGTCAAATGCTTTAGACAAATCACAGAATACAAAACAGCTAATTTCCTTTTTTCTAGTGAATGTAGAATGCAGTTGTACATTTCTAATAGTTGGTGTACTGTTGAATATTTTGGGAGAAAACCAGATTGATATTCATAAATAACTTGTTTCTTTGTAGATGGTTAAATATATATTCATAGATAACACGTTCCATTATTTTTTCAACGCAACTTATGAGAGATATAGGTCTATAATTAGACGTAATGACTTGTCACCTTTTAAAAAAATAACAATCACATGTGCAATCTTCCAGCTGGTTGGATATTTACATTGTAGAAGAGGTTTATTAAGAATTATTTGAAGAGGGGCTGCTATTTCTTCAAGACAGACTTTTAACATTTTGTGACTGATTATATCTGGCCCCGATGCCTTATTAGGATTTATTATTTTAATAATATGAATGGTTGGACACTTTCTCCTACGTATTGCGACCCACAGACGTGACAGTCAAGGAGGTAAACCACGTTAGGTGTTTTGCAATTGACATTGCAAAAGATCTTTTACTCCTTTCCTGTTGGCTTACTATGGAACACTTGTGCGTGCTGTAATTGGAGACAGCACTTGCAACGCTTGTCACCACATGGTTTACACTGGCCGACCGTCGATGAAGGTCTAAATACCGCATCTCTGACCACTGTATCCTTAATGCTTTTAGGTCGCCGGAACGCTACAACTGATTGTTCAGGGAAGAACTTGGCCAGCGTTTCACTTTTTTCAATTTCTTTCCAATGATGAAACGGACGATGCCTGAAATTTTCTCTAAAGAGGGATGGTATTATATTACTTAAAGTGAGAACAAGGGGAATCCGTTTGTTGATCTTTTTTTCTTTGTATTCCAGGAGGTTATTTCTGTTAATTTCACTGACCTTTGAAAACCCACTCTCTATAACTTTGCCATTATATCTCCGTCTCTTCAAATGATGGCGTAAATCTCCTAGTCTTTGCTTGGTGGTTTCAACAGTGGAGCATCATCCTAATGGCTTGGCTGAATGGGATACTCTTAAAATATATATTAATAACTGTGTCTGTGTACCCGTTTGTAAGTCTCCAATTTGTCAGAATGTTGTATTCAGTACTCATACGCCTCCCCTGAATGGAATTCAACAAACCTTAACAATTTTTACTCCGCCCATTTTTACATTAAGAATAATGATTACATGTATGTGTACTTTTATTAAATTGCATGCATATTTATAGACATATTGCACTATTATACACAGTAAACATGTTCATGTATCATTCAACACAACTATTTGCGCTATCAAGCTATAATATTACCCATAATTAGCTGCAGTTTAAATTAATCGTTTGCTTTACTATTTTACATTTATATCATACATTAGTTAACATACAATATAATTGGCATCATCAGATGCAAATCCCAATCGTGGTGAGATCATGTAAACCACAGAAAGAAATAAGGACACCAATTTCCCGATCCTTTCAAATGTACCCTTTCTCTTGAAAATGGCCACGGAATCCCGATCGTACGAAAGATGAACTTACAGGTATATACTTATACAATCCGTGTTGATCACAAATATGTCTTGTTAATGTAACTCCAGTTCATGGCGATGTATTCTAACTACAATGTTATCCGATTTAGTTTCTTTGTGACTAACTTAAGCACGGCTGTGTTTTCTTGTTTGCTCCATCAATTATATTGAATGATATTATAAAAATTTGAATTAAAATACCCCACTGTCGTAACATTTCCAAAAACAAATAGAAAAATCGTAGAAAAAGGAAAAAAACTGATTCCCCAAACAGAAAGCCGAAAGCCTGTCTTGATACATAGACGTCAATAAAAAGTGGCGGGGTTAAACTAATTTAAGCCCCCCCCCGTCTTAGTGAAATGATGCGGTCATGAAAGTGTTTTTCCTTGCGAGTAAAATGCAAAACCTCATATAAATGAAATGTCGAAATATTTGTGTCACAGATGACCGCGGACATATTTCGTTTGTCATAGTCCCATTCCGTCCTCCTTGCCTCTTTCATGGCTCATCATCTAACTGTTAACAAAGTAACACGACAGGTGCCACTTATGTAGCAGGACCTTTCGTCTGACCTGCAGTCATCCGGTTAAAAGACGGGTTCGTGTTGTTAAATCTGTAGTTTTCAGTGTAGTATTTTTGTGGAATATTGTTTTTCATATTCCTTTTATGCCATTTCATTGTCTGTCCTTCGATTTACGATTGTTCATTACTCTTATGGTATCAATCCAAATAAATGTGAGGAGAAAACCCAATAAGGGCAATCAAGAATGGACAACCCAGATACATAGGCAACATTGTGCACAAGACACAGAACGAAGGCAAACAAAAAAGACCAAACATATTATACAGAAAATTTTAATGATAAGCAACACGACTCTACAATACAAAACAGGGGTGAACAAAGGTGATCGCGAATGTAAGCAGTTTTTGATTCTTAAAATGAAACCCGTCGTGGCACGCACTTATAGTCAAGTCCGGTAAATGTCTTATCGGTGGGAGAGGACAGAAAACATCCTTCGGTTCTGTACAAAAACAAGATCGTAACGAAAGTAATACATTTTTGCCCGCTTATAGCTCTTCTGTGATAGACAGCATAGACGGATATTAATAGTCTAGACCGCCCAAGGAAGTCAATCACACACGCTATAAGTAACGAAATTTCTTCTAAATCATAGGTATATTCCCAGAAGGAATACGTTGTTAGAGAGGTCAAATGGAGTTAAATTGGTGACCAGAAGATGAACTTAAAATATTTTGTTTATCGTGTACGGACTTTCATATTAATCTATATCTGGTTGATTTTGTTTAATTGAGGTTAGAAAAACTGGTTTACCGATTAATACCTGACATACACAATATCGGAGATTCCTGGTTTCTTTTTAAATCTATAATATATGATAAATGTGTCCCCATTGGCACCGGACAAAGAAGAATATTGCGGAAATATAAATTGTGATCGTCTGCATGTCCCAGATCTTTGAGGAATAATCGTGAATGAGTACAAAAAAAGAATTATAGTTCAGTTCACAAATTGTTCGAAATATATATCAAATCTATAGTTAGTATTAGCAGGATGCATACTATCACCACTTTCAACCTATATATGTCTTTAGTGATATATACGAAATAAGGGAATTTAAGCTAAGGTATGTTAGAACTTTCTCACAGGAAGTATGAATACTATAAATTATATACTTCCAAATAGAAAATATTTGAATTTGAAATGATGGGACAATATCGCTTTTCCAACATTATGTTTGGTTGATTGTTTGTTGATTAACGTCAGGAAAAACGTAGATATCAAACTTAATGCGCACGACACGTTTCTGGAATAACCTTCATCAGGTACGCTCAAAATCGAAAGATTGGAAAACCAATTAATTCAAAGTTTTGGGAGCAATAAAACCAAAAGGTCTAAACAGGATAGCCAACATCAGCTTAGTTGGCAGTAACTCAACAATATTCATGATGAGAACAAGTTAACATTCTGTTGTATTTCATCTATCATTGTTTATATTTATTCCTGTATCTTTTGGTTATTGTATTGTCTGTCTGTCTGTCTATTGTATTGTCTGTCCGTCTTCAAATTATGGCTCTTAATTACCCTTTTGATGACTTCAAACTGTTCTTATAAACAATAAATGATGTACACTGTAGACACTGAAATGTGATTATAGTCAGATGTTTTGATTGCAGAACGGAAATGGTTGATTGGTTGGGTCGGAAAATATTACCATTCAATGATCCACCAATGACCACTCCTAGAAAACTGTTGCTTATTTAGAGCTTTTTCTAGTTCTCTCTTCTTTTTTTTTTTTTTTTTAGGTTTTGCTACTTTCATATATTATTTTGTTGTTGTGTATTTTTTTTATCTATGTAAAGCGCCTTGGTGTAATTTCCTTTAGCTAGGGCGCTATGCAAATTCTGGCATAATAATAAAAACTTATTATTCTACAAAGGCGAAGGGTGCATTGCGTGAATGCAATGTGCAAATCAAAATTGATTGATTGATTGATTGATTATATAACGTCAAATGAGAAATATTTTATCTTTATCCATGACGAGAACAGGTAAATCACGTGTAAAAGAGATGTCGCTTATAAGTTATAAATGAACGTTTTAATTACCACAAGTTAAAGCTATGATAGGGTATGTCATGTTTCATTGTAACACACTACCAACGAAGAACAAAATTCATTCAAAGCTCCTGTGAGTTGTATTACACGTGCGTGCCAGGTGCCCGTGGCATATTTTAAACAAAAGAAATCGCTATGTTCATTTGTCCCAGAAAACCAGTATATACCACTTTCCCACAGGTTGAAACTCTCCGCAGAGAAATTAGGTCATATATGTTGCTCGCAGATAAAGTAGGTCATATATGTTACTCACACAGGGTAATTATCTAATGCATGTATTGTATGACCACAATGTGGGTTACTATGTCATCGGAAATGCGTAGTTATCCCCTGAATCCACCTTGTTATCTTTTGTGTCATCACAAATGAGTTGTTATCAACTGAATCCGTCTTTTTATCTATTACAAAGGCTATTAAACATTTTTGTTGTCTCCAGTTGAAGGTCTTACAAACAGCAATTACAACAAGAATTAAATACCGGTAAGTAAACATACACAATATATAAAAGAAAGGAGAACAAATAAACATGCAACAGGAATTACATAACGCAGTTTTCAGCATCACTAGAACAATTTGTTTATGAAGCAGTTATATAACACAGTTTTTACCGTCACTAGAACAATTTGTTTCTGAAACACTTATATAACACAGTTTTCATTGTCATTAAAACAATTTGTTTCTGCAGCAGTTATATAACACAGTTTTCATGGTCACTAGAAGAATTTGTTTCTGAAACACATATACTACAGTTTTCACCGTCATTAGAACAATTTCCGTCTGAAGGTGATGTCATTGATTTGCTGTCTTGTTCCTTACTGCCTCGTTTTTTCATTATAACTAAAGTAATCCTACATGCAATTGTAAACAATACCAATATCAGAAGACTAAAAATCCCAAAAATTAGAGGAAATATCACAATCTTTGAGGCTTCCTCAATCTTAAAAGATACGTATATCAATGTTATGCACAAGGGCAGGTTCTGGGAGGAAACTTCTATCCCTACTGTCCGACACTGCTTGTGTTTCAAACAGGCAATTCGGGAACCAAGGTACCCTACACCAAGACCAAAAATAGGCAGCAAAATAGCTGCAAACCATAATTTCCAGTCGGCGTCGAACATCTGTGGGTATGAATAGAAGTTAATCCCGGTTACTGTAAGGATAAACACAAACCCCAATACACCACCAATCTAAAAATATAAATAAAAGATGTATATACCTATTAGGTATATAATTAAATCAAGTCACATAAAACTCGAATATCATTTATATTTTGGCAATTTACTAGTATATTAATTCAGTAGAATAAGAAGCAATAAAACATGTCTCAATAAAATGTCATTGCGACCACCTTTTGTGTTCGAAATACACATATGTTTGATTTATGCAGGTTTAATGAATACATATTCAAATATTTTCTACATTGGAACTTCATTTAATGTTCGATTTATAAAGGATTCCGGTTTATTCATGGTTCGGTGTAGACAGGTTTCACAGTACTATGTAAATTGAAGGAAAGATTGCGCAACACGAACTCCACAAAAAATGTAAGTAAACCAAGGTGCTGTGGAAGAATAAACAGTTACTGCTCCACTAGTGGCAGATGTCGTGTTAATTTTGTTACTAGCCCAGTGATAAATCATAACAGAATACTTGATATATTCCAAAATATTTACCGGGGCCGTTGTGATCGTTATCGTATGGTGGTTGGATTTAACACTACTTATGCGATCAGTGCCCATCAGCACTAAAGTTCTGAGTTTGAATAGAATCCCACTCATATCGAGGTGTCCTCGACACAACATTATGTGATAAAGTTTGCCTGTGACTTACAGCAGGTCGGTAGTTTTCTTCGGGTATTCCCGTTTCCTCCATCAATACAATTGACCGCCATGAAATAACTGAAATATTGTTGAAAGTGGCGTTAAAACACCATAGCCCTAACCCATTATTTACCAAATACATAATGATTACCAACGGTAAAAGGTTCTACTGTATAATAAATTTAAACAAAAAAATACACATGTTACCAGTGCAAAAAATAAATATATTTTATAAGCTTAAACAACATTTATTTTTACAAACTATTTTATTTAAAGCAAAACTATCAATTATAACCACATGGCTTTAGAGCATGTGAGATAAGGGTAATAACAAAATTACCGAACTCCGAACAATCTTAAAAAGGGAAAGTCAAAACTCATAAGTATATAAACAGATAAAATCAGTCAACAACCAGAAAACTGTGAAAACCGTAATGACCCTGACTTGGTACAGGCATTTCTAAAGAAATGGTGGCTTGAATGATATGTGACCTTTAATAAGATATAAAAAATATCAATATCTCATAAATCTTTGGTGTCTGGTTTTGGACACAACTTTGTATATTTTATGTCGAGCACTCGACTATCTCGAGCTAATTGCTAGCTAACTCGAATACCTGACTTAGTATCTCGAGCGGTAGACATGAACCATATAATATATCTTCCCCACTGGATTGTGAGTGATATGTAGCTTAACGTCAACTCTGAAATGTTTCAGCTATATCATGGCTAGAACAAATAAATATTCAAGGAGATAACGATGAGATCCCTTTTGTTCTAGACCAGCACGCTTAGTTGGATTTCTATAGTGCTAGCTCATGGCAACAAGAGTCCGCGGATAAACATGTCGCTCCACTCTGACACATTGGCCTGATTCCGAGCCAATCACACTTTGTTCTTTCTCCTTAATGTTGCGTGCTTAGCGAAGAAGCAACACATATCAATTATATATTCTTTGGATTAACCCGATCGGGACTCGAACCCACGATCTACCGAACTCGAGGCTAACCATTACGCCACTGATGCGGTTACACTGGATTTTGATATTACTTGAAATATTGGGTTAATATTAAATATGCATATACATCTAAATATTAGATGCAACAGTGTTATAATTAGATTTTTTAGCTGAAACATTATTCAGAAATATATATATAACTTACATTAACGATGACCCTGGCAATTTTTGGCAGTTTTCTTAGTATCAGCATTCCAATAGCTACCGGAACAAGAATTAGTGCTAAGCCAATGATGATTTTTACATAAGGTACAGACGTCAGTTTTACTGTTGTGAACGCACGAGAGTATATAAATAGATTGAGTGGCATCATTCCTATGGCAACCGTTGTCGCAACTGATGTCATACAAACACTGAAAAAGACGGAACTCATCAAGGCCTATGATCAGATTCTGTTAAACTAAATATTATAAAGGTGTCCTACCAGTTAGAGATTATAGCACAAAACATAGCAAATGCGTATGGAAAAACAAACCCTGCGCAAGAAAAAATGCATGCGATAGCAAAATATTAAGTTAAATGCGGAAATATGTTTTGCAAGTATTTCAAATTACACATCAGCTACTAGACTAGTTTCTACACTGTCAACCAACTAGATGGTTTGTATATTGTCTTATTGTGCATCAATATACATAAACATCACTTTGTTTCTATGGTCTCCCATGAGGACAATTAATTTCTTAAGACGACGTGATATATTTTCTCCTAAGGTTAATATTTTAATCAACAGATTCTACCTTCCCAGCTAGTAGTCCGCTCACGACCAATCACTGATGCTGCTATCGGTATTGTACTGTCCATGTTTATGTTGTTATTCATATTGATGAGTGTGTGGTCCTTTTGAGTTGAAGCGAATATATGCAGGTTTTTGTTGTTAGTTTGCATTGTTTCTGGGGATCCTATTATAAGGTGAAGGGTTGGAATCCAATCACACGGCTTAGCCCTGCTACATGTTTACGGCTATCCCAAGGCAGGACATGGATGTGTCGTGGTCTTTAGAGTGTTTATTTGTTTGAGGTGAGAGTTGGTTTTTCATTTCGTTGATATTGGTGGAAATGTTGATCATCAATGTTCAAAAATTATTTTCACAATATTAGTTTTGATTTTGTTGATGAATATAATTTTATCTGGACAACTTACACAACATGTTTTTTATAATTGCGTATTGTCACCGGCCACTGTGTTTTATATGTAGTAAACCCCCATAATGTAATGAATGCACTTTTAAAGAGTATATACATTACCTTAGAACAACATCTCCAGAACACCAGTACGTTATGAGATTTGACAGACTACCACCAGGACATGTCCCAATTAACAGCATACCTAATGCGTCATACTGATTTAGTTGAAAGGCGTACGCCATACCAAAAACCATCAAAGGATATACAACAAACTGTAGGAACATTCCTATTATTGTCGGAAGTGGTCTTTTCAGCTGCTTAATAAGATTTTCAAGTTGAATCGTACAACCCAGTGACATCATTATCACTGCCAGGACGCTAACTATTAGAACACTTGTTATCTTTTTCATCAAAATTTTAGTTGGATCTGTTTCACCACCAGTCACCGTGTCTAGTGATTGGTTATTTGTAGTGTTAAACGTTGCCAACGTTGTTGTAGCCATGTTTGTTTTAAATCAGCACAGTTCTAGTGAATATGTCTTTCTTATAGCCTAAAATTGAAAACAAAAACGTAATCCAAGTAAACTTTAATAAATAGCAGATAACTAACAAACATACTCAATCTCCCCCTCCCCCCCACCCAATAAAAAATACCCTGATTGTTTTTACACACTCTATTTGTAGTACTTACATAGACTCTAATAGTAACTCATTAAATGTAAGCAATTGTGATATGTGTATAAGTGGCTTTCATGAGGCATGACTGGTATATACAAAAAAAAAACAATATTTTCGAAACGCAAGAACTCGTAGCCTATCAGATAAAACACTGGTATTATTTAGTCGGAATACCAACATTGACAAATATGATCAGATATCAGTTTTGCACTGTCACATCTGTGTGCATGGCCTGAAGCTAGGAGATATATTTCCATTAGCTAGTGTCGTATTATATTTTCATTACTTGTTTTTCGTATTGTAGAATCCACCATTTTGACGATAAATTTGTTCATTATCACTATATGATCACATTGCAGAACATACACTCACGATGAATGCATAGTACCATTAGAGATATTCTGCTTAAAATGATAACGAATTGCAAACACAACACTGGTCCTCCCGTGGACTAGTATATGACAAGTTTTGAAGGTAACATATGGGCAATCAGAAGACGCAAATCGGAAAAAGACAATACAATAGAATGTAGTGTTGATTAAAAGGTCAAATTCCGATGGCCCTATAGACACATGTGTTATTTATATCAATAAAAGCAGATATAATGGATAAGGATCCGACAATTTGGCTTGCAACAGAACACCAACGATTTCTTCTAATAAATGGTTGGTCAGTAGCTGAGAGTATAGCAGAAACTGGAAACACATCCGGAGCACATGGGTTCACCTGATTTTAGTGGGGTTCACCTGATTTTAGTGGGAATTTTGTTGCTCAATTTTCAGTTTTCCGTGTATTGATTGTAGATCATTATTTGTCCTTTTGTTATTTTTTCCTTTTGTCGTTGTATTGTCTGTTCTTCGAATAACGGATTCCGATTACTCTTTTAGTATCATCAAACTTTTTTGTACATGCAGCGGAGAACATTTCATATTTCCCCAATGGTATTAATTAGAGGTTTAGAAAAAAAATTGGAGTTACTGGTGAGGAAAAATGAGAGGCAACCCTTCTACACTTAAAAGTACAAGTCAATCAGTTTCAATAATAAGCGACTGGAAATGACCATATAATCATTAATGCTAACATAGTTATATGTATATATTTTTCAGACGTATATATATAGGGAGTGGATGTGGTCGAGTGGTCTAGGGCGCTGGACGTAAGGCTAAGCGAATGGTGCTGCAGTGTATCAATGGTGTGGGTTCAAATCCCGTCGAGGGAAGAACAAAACATTGACAGCTCTAAAATCTAATTCTAACATTGTTTGGTTTAATTTTCAGACGTATATATATATTAGCGATCCACTACCGGTTTAACATAGTAGATATAGACAGCTTCCTTCGATTGCTTTAGACCTTTATTTTACCATTTCGAAATGAAATTTCATCATTTGAAATAAACAATTATCAGGTATTGGTGCGAATTATAAGGTAATCACAACGTTCGCAAAGCAATTTACGATAATGACAGTTGTATTTTGGATATACCTATTAAATACATATCTGAAATAGATCAGCATGTAGGAAGATCAGCCATTTAAATGTGGTAAGCTGTGTAGATCCTGTGAATGTTATTACTTTTACTTAGATTGAACATGACCCATAATCATAATTGGGTATCCCTAAAGTTTATCTTCATTCTTTGACCTTTTTAACATTAATGTTCGCATGACCGTTTCATTTCAATAAAAATTGTGTTTGTGGTCCATTAAACTATTCTAAAGCCGCCTCTTTGTGCTGAAAGAAATTCATGAATCAAGACAGGATATATATGTGTGTGTGTGTGCTATGGGTATCGATTACTTGTTATTACGATTTTCCGGTTAGATTTTGAAAGTGTTCTGAAAATATGTTTAAATCAGAAACAAAAAATAGGAAACGGATTAATATAAGCGTTACGCTTGTTTCTGAATCCTATGTTATATTGTATTGTGAAAAAAAATGTAATATGTAATTCATCAATAAAAATATGTTTAAATCAAAGTGTTCTGACGGTGACGTATTTTTACTTTCATTTTATTTCAGCCTTTTACACTTTTCTAGGTAACGAAATTGTGACAGGCAATGCTTTATATCGTACAAGTCATTGACCTTGCATATCTAGTGAAACATATATTTTCCGCGCTACCACTAACGATTATTTATCTGTCATAACACGTGTGATTTCATTAATATTGTCCATTGTATCTTTTGTAGTTTTTATGTTGCTGTTTTCATGTTATCCGTTGATTCTCTTGGCATTGACATTCTTTATTTATTGGCTTACTCGTATTGTTTTTCATATATAATATATTATCTTATACTCGCATTATTTAAAAACATATATGTATAACTCGTAAAGCTTACCCCAATGCAATTTCCATTCAATATGCACCACATATGATAAAGTAAATTGTTCACTTATAAGTAGTAAACGTAATAAAGAGATGTCTACAGCTTTAACCTATTGTTTTTTGTTGTTGTTGTTGAAACGAGGTTTGTGGTAATTGGATATATTACAACAATGACGGCAACATCCGTGTCAAGCAAATACAAATAATCGTGTGGTACCGGTATATTGTGACCAGATAATTTTTCTTGGAAGGATTTTTTCGTTCTATTTTTACATTTTTTGTGACAATTTAAATGATCATGTAGTAAGTCGTGATCATAAATAAAGGTAATAACAGAATTACCGAACTCCGAACAATCTAACAAAGGGAAAGTCAAAACTCATACGTATAAAAACAGACAAAATCAGTCAACAACCCGAAAATTGTGAAAACCGCAATGACCCTGACTTGGTACAGGCATATCTAAAGAAATGGTGGGCTGAATCAGATTTTAAAACGTCAACCCCCCCCCCCCCCCCACCGCTTTCATTACGGCTCAAAGTTTCCGGCTGTCACTATAACAGTATTTACCACAATACTTGAACAAAACAGGTAAAACAGTTGTCAAATCAGCGCCAAACTCAGTGAAGTAAATGTCAAAAAGACTTTTACGTCACACATTGATAAGCAAATATTTTTGACATTTTTGTTTAAACCTTATCTTTATACATTTTCACTATATGAAAATCCATCGTTTATAATCTTTTCTGCAGAGACGGAATATATTTCGACAAGATCTTGGTATCGGAATATAAACTTTTTAAGAGATCGAATTAGTCGAATCTTTTTATAGCCCTGGTCTAGTAGCCTGTTTCTCAGATGAAGATCATATAATTTTTTGTTCAATGATTGTGTTTTTGTAATATATATGTATCTCCATTAGATGACTAATGCACTTACTTTTGTTTTGTAAAATGTACTGTGAATTTGAATAAGTATTCATATGTTTTATATGAGAAAGAGAAGTTCTTTAATGAAATCGACCAAACCTGACCAATCTAAAGAATCAGTACTCTAGACTGTATTTTATCTATATTATAGCACTCTAATAATGGTAAATGTATTAGATGAAGGTGATAATTCAAACAGGAGCCCGCGTCGCGCGCCCTCTGAGTGTTGTTCGCTTGTTGCTAAATTAGACAATATTATTACTTTATAACTATTTACATCGTCTAATAACTAATTCTCAGGGGCGTATACCCCCCTTTTTTACCAGGCGCTGCCCATTACCAGATGAGAGCTTTAGACACCTCATCTACAAAATGTGCACCCCTCAGGCATTAAATCTTGCATCTGTGCCTGATTTTCTACTACTTCAAGACGACGACAAAACAATCAGTATACTCTCTTTTACCGATGTCCCTCTTCCCTTGAGACAAACAAATTTTCCAAAATCACTTGAAATAAGTCGAATCAAAGTACTTCACTGGATTAAGCGTATTGTTCCGAATTATATAAGAATTTACAACATACAACTCTGGCATAAACAAATACAGAAAACTAAGCATTCATATATGTGTATTACCCGTAAAACAATTAAATGAAAAACGTCAAATACCGCCGGAGCAGTTCAAAGATTTAATCGACAAAGTTTAACGCACATATATATTACCTCTCTCAATTTCCTGGCTTGGTACAAGCACTTCAATAAAAAGTTGCCGGGTTAAGCTAGTTGAATAAACCCAAAGTGCCACTCTTTGTGAGAAGATGCGGTCATCCAAGTGTTTTCCATATATGAGTAAAAAGTCAAACCTCACATATAACTGAATGAGCATTTTAGTAAAGAATACCGAGTTCTCATAATGGACTTCATACATGATATACCTACCCTTCATGACACAGATGCTTTCATATATATAATATTAGTTCTATGAAAGAGTATTGATGGCCTTATTTTAAATATTGGATATTACACAAGGTCGACAGAAGACAAAAAAAAATTGTGCGCTTTAAACCAGAATCTAGTTCCCAATGCAGTCTCTCGTCATTTGCACGCAAGTGACAGAATACTTTTCAACAAGGTATTGATATCCTCAAAAACACCTTTTAGAAAGATATTGTAAAAATCTTAATAGTTTAGTACTCAGAAGATGTCTTAGAGTCTAAATAGAAACTGTCATCACGAGCGTAACGGACGAGTAGTGCAATTTAATTTGACTACGCGGAGCCTTTTGTATGTTTATATCGTGTGTGGAAAATATGTAATTGCAAAATTGAAGTCGTCTCTTTTTTCATAGAGTCTGGTAACAAGATGACCATTGATGTCAAATTTGAGATAAATTGCCAAGAAATGGAACAGACGAAACCGCTGCTCTTGTCTTAAGTTCTTATATATATTAATTGACTTCAATTAGTTTGGATTATTCATTGACGGAGCATCAGCAATATGACGAGGCTTAAAGGTGACTTACAATAGGTTGAAAGTTTTCTCTGGCTAAAATTAAACTGATCGCCACGACTGAAATATGGTTGAAAGAGGCATTATTAATTATTAATGCCTATTCTAATGTTTATTTAAAGACACGTTTGAGGATACCAAAGTGATAATCAAAATGCAGAGTTCGATGAAGGACAGATAATACAATAACCAAAGGAAAGAGACAAAACACAAACGATTGTTAAACAAAACACTACACGGAATACTGAACAACACGAACCCCACTAACTCCGACAAGTGAACTCTTGTGATTTTGAAGCGTCAGCAGTTTCTGTTCCTCTAGTAAGACCCGTCATGCTTCTGTTTAACAACATCATCACCATCTGCTATGGAAATCTTGTTGGACACCAGTATACAAAACTAAATACAAATAACATAGACGCTGAGAGTAAACACGAAGGGAATATAGTAGCGGATAGCACACCACTGAACGATCTTAAAACACGAAGACATGTATTTGAACAAACACTTTGTACCCAACATTTGCAAAATAGGAAATGTCTATGTTGCTTGTACATTGTATATGTATATATATATTCTAACAATCAAAATGTCATTGCTACAGAGTATACAGAATAACTGAATATAAATAATAATATAGTATATTACGAGTGTAAGGCATATGTATGTATGTGAAATGTAACATATTCAAAACCTTCAATCATATATCATATATAGTTCATTGTCTGACCTTGATCTAAGCATTCAAACATCCTTGTTTATGTCTTATTGCCAAAAACATTTGATTGAATACATAATATGTGGATTTTAAACTTGGTTGGATTGAAACAATTTGAAAAGAAAATATCGAATCATAATTTACGGTAGCAACAGATAACTCAGTCAGAGTGATGAATTTTTTATACAGTCAAATCTGTATTAAGAGGTCACCTTTAGGACAAAGAAAAAGTGGCCTTATAAGACAGATGACCTCTTAAAAGAGGTTCAGTACATATGAAAATTTCTATGACAGGTCAAGGAAAAAGTGACCTTTTGATACATGTGACTGCTTAATAGAGGTGACCGCATGGACATGTTTGACTGTATATATATTTATGGAATCTACATAAAGAGGGAGAGGTGTTAATGTGCAAATTGACCCCACATTATATTAAAAAATAATGCTCGACATAGAATAAAAACAATTTACTAATTTAATTGTTTTATAAACAAATTTTCAAAAAATATATCTTTCTGTGAAATTGGGTGCGCTATGACGTCATAATGACATCATAATTAGACGGATAATGCTAAAAATGGACTACAAACGACATATTTATTGTAAATTTTAGCTATTTTATATACCTCCACAGTATTCCACCAACACCAAATTGAGCAGTTATTTTTGAGTATAGAGGGTTAATGATTGTATCAAAATATTTAGTTGGTGGAGGATTGTGGAGGTTGTTAAATATTAATTTATTTATAACCTCGGCCAGACCCTTAAAATCAATATTTTCACTCTTCTGTTTGTATATATGAGACCATTATGTATATATATACAGAATCTCTGTAAAATTTATGATTCATTTCAAGTAATGAAATTCATCAGTAAATAACTTATACTTCTGGAAATAATTGTATATATTTTAAATACAGTTTGTGTACATTGAAACAAGGAGAAAAACTCAGTGCATGCAATCCGGCGTCTATGCGATAGAAAGAACTGGGGACTATATAAGTGCCATATATGGCCCCATATGTAATGAATCATTATCTTAGAAAATACTTGATTAAACTTTGATGTGTTTTATTTTATAGAAGACATCATACTTTTGATGTTAAAACTTGTTTCCAACAAAATCGATACGTATTTGAATTCATTGTGACGTCATGGGCGTTATTTGTTTTCTGTATTTCGTGGAATTTTGCCCGTGATATTTCGACTGTTTTCGAAGAAATTAAGCACATCCGCAGTCGTGCACTAGAAAAATATTTTACCAGATTATTAAAATAAATAAAACACAAGTACATGTACTGTTAAGGTATTTTTTTGGTGCACGAGGTGTTAAATTTCTTGAAAAACGACGGGAAATTGTTCAAATATTACAAGCGCTTAGATGACGTTTTGATGTTTGAGAAGCAATATTTGCCGTAAAAAAACGATGGTATGTCGGCACGTAATAGTTATATAAGATAAAAATAAGATAAACACCACTAGTAGTATATGGGCACAGCTCAGTTATCATTTGCGGAGGAGCGATGAGGAGCAACCGAAAGTGACGTGACCGGAAGTGACGTCAGTCACGTGACCGGAAATGAAGTCCCCGGACTTCACGTGACTTTTCTTCCGTATTTTTTTCACGTACTTTCTCGTATTTTTTTTCCTGTACTTTTTCAGGTATTTTTTTTCCCGTACTTTATTTTCATTACTTTTTTCCCCGTCCTTTTTTCTCTTATTTTTTTCCTTACTTTTTTCCCCGTACTTTTTTCTCCGTTCTTTTTGATTTTTTTTTCCGTATAAATTTTTTTTTCATATTTTTTTTTTGTACTTTTTACCCGTACTAATTTTCCCGTACTTTTGTTCCCGTACTTTTTTTTGTCCCGTACTTTTTTTCTCCGTACTTTTTCTCCCCTATTATTTTCACGTACCTTTTAATTCCCCCCGTACTTTTTTTTTTCGTACTTTTTTCATTTTTTTCCCCGTATATTTTTTTTTTCGTACTTTTTTTCCCCCCATACCTTTTTTCCCGTACTTTTTTTTTTCGTACTTTTTTCCCCGCACTTTTTTTTTCCGTTCTATTTTTCCGTACTTTTTCAAAAGTCGCGACGTTTGAAATCCAACGTTTTAAAATATCAGTGAGTTGTTTTTCTAGTACATGTCGTTATATCACAGTTAATGTTACTTGCGGAATATCCATTCAAACGTCACCCGTAGGGCTTCCCCTGGACGGGTGGGGTGCGCGCATGCGCGATCTGAAGTGTTTTATAGCACCAACCAATCACATCACTGGGAATTGAACCAATCAGAAGTCGCTATTTCCGTCCGAATAGCCAATAAGAAGCCAGGAAAAAAGTACCAATCAGAAAGGAGGATACACAAAGAAACAACCAATCGATCTTTTTTTTTCATTTTTCCTCATTTTTTTTTAATTTTAAATTTATTTTTTTTCCCCTTTTTTTTTTTCATTACACATGTTTAACAAGTAACAACACAAAATTCCGTACAATAGTCGTCGCTTCCACGGGATTTTCCTTTCCCGCCATTTTATTTTCAATATCCTCGTCCTATAACCTTATTATTTTCTACGAACTAGCCCTTTTACTGGTTATCTGCCCCTTTCCCCAATCGTAACTACTCGGCTATTCTCGCTACCCTTTAAATAACCTCGTATGCATTAGGCGTATAAATCGCACTACTTTTCACATGTCAGTTTCATGAATGTTTGATAAAGTTATATTTTAAGCAATTTTCTATATTTCAATTAAAGTTTTAATTAGTTTTGCATGATTAGATTCGACTTAGTATGTCTTCCATATTGGATGTTCGTGGACTATATTTTTGTGCGGCTTAACTTAACTTGACTTCCGGCAAACAATTTAAGAAGAATTTCTACTATGTACGTACGAGGTTATTTGCAGGGTAGCGAGAATGGCCGAGTAGTTACGATTGCCCCTTTCCCGCCATTTTATTTTCATTATCCGCGTCCTACAACCTTATTATTTTCTCCGAATTAGTCCTTTTACTGGTTATCTGCCCCTTCCCCGCCATTTTAATTTTCATTATGCGCGTCCTATAACCTTATTATTTTCTAAGAACTAGCCCTTTCACTGGTTATCTGCCCCTTCCATGCCATTTTATTTTCATAATTACATTATTTATTTCAATAATTACATTTCTTACAAAGTTTGCCACCACCACCACCACCACTCATTTCCCTATCTTTTCACTATTCAGCTTACTTTTCCTCTGTATTTTCCATCTCTTTTCACTACTCAATTTACTTTTCTTCCATATTTTCCATATCATTTCACTATTTAACTTGCCTTTCTTTTATATTTTCCAAATCTTTTCAATATTCAACTTACTTTTATTCCATATTTTCCCTATCATTTCACCATTCAACTTACTTTTATTCCCTATTATCCCTATCGTTTCACTGTTCAACTAACCTTTCTTCCATATTTTCCATCTCATTTCACAATTTTCTTCTGTATTTTCCATTTCTTTTCACTATTCAACTTACTTTTCTTCCATATTTTTCATATCTTTTCACTATTCAACTGACTTTTCTTCCATACTTTCCCTATCTTTTCACTATTCAATTGACTTTTTTCCATATTTTCCATATCTTTTCACTATTCAACTTATTTTTCTTTCGTATTTTTCATACCTTTTCACTATTTTCTTCAATATTTTCAATATCATTTCACAATTTTCTTCCGCATTTTCAATATCTTTTCACTATTCAACTGGGGTTTCTTCCGTATTTTGATGAGTCATCGAAGTGCTGTGACATTCGACACGGTCTGTTTAATTATCTTTGTCTCCTGTGTTTTGTCTTTTCGTTTATCTCTCCGGGTTTTTTTTTATGTTTTCCTTGTTTTCTGTTTCTAATTTCTACTTATTTTTCTTCCATATTTTCCCTATCTTTTCACTATTTTCTTCTGTATTTTCCATATCATTTCACTACTCAACTGACTTTTCTTTCATATTTTCCATATCTTTTCACTATTCAACTTATTTTTCTTCCACACCTTCCAAATCTTATCACATTTCTTCCATATTTTCCCTTTCATTTCACCATTCAACTTACTTTTCTTCCATATTTTTCCTATCATTTCACTATTCAACTTCGGTTTCTTCCATATTAGTCATATCTTTTCACTATTCAACTTCCATTTCTTCCATATTTTCCCTATCTTTTCACCATTCAACTGACTTTTCTTCCATATTTTCCCTATCTTTTCACTATTCAACTTACTTTTTCTTCTGTATTTTCCAAATCTTTTCACTATTCAACTTGCTTTTCTTCATTGCTTACTCCCCCACTTACACAACTCACTCAATGATATTCCCAACATAATTAAGTTTTAAAATTCTCCTGTGACTTAAATTTATTTCAAAGAATACCCATTGCTCTAAAATATATTGTGTTCTCCAGCTATTTGAAGAGTATTGAGCAATGTTTTCCAGTTATCAGAAACAATCATTAACAGTTATGATATCTCCTTTATGTACAAACTGCCACGATATAACTGTAATATTGTTGAATGTGGAATTAAACACCATAAACCTTACCCTTTATTTACAAAGACATATACCTACCTACCTATCTATCTACATTTTTATCAGAATTATAGATTTTAATCAATTTTTTGCTAGTTATTTTCCTATCTTGATGAGTTCTAAATTTCCACAATCAAATTTATTTTACATAACAGCCTAACACAGTGTTCTATTTTTAGAGCAGTGAGAAAATTTACTTCCTGAACAGGGTTTTAGTATATATTTACCTGCCAAAGGCAAGCAAATATATGTATCTATTTTCCTGCCAAGGGCAAGTAAAACTCTTTGTATATAAGTGTAACAATCGATTTCCAAATAGCCATTTC
Source organism: Bathymodiolus brooksi (assembly GCA_963680875.1). Lineage (NCBI taxonomy): Eukaryota > Metazoa > Mollusca > Bivalvia > Mytilida > Modiolidae > Bathymodiolus > Bathymodiolus brooksi. Next base: position 49,080,375 of record OY804578.1, on the reverse strand, counting down.
TTGATACGTATTATATAGTATTTCTCTTTCTGCACAGGTATATGTCCAAATACAGAGTGATGACCCCCCTTTATCCTCCACATAACGAATTATTCCCCCTACTGTAGTATTATCCTTGCACATACAGAATTGTAACTTATTCCCCACAAAAAGAATAAAATCCCCTATTACAGAGTTATCGCTTCAGATGCAGAGTTATTCCCCTTACTGTAGGGTATACTGTAAGCTTAAAGGGAAACTTCGCAAAAAACAATCTTTTTTCTTTTTATATGTTTTTCCTGATGTATAAATATAGATGTTTATATGTATATTAGCGTTTTATTATGTTGGATAAGGGAATGAAATCGATTTTAAAATTCGGTCAACGATAGATGGATGTCGCCATTTTGATAGCATCTCGATATCTAAATACCACCACGCCCCAAAACAAGCGTGACAAACCGGGGTCCTCATTCAGTGTCGATATGGCTTGTCAGGCGTAATTCTTTTTATTTTTCTTATTATTTTAAATATATGAATTTATTACACAATCACTTTTTGCAGATGTACGGTTTGTTTCTATATACTTATGGCAAAACAAACGAATCGGAGAAAACGGTCCGTCTTTAATGAGACACATTTACAAAAGATTTTTTTCGAAAATTGAAGAACTACGAAATTATGCGAAAAAAAAGAACGGCCATCGGAACAATGCCATGAATTCGTAAAAAAAATTAAAATAGGCCTATGCTACGGGGCAAAATTGTTTTAATGATATTATTTATAAGATCGCACTTTGCAATCGATCGTTCATGCACTACAATAAAGCTACACATAAGTTATGCTTCTTAGCTAAAAGCACAGAAAGTTACAGGGTAGGAAGCCATACAATTGAGAGGATTATGTAAACATATAATTTGTAATAGTTTTCATTTGACAATTACAGACGATGAGTATTATAAATACTTTTAAAGTTTATTAAACAAAACTTCAGGGTACATCTCTTACGTAATATAATAATTTGTTTATGGAAATACAATATTCTTATTCGCCAACAGTAAAATGATTAATCTGTTTTCATAACGGTTATTTCTGATTTGAACAAAACGTAACATATACATTTAATATGTCTCTGCATAAAGAAAACATTTTTTGTTTATTTTAATCACGTCTTTCGAACTGGCGGACCCTTCTGCATGATTAATCTCAGAATAGTCATAAACAATTTGTTCTTCACAATTATTGATATTTCACCGCGAATATTTAGTTTGATGTATTGTTGTTGTGCATCAATCATAAATGTTACTTGTATATGCCCTACTGAGCACTGATTTGGTTAATAAACTTATTTCTATTTCTATTTCTATCAGGAAAAATTGCATACGAATGGTTTTTTGTCTATTTTGCAAGAAGAATTTCTACCCTACCCTGTTCACCCTGCTTTATTTCATAATTTTGGTTGTTGCTACATCATTATGATGGGGCACAAAAAATCAAGATAAAAATGAACAATTCAATATAGCTTACGATCACAGGTACTTGTGGACAGGACCCTATGTTGCTCCCTTTATTTAATTTTTTTTTTTTAAGATGTTGCCCCCCCCCCCCTTTTTTTTTTTTTTTTTTTTTGTTAACATCGACTTTTTTCATATAAACAACATTTTGCAACTTTCTATGTATCACTGTATGACATATATACAATAAATACAATCAAGCAGTAGTTTCTATCCATGCCGGGTTTCTGACATGATATAAGTTAGAAGGTAAGTCACTCTTCTTTGTTTACATTGGGATACTTGTTGTGTATTCATCTTAAATTTAGTGAATAAAAAAGGCCTACCTGTCTGGAAATTGGCTTATTCCTTCTCTGTATATATTATTCTCCCTGAAAACACACATCAATATTTATTTACAGCAGCTGACAACTCTCCATGGAGCATTTTCCACTAGCATTTTGCGATTTTCAGACGACATTTTTGAAAACTCGAATTAAAGCTACGGAAGTGTGTTTATTAGCGACATCTGCTGGTCATTTGAAATATTGACGATACGGTAAAACGCGAGAGTTCCGGGTAAAATTAAATTTTGCGCCAAAAAATTCCCGAACTTTTTACCCGGAACTCTCGCGTTTTACCGTATCGTCAATATTTCAAATGACCAGCAGATGTCACTAATAAACACAATTGATCAACAATTGGTAATCCTAGGGAAGATTTATATAGTACATGTACAAACAAATAGATCACGAAATAAAAAAAATTGCAAAAAAATGACCAAACCGAGACTATATTATGCACATATAACCAGAACACATACACATTGTTATATAAATTCCTCAACACAATATAAAGGTATCGTCACGGTATGTGTTTTCGTGCGTCATCTGTTTTCGTTTTATCCATTTTATTTTGATTTCCACAGCGCACGCATTTTTGTTGACGTGTCTTCCGTTTCTATTTATGGGACATAAACAAGACTACAGCTGACATCTGTAAAAGATGCTAAAGTTTGCTTTTAAAGACGTAAGTACCAAAAACAGTGAACCTACCTACTGAACCATACTTTTTGTAATGCTAAAAATTTACTTCATTTATAAAGTAGCTGGAAAAAAATCCAGAAGGGTTATATACAATTTAACTATGTCGTCTGCCTCTCAGACACCTGATCTTCCTGTCATGTAACTGTCATGGGGTCACTGATCGTACTTGTAAACAAAAGAGCTGACTGAAATGTGCCTGTTTCTTATATAAAATACATGTCACTTTGCAGTGCATTGTGGTTTCAGCACTAAAAAAAACATCTAAAGTAAACACAATTTTGAAAGTGGTCATTTTCAAACATTCTGTTATTTTATTTAGATGTAGTATGATTTGGTAGATGGACAGAACCATGAATTGAAATTTTAAAACCAGCCATTTCCGGATTTTATATTCGTTTCCATCCCGTATATGACGCCATTTTACTGACAACAAAAGTTGCCAGATAATCGAGAGTATATCAAAATACAAGAATGGCTTTAAAAACAATATTATGTACAAAGAAATATTTAATTAGCCTTTCTTTGAAAATTCCAATCGTCATATGAATGAAGAGTTAACACTGTGAATCGCTATATCGCAAAATCGATAATAGCACGAAAACCGATAACACGATGCTATGTATACATCCTGGAGTTATCATAGTTTATTACGTAGTCTTTACAAAGGGATTTTATTTGATTTTAGAATATAATCATGTAACTATACTAAGTAAATACCTTCTTTCTCTAACAAATGGCTTAATGAAGAAAAAGTCAAGCTGCCTTTGAACTTTCGCTCGGTTTGCTCGTGGTTCATCATCCTAGGCATCCATGATCGCAAAAAGAGAAATGTAACCGATGCCGGTTTTTACATGATCCGGAACGGGGCAGCAAAAACATGTAAGAATATTCATTGCAATGGAGAGATGAGTCGAAAGAACAAAGTGTTAATATCACGTTTTTAATATCAAGCGATGGTCAGTCCAGTCACGCCAATCCTTTTTTGGTAGGGGTCGGGTGCGCCCCCGCCTTGATCCGCGCCTGGTACATATATATATATCTTTATTCTCTTAGACCATTGTTATACATAGGTATAGAGATACATACAAACTGACATAATTAAAGAGACAAAGAAGTAAAAGAAGAGAAAACCATCAACATTTCTTTTGGTCATTGTATTGTCTTCTGTCTTTTTCTTTTAGTCATTGTATTGTCTTCTGTCTTTTTCATTTGGTCATTGTATTGTCTTCTGTCTTTTTCTTTTGGTCATTGTATTGTCTTCTGTCTTTTTCTTTTTGTCATTGTATTGTCTTCTGTCTTCTGTCTTTTTCTTTTGGTCATTGTATTGTCTTCTGCTTTTTTCTTTTGGTCATTGTATTGTCTTCTGTCTTTTGCTTTTGGTCATTGTATTGTCTTCTGCTTTTTTCTTTTGGTCATTGTATTGTCTTCTGTCTTTTTCCTTTGGTCATTGTATTGTCTTCTGTCTTCTGTCTTTTGCTTTTGGTCATTGTATTGTCTTCTGTCTTCTGTCTTTTTCTTTTTGTCATTGTATTGTCTTCTGTCTTCTGTCTTTTTCTTTTGGTCATTGTATTGTCTTCTGCTTTTTTCTTTTGGTCATTGTATTGTCTTCTGTCTTTTTCTTTTGGTCATTGTATTGTCTTCTGTCTTTTGCTTTTGGTCATTGTATTGTCTTCTGTCTTCTGTCTTTTGCGTTTTGGTCATTGTATTGTCTTCTGTCTTCTGTCTTTTTCTTTTTGTCATTGTATTTTCTTCTGTCTTCTGTCTTTTTCTTGTGGTCATTGTATTGTCTTCTGCTTTTTTCTTTTGGTCATTGTATTGTCTTCTGTCTTTTTCTTTTGGTCATTGTATTGTCTTCTGTCTTTTTCTTTTGGTCATTGCATTGTCTTCTGTCTTTTTCTTTTAGTCATTGTATTGTCTTCTGTCTTCTGCTTTTTTCTTTTGGTCATTGTATTGTCTTCTGTCTTCTTTCTTTTTCTTTTGGTCATTGTATTGTCTTCTGTCTTTTTCTTTTGGTCATTGTATTGCCTTCTGTCTTTTTCTTTTGGTCATTGTATTGTCCTCTGTCTTTTTCTTTTGGTCATTGTATTGTCTTCTGTCTTTTTCTTTTGGTCATTGTATTGTCCTCTGTCTTTTTCTTTTGGTCATTGTATTGTCTTCTGTCTTTTTCTTTTGGTCATTGTATTGTCCTCTGTCTTTTTCTTTTGGTCATTGTATTGTCTTCTGTCTATTTCTTTTGGTCATTGTATTGTCTTCTGTCTTTTTCTTTTGGTCATTGTATTGTCTTCTGTCTTTTTCTTTTGGTCATTGTATTGTCTTCTGTCTTTTACTTTTGGTCATTGTATTGTCTTCTGTCTTTTTCTTTTGGTCATTGTATTGTCTTCTGTCTTTTTCTTTTGGTCATTGTATTGTCTTCCGGTCTTTTTCTCTTGGTCATTGTATTGTCTTCTGTCTTTTTCTTTTGGTCATTGTATTGTCTTCTGTCTTTTTCTTTTGGTCATTGTATTGTCTTCTGTCTTTTTCTTTTAGTCATTGTATTGTCTTTTGTCTTTTTCTTTTGGTCATTGTATTGTCTTCTGTCTTTTTCTTTTGGTCATTGTATTGTCTTCTGTCTTTTTCTTTTGGTCATTGTATTGTCCTCTGTCTTTTTCTTTTGGTCATTGTATTGTCTTCTTTCTTTTGGTCATTGTATTGTCTTCTGTCTTTTTCTTTTGGTCATTGTATTGTCTTCTGTCTTTTTCTTTTAGTCATTGTATTGTCTTCTGTCTTTTTCTTTTGGTCATTGTATTGTCTTCTGTCTTTTTCTTTTGGTCATTGTATTGTCTTCTTTCTTTTGGTCATTGTATTGTCTTCTGTGTTTTTCTTTTGGTCATTGTATTGTCTTCTGTCTTTTTCTTTTGGTCATTGTATTGTCTTCTGTCTTTTTCCTTTGGTCATTGTATTGTCTTCTGTCTTTTTCTTTTGGTCATTGTATTGTCCTCTGTCTTTTTCCTTTGGTCATTGTATTGTCCTCTGTCTTTTTCTTTTGGTCATTGTATTGTCTTCTGTTTTTTTCTTTTGGTCATTGTATTGTCTTCTGTCTTTTTCTTTTGGTCATTGTATTGTCTTCTGTCTTTTTCTTTTGGTCATTGTATTGTCTTCTGTCTTTTACTTTTGGTCATTGTATTGTCTTCTGTCTTTTTCTTTTGGTCATTGTATTGTCTTCTGTCTTTTTCTTTTGGTCATTGTATTGTCTTCTGTCTTTTTCTCTTGGTCATTGTATTGTCCTCTGTCTTTTTCTTTTGGTCATTGTATTGTCTTCTGTCTTTTTCTTTTGGTCATTGTATTGTCTTCTGTCTTTTTCTTTTGGTCATTGTATTGTCCTCTGTCTTTTTCTTTTGGTCATTGTATTGTCTTCTGTTTTTTTCTTTTGGACATTGTATTGTCTTCTGTCTTTTTCTTTTGGTCATTGTATTGTCTTCTGTTTTTTCCTTTTGGTCATTGTATTGTCTTCTGTCTTTTTCTTTTGGTCATTGTATTGTCTTCTGTCTTTTACTTTTGGTCATTGTATTGTCTTCTGTCTTTTTCTTTTGGTCATTGTATTGTCTTCTGTCATTTTCTTTTGGTCATTGTATTGTCTTCTGTCTTTTTCTTTTGGTCATTGTATTGTCCTCTGTCTTTTTCTTTTGGTCATTGTATTGTCCTCTGTCTTTTTCTTTTGGTCATTGTATTGTCTTCTGTCTTTTTCTTTTGGTCATTGTATTGTCTTCTGTCTTTTTCTTTTGGTCATTGTATTGTCTTCTGTCTTTTTCTTTTGGTCATTGTATTGTCTTCTGTCTTTTTCTTTTGGTCATTGTATTGTCCTCTGTCCTTTTCTTTGGTCATTGCATTGTCTTCTGTCTTTTTCTTTTGGTCATTGTATTGTCTTCTGTCTTTTGGTCATTGTATTGTCTTCTGTCTTTTTCTTTTGGTCATTGTATTGTCTTCTGTCTTTTTCTTTTGGTCATTGTATTGTCTTCTGTCTTTTTCTTTTGGTCATTGTATTGTCCTCTGTCTTTTTCTTTTGGTCATTGTATTGTCTTCTGTCTTTTACTTTTGGTCATTGTATTATCTTCTGTCTTTTTCTTTTGGTCATTGTATTGTCTTCTGTTTTTTTCTTTTGGTCATTGTATTGTCTTCTGTCTATTTCTTTTGGTCATTGTATTATCTTCTGTCTTTTTCTTTTGGTCATTGTATTGTCTTCTGTCTTTTTCTTTTGGTCATTGCATTGTCTTCTGTCTTTTTCTTTTGGTCATTGTATTGTCCTCTGTCTTTTTCTTTTGGTCATTGTATTGTCCTCTGTCTTTTTCTTTTGGTCATTGTATTGTCTTCTGTCTTTTACTTTTGGTCATTGTATTGTCTTCTGTCTTTTTCTTTTGGTCTTTGTATTGTCTTCTGTCTTTTTCTTTTGGTCATTGTATTGTCTTTTTCTCTTGGTCATTGTATTGTCTTCTGTCTTTTTCTTTTAGTCATTGTATTGTTTTCTGTCTTCTGTCTTTTTCTTTTGGTCACTGTATTGTCTTCTGTCTTCTGTCTTTTTCTTTTGGTCATTGTATTGTCTTCTGTCTTTTTCTTTTGGTCATTGTATTGTCTCCTGTCTTTTTCTTTTGGTCATTGCATTGTCTTCTGTCTTTTGCTTTTGGTCATTGTATTGTCTTCTGTCTTCTGTCTTTTTCGTTTGGTCATTGTATTGTCTTCTGTCTTCTGTCTTTTGCTTTTGGTCATTGTATTGTCTTCTGTCTTCTGTCTTTTTCTTTTTGTCATTGTATTGTCTTCTGTCTTCTGTCTTTTTTTTTGGTCATTGTATTGTCTTCTGCTTTTTTCTTTTGGTCATTGTATTGGCTTCTGTCTTTTTCTTTTAGTCATTGTATTGTCTTCTGTCTTTTTCTTTTGGTCATTGCATTGTCTTCTGTCTTTTTCTTTTAGTCATTGTATTGTCTTCTGTCTTCTGCTTTTTTCTTTTGGTCATTGTATTGTCTTCTGTCTTCTTTCTTTTTCTTTTGGTCATTGTATTGTCTTCTGTCTTCTTTCTTTTTCTTTTGGTCATTGCATTGTCTTCTGTCTTTTTCTTTTGCTCATTGCATTGTCTTCTGTGTTTTTCTTTTGGTCATTGTATTGTCTTCTGTCTTTTTCTTTTGGTCATTGTATTGTCCTCTGTCTTTTTCTTTTGGTCATTGTATTGTCTTCTGTCTTTTACTTTTGGTCATTGTATTGTCTTCTGTCTTTTTCTTTTGGTCATTGTATTGTCTTCTGTCTTTTTCTTTTGGTCATTGTATTGTCTTCTGTCTTTTTCTCCTGGTCATTGTATTGTCTTCTGTCTTTTTCTTTTGGTCATTGTATTGTCTTCTGTCTTTTTCTTTTGGTCATTGTATTGTCTTCTGTCTTTTTCTTTTAGTCATTGTATTGTCTTCTGTCTTTTTCTTTTGGTTATTGTATTGTCCTCTGTCTTTTTCTTTTGGTCATTGTATTGTCTTCTGTTTTTTTCTTTTGGTCATTGTATTGTCTTCTGTCTTTTTCTTTTGGTCATTGTATTGTCCTCTGTCTTTTTCTTTTGGTCATTGTATTGTCCTCTGTCTTTTTCTTTTGGTCATTGTATTGTCTTCTGTCTTTTACTTTTGGTCATTGTATTGTCTTCTGTTTTTTTCTTTTGGTCATTGTATTGTCTTCTGTCTTTTTCTTTTGGTCATTGTATTGTCTTCTGTCTTTTTCTCTTGGTCATTGTATTGTCTTCTGTTTTTTTCTTTTGGTCATTGTATTGTCTTCTGTCTTTTTCTTTTGGTCATTGTATTGTCTTTTGTTTTTTTCTTTTGGACATTGTATTGTCTTCTGTCTTTTTCTTTTGGTCATTGTATTGTCTTCTGTCATTTTCTTTTGGTCATTGTATTGTCTTCTGTCTTTTTCTTTTGGTCATTGTATTGTCCTCTGTCTTTTTCTTTTGGTCATTGTATTGTCCTCTGTCTTTTTCTTTTGGTCATTGTATTGTCTTCTGTCTTTTTCTTTTGGTCATTGTATTGTCTTCTGTCTTTTTCTTTTGGTCATTGTATTGTCTTCTGTCTTCTGTCTTTTTCTTTTGGTCATTGTATTGTCTTCTGTCTTTTTCTTTTGGTCATTGTATTGTCCTCTGTCTTTTTCTTTTGGTCATTGCATTGTCTTCTGTCTTTTTCTTTTGGTCATTGTATTGTCTTCTTTCTTTTGGTCATTGTATTGTCCTCTGTCTTTTTCTTTTGGTCATTGTATTGTCTTCTGTCTTTTTCTTTTGGTCATTGTATTGTCTTCTGTCTTTTTCTTTTGGTCATTGTATTGTCCTCTGTCTTTTTCTTTTGGTCATTGTATTGTCTTCTGTCTTCTACTTTTGGTCATTGTATTGTCTTCTGTCTTTTTCTTTTGGTCATTGTATTGTCTTCTGTCTTTTTCTTTTGGTCATTGTATTGTCTTCTGTCTTTTTCTCTTGGTCATTGTATTGTCTTCTGTCTTTTTCTTTTGGTCATTGTATTGTCTTCTGTCTTTTTCTTTTGGTCATTGTATTGTCCTCTGTCTTTTTCTTTTGGTCATTGTATTGTCTTCTGTCTTTTTCTTTTAGTCATTGTATTGTCCTCTGTCTTTTTCTTTTGGTCATTGTATTGTCCTCTGTCTTTTTCTTTTGGTCATTGTATTGTCTTCTGTTTTTTCTTTTGGTCATTGTATTGTCTTCTGTCTATTTCTTTTGGTCATTGTATTATCTTCTGTCTTTTTCTTTTGGTCATTGTATTGTCTTCTGTCTTTTTCTTTTGGTCATTGCATTGTCTTCTGTCTTTTTCTTTTGGTCATTGTATTGTCCTCTGTCTTTTTCTTTTGGTCATTGTATTGTCCTCTGTCTTTTTCTTTTGGTCATTGTATTGTCTTCTGTCTTTTACTTTTGGTCATTGTATTGTCTTCTGTCTTTTTCTTTTAGTCATTGTATTGTCTTCTGTCTTTTTCTTTTGGTCATTGTATTGTCTTCTGTCTTTTTCTCTTGGTCATTGTATTGTCTTCTGTCTTTTTCTTTTAGTCATTGTATTGTTTTCTGTCTTCTGTCTTTTTCTTTTGGTAATTGTATTGTCTTCTGTCTTCTGTCTTTTTCTTTTGGTCATTGTATTGTCTTCTGTCTTTTTCTTTTGGTCATTGTATTGTCTCCTGTCTTTTTCTTTTGGTCATTGCATTGTCTTCTGTCTTTTTCCTTTGGTCATTGTATTGTCTTCTGTCTTTTTCTTTTGGTCATTGTATTGTCTTCTGTCTTTTGCTTTTGGTCATTGTATTGTCTTCTGTCTTCTGTCTTTTTCGTTTGGTCATTGTATTGTCTTCTGTCTTCTGTCTTTTGCTTTTGGTCATTGTATTGTCTTCTGTCTTCTGTCTTTTTCTTTTTGTCATTGTATTGTCTTCTGTCTTCTGTCTTTTTTTTTGGTCATTGTATTGTCTTCTGCTTTTTTCTTTTGGTCATTGTATTGTCTTCTGTCTTTTTCTTTTGGTCATTGTATTGTCTTCTGTCTTTTTCTTTTGGTCATTGCATTGTCTTCTGTCTTTTTCTTTTAGTCATTGTATTGTCTTCTGTCTTCTGCTTTTTTCTTTTGGTCATTGTATTGTCTTCTGTCTTCTTTCTTTTTCTTTTGGTCATTGTATTGTCTTCTGTCTTCTTTCTTTTTCTTTTGGTCATTGTATTGTCTTCTGTCTTCTTTCTTTTTCTTTTGGTCATTGTATTGTCTTCTGTCTTTTTCTTTTGGTCATTGCATTGTCTTCTGTCTTTTTCTTTTGGTCATTGTATTGTCTTCTGTCTTTTTCTTTTGGTCATTGTATTGTCCTCTGTCTTTTTCTTTTGGTCATTGTATTGTCTTCTGTCTTTTTCTTTTGGTCATTGTATTGTCTTCTGTCTTTTTCTTTTGGTCATTGTATTGTCTTCTGTCTTTTTCTTTTGGTCATTGTATTGTCTTCTGTCTTTTTCTCTTGGTCATTGTATTGTCTTCTGTCTTTTTCTTTTGGTCATTGTATTGTCTTCTGTCTTTTTCTTTTGGTCATTGTATTGTCTTCTGTCTTTTTCTTTTAGTCATTGTATTGTCTTCTGTCTTTTTCTTTTGGTTATTGTATTGTCCTCTGTCTTTTTCTTTTGGTCATTGTATTGTCTTCTGTTTTTTTCTTTTGGTCATTGTATTGTCTTCTGTCTATTTCGTTTGGTCATTGTATTATTTTCTGTCTTTTTCTTTTGGTCATTGTATTGTCTTCTGTCTTTTTCTTTTGGTCATTGTATTGTCTTCTGTCTTTTTCTTTTGGTCATTGTATTGTCCTCTGTCTTTTTCTTTTGGTCATTGTATTGTCCTCTGTCTTTTTCTTTTGGTCATTGTATTGTCTTCTGTCTTTTACTTTTGGTCATTGTATTGTCTTCTGTTTTTTTCTTTTGGTCATTGTATTGTCTTCTGTCTTTTTCTTTTGGTCATTGTATTGTCTTCTGTCTTTTACTTTTGGTCATTGTATTGTCTTCTGTCTTTTTCTTTTGGTCATTGTATTGTCTTCTGTCATTTTCTTTTGGTCATTGTATTGTCTTCTGTCTTTTTCTTTTGGTCATTGTATTGTCCTCTGTCTTTTTCTTTTGGTCATTGTATTGTCTTCTGTCTTTTTCTTTTGGTCATTGTATTGTCTTCTGTCTTTTTCTTTTGGTCATTGTATTGTCTTCTGTCTTCTGTCTTTTTCTTTTGGTCATTGTATTGTCTTCTGTCTTTTTCTTTTGGTCATTGTATTGTCCTCTGTCTTTTTCTTTTGGTCATTGCATTGTCTTCTGTCTTTTTCTTTTGGTCATTGTATTGTCTTCTTTCTTTTGGTCATTGTATTGTCTTCTGTCTTTTTCTTTTGGTCATTGTATTGTCTTCTGTCTTTTTCTTTTGGTCATTGTATTGTCTTCTGTCTTTTTCTTTTGGTCATTGTATTGTCTTCTGTCTTTTTCTTTTGGTCTTTGTATTGTCCTCTGTCTTTTTCTTTTGGTCATTGTATTGTCTTCTGTCTTTTACTTTTGGTCATTGTATTGTCTTCTGTCTTTTTCTTTTGGTCATTGTATTGTTTTCTGTCTTTTTCTTTTGGTCATTGTATTGTCTTCTGTCTTTTTCTCTTGGTCATTGTATTGTCTTCTGTCTTTTTCTTTTGGTCATTGTATTGTCTTCTGTCTTTTTCTTTTGGTCATTGTATTGTCCTCTGTCTTTTTCTTTTGGTCATTGTATTGTCTTCTGTCTTTTTCTTTTAGTCATTGTATTGTCTTCTGTCTTTTTCTTTTGGTCATTGTATTGTCCTCTGTCTTTTTCTTTTTGTCATTGTATTGTCTTCTGTTTTTTTCTTTTGGTCATTGTATTGTCTTCTGTCTATTTCTTTTGGTCATTGTATTATCTTCTGTCTTTTTCTTTTGGTCATTGTATTGTCTTCTGTCTTTTTCTTTTGGTCATTGCATTGTCTTTTGTCTTTTTCTTTTAGTCATTGTATTGTCTTCTGTCTTCTGCTTTTTTCTTTTGGTCATTGCATTGTCTTCTGTCTTTTTCTTTTAGTCATTGTATTGTCTTCTGTCTTCTGCTTTTTTCTTTTGGTCATTGTATTGTCTTCTGTCTTCTGTCTTTTTTTTTGGTCATTGTATTGTCTTCTGCTTTTTTCTTTTGGTCATTGTATTGTCTTCTGTCTTTTTCTTTTGGTCATTGTATTGTCTTCTGTCTTTTTCTTTTGGTCATTGCATTGTCTTCTGTCTTTTTCTTTTAGTCATTGTATTGTCTTCTGTCTTCTGCTTTTTTCTTTTGGTCATTGTATTGTCTTCTGTCTTCTTTCTTTTTCTTTTGGTCATTGTATTGTCTTCTGTCTTCTTTCTTTTTCTTTTGGTCATTGTATTGTCTTCTGTCTTTTACTTTTGGTCATTGTATTGTCTTCTGTCTTTTTCTTTTGGTCATTGTATTGTTTTCTGTCTTTTTCTTTTGGTCATTGTATTGTCTTCTGTCTTTTTCTCTTGGTCATTGTATTGTCTTCTGTCTTTTTCTTTTGGTCATTGTATTGTCTTCTGTCTTTTTCTTTTGGTCATTGTATTGTCCTCTGTCTTTTTCTTTTGGTCATTGTATTGTCTTCTGTCTTTTTCTTTTAGTCATTGTATTGTCTTCTGTCTTTTTCTTTTGGTCATTGTATTGTCCTCTGTCTTTTTCTTTTGGTCATTGTATTGTCTTCTGTTTTTTTCTTTTGGTCATTGTATTGTCTTCTGTCTATTTCTTTTGGTCATTGTATTATCTTCTGTCTTTTTCTTTTGGTCATTGTATTGTCTTCTGTCTTTTTCTTTTGGTCATTGCATTGTCTTCTGTCTTTTACTTTTGGTCATTGTATTGTCTTCTGTCTTTTTCTTTTGGTCATTGTATTGTTTTCTGTCTTTTTCTTTTGGTCATTGTATTGTCTTCTGTCTTTTTCTCTTGGTCATTGTATTGTCTTCTGTCTTTTTCTTTTGGTCATTGTATTGTCTTCTGTCTTTTTCTTTTGGTCATTGTATTGTCTTCTGTCTTTTTCTTTTGGTCATTGTATTGTCTTCTGTCTTTTTCTTTTGGTCTTTGTATTGTCCTCTGTCTTTTTCTTTTGGTCATTGTATTGTCTTCTGTCTTTTACTTTTGGTCATTGTATTGTCTTCTGTCTTTTTCTTTTGGTCATTGTATTGTTTTCTGTCTTTTTCTTTTGGTCATTGTATTGTCTTCTGTCTTTTTCTCTTGGTCATTGTATTGTCTTCTGTCTTTTTCTTTTGGTCATTGTATTGTCTTCTGTCTTTTTCTTTTGGTCATTGTATTGTCCTCTGTCTTTTTCTTTTGGTCATTGTATTGTCTTCTGTCTTTTTCTTTTAGTCATTGTATTGTCTTCTGTCTTTTTCTTTTGGTCATTGTATTGTCCTCTGTCTTTTTCTTTTTGTCATTGTATTGTCTTCTGTTTTTTTCTTTTGGTCATTGTATTGTCTTCTGTCTATTTCTTTTGGTCATTGTATTATCTTCTGTCTTTTTCTTTTGGTCATTGTATTGTCTTCTGTCTTTTTCTTTTGGTCATTGCATTGTCTTCTGTCTTTTTCTTTTAGTCATTGTATTGTCTTCTGTCTTCTGCTTTTTTCTTTTGGTCATTGCATTGTCTTCTGTCTTTTTCTTTTAGTCATTGTATTGTCTTCTGTCTTCTGCTTTTTTCTTTTGGTCATTGTATTGTCTTCTGTCTTCTGTCTTTTTTTTTGGTCATTGTATTGTCTTCTGCTTTTTTCTTTTGGTCATTGTATTGTCTTCTGTCTTTTTCTTTTGGTCATTGTATTGTCTTCTGTCTTTTTCTTTTGGTCATTGCATTGTCTTCTGTCTTTTTCTTTTAGTCATTGTATTGTCTTCTGTCTTCTGCTTTTTTCTTTTGGTCATTGTATTGTCTTCTGTCTTCTTTCTTTTTCTTTTGGTCATTGTATTGTCTTCTGTCTTCTTTCTTTTTCTTTTGGTCATTGTATTGTCTTCTGTCTTTTACTTTTGGTCATTGTATTGTCTTCTGTCTTTTTCTTTTGGTCATTGTATTGTTTTCTGTCTTTTTCTTTTGGTCATTGTATTGTCTTCTGTCTTTTTCTCTTGGTCATTGTATTGTCTTCTGTCTTTTTCTTTTGGTCATTGTATTGTCTTCTGTCTTTTTCTTTTGGTCATTGTATTGTCCTCTGTCTTTTTCTTTTGGTCATTGTATTGTCTTCTGTCTTTTTCTTTTAGTCATTGTATTGTCTTCTGTCTTTTTCTTTTGGTCATTGTATTGTCCTCTGTCTTTTTCTTTTGGTCATTGTATTGTCTTCTGTTTTTTTCTTTTGGTCATTGTATTGTCTTCTGTCTATTTCTTTTGGTCATTGTATTATCTTCTGTCTTTTTCTTTTGGTCATTGTATTGTCTTCTGTCTTTTTCTTTTGGTCATTGCATTGTCTTCTGTCTTTTTCTTTTAGTCATTGTATTGTCTTCTGTCTTCTGCTTTTTTCTTTTGGTCATTGCATTGTCTTCTGTCTTTTTCTTTTAGTCATTGTATTGTCTTCTGTCTTCTGCTTTTTTCTTTTGGTCATTGTATTGTCTTCTGTCTTCTGTCTTTTTTTTTGGTCATTGTATTGTCTTCTGCTTTTTTCTTTTGGTCATTGTATTGTCTTCTGTCTTTTTCTTTTGGTCATTGTATTGTCTTCTGTCTTTTTCTTTTGGTCATTGCATTGTCTTCTGTCTTTTTCTTTTAGTCATTGTATTGTCTTCTGTCTTCTGCTTTTTTCTTTTGGTCATTGTATTGTCTTCTGTCTTCTTTCTTTTTCTTTTGGTCATTGTATTGTCTTCTGTCTTCTTTCTTTTTCTTTTGGTCATTGTATTGTCTTCTGTCTTTTTCTTTTGGTCATTGCATTGTCTTCTGTGTTTTTCTTTTGGTCATTGTATTGTCTTCTGTCTTTTACTTTTGGTCATTGTATTGTCTTCTGTCTTTTTCTTTTGGTCATTGTATTGTCTTCTGTCTTTTTCTTTTGGTCATTGTATTGTCTTCTGTCTTTTTTTCTTGGTCATTGTATTGTCTTCTGTCTTTTTCTTTTGGTCATTGTATTGTCTTCTGTCTTTTTCTTTTGGTCATTGTATTGTCCTCTGTCTTTTTCTTTTGGTCATTGTATTGTCTTCTGTCTTTTTCTTTTGTTCATTGTATTGTCTTCTGTCTTTTACTTTTGGTCATTGTATTGTCTTCTGTTTTTTTCTTTTGGTCATTGTATTGTCTTCTGTCTTTTTCTTTTGGTCATTGTATTGTCTTCTGTCTTTTACTTTTGGTCATTGTATTGTCTTCTGTCTTTTTCTTTTGGTCATTGTATTGTCTTCTGTCATTTTCTTTTGGTCATTGTATTGTCTTCTGTCTTTTTCTTTTGGTCATTGTATTGTCCTCTGTCTTTTTCTTTTGGTCATTGTATTGTCCTCTGTCTTTTTCTTTTGGTCATTGTATTGTCTTCTGTCTTTTTCTTTTGGTCATTGTATTGTCTTCTGTCTTTTTCTTTTGGTCATTGTATTGTCTTCTGTCTTCTGTCTTTTTCTTTTGGTCATTGTATTGTCTTCTGTCTTTTTCTTTTGGTCATTGTATTGTCCTCTGTCTTTTTCTTTTGGTCATTGCATTGTCTTCTGTCTTTTTCTTTTGGTCATTGTATTGTCTTCTTTCTTTTGGTCATTGTATTGTCTTCTGTCTTTTTCTTTTGGTCATTGTATTGTCTTCTGTCTTTTTCTTTTGGTCATTGTATTGTCTTCTGTCTTTTTCTTTTGGTCATTGTATTGTCCTCTGTCTTTTTCTTTTGGTCATTGTATTGTCCTCTGTCTTTTTCTTTTGGTCATTGTATTGTCTTCTGTCTTTTACTTTTGGTCATTGTATTGTCTTCTGTCTTTTTCTTTTGGTCATTGTATTGTCTTCTGTCTTTTTCTTTTGGTCATTGTATTGTCTTCTGTCTTTTTCTCTTGGTCATTGTATTGTCTTCTGTCTTTTTCTTTTGGTCATTGTATTGTCCTCTGTCTTTTTCTTTTGGTCATTGTATTGTCCTCTGTCTTTTTCTTTTGGTCATTGTATTGTCTTCTGTCTTTTTCTTTTGGTCATTGTATTGTCTTCTGTCTTTTCTTTTGGTCATTGTATTGTCTTCTGTCTTCTGTCTTTTTCTTTTGGTCATTGTATTGTCTTCTGTCTTTTTCTTTTGGTCATTGCATTGTCTTCTGTCTTTTTCTTTTGGTCATTGTATTGTCTTCTTTCTTTTGGTCATTGTATTGTCTTCTGTCTTTTTCTTTTGGTCATTGTATTGTCTTCTGTCTTTTTCTTTTGGTCATTGTATTGTCTTCTGTCTTTTTCTTTTGGTCATTGTATTGTCTTCTGTCTTTTTCTTTTGGTCATTGTATTGTCCTCTGTCTTTTTCTTTTGGTCATTGTATTGTCTTCTGTCTTTTACCTTTGGTCATTGTATTGTCTTCTGTCTTTTTCTTTTGGTCATTGTATTTTCTTCTGTCTTTTTCTTTTGGTCATTGTATTGTCTTCTGTCTTTTTCTCTTTGTCATTGTATTGTCTTCTGTCTTTTTCTTTTAGTCATTGTATTGTCTTCTGTCTTTTTCTTTTGGTCATTGTATTGTCCTCTGTCTTTTTCTTTTGGTCATTGTATTGTCTTCTGTCTTTTTCTTTTAGTCATTGTATTGTCTTCTGTTTTTTTCTTTTGGTCATTGTATTGTCTTCTGTCTATTTCGTTTGGTCATTGTATTATCTTCTGTCTTTTTCTTTTGGTCATTTTATTGTCTTCTGTCTTTTTCTTTTGGTCATTGTATTGTCTTCTGTCTTTTTCTTTTGGTCATTGAATTGTCCTCTGTCTTTTTCTTTTGGTCATTGTATTGTCCTCTGTCTTTTTTTTTGTTCATTGTATTGTCTTCTGTCTTTTACTTTTGGTCATTGTATTGTCTTCTGTTTTTTTCTTTTGGTCATTGTATTGTCTTCTGTCTTTTTCTTTTGGTCATTGTATTGTCTTCTGTCTTTTTCTTTTGGTCATTGTATTGTCCTCTGTCTTTTTCTTTTGGTCATTGTATTGTCTTCTGTCTTTTTCTTTTAGTCATTGTATTGTCTTCTGTCTTTTTCTTTTGGTCATTGTATTGTCCTTTGTCTTTTTCTTTTGGTCATTGTATTGTCTTCTGTTTTTTTCTTTTGGTCATTGTATTGTCTTCTGTCTATTTCTTTTGGTCATTGTATTATCTTCTGTCTTTTTCTTTTGGTCATTGTATTGTCTTCTGTCTTTTTCTTTTGGTCATTGCATTGTCTTCTGTCTTTTTCTTTTAGTCATTGTATTGTCTTCTGTCTTCTGCTTTTTTCTTTTGGTCATTGCATTGTCTTCTGTCTTTTTCTTTTAGTCATTGTATTGTCTTCTGTCTTCTGCTTTTTTCTTTTGGTCATTGTATTGTCTTCTGTCTTCTGTCTTTTTTTTTGGTCATTGTATTGTCTTCTGCTTTTTTCTTTTGGTCATTGTATTGTCTTCTGTCTTTTTCTTTTGGTCATTGTATTGTCTTCTGTCTTTTTCTTTTGGTCATTGCATTGTCTTCTGTCTTTTTCTTTTAGTCATTGTATTGTCTTCTGTCTTCTGCTTTTTTCTTTTGATCATTGTATTGTCTTCTGTCTTCTTTCTTTTTCTTTTGGTCATTGTATTGTCTTCTGTCTTCTTTCTTTTTCTTTTGGTCATTGTATTGTCTTCTGTCTTTTACTTTTGGTCATTGTATTGTCTTCTGTCTTTTTCTTTTGGTCATTGTATTGTTTTCTGTCTTTTTCTTTTGGTCATTGTATTGTCTTCTGTCTTTTTCTCTTGGTCATTGTATTGTCTTCTGTCTTTTTCTTTTGGTCATTGTATTGTCTTCTGTCTTTTTCTTTTGGTCATTGTATTGTCCTCTGTCTTTTTCTTTTGGTCATTGTATTGTCTTCTGTCTTTTTATTTTAGTCATTGTATTGTCTTCTGTCTTTTTCTTTTGGTCATTGTATTGTCCTCTGTCTTTTTCTTTTGGTCATTGTATTGTCTTCTGTTTTTTTCTTTTGGTCATTGTATTGTCTTCTGTCTATTTCTTTTGGTCATTGTATTATCTTCTGTCTTTTTCTTTTGGTCATTGTATTGTCTTCTGTCTTTTTCTTTTGGTCATTGCATTGTCTTCTGTCTTTTTCTTTTAGTCATTGTATTGTCTTCTGTCTTCTGCTTTTTTCTTTTGGTCATTGCATTGTCTTCTGTCTTTTTCTTTTAGTCATTGTATTGTCTTCTGTCTTCTGCTTTTTTCTTTTGGTCATTGTATTGTCTTCTGTCTTCTGTCTTTTTTTTGGTCATTGTATTGTCTTCTGCTTTTTTCTTTTGGTCATTGTATTGTCTTCTGTCTTTTTCTTTTGGTCATTGTATTGTCTTCTGTCTTTTACTTTTGGTCATTGTATTGTCTTCTGTCTTTTTCTTTTGGTCATTGTATTGTCTTCTGTCATTTTCTTTTGGTCATTGTATTGTCTTCTGTCTTTTTCTTTTGGTCATTGTATTGTCCTCTGTCTTTTTCTTTTGGTCATTGTATTGTCTTCTGTCTTTTTCTTTTGGTCATTGTATTGTCTTCTGTCTTTTTCTTTTGGTCATTGTATTGTCTTCTGTCTTTTTCTTTTGGTCATTGTATTGTCCTCTGTCTTTTTCTTTTGGTCATTGCATTGTCTTCTGTCTTTTTCTTTTGGTCATTGTATTGTCTTCTTTCTTTTGGTCATTGTATTGTCTTCTGTCTTTTTCTTTTGGTCATTGTATTGTCTTCTGTCTTTTTCTTTTGGTCATTGTATTGTCTTCTGTCTTTTTCTTTTGGTCATTGTATTGTCTTCTGTCTTTTTCTTTTGGTCTTTGTATTGTCCTCTGTCTTTTTCTTTTGGTCATTGTATTGTCTTCTGTCTTTTACTTTTGGTCATTGTATTGTCTTCTGTCTTTTTCTTTTGGTCATTGTATTGTTTTCTGTCTTTTTCTTTTGGTCATTGTATTGTCTTCTGTCTTTTTCTCTTGGTCATTGTATTGTCTTCTGTCTTTTTCTTTTGGTCATTGTATTGTCTTCTGTCTTTTTCTTTTGGTCATTGTATTGTCCTCTGTCTTTTTCTTTTGGTCATTGTATTGTCTTCTGTCTTTTTCTTTTAGTCATTGTATTGTCTTCTGTCTTTTTCTTTTGGTCATTGTATTGTCCTCTGTCTTTTTCTTTTGGTCATTGTATTGTCTTCTGTTTTTTTCTTTTGGTCATTGTATTGTCTTCTGTCTATTTCTTTTGGTCATTGTATTATCTTCTGTCTTTTTCTTTTGGTCATTGTATTGTCTTCTGTCTTTTTCTTTTGGTCATTGCATTGTCTTCTGTCTTTTTCTTTTAGTCATTGTATTGTCTTCTGTCTTCTGCTTTTTTCTTTTGGTCATTGCATTGTCTTCTGTCTTTTTCTTTTAGTCATTGTATTGTCTTCTGTCTTCTGCTTTTTTCTTTTGGTCATTGTATTGTCTTCTGTCTTCTGTCTTTTTTTTGGTCATTGTATTGTCTTCTGCTTTTTTCTTTTGGTCATTGTATTGTCTTCTGTCTTTTTCTTTTGGTCATTGTATTGTCTTCTGTCTTTTTCTTTTGGTCATTGCATTGTCTTCTGTCTTTTTCTTTTAGTCATTGTATTGTCTTCTGTCTTCTGCTTTTTTCTTTTGGTCATTGTATTGTCTTCTGTCTTCTTTCTTTTTCTTTTGGTCATTGTATTGTCTTCTGTCTTCTTTCTTTTTCTTTTGGTCATTGTATTGTCTTCTGTCTTTTACTTTTGGTCATTGTATTGTCTTCTGTCTTTTTCTTTTGGTCATTGTATTGTTTTCTGTCTTTTTCTTTTGGTCATTGTATTTTCTTCTGTCTTTTTCTCTTGGTCATTGTATTGTCTTCTGTCTTTTTCTTTTGGTCATTGTATTGTCTTCTGTCTTTTTCTTTTGGTCATTGTATTGTCCTCTGTCTTTTTCTTTTGGTCATTGTATTGTCTTCTGTCTTTTTCTTTTAGTCATTGTATTGTCTTCTGTCTTTTTCTTTTGGTCATTGTATTGTCCTCTGTCTTTTTCTTTTGGTCATTGTATTGTCTTCTG
Organism: Bathymodiolus brooksi; assembly: GCA_963680875.1. Classification (NCBI taxonomy): domain Eukaryota; kingdom Metazoa; phylum Mollusca; class Bivalvia; order Mytilida; family Modiolidae; genus Bathymodiolus; species Bathymodiolus brooksi. The sequence goes on along the minus strand of OY804578.1, from coordinate 49,060,238 downwards.
TTTTTTTCTTTTGGTCATTGTATTGTCTTCTGTCTATTTCTTTTGGTCATTGTATTATCTTCTGTCTTTTTCTTTTGGTCATTGTATTGTCTTCTGTCTTTTTCTTTTGGACATTGCATTGTCTTCTGTCTTTTTCTTTTAGTCATTGTATTGTCTTCTGTCTTCTGCTTTTTTCTTTTGGTCATTGCATTGTCTTCTGTCTTTTTCTTTTAGTCATTGTATTGTCTTCTGTCTTCTTCTTTTTTCTTTTGGTCATTGTATTGTCTTCTGTCTTCTGTCTTTTTTTTTGGTCATTGTATTGTCTTCTGCTTTTTTCTTTTGGTCATTGTATTGTCTTCTGTCTTTTTCTTTTGGTAATTGCATTGTCTTCTGTCTTTTTCTTTTAGTCATTGTATTGTCTTCTGTCTTCTTTCTTTTTCTTTTGGTCATTGTATTGTCTTCTGTCTTCTTTCTTTTTCTTTTGGTCATTGTATTGTCTTCTGTCTTTTTCTTTTGGTCATTGCATTGTCTTCTGTGTTTTTCTTTTGGTCATTGCATTGTCTTCTGTCTTTTACTTTTGGTCATTGTATTGTCTTCTGTCTTTTTCTTTTGGTCATTGTATTGTCTTCTGTCTTTTTCTTTTGGTCATTGTATTGTCTTCTGTCTTTTTTTCTTGGTCATTGTATTGTCTTCTGTCTTTTTCTTTTGGTCATTGTATTGTCTTCTGTCTTTTTCTTTTGGTCATTGTATTGTCCTCTGTCTTTTTCTTTTGGTCATTGTATTGTCTTCTGTCTTTTTCTTTTGTTCATTGTATTGTCTTCTGTCTTTTACTTTTGGTCATTGTATTGTCTTCTGTTTTTTTCTTTTGGTCATTGTATTGTCTTCTGTCTTTTTCTTTTGGTCATGTCTTTTACTTTTGGTCATTGTATTGTCTTCTGTCTTTTTCTTTTGGTCATTGTATTGTCTTCTGTCATTTTCTTTTGGTCATTGTATTGTCTTCTGTCTTTTTCTTTTGGTCATTGTATTGTCCTCTGTCTTTTTCTTTTGGTCATTGTATTGTCCTCTGTCTTTTTCTTTTGGTCATTGTATTGTCTTCTGTCTTTTTCTTTTGGTCATTGTATTGTCTTCTGTCTTTTTCTTTTGGTTATTGTATTGTCTTCTGTCTTCTGTCTTTTTCTTTTGGTCATTGTATTGTCTTCTGTCTTTTTCTTTTGGTCATTGTATTGTCCTCTGTCTTTTTCTTTTGGTCATTGCATTGTCTTCTGTCTTTTTCTTTTGGTCATTGTATTGTCTTCTTTCTTTTGGTCATTGTATTGTCTTCTGTCTTTTTCTTTTGGTCATTGTATTGTCTTCTGTCTTTTTCTTTTGGTCATTGTATTGTCTTCTGTCTTTTTCTTTTGGTCATTGTATTGTCCTCTGTCTTTTTCTTTTGGTCATTGTATTGTCCTCTGTCTTTTTCTTTTGGTCATTGTATTGTCTTCTGTCTTTTACTTTTGGTCATTGTATTGTCTTCTGTCTTTTTCTTTTGGTCATTGTATTGTCTTCTGTCTTTTTCTTTTGGTCATTGTATTGTCTTCTGTCTTTTTCTCTTGGTCATTGTATTGTCTTCTGTCTTTTTCTTTTGGTCATTGTATTGTCCTCTGTCTTTTTCTTTTGGTCATTGTATTGTCCTCTGTCTTTTTCTTTTGGTCATTGTATTGTCTTCTGTCTTTTTCTTTTGGTCATTGTATTGTCTTCTGTCTTTTCTTTTGGTCATTGTATTGTCTTCTGTCTTCTGTCTTTTTCTTTTGGTCATTGTATTGTCTTCTGTCTTTTTCTTTTGGTCATTGCATTGTCTTCTGTCTTTTTCTTTTGGTCATTGTATTGTCTTCTTTCTTTTGGTCATTGTATTGTCTTCTGTCTTTTTCTTTTGGTCATTGTATTGTCTTCTGTCTTTTTCTTTTGGTCATTGTATTGTCTTCTGTCTTTTTCTTTTGGTCATTGTATTGTCCTCTGTCTTTTTCTTTTGGTCATTGTATTGTCTTCTGTCTTTTACCTTTGGTCATTGTATTGTCTTCTGTCTTTTTCTTTTGGTCATTGTATTGTCTTCTGTCTTTTTCTTTTGGTCATTGTATTGTCTTCTGTCTTTTTCTCTTTGTCATTGTATTGTCTTCTGTCTTTTTCTTTTAGTCATTGTATTGTCTTCTGTCTTTTTCTTTTGGTCATTGCATTGTCCTCTGTCTTTTTCTTTTGGTCATTGTATTGTCTTCTGTCTTTTTCTTTTAGTCATTGTATTGTCTTCTGTTTTTTTCTTTTGGTCATTGTATTGTCTTCTGTCTATTTCGTTTGGTCATTGTATTATCTTCTGTCTTTTTCTTTTGGTCATTTTATTGTCTTCTGTCTTTTTCTTTTGGTCATTGTATTGTCTTCTGTCTTTTTCTTTTGGTCATTGAATTGTCCTCTGTCTTTTTCTTTTGGTCATTGTATTGTCCTCTGTCTTTTTTTTTGTTCATTGTATTGTCTTCTGTCTTTTACTTTTGGTCATTGTATTGTCTTCTGTTTTTTTCTTTTGGTCATTGTATTGTCTTCTGTCTTTTTCTTTTGGTCATTGTATTGTCTTCTGTCTTTTTCTTTTGGTCATTGTATTGTCCTCTGTCTTTTTCTTTTGGTCATTGTATTGTCTTCTGTCTTTTTCTTTTAGTCATTGTATTGTCTTCTGTCTTTTTCTTTTGGTCATTGTATTGTCCTCTGTCTTTTTCTTTTGATCATTGTATTGTCTTCTGTTTTTTTCTTTTGGTCATTGTATTGTCTTCTGTCTATTTCTTTTGGTCATTGTATTATCTTCTGTCTTTTTCTTTTGGTCATTGTATTGTCTTCTGTCTTTTTCTTTTGGTCATTGCATTGTCTTCTGTCTTTTTCTTTTAGTCATTGTATTGTCTTCTGTCTTCTGCTTTTTTCTTATGGTCATTGCATTGTCTTCTGTCTTTTTCTTTTAGTCATTGTATTGTCTTCTGTCTTCTGCTTTTTTCTTTTGGTCATTGTATTGTCTTCTGTCTTCTGTCTTTTTTTTTGGTCATTGTATTGTCTTCTGCTTTTTTCTTTTGGTCATTGTATTGTCTTCTGTCTTTTTCTTTTGGTCATTGTATTGTCTTCTGTCTTTTTCTTTTGGTCATTGCATTGTCTTCTGTCTTTTTCTTTTAGTCATTGTATTGTCTTCTGTCTTCTGCTTTTTTCTTTTGATCATTGTATTGTCTTCTGTCTTCTTTCTTTTTCTTTTGGTCATTGTATTGTCTTCTGTCTTCTTTCTTTTTCTTTTGGTCATTGTATTGTCTTCTGTCTTTTACTTTTGGTCATTGTATTGTCTTCTGTCTTTTTCTTTTGGTCATTGTATTGTTTTCTGTCTTTTTCTTTTGGTCATTGTATTGTCTTCTGTCTTTTTCTCTTGGTCATTGTATTGTCTTCTGTCTTTTTCTTTTGGTCATTGTATTGTCTTCTGTCTTTTTCTTTTGGTCATTGTATTGTCCTCTGTCTTTTTCTTTTGGTCATTGTATTGTCTTCTGTCTTTTTCTTTTAGTCATTGTATTGTCTTCTGTCTTTTTCTTTTGGTCATTGTATTGTCCTCTGTCTTTTTCTTTTGGTCATTGTATTGTCTTCTGTTTTTTTCTTTTGGTCATTGTATTGTCTTCTGTCTATTTCTTTTGGTCATTGTATTATCTTCTGTCTTTTTCTTTTGGTCATTGTATTGTCTTCTGTCTTTTTCTTTTGGTCATTGCATTGTCTTCTGTCTTTTTCTTTTAGTCATTGTATTGTCTTCTGTCTTCTGCTTTTTTCTTTTGGTCATTGCTTGTCTTCTGTCTTTTTCTTTTAGTCATTGTATTGTCTTCTGTCTTCTGCTTTTTTCTTTTGGTCATTGTATTGTCTTCTGTCTTCTGTCTTTTTTTTGGTCATTGTATTGTCTTCTGCTTTTTTCTTTTGGTCATTGTATTGTCTTCTGTCTTTTTCTTTTGGTCATTGTATTGTCTTCTGTCTTTTTCTTTTGGTCATTGCATTGTCTTCTGTCTTTTTCTTTTAGTCATTGTATTGTCTTCTGTCTTCTTTCTTTTTCTTTTGGTCATTGTATTGTCTTCTGTCTTCTTTCTTTTTCTTTTGGTCATTGTATTGTCTTCTGTCTTTTTCTTTTTCTTTTGGTCATTGTATTGTCTTCTGTCTTTTTCTTTTGGTCATTGCATTGTCTTCTGTGTTTTTCTTTTGGTCATTGTATTGTCTTCTGTCTTTTACTTTTGGTCATTGTATTGTCTTCTGTCTTTTTCTTTTGGTCATTGTATTGTCTTCTGTCTTTTTCTTTTGGTCATTGTATTGTCTTCTGTCTTTTTTTCTTGGTCATTGTATTGTCTTCTGTCTTTTTCTTTTGGTCATTGTATTGTCTTCTGTCTTTTTCTTTTGGTCATTGTATTGTCCTCTGTCTTTTTCTTTTGGTCATTGTATTGTCTTCTGTCTTTTTCTTTTGTTCATTGTATTGTCTTCTGTCTTTTACTTTTGGTCATTGTATTGTCTTCTGTTTTTTTCTTTTGGTCATTGTATTGTCTTCTGTCTTTTTCTTTTGGTCATTGTATTGTCTTCTGTCTTTTTCTTTTGGTCATTGTATTGTCTTCTGTCTTTTTCTTTTGGTCATTGTATTGTCTTCTGTCATTTTCTTTTGGTCATTGTATTGTCTTCTGTCTTTTTCTTTTTGTCATTGTATTGTCCTCTGTCTTTTTCTTTTGGTCATTGTATTGTCCTCTGTCTTTTTCTTTTGGTCATTGTATTGTCTTCTGTCTTTTTCTTTTGGTCATTGTATTGTCTTCTGTCTTTTTCTTTTGGTCATTGTATTGTCTTCTGTCTTCTGTCTTTTTCTTTTGGTCATTGTATTGTCTTCTGTCTTTTTCTTTTGGTCATTGTATTGTCCTCTGTCTTTTTCTTTTGGTCATTGCATTGTCTTCTGTCTTTTTCTTTTGGTAATTGTATTGTCTTCTTTCTTTTGGTCATTGTATTGTCTTCTGTCTTTTTCTTTTGGTCATTGTATTGTCTTCTGTCTTTTTCTTTTGGTCATTGTATTGTCCTCTGTCTTTTTCTTTTTGTCATTGTATTGTCCTCTGTCTTTTTCTTTTGGTCATTGTATTGTCTTCTGTCTTTTACTTTTGGTCATTGTATTGTCTTCTGTCTTTTTCTTTTTGTCATTGTATTGTCTTCTGTCTTTTTCTTTTGGTCATTGTATTGTCTTCTGTCTTTTTCTCTTGGTCATTGTATTGTCTTCTGTCTTTTTCTTTTGGTCATTGTATTGTCCTCTGTCTTTTTCTTTTGGTCATTGTATTGTCCTCTGTCTTTTTCTTTTGGTCATTGTATTGTCTTCTGTCTTTTTCTTTTGGTCATTGTATTGTCTTCTGTCTTTTCTTTTGGTCATTGTATTGTCTTCTGTCTTCTGTCTTTTTCTTTTGGTCATTGTATTGTCTTCTGTCTTTTTCTTTTGGTCATTGCATTGTCTTCTGTCTTTTTCTTTTGGTCATTGTATTGTCTTCTTTCTTTTGGTCATTGTATTGTCTTCTGTCTTTTTCTTTTGGTCATTGTATTGTCTTCTGTCTTTTTCTTTTGGTCATTGTATTGTCTTCTGTCTTTTTCTTTTGGTCATTGTATTGTCTTCTGTCTTTTTCTTTTGGTCATTGTATTGTCCTCTGTCTTTTTCTTTTGGTCATTGTATTGTCTTCTGTCTTTTACCTTTGGTCATTGTATTGTCTTCTGTCTTTTTCTTTTGGTCATTGTATTGTCTTCTGTCTTTTTCTTTTGGTCATTGTATTGTCTTCTGTCTTTTTCTCTTTGTCATTGTATTGTCTTCTGTCTTTTTCTTTTAGTCATTGTATTGTCTTCTGTCTTTTTCTTTTGGTCATTGTATTGTCCTCTGTCTTTTTCTTTTGGTCATTGTATTGTCTTCTGTCTTTTTCTTTTAGTCATTGTATTGTCTTCTGTTTTTTTCTTTTGGTCATTGTATTGTCTTCTGTCTATTTCGTTTGGTCATTGTATTATCTTCTGTCTTTTTCTTTTGGTCATTTTATTGTCTTCTGTCTTTTTCTTTTGGTCATTGTATTGTCTTCTGTCTTTTTCTTTTGGTCATTGAATTGTCCTCTGTCTTTTTTTTTGTTCATTGTATTGTCTTCTGTCTTTTACTTTTGGTCATTGTATTGTCTTCTGTTTTTTCTTTTGGTCATTGTATTGTCTTCTGTCTTTTTCTTTTGGTCATTGTATTGTCTTCTGTCTTTTACTTTTGGTCATTGTATTGTCTTCTGTCTTTTTCTTTTGGTCATTGTATTGTCTTCTGTCATTTTCTTTTGGTCATTGTATTGTCTTCTGTCTTTTTCTTTTGGTCATTGTATTGTCCTCTGTCTTTTTCTTTTGGTCATTGTATTGTCCTCTGTCTTTTTCTTTTGGTCATTGTATTGTCTTCTGTCTTTTTCTTTTGGTCATTGTATTGTCTTCTGTCTTTTTCTTTTGGTCATTGTATTGTCTTCTGTCTTCTGTCTTTTTCTTTTGGTCATTGTATTGTCCTCTGTCTTTTTCTTTTGGTCATTGTATTGTCTTCTGTCTTTTTCTTTTGTTCATTGTATTGTCTTCTGTCTTTTACTTTTGGTCATTGTATTGTCTTCTGTTTTTTTCTTTTGGTCATTGTATTGTCTTCTGTCTTTTTCTTTTGGTCATTGCATTGTCTTCTCTCTTTTACTTTTGGTCATTGTATTGTCTTCTGTCTTTTTCTTTTGGTCATTGTATTGTCTTCTGTCATTTTCTTTTGGTCATGTCTTTTACTTTTGGTCATTGTATTGTCTTCTGTCTTTTTCTTTTGGTCATTGTATTGTCTTCTGTCATTTTCTTTTGGTCATTGTATTGTCTTCTGTCTTTTTCTTTTGGTCATTGTATTGTCCTCTGTCTTTTTCTTTTGGTCATTGTATTGTCCTCTGTCTTTTTCTTTTGGTCATTGTATTGTCTTCTGTCTTTTTCTTTTGGTCATTGTATTGTCTTCTGTCTTTTTCTTTTGGTTATTGTATTGTCTTCTGTCTTCTGTCTTTTTCTTTTGGTCATTGTATTGTCTTCTGTCTTTTTCTTTTGGTCATTGTATTGTCCTCTGTCTTTTTCTTTTGGTCATTGCATTGTCTTCTGTCTTTTTCTTTTGGTCATTGTATTGTCTTCTTTCTTTTGGTCATTGTATTGTCTTCTGTCTTTTTCTTTTGGTCATTGTATTGTCTTCTGTCTTTTTCTTTTGGTCATTGTATTGTCTTCTGTCTTTTTCTTTTGGTCATTGTATTGTCCTCTGTCTTTTTCTTTTGGTCATTGTATTGTCCTCTGTCTTTTTCTTTTGGTCATTGTATTGTCTTCTGTCTTTTACTTTTGGTCATTGTATTGTCTTCTGTCTTTTTCTTTTGGTCATTGTATTGTCTTCTGTCTTTTTCTTTTGGTCATTGTATTGTCTTCTGTCTTTTTCTCTTGGTCATTGTATTGTCTTCTGTCTTTTTCTTTTGGTCATTGTATTGTCCTCTGTCTTTTTCTTTTGGTCATTGTATTGTCCTCTGTCTTTTTCTTTTGGTCATTGTATTGTCTTCTGTCTTTTTCTTTTGGTCATTGTATTGTCTTCTGTCTTTTCTTTTGGTCATTGTATTGTCTTCTGTCTTCTGTCTTTTTCTTTTGGTCATTGTATTGTCTTCTGTCTTTTTCTTTTGGTCATTGCATTGTCTTCTGTCTTTTTCTTTTGGTCATTGTATTGTCTTCTTTCTTTTGGTCATTGTATTGTCTTCTGTCTTTTTCTTTTGGTCATTGTATTGTCTTCTGTCTTTTTCTTTTGGTCATTGTATTGTCTTCTGTCTTTTTCTTTTGGTCATTGTATTGTCTTCTGTCTTTTTCTTTTGGTCATTGTATTGTCCTCTGTCTTTTTCTTTTGGTCATTGTATTGTCTTCTGTCTTTTACCTTTGGTCATTGTATTGTCTTCTGTCTTTTTCTTTTGGTCATTGTATTGTCTTCTGTCTTTTTCTTTTGGTCATTGTATTGTCTTCTGTCTTTTTCTCTTTGTCATTGTATTGTCTTCTGTCTTTTTCTTTTAGTCATTGTATTGTCTTCTGTCTTTTTCTTTTGGTCATTGCATTGTCCTCTGTCTTTTTCTTTTGGTCATTGTATTGTCTTCTGTCTTTTTCTTTTAGTCATTGTATTGTCTTCTGTTTTTTTCTTTTGGTCATTGTATTGTCTTCTGTCTATTTCGTTTGGTCATTGTATTATCTTCTGTCTTTTTCTTTTGGTCATTTTATTGTCTTCTGTCTTTTTCTTTTGGTCATTGTATTGTCTTCTGTCTTTTTCTTTTGGTCATTGAATTGTCCTCTGTCTTTTTCTTTTGGTCATTGTATTGTCCTCTGTCTTTTTTTTTGTTCATTGTATTGTCTTCTGTCTTTTACTTTTGGTCATTGTATTGTCTTCTGTTTTTTTCTTTTGGTCATTGTATTGTCTTCTGTCTTTTTCTTTTGGTCATTGTATTGTCTTCTGTCTTTTTCTTTTGGTCATTGTATTGTCCTCTGTCTTTTTCTTTTGGTCATTGTATTGTCTTCTGTCTTTTTCTTTTAGTCATTGTATTGTCTTCTGTCTTTTTCTTTTGGTCATTGTATTGTCCTCTGTCTTTTTCTTTTGATCATTGTATTGTCTTCTGTTTTTTTCTTTTGGTCATTGTATTGTCTTCTGTCTATTTCTTTTGGTCATTGTATTATCTTCTGTCTTTTTCTTTTGGTCATTGTATTGTCTTCTGTCTTTTTCTTTTGGTCATTGCATTGTCTTCTGTCTTTTTCTTTTAGTCATTGTATTGTCTTCTGTCTTCTGCTTTTTTCTTATGGTCATTGCATTGTCTTCTGTCTTTTTCTTTTAGTCATTGTATTGTCTTCTGTCTTCTGCTTTTTTCTTTTGGTCATTGTATTGTCTTCTGTCTTCTGTCTTTTTTTTTGGTCATTGTATTGTCTTCTGCTTTTTTCTTTTGGTCATTGTATTGTCTTCTGTCTTTTTCTTTTGGTCATTGTATTGTCTTCTGTCTTTTTCTTTTGGTCATTGCATTGTCTTCTGTCTTTTTCTTTTAGTCATTGTATTGTCTTCTGTCTTCTGCTTTTTTCTTTTGATCATTGTATTGTCTTCTGTCTTCTTTCTTTTTCTTTTGGTCATTGTATTGTCTTCTGTCTTCTTTCTTTTTCTTTTGGTCATTGTATTGTCTTCTGTCTTTTACTTTTGGTCATTGTATTGTCTTCTGTCTTTTTCTTTTGGTCATTGTATTGTTTTCTGTCTTTTTCTTTTGGTCATTGTATTGTCTTCTGTCTTTTTCTCTTGGTCATTGTATTGTCTTCTGTCTTTTTCTTTTGGTCATTGTATTGTCTTCTGTCTTTTTCTTTTGGTCATTGTATTGTCCTCTGTCTTTTTCTTTTGGTCATTGTATTGTCTTCTGTCTTTTTCTTTTAGTCATTGTATTGTCTTCTGTCTTTTTCTTTTGGTCATTGTATTGTCCTCTGTCTTTTTCTTTTGGTCATTGTATTGTCTTCTGTTTTTTTCTTTTGGTCATTGTATTGTCTTCTGTCTATTTCTTTTGGTCATTGTATTATCTTCTGTCTTTTTCTTTTGGTCATTGTATTGTCTTCTGTCTTTTTCTTTTGGTCATTGCATTGTCTTCTGTCTTTTTCTTTTAGTCATTGTATTGTCTTCTGTCTTCTGCTTTTTTCTTTTGGTCATTGCTTGTCTTCTGTCTTTTTCTTTTAGTCATTGTATTGTCTTCTGTCTTCTGCTTTTTTCTTTTGGTCATTGTATTGTCTTCTGTCTTCTGTCTTTTTTTTGGTCATTGTATTGTCTTCTGCTTTTTTCTTTTGGTCATTGTATTGTCTTCTGTCTTTTTCTTTTGGTCATTGTATTGTCTTCTGTCTTTTTCTTTTGGTCATTGCATTGTCTTCTGTCTTTTTCTTTTAGTCATTGTATTGTCTTCTGTCTTCTTTCTTTTTCTTTTGGTCATTGTATTGTCTTCTGTCTTCTTTCTTTTTCTTTTGGTCATTGTATTGTCTTCTGTCTTTTTCTTTTTCTTTTGGTCATTGTATTGTCTTCTGTCTTTTTCTTTTGGTCATTGCATTGTCTTCTGTGTTTTTCTTTTGGTCATTGTATTGTCTTCTGTCTTTTACTTTTGGTCATTGTATTGTCTTCTGTCTTTTTCTTTTGGTCATTGTATTGTCTTCTGTCTTTTTCTTTTGGTCATTGTATTGTCTTCTGTCTTTTTTTCTTGGTCATTGTATTGTCTTCTGTCTTTTTCTTTTGGTCATTGTATTGTCTTCTGTCTTTTTCTTTTGGTCATTGTATTGTCCTCTGTCTTTTTCTTTTGGTCATTGTATTGTCTTCTGTCTTTTTCTTTTGTTCATTGTATTGTCTTCTGTCTTTTACTTTTGGTCATTGTATTGTCTTCTGTTTTTTTCTTTTGGTCATTGTATTGTCTTCTGTCTTTTTCTTTTGGTCATTGTATTGTCTTCTGTCTTTTTCTTTTGGTCATTGTATTGTCTTCTGTCTTTTTCTTTTGGTCATTGTATTGTCTTCTGTCATTTTCTTTTGGTCATTGTATTGTCTTCTGTCTTTTTCTTTTTGTCATTGTATTGTCCTCTGTCTTTTTCTTTTGGTCATTGTATTGTCCTCTGTCTTTTTCTTTTGGTCATTGTATTGTCTTCTGTCTTTTTCTTTTGGTCATTGTATTGTCTTCTGTCTTTTTCTTTTGGTCATTGTATTGTCTTCTGTCTTCTGTCTTTTTCTTTTGGTCATTGTATTGTCTTCTGTCTTTTTCTTTTGGTCATTGTATTGTCCTCTGTCTTTTTCTTTTGGTCATTGCATTGTCTTCTGTCTTTTTCTTTTGGTAATTGTATTGTCTTCTTTCTTTTGGTCATTGTATTGTCTTCTGTCTTTTTCTTTTGGTCATTGTATTGTCTTCTGTCTTTTTCTTTTGGTCATTGTATTGTCTTCTGTCTTTTTCTTTTGGTCATTGTATTGTCCTCTGTCTTTTTCTTTTTGTCATTGTATTGTCCTCTGTCTTTTTCTTTTGGTCATTGTATTGTCTTCTGTCTTTTACTTTTGGTCATTGTATTGTCTTCTGTCTTTTTCTTTTTGTCATTGTATTGTCTTCTGTCTTTTTCTTTTGGTCATTGTATTGTCTTCTGTCTTTTTCTCTTGGTCATTGTATTGTCTTCTGTCTTTTTCTTTTGGTCATTGTATTGTCCTCTGTCTTTTTCTTTTGGTCATTGTATTGTCCTCTGTCTTTTTCTTTTGGTCATTGTATTGTCTTCTGTCTTTTTCTTTTGGTCATTGTATTGTCTTCTGTCTTTTCTTTTGGTCATTGTATTGTCTTCTGTCTTCTGTCTTTTTCTTTTGGTCATTGTATTGTCTTCTGTCTTTTTCTTTTGGTCATTGCATTGTCTTCTGTCTTTTTCTTTTGGTCATTGTATTGTCTTCTTTCTTTTGGTCATTGTATTGTCTTCTGTCTTTTTCTTTTGGTCATTGTATTGTCTTCTGTCTTTTTCTTTTGGTCATTGTATTGTCTTCTGTCTTTTTCTTTTGGTCATTGTATTGTCTTCTGTCTTTTTCTTTTGGTCATTGTATTGTCCTCTGTCTTTTTCTTTTGGTCATTGTATTGTCTTCTGTCTTTTACCTTTGGTCATTGTATTGTCTTCTGTCTTTTTCTTTTGGTCATTGTATTGTCTTCTGTCTTTTTCTTTTGGTCATTGTATTGTCTTCTGTCTTTTTCTCTTTGTCATTGTATTGTCTTCTGTCTTTTTCTTTTAGTCATTGTATTGTCTTCTGTCTTTTTCTTTTGGTCATTGTATTGTCCTCTGTCTTTTTCTTTTGGTCATTGTATTGTCTTCTGTCTTTTTCTTTTAGTCATTGTATTGTCTTCTGTTTTTTTCTTTTGGTCATTGTATTGTCTTCTGTCTATTTCGTTTGGTCATTGTATTATCTTCTGTCTTTTTCTTTTGGTCATTTTATTGTCTTCTGTCTTTTTCTTTTGGTCATTGTATTGTCTTCTGTCTTTTTCTTTTGGTCATTGAATTGTCCTCTGTCTTTTTTTTTGTTCATTGTATTGTCTTCTGTCTTTTACTTTTGGTCATTGTATTGTCTTCTGTTTTTTTCTTTTGGTCATTGTATTGTCTTCTGTCTTTTTCTTTTGGTCATTGTATTGTCTTCTGTCTTTTACTTTTGGTCATTGTATTGTCTTCTGTCTTTTTCTTTTGGTCATTGTATTGTCTTCTGTCATTTTCTTTTGGTCATTGTATTGTCTTCTGTCTTTTTCTTTTGGTCATTGTATTGTCCTCTGTCTTTTTCTTTTGGTCATTGTATTGTCCTCTGTCTTTTTCTTTTGGTCATTGTATTGTCTTCTGTCTTTTTCTTTTGGTCATTGTATTGTCTTCTGTCTTTTTCTTTTGGTCATTGTATTGTCTTCTGTCTTCTGTCTTTTTCTTTTGGTCATTGTATTGTCCTCTGTCTTTTTCTTTTGGTCATTGTATTGTCTTCTGTCTTTTTCTTTTGTTCATTGTATTGTCTTCTGTCTTTTACTTTTGGTCATTGTATTGTCTTCTGTTTTTTTCTTTTGGTCATTGTATTGTCTTCTGTCTTTTTCTTTTGGTCATTGCATTGTCTTCTCTCTTTTACTTTTGGTCATTGTATTGTCTTCTGTCTTTTTCTTTTGGTCATTGTATTGTCTTCTGTCATTTTCTTTTGGTCATTGTATTGTCTTCTGTCTTTTTCTTTTGGTCATTGTATTGTCCTCTGTCTTTTTCTTTTGGTCATTGTATTGTCCTCTGTCTTTTTCTTTTGGTCATTGTATTGTCTTCTGTCTTTTTCTTTTGGTCATTGTATTGTCTTCTGTCTTTTTCTTTTGGTCATTGTATTGTCTTCTGTCTTCTGTCTTTTTCTTTTGGTCATTGTATTGTCTTCTGTCTTTTTCTTTTGGTCATTGTATTGTCCTCTGTCTTTTTCTTTTGGTCATTGCATTGTCTTCTGTCTTTTTCTTTTGGTCATTGTATTGTCTTCTTTCTTTTGGTCATTGTATTGTCTTCTGTCTTTTTCTTTTGGTCATTGTATTGTCTTCTGTCTTTTTCTTTTGGTCATTGTATTGTCTTCTGTCTTTTTCTTTTGGTCATTGTATTGTCCTCTGTCTTTTTCTTTTGGTCATTGTATTGTCCTCTGTCTTTTTCTTTTGGTCATTGTATTGTCTTCTGTCTTTTACTTTTGGTCATTGTATTGTCTTCTGTCTTTTTCTTTTGGTCATTGTATTGTCTTCTGTCTTTTTCTTTTGGTCATTGTATTGTCTTCTGTCTTTTTCTCTTGGTCATTGTATTGTCTTCTGTCTTTTTCTTTTGGTCATTGTATTGTCCTCTGTCTTTTTCTTTTGGTCATTGTATTGTCCTCTGTCTTTTTCTTTTGGTCATTGTATTGTCTTCTGTCTTTTTCTTTTGGTCATTGTATTGTCTTCTGTCTTTTCTTTTGGTCATTGTATTGTCTTCTGTCTTCTGTCTTTTTCTTTTGGTCATTGTATTGTCTTCTGTCTTTTTCTTTTGGTCATTGCATTGTCTTCTGTCTTTTTCTTTTGGTCATTGTATTGTCTTCTTTCTTTTGGTCATTGTATTGTCTTCTGTCTTTTTCTTTTGGTCATTGTATTGTCTTCTGTCTTTTTCTTTTGGTCATTGTATTGTCTTCTGTCTTTTTCTTTTGGTCATTGTATTGTCTTCTGTCTTTTTCTTTTGGTCATTGTATTGTCTTCTGTCTTTTTCTCTTTGTCATTGTATTGTCTTCTGTCTTTTTCTTTTAGTCATTGTATTGTCTTCTGTCTTTTTCTTTTGGTCATTGTATTGTCTTCTGTCTTTTTCTTTTGGTCATTGCATTGTCTTCTGTCTTTTTCTTTTGGTCATTGTATTGTCTTCTTTCTTTTGGTCATTGTATTGTCTTCTGTCTTTTTCTTTTGGTCATTGTATTGTCTTCTGTCTTTTTCTTTTGGTCATTGTATTGTCTTCTGTCTTTTTCGTTTGGTCATTGTATTGTCTTCTGTCTTTTTCTTTTGGTCATTGTATTGTCCTCTGTCTTTTTCTTTTGGTCATTGTATTGTCTTCTGTCTTTTACCTTTGGTCATTGTATTGTCTTCTGTCTTTTTCTTTTGGTCATTGTATTGTCTTCTGTCTTTTTCTTTTGGTCATTGTATTGTCTTCTGTCTTTTTCTCTTTGTCATTGTATTGTCTTCTGTCTTTTTCTTTTAGTCATTGTATTGTCTTCTGTCTTTTTCTTTTGGTCATTGTATTGTCCTCTGTCTTTTTCTTTTGGTCATTGTATTGTCTTCTGTCTTTTTCTTTTAGTCATTGTATTGTCTTCTGTTTTTTTCTTTTGGTCATTGTATTGTCTTCTGTCTATTTCGTTTGGTCATTGTATTATCTTCTGTCTTTTTCTTTTGGTCATTTTATTGTCTTCTGTCTTTTTCTTTTGGTCATTGTATTGTCTTCTGTCTTTTTCTTTTGGTCATTGAATTGTCCTCTGTCTTTTTTTTGTTCATTGTATTGTCTTCTGTCTTTTACTTTTGGTCATTGTATTGTCTTCTGTTTTTTTCTTTTGGTCATTGTATTGTCTTCTGTCTTTTTCTTTTGGTCATTGTATTGTCTTCTGTCTTTTACTTTTGGTCATTGTATTGTCTTCTGTCTTTTTCTTTTGGTCATTGTATTGTCTTCTGTCATTTTCTTTTGGTCATTGTATTGTCTTCTGTCTTTTTCTTTTGGTCATTGTATTGTCCTCTGTCTTTTTCTTTTGGTCATTGTATTGTCCTCTGTCTTTTTCTTTTGGTCATTGTATTGTCTTCTGTCTTTTTCTTTTGGTCATTGTATTGTCTTCTGTCTTTTTCTTTTGGTCATTGTATTGTCTTCTGTCTTTTTCTTTTGGTCATTGTATTGTCTTCTGTCTTCTGTCTTTTTCTTTTGGTCATTGTATTGTCCTCTGTCTTTTTCTTTTGGTCATTGTATTGTCTTCTGTCTTTTTCTTTTGTTCATTGTATTGTCTTCTGTCTTTTACTTTTGGTCATTGTATTGTCTTCTGTTTTTTTCTTTTGGTCATTGTATTGTCTTCTGTCTTTTTCTTTTGGTCATTGCATTGTCTTCTCTCTTTTACTTTTGGTCATTGTATTGTCTTCTGTCTTTTTCTTTTGGTCATTGTATTGTCTTCTGTCATTTTCTTTTGGTCATTGTATTGTCTTCTGTCTTTTTCTTTTGGTCATTGTATTGTCCTCTGTCTTTTTCTTTTGATCATTGTATTGTCCTCTGTCTTTTTCTTTTGGTCATTGTATTGTCTTCTGTCTTTTTCTTTTGGTCATTGTATTGTCTTCTGTCTTTTTCTTTTGGTCATTGTATTGTCTTCTGTCTTCTGTCTTTTTCTTTTGGTCATTGTATTGTCTTCTGTCTTTTTCTTTTGGTCATTGTATTGTCCTCTGTCTTTTTCTTTTGGTCATTGCATTGTCTTCTGTCTTTTTCTTTTGGTCATTGTATTGTCTTCTTTCTTTTGGTCATTGTATTGTCTTCTGTCTTTTTCTTTTGGTCATTGTATTGTCTTCTGTCTTTTTCTTTTGGTCATTGTATTGTCTTCTGTCTTTTTCTTTTGGTCATTGTATTGTCCTCTGTCTTTTTCTTTTGGTCATTGTATTGTCCTCTGTCTTTTTCTTTTGGTCATTGTATTGTCTTCTGTCTTTTACTTTTGGTCATTGTATTGTCTTCTGTCTTTTTCTTTTGGTCATTGTATTGTCTTCTGTCTTTTTCTTTTGGTCATTGTATTGTCTTCTGTCTTTTTCTCTTGGTCATTGTATTGTCTTCTGTCTTTTTCTTTTGGTCATTGTATTGTCCTCTGTCTTTTTCTTTTGGTCATTGTATTGTCCTCTGTCTTTTTCTTTTGGTCATTGTATTGTCTTCTGTCTTTTTCTTTTGGTCATTGTATTGTCTTCTGTCTTTTCTTTTGGTCATTGTATTGTCTTCTGTCTTCTGTCCTTTTCTTTTGGTCATTGTATTGTCTTCTGTCTTTTTCTTTTGGTCATTGCATTGTCTTCTGTCTTTTTCTTTTGGTCATTGTATTGTCTTCTTTCTTTTGGTCATTGTATTGTCTTCTGTCTTTTTCTTTTGGTCATTGTATTGTCTTCTGTCTTTTTCTTTTGGTCATTGTATTGTCTTCTGTCTTTTTCTTTTGGTCATTGTATTGTCTTCTGTCTTTTTCTTTTGGTCATTGTATTGTCTTCTGTCTTTTTCTCTTTGTCATTGTATTGTCTTCTGTCTTTTTCTTTTAGTCATTGTATTGTCTTCTGTCTTTTTCTTTTGGTCATTGTATTGTCCTCTGTCTTTTTCTTTTGGTCATTGTATTGTCTTCTGTCTTTTTCTTTTAGTCATTGTATTGTCTTCTGTTTTTTTCTTTTGGTCATTGTATTGTCTTCTGTCTATTTCGTTTGGTCATTGTATTATCTTCTGTCTTTTTCTTTTGGTCATTTTATTGTCTTCTGTCTTTTTCTTTTGGTCATTGTATTGTCTTCTGTCTTTTTCTTTTGGTCATTGAATTTTCCTCTGTCTTTTTCTTTTGGTCATTGTATTGTCCTCTGTCTTTTTTTTTGTTCATTGTATTGTCTTCTGTCTTTTACTTTTGGTCATTGTATTGTCTTCTGTTTTTTTCTTTTGGTCATTGTATTGTCTTCTGTCTTTTTCTTTTGGTCATTGTATTGTCTTCTGTCTTTTACTTTTGGTCATTGTATTGTCTTCTGTCTTTTTCTTTTGGTCATTGTATTGTCTTCTGTCATTTTCTTTTGGTCATTGTATTGTCTTCTGTCTTTTTCTTTTGGTCATTGTATTGTCCTCTGTCTTTTTCTTTTGGTCATTGTATTGTCCTCTGTCTTTTTCTTTTGGTCATTGTATTGTCTTCTGTCTTTTTCTTTTGGTCATTGTATTGTCTTCTGTCTTTTTCTTTTGGTCATTGTATTGTCTTCTGTCTTTTTCTTTTGGTCATTGTATTGTCTTCTGTCTTCTGTCTTTTTCTTTTGGTCATTGTATTGTCTTCTGTCTTTTTCTTTTGGTCATTGTATTGTCCTCTGTCTTTTTCTTTTGGTCATTGCATTGTCTTCTGTCTTTTTCTTTTTGGTCATTGTATTGTCTTCTTTCTTTTGGTCATTGTATTGTCTTCTGTCTTTTTCTTTTGGTCATTGTATTGTCTTCTGTCTTTTTCTTTTGGTCATTGTATTGTCCTCTGTCTTTTTCTTTTGGTCATTGTATTGTCCTCTGTCTTTTTCTTTTGGTCATTGTATTGTCTTCTGTCTTTTACTTTTGGTCATTGTATTGTCTTCTGTCTTTTTCTTTTGGTCATTGTATTGTCTTCTGTCTTTTTCTTTTGGTCATTGTATTGTCTTCTGTCTTTTTCTCTTGGTCATTGTATTGTCTTCTGTCTTTTTCTTTTGGTCATTGTATTGTCTTCTGTCTTTTTCTTTTGGTCATTGTATTGTCTTCTGTCTTTTTCTTTTGGTCATTGTATTGTCTTCTGTCTTTTTCTTTTAGTCATTGCATTGTCTTCTGTCTTTTTCTTTTGGTCATTGTATTGTCCTCTGTCTTTTTCTTTTGGTCATTGTATTGTCTTCTGTTTTTTTCTTTTGGTCATTGTATTGTCTTCTGTCTATTTCTTTTGGTCATTGTATTATCTTCTGTCTTTTTCTTTTGGTCATTGTATTGTCTTCTGTCTCTTTCTTTTGGTCATTGCATTGTCTTCTGTCTTTTTCTTTTGGTCATTGTATTGTCCTCTGTCTTTTTCTTTTGGTCATTGTATTGTCCTCTGTCTTTTTCTTTTGGTCATTGTATTGTCTTCTGTCTTTTACTTTTGGTCATTGTATTGTTTCTGTCTTTATCTTTTGGTCATTGTATTGTCTTCTGTCTTTTTCATTTGGTCATTGTATTGTCTTCTGTCTTTTTCTTTTGGTCATTGTATTGTCTTCTGTCTTTTTCTCTTGGTCATTGTATTGTCTTCTGTCTTTTTCTTTTGGTCATTGTATTGTCTTCTGTTGTTTTCTTTTGGTGATTGTATTGTCTTCTGTCTTTTCCTTTTGATCATTGTATTGTCTTCTGTCTTTTTCTCTTGGTCATTGTATTGTCTTCTGTCTTTTTCTTTTGGTCATTGTATTGTCTTCTGTCTTTTTCTTTTGGTCATTGTATTGTCTTCTGTCTTTTTCTCTTGGTCATTGTATTGTCTTCTGTCTTTTTCTTTTAGTCATTGTATTGTTTTCTGTCTTCTGTCTTTTTCTTTTGGTCATTGTATTGTCTTCTGTCTTCTGTCTTTTTCTTTTGGTCATTGTATTGTCTCCTGTCTTTTTCTTTTGGTCATTGTATTGTCCTCTGTCTTTTTCTTTTGGTCATTGTATTGTCCTCTGTCTTTTTCTTTTGGTCATTGTATTGTCTTCTGTCTTTTTCTTTTGGTCATTGTATTGTCTTCTGTTTTTTTCTTTTGGTCATTGTATTGTCTTCTGTTTTTTTCATTTGGTCATTGTATTGTCTTCTGTCTTTTTCTTTTGGTCATTGTATTGTCTTCTGTCATTTTCTTTTGGTCATTGTATTGTCTTCTGTCTTTTCCTTTTGGTCATTGTATTGTTCTCTGTCTTTTTCTTTTGGTCATTGTATTGTCCTTTGTCTTTTTCTTTAGGTCATTGTATTGTCTTCTGTCTTTTTCTTTTGGTCATTGTATTGTCTTCTGTCTTTTCTTTTGGTCATTGTATTGTCTTCTGTCTTCTGTCTTTTTCTTTTGGTCATTGTATTGTCTTCTGTCTTTTTCTTTTGGTCATTGCATTGTCTTCTGTCTTTTTCTTTTGGTCATTGTATTGTCTTCTTTCTTTTGGTCATTGCATTGTCTTCTGTCTTTTTCTTTTGGTCATTGTATTGTCTTCTGTCTTTTTCTTTTGGTCATTGTATTGTCTTCTGTCTTTTTCTTTTGGTCATTGTATTGTCTTCTGTCTTTTTCTTTTGGTCATTGTATTGTCCTCTGTCTTTTTCTTTTGGTCATTGTATTGTCTTCTGTCTTTTACCTTTGGTCATTGTATTGTCTTCTGTCTTTTTCTTTTGGTCATTGTATTGTCTTCTGTTTTTTTCTTTTGGTCATTGTATTGTCTTCTGTCTTTTTCTCTTTGTCATTGTATTGTCTTCTGTCTTTTTCTTTTAGTCATTGTATTGTCTTCTGTCTTTTTCTTTTGGTCATTGTATTGTCCTCTGTCTTTTTCTTTTGGTCATTGTATTGTCTTCTGTCTTTTTCTTTTAGTCATTGTATTGTCTTCTGTCTTTTTCTTTTGGTCATTGTATTGTCTTCTGTCTTTTTCTTTTGGTCATTGTATTGTCCTCTGTCTTTTTCTTTTGGTCATTGTATTGTCCTCTGTCTTTTTCTTTTGGTCATTGTATTGTCTTCTGTCTTTTACTTTTGGTCATTGTATTGTCTTCTGTCTTTTTCTTTTGGTCATTGTATTGTCTTCTGTCTTTTTCTTTTGGTCATTGTATTGTCTTCTGTCTTTTTCTCTTGGTCATTGTATTGTCTTCTGTCTTTTTCTTTTGGTCATTGTATTGTCTTCTGTCTTTTTCTTTTGGTCATTGTATTGTCCTCTGTCTTTTTCTTTTGGTCATTGTATTGTCTTCTGTCTTTTTCTTTTAGTCATTGTATTGTCTTCTGTCTTTTTCTTTTGGTCATTGTATTGTCCTCTGTCTTTTTCTTTCGGTCATTGTATTGTCTTCTGTTTTTTTCTTTTGGTCATTGTATTGTCTTCTGTCTATTTCTTTTGGTCATTGTATTATCTTCTGTCTTTTTCTTTTGGTCATTGTATTGTCTTCTGTCTTTTTCTTTTGGTCATTGCATTGTCTTCTGTCTTTTTCTTTTGGTCATTGTATTGTCCTCTGTCTTTTTCTTTTGGTCATTGCATTGTCCTCTGTCTTTTTCTTTTGGTCATTGTATTGTCTTCTGTCTTTTACTTTTGGTCATTGTATTGTTTCTGTCTTTATCTTTTGGTCATTGTATTGTCTTCTGTCTTTTTCATTTGGTCATTGTATTGTCTTCTGTCTTTTTCTTTTGGTCATTGTATTGTCTTCTGTCTTTTTCTCTTGGTCATTGTATTGTCTTCTGTCTTTTTCTTTTGGTCATTGTATTGTCTTCTGCTTTTTTCTTTTGGTCATTGCATTGTCTTCTGTCTTTTTCTTTTAGTCATTGTATTGTCTTCTGTCTTCTGCTTTTTTCTTTTGGTCATTGTATTGTCTTCTGTCTTCTGTCTTTTTTTTTGGTCATTGTATTGTCTTCTGCTTTTTTCTTTTGGTCATTGTATTGTCTTCTGTCTTTTTCTTTTGGTCATTGTATTGTCTTCTGTCTTTTTCTTTTGGTCTTTGCATTGTCTTCTGTCTTTTTCTTTTAGTCATTGTATTGTCTTCTGTCTTCTGCTTTTTTCTTTTGGTCATTGTATTGTCTTCTGTCTTCTTTCTTTTTCTTTTGGTCATTGTATTGTCTTCTGTCTTCTTTCTTTTTCTTTTGTTCATTGTATTGTCTTCTGTCTTTTTCTTTTGGTCATTGCATTGTCTTCTGTGTTTTTCTTTTGGTCATTGTATTGTCTTCTGTCTTTTACTTTTGGTCATTGTATTGTCTTCTGTCTTTTTTTCTTGGTCATTGTATTGTCTTCTGTCTTTTTCTTTTGGTCATTGTATTGTCTTCTGTCTTTTTCTTTTGGTCATTGTATTGTCCTCTGTCTTTTTCTTTTGGTCATTGTATTGTCTTCTGTCTTTTTCTTTTGGTCATTGTATTGTCTTCTGTCTTTTTCTTTTGGTC
This sequence comes from Bathymodiolus brooksi, assembly GCA_963680875.1. NCBI lineage: Eukaryota > Metazoa > Mollusca > Bivalvia > Mytilida > Modiolidae > Bathymodiolus > Bathymodiolus brooksi. The sequence goes on along the minus strand of OY804578.1, from coordinate 49,039,387 downwards.
ATTGTATTGTCCTCTGTCTTTTTCTTTTGGTCATTGTATTGTCTTCTGTCTTTTTTTTTGTTCATTGTATTGTCTTCTGTCTTTTACTTTTGGTCATTGTATTGTCTTCTGTCTTTTTCTTTTGGTCATTGTATTGTCCTCTGTCTTTTTCTTTTGGTCATTGTATTGTCTTCTGTCTTTTTCTTTTGTTCATTGTATTGTCTTCTGTCTTTTACTTTTGGTCATTGTATTGTCTTCTGTTTTTTTCTTTTGGTCATTGTATTGTCTTCTGTCTTTTTCTTTTGGTCATTGTATTGTCTTCTGTCTTTTACTTTTGGTCATTGTATTGTCTTCTGTCTTTTTCTTTTGGTCATTGTATTGTCTTCTGTCATTTTCTTTTGGTCATTGTATTGTCTTCTGTCTTTTTCTTTTGGTCATTGTATTGTCCTCTGTCTTTTTCTTTTGGTCATTGTATTGTCCTCTGTCTTTTTCTTTTGGTCATTGTATTGTCTTCTGTCTTTTTCTTTTGGTCATTGTATTGTCTTCTGTCTTTTTCTTTTGGTCATTGTATTGTCTTCTGTCTTCTGTCTTTTTCTTTTGGTCATTGTATTGTCTTCTGTCTTTTTCTTTTGGTCATTGTATTGTCCTCTGTCTTTTTCTTTTGGTCATTGCATTGTCTTCTGTCTTTTTCTTTTGGTCATTGTATTGTCTTCTTTCTTTTGGTCATTGTATTATCTTCTGTCTTTTTCTTTTGGTCATTGTATTGTCTTCTGTCTTTTTCTTTTGGTCATTGTATTGTCTTCTGTCTTTTTCTTTTGGTCATTGTATTGTCCTCTGTCTTTTTCTTTTGGTCATTGTATTGTCCTCTGTCTTTTTCTTTTGGACATTGTATTGTCTTCTGTCTTTTACTTTTGGTCATTGTATTGTCTTCTGTCTTTTTCTTTTGGTCATTGCATTGTCTTCTGTCTTTTTCTTTTGGTCATTGTATTGTCTTCTGTCTTTTTCTCTTGGTCATTGTATTGTCTTCTGTCTTTTTCTTTTGGTCATTGTATTGTCCTCTGTCTTTTTCTTTTGGTCATTGTATTGTCCTCTATCTTTTTCTTTTGGTCATTGTATTGTCTTCTGTCTTTTTCTTTTGGTCATTGTATTGTCTTCTGTCTTTTCTTTTGGTCATTGTATTGTCTTCTGTCTTCTGTCTTTTTCTTTTGGTCATTGTATTGTCTTCTGTCTTTTTCTTTTGGTCATTGCATTGTCTTCTGTCTTTTTCTTTTGGTCATTGTATTGTCTTCTGTCTTTTGGTCATTGTATTGTCTTCTGTCTTTTTCTTTTGGTCATTGTATTGTCTTCTGTCTTTTTCTTTTGGTCATTGTATTGTCTTCTGTCTTTTTCTTTTGGTCATTGCATTGTCTTCTGTCTTTTTCTTTTGGTCATTGTATTGTCCTCTGTCTTTTTCTTTTGGTCATTGTATTGTCTTTTGTCTTTTACCTTTGGTCATTGTATTGTCTTCTGTCTTTTTCTTTTGGTCATTGTATTGTCTTCTGTCTTTTTCTTTTGGTCATTGTATTGTCTTCTGTCTTTTTCTCTTTGTCATTGTATTGTCTTCTGTCTTTTTCTTTTAGTCATTGTATTGTCTTCTGTCTTTTTCTTTTGGTCATTGTATTGTCCTCTGTCTTTTTCTTTTAGTCATTGTATTGTCTTCTGTCTTTTTCTTTTAGTCATTGTATTGTCTTCTGTTTTTTTCTTTTGGTCATTGTATTGTCTTCTGTCTATTTCGTTTGGTCATTGTATTATCTTCTGTCTTTTTCTTTTGGTCATTTTATTGTCTTCTGTCTTTTTCTTTTGGTCATTGTATTGTCTTCTGTCTTTTTCTTTTGGTCATTGAATTGTCCTCTGTCTTTTTCTTTTGGTCATTGTATTGTCCTCTGTCTTTTTTTTTGTTCATTGTATTGTCTTCTGTCTTTTACTTTTGGTCATTGTATTGTCTTCTGTTTTTTTCTTTTGGTCATTGTATTGTCTTCTGTCTTTTTCTTTTGGTCATTGTATTGTCTTCTGTCTTTTACTTTTGGTCATTGTATTGTCTTCTGTCTTTTTCTTTTGGTCATTGTATTGTCTTCTGTCATTTTCTTTTGGTCATTGTATTGTCTTCTGTCTTTTTCTTTTGGTCATTGTATTGTCCTCTGTCTTTTTCTTTTGGTCATTGTATTGTCCTCTGTCTTTTTCTTTTGGTCATTGTATTGTCTTCTGTCTTTTTCTTTTGGTCATTGTATTGTCTTCTGTCTTTTTCTTTTGGTCATTGTATTGTCTTCTGTCTTCTGTCTTTTTCTTTTGGTCATTGTATTGTCTTCTGTCTTTTTCTTTTGGTCATTGTATTGTCCTCTGTCTTTTTCTTTTGGTCATTGCATTGTCTTCTGTCTTTTTCTTTTTGGTCATTGTATTGTCTTCTTTCTTTTGGTCATTGTATTGTCTTCTGTCTTTTTCTTTTGGTCATTGTATTGTCTTCTGTCTTTTTCTTTTGGTCATTGTATTGTCTTCTGTCTTTTTCTTTTGGTCATTGTATTGTCTTCTGTCTTTTTCTTTTGGTCATTGTATTGTCCTCTGTCTTTTTCTTTTGGTCATTGTATTGTCCTCTGTCTTTTTCTTTTGGTCATTGTATTGTCTTCTGTCTTTTACTTTTGGTCATTGTATTGTCTTCTGTCTTTTTCTTTTGGTCATTGTATTGTCTTCTGTCTTTTTCTCTTGGTCATTGTATTGTCTTCTGTCTTTTTCTTTTGGTCATTGTATTGTCTTCTGTCTTTTTCTTTTGGTCATTGTATTGTCCTCTGTCTTTTTCTTTTGGTCATTGTATTGTCTTCTGTCTTTTTCTTTTAGTCATTGTATTGTCTTCTGTCTTTTTCTTTTGGTCATTGTATTGTCCTCTGTCTTTTTCTTTCGGTCATTGTATTGTCTTCTGTTTTTTTCTTTTGGTCATTGTATTGTCTTCTGTCTATTTCTTTTGGTCATTGTATTATCTTCTGTCTTTTTCTTTTGGTCATTGTATTGTCTTCTGTCTTTTTCTTTTGGTCATTGCATTGTCTTCTGTCTTTTTCTTTTGGTCATTGTATTGTCCTCTGTCTTTTTCTTTTGGTCATTGTATTGTCCTCTGTCTTTTTCTTTTGGTCATTGTATTGTCTTCTGTCTTTTACTTTTGGTCATTGTATTGTTTCTGTCTTTATCTTTTGGTCATTGTATTGTCTTCTGTCTTTTTCATTTGGTCATTGTATTGTCTTCTGTCTTTTTCTTTTGGTCATTGTATTGTCTTCTGTCTTTTACTTTTGGTCATTGTATTGTCTTCTGTCTTTTTCTTTTGGTCATTGTATTGTCTTCTGTCTTTTTCTTTTGGTCATTGTATTGTCTTCTGTCTTTTTCTCTTGGTCATTGTATTGTCTTCTGTCTTTTTCTTTTGGTCATTGTATTGTCCTCTGTCTTTTTCTTTTGGTCATTGTATTGTCCTCTGTCTTTTTCTTTTGGTCATTGTATTGTCTTCTGTCTTTTTCTTTTGGTCATTGTATTGTCTTCTGTCTTTTCTTTTGGTCATTGTATTGTCTTCTGTCTTCTGTCTTTTTCTTTTGGTCATTGTATTGTCTTCTGTCTTTTTCTTTTGGTCATTGCATTGTCTTCTGTCTTTTTCTTTTGGTCATTGTATTGTCTTCTTTCTTTTGGTCATTGTATTGTCTTCTGTCTTTTTCTTTTGGTCATTGTATTGTCTTCTGTCTTTTTCTTTTGGTCATTGTATTGTCTTCTGTCTTTTTCTTTTGGTCATTGCATTGTCTTCTGTCTTTTTCTTTTGGTCATTGTATTGTCCTCTGTCTTTTTCTTTTGGTCATTGTATTGTCTTCTGTCTTTTACCTTTGGTCATTGTATTGTCTTCTGTCTTTTTCTTTTGGTCATTGTATTGTCTTCTGTCTTTTTCTTTTGGTCATTGTATTGTCTTCTGTCTTTTTCTCTTTGTCATTGTATTGTCTTCTGTCTTTTTCTTTTAGTCATTGTATTGTCTTCTGTTTTTTTCTTTTGGTCATTGTATTGTCTTCTATCTATTTCGTTTGGTCATAGTATTATCTTCTGTCTTTTTCTTTTGGTCATTTTATTGTCTTCTGTCTTTTTCTTTTGGTCATTGTATTGTCTTCTGTCTTTTTCTTTTGGTCATTGAATTGTCCTCTGTCTTTTTCTTTTGGTCATTGTATTGTCCTCTGTCTTTTTTTTTGTTCATTGTATTGTCTTCTGTCTTTTACTTTTGGTCATTGTATTGTCTTCTGTTTTTTTCTTTTGGTCATTGTATTGTCTTCTGTCTTTTTCTTTTGGTCATTGTATTGTCTTCTGTCATTTTCTTTTGGTCATTGTATTGTCTTCTGTCTTTTTCTTTTGGTCATTGTATTGTCCTCTGTCTTTTTCTTTTGGTCATTGTATTGTCCTCTGTCTTTTTCTTTTGGTCATTGTATTGTCTTCTGTCTTTTTCTTTTGGTCATTGTATTGTCTTCTGTCTTTTTCTTTTGGTCATTGTATTGTCTTCTGTCTTCTGTCTTTTTCTTTTGGTCATTGTATTGTCTTCTGTCTTTTTCTTTTGGTCATTGTATTGTCCTCTGTCTTTTTCTTTTGGTCATTGCATTGTCTTCTGTCTTTTTCTTTTTGGTCATTGTATTGTCTTCTTTCTTTTGGTCATTGTATTGTCTTCTGTCTTTTTCTTTTGGTCATTGTATTGTCTTCTGTCTTTTTCTTTTGGTCATTGTATTGTCTTCTGTCTTTTTCTTTTGGTCATTGTATTGTCCTCTGTCTTTTTCTTTTGGTCATTGTATTGTCTTTTGTCTTTTACCTTTGGTCATTGTATTGTCTTCTGTCTTTTTCTTTTGGTCATTGTATTGTCTTCTGTCTTTTTCTTTTGGTCATTGTATTGTCTTCTGTCTTTTTCTCTTTGTCATTGTATTGTCTTCTGTCTTTTTCTTTTAGTCATTGTATTGTCTTCTGTCTTTTTCTTTTGGTCATTGTATTGTCCTCTGTCTTTTTCTTTTAGTCATTGTATTGTCTTCTGTCTTTTTCTTTTAGTCATTGTATTGTCTTCTGTTTTTTTCTTTTGGTCATTGTATTGTCTTCTGTCTATTTCGTTTGGTCATTGTATTATCTTCTGTCTTTTTCTTTTGGTCATTTTATTGTCTTCTGTCTTTTTCTTTTGGTCATTGTATTGTCTTCTGTCTTTTTCTTTTGGTCATTGAATTGTCCTCTGTCTTTTTCTTTTGGTCATTGTATTGTCCTCTGTCTTTTTTTTTGTTCATTGTATTGTCTTCTGTCTTTTACTTTTGGTCATTGTATTGTCTTCTGTTTTTTTCTTTTGGTCATTGTATTGTCTTCTGTCTTTTTCTTTTGGTCATTGTATTGTCTTCTGTCTTTTACTTTTGGTCATTGTATTGTCTTCTGTCTTTTTCTTTTGGTCATTGTATTGTCTTCTGTCATTTTCTTTTGGTCATTGTATTGTCTTCTGTCTTTTTCTTTTGGTCATTGTATTGTCCTCTGTCTTTTTCTTTTGGTCATTGTATTGTCCTCTGTCTTTTTCTTTTGGTCATTGTATTGTCTTCTGTCTTTTTCTTTTGGTCATTGTATTGTCTTCTGTCTTTTTCTTTTGGTCATTGTATTGTCTTCTGTCTTCTGTCTTTTTCTTTTGGTCATTGTATTGTCTTCTGTCTTTTTCTTTTGGTCATTGTATTGTCCTCTGTCTTTTTCTTTTGGTCATTGCATTGTCTTCTGTCTTTTTCTTTTTGGTCATTGTATTGTCTTCTTTCTTTTGGTCATTGTATTGTCTTCTGTCTTTTTCTTTTGGTCATTGTATTGTCTTCTGTCTTTTTCTTTTGGTCATTGTATTGTCTTCTGTCTTTTTCTTTTGGTCATTGTATTGTCTTCTGTCTTTTTCTTTTGGTCATTGTATTGTCCTCTGTCTTTTTCTTTTGGTCATTGTATTGTCCTCTGTCTTTTTCTTTTGGTCATTGTATTGTCTTCTGTCTTTTACTTTTGGTCATTGTATTGTCTTCTGTCTTTTTCTTTTGGTCATTGTATTGTCTTCTGTCTTTTTCTCTTGGTCATTGTATTGTCTTCTGTCTTTTTCTTTTGGTCATTGTATTGTCTTCTGTCTTTTTCTTTTGGTCATTGTATTGTCCTCTGTCTTTTTCTTTTGGTCATTGTATTGTCTTCTGTCTTTTTCTTTTAGTCATTGTATTGTCTTCTGTCTTTTTCTTTTGGTCATTGTATTGTCCTCTGTCTTTTTCTTTCGGTCATTGTATTGTCTTCTGTTTTTTTCTTTTGGTCATTGTATTGTCTTCTGTCTATTTCTTTTGGTCATTGTATTATCTTCTGTCTTTTTCTTTTGGTCATTGTATTGTCTTCTGTCTTTTTCTTTTGGTCATTGCATTGTCTTCTGTCTTTTTCTTTTGGTCATTGTATTGTCCTCTGTCTTTTTCTTTTGGTCATTGTATTGTCCTCTGTCTTTTTCTTTTGGTCATTGTATTGTCTTCTGTCTTTTACTTTTGGTCATTGTATTGTTTCTGTCTTTATCTTTTGGTCATTGTATTGTCTTCTGTCTTTTTCATTTGGTCATTGTATTGTCTTCTGTCTTTTTCTTTTGGTCATTGTATTGTCTTCTGTCTTTTACTTTTGGTCATTGTATTGTCTTCTGTCTTTTTCTTTTGGTCATTGTATTGTCTTCTGTCTTTTTCTTTTGGTCATTGTATTGTCTTCTGTCTTTTTCTCTTGGTCATTGTATTGTCTTCTGTCTTTTTCTTTTGGTCATTGTATTGTCCTCTGTCTTTTTCTTTTGGTCATTGTATTGTCCTCTGTCTTTTTCTTTTGGTCATTGTATTGTCTTCTGTCTTTTTCTTTTGGTCATTGTATTGTCTTCTGTCTTTTCTTTTGGTCATTGTATTGTCTTCTGTCTTCTGTCTTTTTCTTTTGGTCATTGTATTGTCTTCTGTCTTTTTCTTTTGGTCATTGCATTGTCTTCTGTCTTTTTCTTTTGGTCATTGTATTGTCTTCTTTCTTTTGGTCATTGTATTGTCTTCTGTCTTTTTCTTTTGGTCATTGTATTGTCTTCTGTCTTTTTCTTTTGGTCATTGTATTGTCTTCTGTCTTTTTCTTTTGGTCATTGCATTGTCTTCTGTCTTTTTCTTTTGGTCATTGTATTGTCCTCTGTCTTTTTCTTTTGGTCATTGTATTGTCTTCTGTCTTTTACCTTTGGTCATTGTATTGTCTTCTGTCTTTTTCTTTTGGTCATTGTATTGTCTTCTGTCTTTTTCTTTTGGTCATTGTATTGTCTTCTGTCTTTTTCTCTTTGTCATTGTATTGTCTTCTGTCTTTTTCTTTTAGTCATTGTATTGTCTTCTGTTTTTTTCTTTTGGTCATTGTATTGTCTTCTATCTATTTCGTTTGGTCATAGTATTATCTTCTGTCTTTTTCTTTTGGTCATTTTATTGTCTTCTGTCTTTTTCTTTTGGTCATTGTATTGTCTTCTGTCTTTTTCTTTTGGTCATTGAATTGTCCTCTGTCTTTTTCTTTTGGTCATTGTATTGTCCTCTGTCTTTTTTTTTGTTCATTGTATTGTCTTCTGTCTTTTACTTTTGGTCATTGTATTGTCTTCTGTTTTTTTCTTTTGGTCATTGTATTGTCTTCTGTCTTTTTCTTTTGGTCATTGTATTGTCTTCTGTCATTTTCTTTTGGTCATTGTATTGTCTTCTGTCTTTTTCTTTTGGTCATTGTATTGTCCTCTGTCTTTTTCTTTTGGTCATTGTATTGTCCTCTGTCTTTTTCTTTTGGTCATTGTATTGTCTTCTGTCTTTTTCTTTTGGTCATTGTATTGTCTTCTGTCTTTTTCTTTTGGTCATTGTATTGTCTTCTGTCTTCTGTCTTTTTCTTTTGGTCATTGTATTGTCTTCTGTCTTTTTCTTTTGGTCATTGTATTGTCCTCTGTCTTTTTCTTTTGGTCATTGCATTGTCTTCTGTCTTTTTCTTTTTGGTCATTGTATTGTCTTCTTTCTTTTGGTCATTGTATTGTCTTCTGTCTTTTTCTTTTGGTCATTGTATTGTCTTCTGTCTTTTTCTTTTGGTCATTGTATTGTCTTCTGTCTTTTTCTTTTGGTCATTGTATTGTCCTCTGTCTTTTTCTTTTGGTCATTGTATTGTCCTCTGTCTTTTTCTTTTGGTCATTGTATTGTCTTCTGTCTTTTACTTTTGGTCATTGTATTGTCTTCTGTCTTTTTCTTTTGGTCATTGTATTGTCTTCTGTCTTTTTCTTTTGGTCATTGTATTGTCTTCTGTCTTTTTCTCTTGGTCATTGTATTGTCTTCTGTCTTTTTCTTTTGGTCATTGTATTGTCTTCTGTCTTTTTCTTTTGGTCATTGTATTGTCCTCTGTCTTTTTCTTTTGGTCATTGTATTGTCTTCTGTCTTTTTCTTTTAGTCATTGTATTGTCTTCTGTCTTTTTCTTTTGGTCATTGTATTGTCTTCTGTCTTTTTCTTTCGGTCATTGTATTGTCTTCTGTTTTTTTCTTTTGGTCATTGTATTGTCTTCTGTCTATTTCTTTTGGTCATTGTATTATCTTCTGTCTTTTTCTTTTGGTCATTGTATTGTCTTCTGTCTTTTTCTTTTGGTCATTGCATTGTCTTCTGTCTTTTTCTTTTGGTCATTGTATTGTCCTCTGTCTTTTTCTTTTGGTCATTGTATTGTCCTCTGTCTTTTTCTTTTGGTCATTGTATTGTCTTCTGTCTTTTACTTTTGGTCATTGTATTGTCTTCTGTCTTTTTCCCTTGGTCATTGTATTGTCTTCTGTCTTTTTCTTTTGGTCATTGTATTGTCTTCTGTTGTTTTCTTTTGGTGATTGTATTGTCTTCTGTCTTTTTCTTTTGGTCATTGTATTGTCTTCTGTCTTTTTCTTTTGATCATTGTATTGTCTTCTGTCTTTTTCTCTTGGTCATTGTATTGTCTTCTGTCTTTTTCTTTTGGTCATTGTATTGTCTTCTGTCTTTTTCTTTTGGTCATTGTATTGTCTTCTGTCTTTTTCTCTTGGTCATTGTATTGTCTTCTGTCTTTTTCTTTTAGTCATTGTATTGTTTTCTGTCTTCTGTCTTTTTCTTTTGGTCATTGTATTGTCTTCTGTCTTCTGTCTTTTTCTTTTGGTCATTGTATTGTCTCCTGTCTTTTTCTTTTGGTCATTGTATTGTCCTCTGTCTTTTTCTTTTGGTCATTGTATTGTCCTCTGTCTTTTTCTTTTGGTCATTGTATTGTCTTCTGTCTTTTTCTTTTGGTCATTGTATTGTCTTCTGTTTTTTTCTTTTGGTCATTGTATTGTCTTCTGTTTTTTTCTTTTGGTCATTGTATTGTCTTCTGTCTTTTTCTTTTGGTCATTGTATTGTCTTCTGTCATTTTCTTTTGGTCATTGTATTGTCTTCTGTCTTTTCCTTTTGGTCATTGTATTGTTCTCTGTCTTTTTCTTTTGGTCATTGTATTGTCCTTTGTCTTTTTATTTAGGTCATTGTATTGTCTTCTGTCTTTTTCTTTTGGTCATTGTATTGTCTTCTGTCTTTTCTTTTGGTCATTGTATTGTCTTCTGTCTTCTGTCTTTTTCTTTTGGTCATTGTATTGTCTTCTGTCTTTTTCTTTTGGTCATTGCATTGTCTTCTGTCTTTTTCTTTTGGTCATTGTATTGTCTTCTTTCTTTTGGTCATTGTATTGTCTTCTGTCTTTTTCTTTTGGTCATTGTATTGTCTTCTGTCTTTTTCTTTTGGTCATTGTATTGTCTTCTGTCTTTTTCTTTTGGTCATTGTATTGTCTTCTGTCTTTTTCTTTTGGTCATTGTATTGTCCTCTGTCTTTTTCTTTTGGTCATTGTATTGTCTTCTGTCTTTTACCTTTGGTCATTGTATTGTCTTCTGTCTTTTTCTTTTGGTCATTGTATTGTCTTCTGTTTTTTTCTTTTGGTCATTGTATTGTCTTCTGTCTTTTTCTCTTTGTCATTGTATTGTCTTCTGTCTTTTTCTTTTAGTCATTGTATTGTCTTCTGTCTTTTTCTTTTGGTCATTGTATTGTCCTCTGTCTTTTTCTTTTGGTCATTGTATTGTCTTCTGTCTTTTTCTTTTAGTCATTGTATTGTCTTCTGTCTTTTTCTTTTGGTCATTGTATTGTCTTCTGTCTTTTTCTTTTGGTCATTGTATTGTCCTCTGTCTTTTTCTTTTGGTCATTGTATTGTCCTCTGTCTTTTTCTTTTGGTCATTGTATTGTCTTCTGTCTTTTACTTTTGGTCATTGTATTGTCTTCTGTCTTTTTCTTTTGGTCATTGTATTGTCTTCTGTCTTTTTCTCTTGGTCATTGTATTGTCTTCTGTCTTTTTCTTTTGGTCATTGTATTGTCTTCTGTCTTTTACTTTTGATCATTGTATTGTCCTCTGTCTTTTTCTTTTGGTCATTGTATTGTCTTCTGTCTTTTTCTTTTAGTCATTGTATTGTCTTCTGTCTTTTTCTTTTGGTCATTGTATTGTCCTCTGTCTTTTTCTTTCGGTCATTGTATTGTCTTCTGTTTTTTTCTTTTGGTCATTGTATTGTCTTCTGTCTATTTCTTTTGGTCATTGTATTATCTTCTGTCTTTTTCTTTTGGTCATTGTATTGTCTTCTGTCTTTTTCTTTTGGTCATTGCATTGTCTTCTGTCTTTTTCTTTTGGTCATTGCATTGTCCTCTGTCTTTTTCTTTTGGTCATTGTATTGTCCTCTGTCTTTTTATTTTGGTCATTGTATTGTCTTCTGTCTTTTACTTTTGGTCATTGTATTGTTTCTGTCTTTATCTTTTGGTCATTGTATTGTCTTCTGTCTTTTTCATTTGGTCATTGTATTGTCTTCTGTCTTTTTCTTTTGGTCATTGTATTGTCTTCTGTCTTTTTCTCTTGGTCATTGTATTGTCTTCTGTCATTTTCTTTTGGTCATTGTATTGTCTTCTGCTTTTTTCTTTTGGTCATTGCATTGTCTTCTGTCTTTTTCTTTTAGTCATTGTATTGTCTTCTGTCTTCTGCTTTTTTCTTTTGGTCATTGTATTGTCTTCTGTCTTCTGTCTTTTTTTTTGGTCATTGTATTGTCTTCTGCTTTTTTCTTTTGGTCATTGTATTGTCTTCTGTCTTTTTCTTTTGGTCATTGTATTGTCTTCTGTCTTTTTCTTTTGGTCATTGCATTGTCTTCTGTCTTTTTCTTTTAGTCATTGTATTGTCTTCTGTCTTCTGCTTTTTTCTTTTGGTCATTGTATTGTCTTCTGTCTTCTTTCTTTTTCTTTTGGTCATTGTATTGTCTTCTGTCTTCTTTCTTTTTCTTTTGGTCATTGTATTGTCTTCTCTCTTTTTCTTTTGGTCATTGCATTGTCTTCTGTGTTTTTCTTTTGGTCATTGTATTGTCTTCTGTCTTTTACTTTTGGTCATTGTATTGTCTTCTGTCTTTTTCTTTTGGTCATTGTATTGTCTTCTGTCTTTTTCTTTTGGTCATTGTATTGTCTTCTGTCTTTTTTTCTTGCTCATTGTATTGTCTTCTGTCTTTTTCTTTTGGTCATTGTATTGTCTTCTGTCTTTTTCTTTTGGTCATTGTATTGTCCTCTGTCTTTTTCTTTTGGTCATTGTATTGTCTTCTGTCTTTTTCTTTTGTTCATTGTATTGTCTTCTGTCTTTTACTTTTGGTCATTGTATTGTCTTCTGTTTTTTTCTTTTGGTCATTGTATTGTCTTCTGTCTTTTTCTTTTGGTCATTGTATTGTCTTCTGTCTTTTACTTTTGGTCATTGTATTGTCTTCTGTCTTTTTCTTTTGGTCATTGTATTGTCTTCTGTCATTTTCTTTTGGTCATTGTATTGTCTTCTGTCTTTTTCTTTTGGTCATTGTATTGTCCTCTGTCTTTTTCTTTTGGTCATTGTATTGTCCTCTGTCTTTTTCTTTTGGTCATTGTATTGTCTTCTGTCTTTTTCTTTTGGTCATTGTATTGTCTTCTGTCTTTTTCTTTTGGTCATTGTATTGTCTTCTGTCTTCTGTCTTTTTCTTTTGGTCATTGTATTGTCTTCTGTCTTCTGTCTTTTTCTTTTGGTCATTGTATTGTCTTCTGTCTTTTTCTTTTGGTCATTGTATTGTCCTCTGTCTTTTTCTTTTGGTCATTGCATTGTCTTCTGTCTTTTTCTTTTGGTCATTGTATTGTCTTCTTTCTTTTGGTCATTGTATTGTCTTCTGTCTTTTTCTTTTGGTCATTGTATTGTCTTCTGTCTTTTTCTTTTGGTCATTGTATTGTCTTCTGTCTTTTTCTTTTGGTCATTGTATTGTCCTCTGTCTTTTTCTTTTGGTCATTGTATTGTCCTCTGTCTTTTTCTTTTGGTCATTGTATTGTCTTCTGTCTTTTACTTTTGGTCATTGTATTGTCTTCTGTCTTTTTCTTTTGGTCATTGTATTGTCTTCTGTCTTTTTCTTTTGGTCATTGTATTGTCTTCTGTCTTTTTCTCTTGGTCATTGTATTGTCTTCTGTCTTTTTCTTTTGGTCATTGTATTGTCCTCTGTCTTTTTCTTTTGGTCATTGTATTGTCCTCTGTCTTTTTCTTTTGGTCATTGTATTGTCTTCTGTCTTTTCTTTTGGTCATTGTATTGTCTTCTGTCTTCTGTCTTTTTCTTTTGGTCATTGTATTGTCTTCTGTCTTTTTCTTTTGGTCATTGCATTGTCTTCTGTCTTTTTCTTTTGGTCATTGTATTGTCTTCTTTCTTTTGGTCATTGTATTGTCTTCTGTCTTTTTCTTTTGGTCATTGTATTGTCTTCTGTCTTTTTCTTTTGGTCATTGTATTGTCTTCTGTCTTTTTCTTTTGGTCATTGTATTGTCTTCTGTCTTTTTCTTTTGGTCATTGTATTGTCTTCTGTCTTTTTCTTTTGGTCATTGTATTGTCTTCTGTCTTTTACCTTTGGTCATTGTATTGTCTTCTGTCTTTTTCTTTTGGTCATTGTATTGTCTTCTGTCTTTTTCTTTTGGTCATTGTATTGTCTTCTGTCTTTTTCTCTTTGTCATTGTATTGTCTTCTGTCTTTTTCTTTTAGTCATTGTATTGTCTTCTGTCTTTTTCTTTTGGTCATTGTATTGTCCTCTGTCTTTTTCTTTTGGTCATTGTATTGTCTTCTGTCTTTTTCTTTTAGTCATTGTATTGTCTTCTGTTTTTTTCTTTTGGTCATTGTATTGTCTTCTGTCTATTTCGTTTGGTCATTGTATTATCTTCTGTCTTTTTCTTTTGGTCATTTTATTGTCTTCTGTCTTTTTCTTTTGGTCATTGTATTGTCTTCTGTCTTTTTCTTTTGGTCATTGAATTGTCCTCTGTCTTTTTCTTTTGGTCATTGTATTGTCTTCTGTCTTTTTTTTTGTTCATTGTATTGTCTTCTGTCTTTTACTTTTGGTCATTGTATTGTCTTCTGTTTTTTTCTTTTGGTCATTGTATTGTCTTCTGTCTTTTTCTTTTGGTCATTGTATTGTCTTCTGTCTTTTACTTTTGGTCATTGTATTGTCTTCTGTCTTTTTCTTTTGGTCATTGTATTGTCTTCTGACATTTTCTTTTGGTCATTGTATTGTCTTCTGTCTTTTTCTTTTGGTCATTGTATTGTCCTCTGTCTTTTTCTTTTGGTCATTGTATTGTCCTCTGTCTTTTTCTTTTGGTCATTGTATTGTCTTCTGTCTTTTTCTTTTGGTCATTGTATTGTCTTCTGTCTTTTTCTTTTGGTCATTGTATTGTCTTCTGTCTTCTGTCTTTTTCTTTTGGTCATTGTATTGTCTTCTGTCTTTTTCTTTTGGTCATTGTATTGTCCTCTGTCTTTTTCTTTTGGTCATTGCATTGTCTTCTGTCTTTTTCTTTTTGGTCATTGTATTGTCTTCTTTCTTTTGGTCATTGTATTGTCTTCTGTCTTTTTCTTTTGGTCATTGTATTGTCTTCTGTCTTTTTCTCTTTGTCATTGTATTGTCTTCTGTCTTTTTCTTTTAGTCATTGTATTGTCTTCTGTCTTTTTCTTTTGGTCATTGTATTGTCTTCTGTCTTTTTCTTTTGGTCATTGTATTGTCTTCTGTCTTTTTCTTTTGGTCATTGTATTGTCTTCTGTCTTTTTCTTTTGGTCATTGTATTGTCTTCTGTCTTTTTCTTTTGGTCATTGTATTGTCCTCTGTCTTTTTCTTTTGGTCATTGTATTGTCTTCTGTCTTTTACCTTTGGTCATTGTATTGTCTTCTGTCTTTTTCTTTTGGTCATTGTATTGTCTTCTGTTTTTTTCTTTTGGTCATTGTATTGTCTTCTGTCTTTTTCTCTTTGTCATTGTATTGTCTTCTGTCTTTTTCTTTTAGTCATTGTATTGTCTTCTGTCTTTTTCTTTTGGTCATTGTATTGTCCTCTGTCTTTTTCATTTGGTCATTGTATTGTCTTCTGTCTTTTTCTTTTAGTCATTGTATTGTCTTCTGTCTTTTTCTCTTGGTCATTGTATTGTCTTCTGTCTTTTTCTTTTGGTCATTGTATTGTCTTCTGTCTTTTACTTTTGGTCATTGTATTGTCCTCTGTCTTTTTCTTTTGGTCATTGTATTGTCTTCTGTCTTTTTCTTTTAGTCATTGTATTGTCTTCTGTCTTTTTCTTTTGGTCATTGTATTGTCCTCTGTCTTTTTCTTTCGGTCATTGTATTGTCTTCTGTTTTTTTCTTTTGGTCATTGTATTGTCTTCTGTCTATTTCTTTTGGTCATTGTATTATCTTCTGTCTTTTTCTTTTGGTCATTGTATTGTCTTCTGTCTTTTTCTTTTGGTCATTGCATTGTCTTCTGTCTTTTTCTTTTGGTCATTGTATTGTCCTCTGTCTTTTTCTTTTGGTCATTGTATTGTCCTCTGTCTTTTTATTTTGGTCATTGTATTGTCTTCTGTCTTTTACTTTTGGTCATTGTATTGTTTCTGTCTTTATCTTTTGGTCATTGTATTGTCTTCTGTCTTTTTCATTTGGTCATTGTATTGTCTTCTGTCTTTTTCTTTTGGTCATTGTATTGTCTTCTGTCTTTTTCTCTTGGTCATTGTATTGTCTTCTGTCTTTTTCTTTTGGTCATTGTATTGTCTTCTGCTTTTTTCTTTTGGTCATTGCATTGTCTTCTGTCTTTTTCTTTTAGTCATTGTATTGTCTTCTGTCTTCTGCTTTTTTCTTTTGGTCATTGTATTGTCTTCTGTCTTCTGTCTTTTTTTTTGGTCATTGTATTGTCTTCTGCTTTTTTCTTTTGGTCATTGTATTGTCTTCTGTCTTTTTCTTTTGGTCATTGTATTGTCTTCTGTCTTTTTCTTTTGGTCATTGCATTGTCTTCTGTCTTTTTCTTTTAGTCATTGTATTGTCTTCTGTCTTCTGCTTTTTTCTTTTGGTCATTGTATTGTCTTCTGTCTTCTTTCTTTTTCTTTTGGTCATTGTATTGTCTTCTGTCTTCTTTCTTTTTCTTTTGGTCATTGTATTGTCTTCTGTCTTTTTCTTTTGGTCATTGCATTGTCTTCTGTGTTTTTCTTTTGGTCATTGTATTGTCTTCTGTCTTTTACTTTTGGTCATTGTATTGTCTTCTGTCTTTTTCTTTTGGTCATTGTATTGTCTTCTGTCTTTTTCTTTTGGTCATTGTATTGTCTTCTGTCTTTTTTTCTTGCTCATTGTATTGTCTTCTGTCTTTTTCTTTTGGTCATTGTATTGTCTTCTGTCTTTTTCTTTTGGTCATTGTATTGTCCTCTGTCTTTTTCTTTTGGTCATTGTATTGTCTTCTGTCTTTTTCTTTTGTTCATTGTATTGTCTTCTGTCTTTTACTTTTGGTCATTGTATTGTCTTCTGTTTTTTTCTTTTGGTCATTGTATTGTCTTCTGTCTTTTTCTTTTGGTCATTGTATTGTCTTCTGTCTTTTACTTTTGGTCATTGTATTGTCTTCTGTCTTTTTCTTTTGGTCATTGTATTGTCTTCTGTCATTTTCTTTTGGTCATTGTATTGTCTTCTGTCTTTTTCTTTTGGTCATTGTATTGTCCTCTGTCTTTTTCTTTTGGTCATTGTATTGTCCTCTGTCTTTTTCTTTTGGTCATTGTATTGTCTTCTGTCTTTTTCTTTTGGTCATTGTATTGTCTTCTGTCTTTTTCTTTTGGTCATTGTATTGTCTTCTGTCTTCTGTCTTTTTCTTTTGGTCATTGTATTGTCTTCTGTCTTCTGTCTTTTTCTTTTGGTCATTGTATTGTCTTTTGTCTTTTTCTTTTGGTCATTGTATTGTCCTCTGTCTTTTTCTTTTGGTCATTGCATTGTCTTCTGTCTTTTTCTTTTGGTCATTGTATTGTCTTCTTTCTTTTGGTCATTGTATTGTCTTCTGTCTTTTTCTTTTGGTCATTGTATTGTCTTCTGTCTTTTTCTTTTGGTCATTGTATTGTCTTCTGTCTTTTTCTTTTGGTCATTGTATTGTCCTCTGTCTTTTTCTTTTGGTCATTGTATTGTCCTCTGTCTTTTTCTTTTGGTCATTGTATTGTCTTCTGTCTTTTACTTTTGGTCATTGTATTGTCTTCTGTCTTTTTCTTTTGGTCATTGTATTGTCTTCTGTCTTTTTCTTTTGGTCATTGTATTGTCTTCTGTCTTTTTCTCTTGGTCATTGTATTGTCTTCTGTCTTTTTCTTTTGGTCATTGTATTGTCCTCTGTCTTTTTCTTTTGGTCATTGTATTGTCCTCTGTCTTTTTCTTTTGGTCATTGTATTGTCTTCTGTCTTTTCTTTTGGTCATTGTATTGTCTTCTGTCTTCTGTCTTTTTCTTTTGGTCATTGTATTGTCTTCTGTCTTTTTCTTTTGGTCATTGTATTGTCTTCTGTCTTTTTCTTTTGGTCATTGCATTGTCTTCTGTCTTTTTCTTTTGGTCATTGTATTGTCTTCTTTCTTTTGGTCATTGTATTGTCTTCTGTCTTTTTCTTTTGGTCATTGTATTGTCTTCTGTCTTTTTCTTTTGGTCATTGTATTGTCTTCTGTCTTTTTCTTTTGGTCATTGTATTGTCTTCTGTCTTTTTCTTTTGGTCATTGTATTGTCCTCTGTCTTTTTCTTTTGGTCATTGTATTGTCTTCTGTCTTTTACCTTTGGTCATTGTATTGTCTTCTGTCTTTTTCTTTTGGTCATTGTATTGTCTTCTGTCTTTTTCTTTTGGTCATTGTATTGTCTTCTGTCTTTTTCTCTTTGTCATTGTATTGTCTTCTGTCTTTTTCTTTTAGTCATTGTATTGTCTTCTGTCTTTTTCTTTTGGTCATTGTATTGTCCTCTGTCTTTTTCTTTTGGTCATTGTATTGTCTTCTGTCTTTTTCTTTTAGTCATTGTATTGTCTTCTGTTTTTTTCTTTTGGTCATTGTATTGTCTTCTGTCTATTTCGTTTGGTCATTGTATTATCTTCTGTCTTTTTCTTTTGGTCATTTTATTGTCTTCTGTCTTTTTCTTTTGGTCATTGTATTGTCTTCTGTCTTTTTCTTTTGGTCATTGAATTGTCCTCTGTCTTTTTCTTTTGGTCATTGTATTGTCCTCTGTCTTTTTTTTTGTTCATTGTATTGTCTTCTGTCTTTTACTTTTGGTCATTGTATTGTCTTCTGTTTTTTTCTTTTGGTCATTGTATTGTCTTCTGTCTTTTTCTTTTGGTCATTGTATTGTCTTCTGTCTTTTACTTTTGGTCATTGTATTGTCTTCTGTCTTTTTCTTTTGGTCATTGTATTGTCTTCTGACATTTTCTTTTGGTCATTGTATTGTCTTCTGTCTTTTTCTTTTGGTCATTGTATTGTCCTCTGTCTTTTTCTTTTGGTCATTGTATTGTCCTCTGTCTTTTTCTTTTGGTCATTGTATTGTCTTCTGTCTTTTTCTTTTGGTCATTGTATTGTCTTCTGTCTTTTTCTTTTGGTCATTGTATTGTCTTCTGTCTTCTGTCTTTTTCTTTTGGTCATTGTATTGTCTTCTGTCTTTTTCTTTTGGTCATTGTATTGTCCTCTGTCTTTTTCTTTTGGTCATTGCATTGTCTTCTGTCTTTTTCTTTTTGGTCATTGTATTGTCTTCTTTCTTTTGGTCATTGTATTGTCTTCTGTCTTTTTCTTTTGGTCATTGTATTGTCTTCTGTCTTTTTCTTTTGGTCATTGTATTGTCTTCTGTCTTTTTCTTTTGGTCATTGTATTGTCCTCTGTCTTTTTCTTTTGGTCATTGTATTGTCCTCTGTCTTTTTCTTTTGGTCATTGTATTGTCTTCTGTCTTTTACTTTTGGTCATTGTATTGTCTTCTGTCTTTTTCTTTTGGTCATTGTATTGTCTTCTGTCTTTTTCTTTTGGTCATTGTATTGTCTTCTGTCTTTTTCTCTTGGTCATTGTATTGTCTTCTGTCTTTTTCTTTTGGTCATTGTATTGTCTTCTGTCTTTTTCTTTTGGTCATTGTATTGTCCTCTGTCTTTTTCTTTTGGTCATTGTATTGTCTTCTGTCTTTTTCTTTTAGTCATTGTATTGTCTTCTGTCTTTTTCTTTTGGTCATTGTATTGTCCTCTGTCTTTTTCTTTCGGTCATTGTATTGTCTTCTGTTTTTTTCTTTTGGTCATTGTATTGTCTTCTGTCTATTTCTTTTGGTCATTGTATTATCTTCTGTCTTTTTCTTTTGGTCATTGTATTGTCTTCTGTCTTTTTCTTTTGGTCATTGCATTGTCTTCTGTCTTTTTCTTTTGGTCATTGTATTGTCCTCTGTCTTTTTCTTTTGGTCATTGTATTGTCCTCTGTCTTTTTCTTTTGGTCATTGTATTGTCTTCTGTCTTTTACTTTTGGTCATTGTATTGTTTCTGTCTTTATCTTTTGGTCATTGTATTGTCTTCTGTCTTTTTCATTTGGTCATTGTATTGTCTTCTGTCTTTTTCTTTTGGTCATTGTATTGTCTTCTGTCTTTTTCTCTTGGTCATTGTATTGTCTTCTGTCTTTTTCTTTTGGTCATTGTATTGTCTTCTGTTGTTTTCTTTTGGTGATTGTATTGTCTTCTGTCTTTTTCTTTTGGTCATTGTATTGTCTTCTGTCTTTTTCTTTTGATCATTGTATTGTCTTCTGTCTTTTTCTCTTGGTCATTGTATTGTCTTCTGTCTTTTTCTTTTGGTCATTGTATTGTCTTCTGTCTTTTTCTTTTGGTCATTGTATTGTCTTCTGTCTTTTTCTCTTGGTCATTGTATTGTCTTCTGTCTTTTTCTTTTAGTCATTGTATTGTTTTCTGTCTTCTGTCTTTTTCTTTTGGTCATTGTATTGTCTTCTGTCTTCTGTCTTTTTCTTTTGGTCATTGTATTGTCTCCTGTCTTTTTCTTTTGGTCATTGTATTGTCCTCTGTCTTTTTCTTTTGGTCATTGTATTGTCCTCTGTCTTTTTCTTTTGGTCATTGTATTGTCTTCTGTCTTTTTCTTTTGGTCATTGTATTGTCTTCTGTTTTTTTCTTTTGGTCATTGTATTGTCTTCTGTTTTTTTCTTTTGGTCATTGTATTGTCTTCTGTCTTTTTCTTTTGGTCATTGTATTGTCTTCTGT
The DNA here is from genome assembly GCA_963680875.1 of Bathymodiolus brooksi. Taxonomy (NCBI): domain Eukaryota; kingdom Metazoa; phylum Mollusca; class Bivalvia; order Mytilida; family Modiolidae; genus Bathymodiolus; species Bathymodiolus brooksi. Next base: position 49,019,833 of record OY804578.1, on the reverse strand, counting down.
CATTTTCTTTTGGTCATTGTATTGTCTTCTGTCTTTTCCTTTTGGTCATTGTATTGTTCTCTGTCTTTTTCTTTTGGTCATTGTATTGTCCTTTGTCTTTTTCTTTAGGTCATTGTATTGTCTTCTGTCTTCTGTCTTTTTCTTTTGGTCATTGCATTGTCTTCTGTCTTTTTCTTTTGGTCATTGTATTGTCTTCTTTCTTTTGGTCATTGTATTGTCTTCTGTCTTTTTCTTTTGGTCATTGTATTGTCTTCTGTCTTTTCTTTTGGTCATTGTATTGTCTTCTGTCTTCTGTCTTTTTCTTTTGGTCATTGCATTGTCTTCTGTCTTTTTCTTTTGGTCATTGCATTGTCTTCTGTCTTTTTCTTTTGGTCATTGTATTGTCTTCTTTCTTTTGGTCATTGTATTGTCTTCTGTCTTTTTCTTTTGGTCATTGTATTGTCTTCTGTCTTTTTCTTTTGGTCATTGTATTGTCTTCTGTCTTTTTCTTTTGGTCATTGTATTGTCTTCTGTCTTTTTCTTTTGGTCATTGCATTGTCCTCTGTCTTTTTCTTTTGGTCATTGTATTGTCTTCTGTCTTTTACCTTTGGTCATTGTATTGTCTTCTATCTTTTTCTTTTGGTCATTGTATTGTCTTCTGTTTTTTTCTTTTGGTCATTGTATTGTCTTCTGTCTTTTTCTCTTTGTCATTGTATTGTCTTCTGTCTTTTTCTTTTAGTCATTGTATTGTCTTCTGTCTTTTTCTTTTGGTCATTGTATTGTCCTCTGTCTTTTTCTTTTGGTCATTGTATTGTCTTCTGTCTTTTTCTTTTAGTCATTGTATTGTCTTCTGTCTTTTTCTTTTGGTCATTGTATTGTCTTCTGTCTTTTTCTTTTGGTCATTGTATTGTCCTCTGTCTTTTTCTTTTGGTCATTGCATTGTCCTCTGTCTTTTTCTTTTGGTCATTGTATTGTCTTCTGTCTTTTACTTTTGGTCATTGTATTGTCTTCTGTCTTTTTCTTTTGGTCATTGTATTGTCTTCTGTCTTTTTCTTTTGGTCATTGTATTGTCTTCTGTCTTTTTCTCTTGGTCATTGTATTGTCTTCTGTCTTTTTCTTTTGGTCATTGTATTGTCTTCTGTCTTTTTCTTTTGGTCATTGTATTGTCCTCTGTCTTTTTCTTTTGGTCATTGTATTGTCTTCTGTCTTTTTCTTTTAGTCATTGTATTGTCTTCTGTCTTTTTCTTTTGGTCATTGTATTGTCCTCTGTCTTTTTCTTTCGGTCATTGTATTGTCTTCTGTTTTTTTCTTTTGGTCATTGTATTGTCTTCTGTCTATTTCTTTTGGTCATTGTATTATCTTCTGTCTTTTTCTTTTGGTCATTGTATTGTCTTCTGTCTTTTTCTTTTGGTCATTGCATTGTCTTCTGTCTTTTTCTTTTGGTCCTTTTATTGTCCTCTGTCTTTTTCTTTTGGTCATTGTATTGTCCTCTGTCTTTTTCTTTTGGTCATTGTATTGTCTTCTGTCTTTTACTTTTGGTCATTGTATTGTTTCTGTCTTTATCTTTTGGTCATTGTATTGTCTTCTGTCTTTTTCATTTGGTCATTGTATTGTCTTCTGTCTTTTTCTTTTGGTCATTGTATTGTCTTCTGCTTTTTTCTTTTGGTCATTGCATTGTCTTCTGTCTTTTTCTTTTAGTCATTGTATTGTCTTCTGTCTTCTGCTTTTTTCTTTTGGTCATTGTATTGTCTTCTGTCTTCTGTCTTTTTTTTTGTCATTGTATTGTCTTCTGCTTTTTTCTTTTGGTCATTGTATTGTCTTCTGTCTTTTTCTTTTGGTCATTGTATTGTCTTCTGTCTTTTTCTTTTGGTCATTGCATTGTCTTCTGTCTTTTTCTTTTAGTCATTGTATTGTTTTCTGTCTTCTGCTTTTTTCTTTTGGTCATTGCATTGTCTTCTGTCTTCTTTCTTTTTCTTTTGGTCATTGTATTGTCTTCTGTCTTCTTTCTTTTTCTTTTGGTCATTGTATTGTCTTCTGTCTTTTTCTTTTGGTCATTGCATTGTCTTCTGTGTTTTTCTTTTGGTCATTGTATTGTCTTCTGTCTTTTACTTTTGGTCATTGTATTGTCTTCTGTCTTTTTCTTTTGGTCATTGTATTGTCTTCTGTCTTTTTCTTTTGGTCATTGTATTGTCTTCTGTCTTTTTTTCTTGGTCATTGTATTGTCTTCTGTCTTTTTCTTTTGGTCATTGTATTGTCTTCTGTCTTTTTCTTTTGGTCATTGTATTGTCCTCTGTCTTTTTCTTTTGGTCATTGTATTGTCTTCTGTCTTTTTCTTTTGTTCATTGTATTGTCTTCTGTCTTTTACTTTTGGTCATTGTATTGTCTTCTGTTTTTTTCTTTTGGTCATTGTATTGTCTTCTGTCTTTTTCTTTTGGTCATTGTATTGTCTTCTGTCTTTTACTTTTGGTCATTGTATTGTCTTCTTTCTTTTTCTTTTGGTCATTGTATTGTCTTCTGTCATTTTTTTTTGGTCATTGTATTGTCTTCTGTCTTTTTCTTTTGGTCATTGTATTGTCCTCTGTCTTTTTCTTTTGGTCATTGTATTGTCCTCTGTCTTTTTCTTTTGGTCATTGTATTGTCTTCTGTCTTTTTCTTTTGGTCATTGTATTGTCTTCTGTCTTTTTCTTTTGGTCATTGTATTGTCTTCTGTCTTCTGTCTTTTTCTTTTGGTCATTGTATTGTCTTCTGTCTTTTTCTTTTGGTCATTGTATTGTCCTCTGTCTTTTTCTTTTGGTCATTGCATTGTCTTCTGTCTTTTTCTTTTGGTCATTGTATTGTCTTCTTTCTTTTGGTCATTGTATTGTCTTCTGTCTTTTTCTTTTGGTCATTGTATTGTCTTCTGTCTTTTTCTTTTGGTCATTGTATTGTCTTCTGTCTTTTTCTTTTGGTCATTGTATTGTCCTCTGTCTTTTTCTTTTGGTCATTGTATTGTCCTCTGTCTTTTTCTTTTGGTCATTGTATTGTCTTCTGTCTTTTACTTTTGGTCATTGTATTGTCTTCTGTCTTTTTCTTTTGGTCATTGTATTGTCTTCTGTCTTTTTCTTTTGGTCATTGTATTGTCTTCTGTCTTTTTCTCTTGGTCATTGCATTGTCTTCTGTCTTTTTCTTTTGGTCATTGTATTGTCCTCTGTCTTTTTCTTTTGGTCATTGTATTGTCCTCTGTCTTTTTCTTTTGGTCATTGTATTGTCTTCTGTCTTTTTCTTTTGGTCATTGTATTGTCTTCTGTCTTTTCTTTTGGTCATTGTATTGTCTTCTGTCTTCTGTCTTTTTCTTTTGGTCATTGTATTGTCTTCTGTCTTTTTCTTTTGGTCATTGCATTGTCTTCTGTCTTTTTCTTTTGGTCATTGTATTGTCTTCTTTCTTTTGGTCATTGTATTGTCTTCTGTCTTTTTCTTTTGGTCATTGTATTGTCTTCTATCTTTTTCTTTTGGTCATTGTATTGTCTTCTGTTTTTTTCTTTTGGTCATTGTATTGTCTTCTGTCTTTTTCTCTTTGTCATTGTATTGTCTTCTGTCTTTTTCTTTTAGTCATTGTATTGTCTTCTGTCTTTTTCTTTTGGTCATTGTATTGTCCTCTGTCTTTTTCTTTTGGTCATTGTATTGTCTTCTGTCTTTTTCTTTTAGTCATTGTATTGTCTTCTGTCTTTTTCTTTTGGTCATTGTATTGTCTTCTGTCTTTTTCTTTTGGTCATTGTATTGTCCTCTGTCTTTTTCTTTTGGTCATTGCATTGTCCTCTGTCTTTTTCTTTTGGTCATTGTATTGTCTTCTGTCTTTCACTTTTGGTCATTGTATTGTCTTCTGTCTTTTTCTTTTGGTCATTGTATTGTCTTCTGTCTTTTTCTTTTGGTCATTGTATTGTCTTCTGTCTTTTTCTCTTGGTCATTGTATTGTCTTCTGTCTTTTTCTTTTGGTCATTGTATTGTCTTCTGTCTTTTTCTTTTGGTCATTGTATTGTCCTCTGTCTTTTTCTTTTGGTCATTGTATTGTCTTCTGTCTTTTTCTTTTAGTCATTGTATTGTCTTCTGTCTTTTTCTTTTGGTCATTGTATTGTCCTCTGTCTTTTTCTTTCGGTCATTGTATTGTCTTCTGTTTTTTTCTTTTGGTCATTGTATTGTCTTCTGTCTATTTCTTTTGGTCATTGTATTATCTTCTGTCTTTTTCTTTTGGTCATTGTATTGTCTTCTGTCTTTTTCTTTTGGTCATTGCATTGTCTTCTGTCTTTTTCTTTTGGTCATTGTATTGTCCTCTGTCTTTTTCTTTTGGTCATTGTATTGTCTTCTGTCTTTTTCTTTTGGTCATTGTATTGTCTTCTGTCTTTTACTTTTGGTCATTGTATTATTTCTGTCTTTATCTTTTGGTCATTGTATTGTCTTCTGTCTTTTTCATTTGGTCATTGTATTGTCTTCTGTCTTTTTCTTTTGGTCATTGTATTGTCTTCTGCTTTTTTCTTTTGGTCATTGCATTGTCTTCTGTCTTTTTCTTTTAGTCATTGTATTGTCTTCTGTCTTCTGCTTTTTTCTTTTGGTCATTGTATTGTCTTCTGTCTTCTGTCTTTTTTTTTGTCATTGTATTGTCTTCTGCTTTTTTCTTTTGGTCATTGTATTGTCTTCTGTCTTTTTCTTTTGGTCATTGTATTGTCTTCTGTCTTTTTCTTTTGGTCATTGCATTGTCTTCTGTCTTTTTCTTTTAGTCATTGTATTGTCTTCTGTCTTCTGCTTTTTTCTTTTGGTCATTGCATTGTCTTCTGTCTTCTTTCTTTTTCTTTTGGTCATTGTATTGTCTTCTGTCTTCTTTCTTTTTCTTTTGGTCATTGTATTGTCTTCTGTCTTTTTCTTTTGGTCATTGCATTGTCTTCTGTGTTTTTCTTTTGGTCATTGTATTGTCTTCTGTCTTTTACTTTTGGTCATTGTATTGTCTTCTGTCTTTTTCTTTTGGTCATTGTATTGTCTTCTGTCTTTTTCTTTTGGTCATTGTATTGTCTTCTGTCTTTTTTTCTTGGTCATTGTATTGTCTTCTGTCTTTTTCTTTTGGTCATTGTATTGTCTTCTGTCTTTTTCTTTTGGTCATTGTATTGTCCTCTGTCTTTTTCTTTTGGTCATTGTATTGTCTTCTGTCTTTTTCTTTTGTTCATTGTATTGTCTTCTGTCTTTTACTTTTGGTCATTGTATTGTCTTCTGTTTTTTTCTTTTGGTCATTGTATTGTCTTCTGTCTTTTTCTTTTGGTCATTGTATTGTCTTCTGTCTTTTACTTTTGGTCATTGTATTGTCTTCTTTCTTTTTCTTTTGGTCATTGTATTGTCTTCTGTCATTTTCTTTTGGTCATTGTATTGTCTTCTGTCTTTTTCTTTTGGTCATTGTATTGTCCTCTGTCTTTTTCTTTTGGTCATTGTATTGTCCTCTGTCTTTTTCTTTTGGTCATTGTATTGTCTTCTGTCTTTTTCTTTTGGTCATTGTATTGTCTTCTGTCTTTTTCTTTTGGTCATTGTATTGTCTTCTGTCTTGTGTCTTTTTCTTTTGGTCATTGTATTGTCTTGTGTCTTTTTCTTTTGGTCATTGTATTGTCCTCTGTCTTTTTCTTTTGGTCATTGCATTGTCTTCTGTCTTTTTCTTTTGGTCATTGTATTGTCTTCTTTCTTTTGGTCATTGTATTGTCTTCTGTCTTTTTCTTTTGGTCATTGTATTGTCTTCTGTCTTTTTCTTTTGGTCATTGTATTGTCTTCTGTCTTTTTCTTTTGGTCATTGTATTGTCCTCTGTCTTTTTCTTTTGGTCATTGTATTGTCCTCTGTCTTTTTCTTTTGGTCATTGTATTGTCTTCTGTCTTTTACTTTTGGTCATTGTATTGTCTTCTGTCTTTTTCTTTTGGTCATTGTATTGTCTTCTGTCTTTTTCTTTTGGTCATTGTATTGTCTTCTGTCTTTTTCTCTTGGTCATTGTATTGTCTTCTGTCTTTTTCTTTTGGTCATTGTATTGTCCTCTGTCTTTTTCTTTTGGTCATTGTATTGTCCTCTGTCTTTTTCTTTTGGTCATTGTATTGTCTTCTGTCTTTTTCTTTTGGTCATTGTATTGTCTTCTGTCTTTTCTTTTGGTCATTGTATTGTCTTCTGTCTTCTGTCTTTTTCTTTTGGTCATTGTATTGTCTTCTGTCTTTTTCTTTTGGTCATTGCATTGTCTTCTGTCTTTTTCTTTTGGTCATTGTATTGTCTTCTTTCTTTTGGTCATTGTATTGTCTTCTGTCTTTTTCTTTTGGTCATTGTATTGTCTTCTGTCTTTTTCTTTTGGTCATTGTATTGTCTTCTGTCTTTTTCTTTTGGTCATTGTATTGTCTTCTGTCTTTTTCTTTTGGTCATTGTATTGTCCTCTGTCTTTTTCTTTTGGTCATTGTATTGTCTTTTGTCTTTTACCTTTGGTCATTGTATTGTCTTCTGTCTTTTTCTTTTGGTCATTGTATTGTCTTCTGTCTTTTTCTTTTGGTCATTGTATTGTCTTCTGTCTTTTTCTCTTTGTCATTGTATTGTCTTCTGTCTTTTTCTTTTAGTCATTGTATTGTCTTCTGTCTTTTTCTTTTGGTCATTGTATTGTCCTCTGTCTTTTTCTTTTGGTCATTGTATTGTCTTCTGTCTTTTTTTTTAGTCATTGTATTGTCTTCTGTTTTTTTCTTTTGGTCATTGTATTGTCTTCTGTCTATTTCGTTTGGTCATTGCATTATCTTCTGTCTTTTTCTTTTGGTCATTTTATTGTCTTCTGTCTTTTTCTTTTGGTCATTGTATTGTCTTCTGTCTTTTTCTTTTGGTCATTGAATTGTCCTCTGTCTTTTTCTTTTGGTCATTGTATTGTCCTCTGTCTTTTTTTTTGTTCATTGTATTGTCTTCTGTCTTTTACTTTTGGTCATTGTATTGTCTTCTGTTTTTTTCTTTTGGTCATTGTATTGTCTTCTGTCTTTTTCTTTTGGTCATTGTATTGTCTTCTGTCTTTTACTTTTGGTCATTGTATTGTCTTCTGTCTTTTTCTTTTGGTCATTGTATTGTCTTCTGTCATTTTCTTTTGGTCATTGTATTGTCTTCTGTCTTTTTCTTTTGGTCATTGTATTGTCTTCTGTCTTTTTCTTTTGGTCATTGTATTGTCTTCTGTCTTCTGTCTTTTTCTTTTGGTCATTGTATTGTCTTCTGTCTTTTTCTTTTGGTCATTGTATTGTCCTCTGTCTTTTTCTTTTGGTCATTGCATTGTCTTCTGTCTTTTTCTTTTTGGTCATTGTATTGTCTTCTTTCTTTTGGTCATTGTATTGTCTTCTGTCTTTTTCTTTTGGTCATTGTATTGTCTTCTGTCTTTTTCTTTTGGTCATTGTATTGTCTTCTGTCTTTTTCTTTTGGTCATTGTATTGTCCTCTGTCTTTTTCTTTTGGTCATTGTATTGTCCTCTGTCTTTTTCTTTTGGTCATTGTATTGTCTTCTGTCTTTTACTTTTGGTCATTGTATTGTCTTCTGTCTTTTTCTTTTGGTCATTGTATTGTCTTCTGTCTTTTTCTTTTGGTCATTGTATTGTCTTCTGTCTTTTTCTCTTGGTCATTGTATTGTCTTCTGTCTTTTTCTTTTGGTCATTGTATTGTCTTCTGTCTTTTTCTTTTGGTCATTGTATTGTCCTCTGTCTTTTTCTTTTGGTCATTGTATTGTCTTCTGTCTTTTTCTTTTAGTCATTGTATTGTCTTCTGTCTTTTTCTTTTGGTCATTGCATTGTCCTCTGTCTTTTTCTTTCGGTCATTGTATTGTCTTCTGTTTTTTTCTTTTGGTCATTGTATTGTCTTCTGTCTATTTCTTTTGGTCATTGTATTATCTTCTGTCTTTTTCTTTTGGTCATTGTATTGTCTTCTGTCTTTTTCTTTTGGTCATTGCATTGTCTTCTGTCTTTTTCTTTTGGTCATTGTATTGTCATCTGTCTTTTTCTTTTGGTCATTGTATTGTCCTCTGTCTTTTTCTTTTGGTCATTGTATTGTCTTCTGTCTTTTACTTTTGGTCATTGTATTGTTTCTGTCTTTATCTTTTGGTCATTGTATTGTCTTCTGTCTTTTTCATTTGGTCATTGTATTGTCTTCTGTCTTTTTCTTTTGGTCATTGTATTGTCTTCTGTCTTTTTCTCTTGGTCATTGTATTGTCTTCTGTCTTTTTCTTTTGGTCATTGTATTGTCTTCTGTTGTTTTCTTTTGGTGATTGTATTGTCTTCTGTCTTTTTCTTTTGGTCATTGTATTGTCTTCTGTCTTTTTCTTTTGATCATTGTATTGTCTTCTGTCTTTTTCTCTTGGTCATTGTATTGTCTTCTGTCTTTTTCTTTTGGTCATTGTATTGTCTTCTGTCTTTTTCTTTTGGTCATTGTATTGTCTTCTGTCTTTTTCTCTTGGTCATTGTATTGTCTTCTGTCTTTTTCTTTTAGTCATTGTATTGTTTTCTGTCTTCTGTCTTTTTCTTTTGGTCATTGTATTGTCTTCTGTCTTCTGTCTTTTTCTTTTGGTCATTGTATTGTCTCCTGTCTTTTTCTTTTGGTCATTGTATTGTCCTCTGTCTTTTTCTTTTGGTCATTGTATTGTCCTCTGTCTTTTTCTTTTGGTCATTGTATTGTCTTCTGTCTTTTTCTTTTGGTCATTGTATTGTCTTCTGTCTTTTTCTTTTGGTCATTGTATTGTCTTCTGTTTTTTTCTTTTGGTCATTGTATTGTCTTCTGTCTTTTTCTTTTGGTCATTGTATTGTCTTCTGTCATTTTCTTTTGGTCATTGTATTGTCTTCTGTCTTTTCCTTTTGGTCATTGTATTGTTCTCTGTCTTTTTCTTTTGGTCATTGTATTGTCCTTTGTCTTTTTCTTTAGGTCATTGTATTGTCTTCTGTCTTTTTCTTTTGGTCATTGTATTGTCTTCTGTCTTTTCTTTTGGTCATTGTATTGTCTTCTGTCTTCTGTCTTTTTCTTTTGGTCATTGTATTGTCTTCTGTCTTTTTCTTTTGGTCATTGCATTGTCTTCTGTCTTTTTCTTTTGGTCATTGTATTGTCTTCTTTCTTTTGGTCATTGTATTGTCCTCTGTCTTTTTCTTTTGGTCATTGTATTGTCCTCTGTCTTTTTCTTTTGGTCATTGTATTGTCTTCTGTCTTTTACTTTTGGTCATTGTATTGTTTCTGTCTTTATCTTTTGGTCATTGTATTGTCTTCTGTCTTTTTCATTTGGTCATTGTATTGTCTTCTGTCTTTTTCTTTTGGTCATTGTATTGTCTTCTGTCTTTTTCTCTTGGTCATTGTATTGTCTTCTGTCTTTTTCTTTTGGTCATTGTATTGTCTTCTGTTGTTTTCTTTTGGTGATTGTATTGTCTTCTGTCTTTTTCTTTTGGTCATTGTATTGTCTTCTGTCTTTTTCTTTTGATCATTGTATTGTCTTCTGTCTTTTTCTCTTGGTCATTGTATTGTCTTCTGTCTTTTTCTTTTGGTCATTGTATTGTCTTCTGTCTTTTTCTTTTGGTCATTGTATTGTCTTCTGTCTTTTTCTCTTGGTCATTGTATTGTCTTCTGTCTTTTTCTTTTAGTCATTGTATTGTTTTCTGTCTTCTGTCTTTTTCTTTTGGTCATTGTATTGTCTTCTGTCTTCTGTCTTTTTCTTTTGGTCAATGTATTGTCTCCTGTCTTTTTCTTTTGGTCATTGTATTGTCCTCTGTCTTTTTCTTTTGGTCATTGTATTGTCCTCTGTCTTTTTCTTTTGGTCATTGTATTGTCTTCTGTCTTTTTCTTTTGGTCATTGTATTGTCTTCTGTTTTTTTCTTTTGGTCATTGTATTGTCTTCTGTTTTTTTCTTTTGGTCATTGTATTGTCTTCTGTCTTTTTCTTTTGGTCATTGTATTGTCTTCTGTCATTTTCTTTTGGTCATTGTATTGTCTTCTGTCTTTTCCTTTTGGTCATTGTATTGTTCTCTGTCTTTTTCTTTTGGTCATTGTATTGTCCTTTGTCTTTTTCTTTAGGTCATTGTATTGTCTTCTGTCTTTTTCTTTTGGTCATTGTATTGTCTTCTGTCTTTTCTTTTGGTCATTGTATTGTCTTCTGTCTTCTGTCTTTTTCTTTTGGTCATTGTATTGTCTTCTGTCTTTTTCTTTTGGTCATTGCATTGTCTTCTGTCTTTTTCTTTTGGTCATTGTATTGTCTTCTTTCTTTTGGTCATTGTATTGTCTTCTGTCTTTTTCTTTTGGTCATTGTATTGTCTTCTGTCTTTTTCTTTTGGTCATTGTATTGTCTTCTGTCTTTTTCTTTTGGTCATTGTATTGTCTTCTGTCTTTTTCTTTTGGTCATTGTATTGTCTTCTGTCTTTTTCTTTTGGTCATTGTATTGTCCTCTGTCTTTTTCTTTTGGTCATTGTATTGTCTTCTGTCTTTTACCTTTGGTCATTGTATTGTCTTCTGTCTTTTTCTTTTGGTCATTGTATTGTCTTCTGTTTTTTTCTTTTGGTCATTGTATTGTCTTCTGTCTTTTTCTCTTTGTCATTGTATTGTCTTCTGTCTTTTTCTTTTAGTCATTGTATTGTCTTCTGTCTTTTTCTTTTGGTCATTGTATTGTCCTCTGTCTTTTTCTTTTGGTCATTGTATTGTCTTCTGTCTTTTTCTTTTAGTCATTGTATTGTCTTCTGTCTTTTTCTTTTGGTCATTGTATTGTCTTCTGTCTTTTTCTTTTGGTCATTGTATTGTCCTCTGTCTTTTTCTTTTGGTCATTGTATTGTCCTCTGTCTTTTTCTTTTGGTCATTGTATTGTCTTCTGTCTTTTACTTTTGGTCATTGTATTGTCTTCTGTCTTTTTCTTTTGGTCATTGTATTGTCTTCTGTCTTTTTCTTTTGGTCATTGTATTGTCTTCTGTCTTTTTCTCTTGGTCATTGTATTGTCTTCTGTCTTTTTCTTTTGGTCATTGTATTGTCTTCTGTCTTTTTCTTTTGGTCATTGTATTGTCCTCTGTCTTTTTCTTTTGGTCATTGTATTGTCTTCTGTCTTTTTCTTTTAGTCATTGTATTGTCTTCTGTCTTTTTCTTTTGGTCATTGTATTGTCCTCTGTCTTTTTCTTTCGGTCATTGTATTGTCTTCTGTTTTTTTCTTTTGGTCATTGTATTGTCTTCTGTCTATTTCTTTTGGTCATTGTATTATCTTCTGTCTTTTTCTTTTGGTCATTGTATTGTCTTCTGTCTTTTTCTTTTGGTCATTGCATTGTCTTCTGTCTTTTTCTTTTGGTCATTGTATTGTCCTCTGTCTTTTTCTTTTGGTCATTGTATTGTCCTCTGTCTTTTTCTTTTGGTCATTGTATTGTCTTCTGTCTTTTACTTTTGGTCATTGTATTGTTTCTGTCTTTATCTTTTGGTCATTGTATTGTCTTCTGTCTTTTTCATTTGGTCATTGTATTGTCTTCTGTCTTTTTCTTTTGGTCATTGTATTGTCTTCTGTCTTTTTCTCTTGGTCATTGTATTGTCTTCTGTCTTTTTCTTTTGGTCATTGTATTGTCTTCTGTTGTTTTCTTTTGGTGATTGTATTGTCTTCTGTCTTTTTCTTTTGGTCATTGTATTGTCTTCTGTCTTTTTCTTTTGATCATTGTATTGTCTTCTGTCTTTTTCTCTTGGTCATTGTATTGTCTTCTGTCTTTTTCTTTTGGTCATTGTATTGTCTTCTGTCTTTTTCTTTTGGTCATTGTATTGTCTTCTGTCTTTTTCTCTTGGTCATTGTATTGTCTTCTGTCTTTTTCTTTTAGTCATTGTATTGTTTTCTGTCTTCTGTCTTTTTCTTTTGGTCATTGTATTGTCTTCTGTCTTCTGTCTTTTTCTTTTGGTCATTGTATTGTCTTCTGTCTTTTTCTTTTGGTCATTGTATTGTCTCCTGTCTTTTTCTTTTGGTCATTGCATTGTCTTCTGTCTTTTTCTTTTGGTCATTGTATTGTCCTCTGTCTTTTTCTTTTGGTCATTGTATTGTCCTCTGTCTTTTTCTTTTGGTCATTGTATTGTCTTCTGTCTTTTTCTTTTGGTCATTGTATTGTCTTCTGTTTTTTTCTTTTGGTCATTGTATTGTCTTCTGTTTTTTTCTTTTGGTCATTGTATTGTCTTCTGTCTTTTTCTTTTGGTCATTGTATTGTCTTCTGTCATTTTCTTTTGGTCATTGTATTGTCTTCTGTCTTTTCCTTTTGGTCATTGTATTGTTCTCTGTCTTTTTCTTTTGGTCATTGTATTGTCCTCTGTCTTTTTCTTTTGGTCATTGTATTGTCTTCTGTCTTTTTCTTTTGGTCATTGTATTGTCTTCTGTCTTTTCTTTTGGTCATTGTATTGTCTTCTGTCTTCTGTCTTTTTCTTTTGGTCATTGTATTGTCTTCTGTCTTTTTCTTTTGGTCATTGCATTGTCTTCTGTCTTTTTCTTTTGGTCATTGTATTGTCTTCTTTCTTTTGGTCATTGTATTGTCTTCTGTCTTTTTCTTTTGGTCATTGTATTGTCTTCTGTCTTTTTCTTTTGGTCATTGTATTGTCTTCTGTCTTTTTCTTTTGGTCATTGTATTGTCTTCTGTCTTTTTCTTTTGGTCATTGTATTGTCCTCTGTCTTTTTCTTTTGGTCATTGTATTGTCTTCTGTCTTTTACCTTTGGTCATTGTATTGTCTTCCGTCTTTTTCTTTTGGTCATTGTATTGTCTTCTGTCTTTTTCTTTTGGTCATTGTATTGTCTTCTGTCTTTTTCTCTTTGTCATTGTATTGTCTTCTGTCTTTTTCTTTTAGTCATTGTATTGTCTTCTGTCTTTTTCTTTTGGTCATTGCATTGTCCTCTGTCTTTTTCTTTTGGTCATTGTATTGTCCTCTGTCTTTTTCTTTTGGTCATTGTATTGTCTTCTGTCTTTTACTTTTGGTCATTGTATTGTTTCTGTCTTTATCTTTTGGTCATTGTATTGTCTTCTGTCTTTTTCATTTGGTCATTGTATTGTCTTCTGTCTTTTTCTTTTGGTCATTGTATTGTCTTCTGTCTTTTTCTCTTGGTCATTGTATTGTCTTCTGTCTTTTTCTTTTGGTCATTGTATTGTCTTCTGTTGTTTTCTTTTGGTGATTGTATTGTCTTCTGTCTTTTTCTTTTGGTCATTGTATTGTCTTCTGTCTTTTTCTTTTGATCATTGTATTGTCTTCTGTCTTTTTCTCTTGGTCATTGTATTGTCTTCTGTCTTTTTCTTTTGGTCATTGTATTGTCTTCTGTCTTTTTCTTTTGGTCATTGTATTGTCTTCTGTCTTTTTCTCTTGGTCATTGTATTGTCTTCTGTCTTTTTCTTTTAGTCATTGTATTGTTTTCTGTCTTCTGTCTTTTTCTTTTGGTCATTGTATTGTCTTCTGTCTTCTGTCTTTTTCTTTTGGTCATTGTATTGTCTTCTGTCTTCTGTCTTTTTCTTTTGGTTATTGTTTTGTCTTCTGTCTTTTTCTTTTGGTCATTGTATTGTCCTCTGTCTTTTTCTTTTGGTCATTGTATTGTCTTCTGTCTTTTTCTTTTGGTCATTGTATTGTCTTCTGTTTTTTTCTTTTGGTCATTGTATTGTCTTCTGTTTTTTTCTTTTGGTCATTGTATTGTCTTCTGTCTTTTTCTTTTGGTCATTGTATTGTCTTCTGTCATTTTCTTTTGGTCATTGTATTGTCTTCTGTCTTTTCCTTTTGGTCATTGTATTGTTCTCTGTCTTTTTCTTTTGGTCATTGTATTGTCCTCTGTCTTTTTCTTTTGGTCATTGTATTGTCTTCTGTCTTTTTCTTTTGGTCATTGTATTGTCTTCTGTCTTTTCTTTTGGTCATTGTATTGTCTTCTGTCTTCTGTCTTTTTTTTTTGGTCATTGTATTGTCTTCTGTCTTTTTCGTTTGGTCATTGCATTGTCTTCTGTCTTTTTCTTTTGGTCATTGTATTGTCTTCTTTCTTTTGGTCATTGTATTGTCTTCTGTCTTTTTCTTTTGGTCATTGTATTGTCTTCTGTCTTTATCTTTTGGTCATTGTATTGTCTTCTGTCTTTTTCATTTGGTCATTGTATTGTCTTCTGTCTTTTTCTTTTGGTCATTGTATTGTCTTCTGTCTTTTTCTCTTGGTCATTGTATTGTCTTCTGTCTTTTTCTTTTGGTCATTGTATTGTCTTCTGTTGTTTTCTTTTGGTGATTGTATTGTCTTCTGTCTTTTTCTTTTGGTCATTGTATTGTCTTCTGTCTTTTTCTTTTGATCATTGTATTGTCTTCTGTCTTTTTCTCTTGGTCATTGTATTGTCTTCTGTCTTTTTCTTTTGGTCATTGTATTGTCTTCTGTCTTTTTCTTTTGGTCATTGTATTGTCTTCTGTCTTTTTCTCTTGGTCATTGTATTGTCTTCTGTCTTTTTCTTTTAGTCATTGTATTGTTTTCTGTCTTCTGTCTTTTTCTTTTGGTCATTGTATTGTCTTCTGTCTTCTGTCTTTTTCTTTTGGTCATTGTATTGTCTCCTGTCTTTTTCTTTTGGTCATTGTATTGTCCTCTGTCTTTTTCTTTTGGTCATTGTATTGTCCTCTGTCTTTTTCTTTTGGTCATTGTATTGTCTTCTGTCTTTTTCTTTTGGTCATTGTATTGTCTTCTGTTTTTTTCTTTTGGTCATTGTATTGTCTTCTGTTTTTTTCTTTTGGTCATTGTATTGTCTTCTGTCTTTTTCTTTTGGTCATTGTATTGTCTTCTGTCATTTTCTTTTGGTCATTGTATTGTCTTCTGTCTTTTCCTTTTGGTCATTGTATTGTTCTCTGTCTTTTTCTTTTGGTCATTGTATTGTCCTTTGTCTTTTTCTTTAGGTCATTGTATTGTCTTCTGTCTTTTTCTTTTGGTCATTGTATTGTCTTCTGTCTTTTCTTTTGGTCATTGTATTGTCTTCTGTCTTCTGTCTTTTTCTTTTGGTCATTGTATTGTCTTCTGTCTTTTTCTTTTGGTCATTGCATTGTCTTCTGTCTTTTTCTTTTGGTCATTGTATTGTCTTCTTTCTTTTGGTCATTGTATTGTCCTCTGTCTTTTTCTTTTGGTCATTGTATTGTCCTCTGTCTTTTTCTTTTGGTCATTGTATTGTCTTCTGTCTTTTACTTTTGGTCATTGTATTGTTTCTGTCTTTATCTTTTGGTCATTGTATTGTCTTCTGTCTTTTTCATTTGGTCATTGTATTGTCTTCTGTCTTTTTCTTTTGGTCATTGTATTGTCTTCTGTCTTTTTCTCTTGGTCATTGTATTGTCTTCTGTCTTTTTCTTTTGGTCATTGTATTGTCTTCTGTTGTTTTCTTTTGGTGATTGTATTGTCTTCTGTCTTTTTCTTTTGGTCATTGTATTGTCTTCTGTCTTTTTCTTTTGATCATTGTATTGTCTTCTGTCTTTTTCTCTTGGTCATTGTATTGTCTTCTGTCTTTTTCTTTTGGTCATTGTATTGTCTTCTGTCTTTTTCTTTTGGTCATTGTATTGTCTTCTGTCTTTTTCTCTTGGTCATTGTATTGTCTTCTGTCTTTTTCTTTTAGTCATTGTATTGTTTTCTGTCTTCTGTCTTTTTCTTTTGGTCATTGTATTGTCTTCTGTCTTCTGTCTTTTTCTTTTGGTCAATGTATTGTCTCCTGTCTTTTTCTTTTGGTCATTGTATTGTCCTCTGTCTTTTTCTTTTGGTCATTGTATTGTCCTCTGTCTTTTTCTTTTGGTCATTGTATTGTCTTCTGTCTTTTTCTTTTGGTCATTGTATTGTCTTCCGTTTTTTTCTTTTGGTCATTGTATTGTCTTCTGTTTTTTTCTTTTGGTCATTGTATTGTCTTCTGTCTTTTTCTTTTGGTCATTGTATTGTCTTCTGTCATTTTCTTTTGGTCATTGTATTGTCTTCTGTCTTTTCCTTTTGGTCATTGTATTGTTCTCTGTCTTTTTCTTTTGGTCATTGTATTGTCCTTTGTCTTTTTCTTTAGGTCATTGTATTGTCTTCTGTCTTTTTCTTTTGGTCATTGTATTGTCTTCTGTCTTTTCTTTTGGTCATTGTATTGTCTTCTGTCTTCTGTCTTTTTCTTTTGGTCATTGTATTGTCTTCTGTCTTTTTCTTTTGGTCATTGCATTGTCTTCTGTCTTTTTCTTTTGGTCATTGTATTGTCTTCTTTCTTTTGGTCATTGTATTGTCTTCTGTCTTTTTCTTTTGGTCATTGTATTGTCTTCTGTCTTTTTCTTTTGGTCATTGTATTGTCTTCTGTCTTTTTCTTTTGGTCATTGTATTGTCTTCTGTCTTTTTCTTTTGGTCATTGTATTGTCCTCTGTCTTTTTCTTTTGGTCATTGTATTGTCTTCTGTCTTTTACCTTTGGTCATTGTATTGTCTTCTGTCTTTTTCTTTTGGTCATTGTATTGTCTTCTGTTTTTTTCTTTTGGTCATTGTATTGTCTTCTGTCTTTTTCTCTTTGTCATTGTATTGTCTTCTGTCTTTTTCTTTTAGTCATTGTATTGTCTTCTGTCTTTTTCTTTTGGTCATTGTATTGTCCTCTGTCTTTTTCTTTTGGTCATTGTATTGTCTTCTGTCTTTTTCTTTTAGTCATTGTATTGTCTTCTGTCTTTTTCTTTTGGTCATTGTATTGTCTTCTGTCTTTTTCTTTTGGTCATTGTATTGTCCTCTGTCTTTTTCTTTTGGTCATTGTATTGTCCTCTGTCTTTTTCTTTTGGTCATTGTATTGTCTTCTGTCTTTTACTTTTGGTCATTGTATTGTCTTCTGTCTTTTTCTTTTGGTCATTGTATTGTCTTCTGTCTTTTTCTTTTGGTCATTGTATTGTCTTCTGTCTTTTTCTCTTGGTCATTGTATTGTCTTCTGTCTTTTTCTTTTGGTCATTGTATTGTCTTCTGTCTTTTTCTTTTGGTCATTGTATTGTCCTCTGTCTTTTTCTTTTGGTCATTGTATTGTCTTCTGTCTTTTTCTTTTAGTCATTGTATTGTCTTCTGTCTTTTTCTTTTGGTCATTGTATTGTCCTCTGTCTTTTTCTTTCGGTCATTGTATTGTCTTCTGTTTTTTTCTTTTGGTCATTGTATTGTCTTCTGTCTATTTCTTTTGGTCATTGTATTATCTTCTGTCTTTTTCTTTTGGTCATTGTATTGTCTTCTGTCTTTTTCTTTTGGTCATTGCATTGTCTTCTGTCTTTTTCTTTTGGTCATTGTATTGTCCTCTGTCTTTTTCTTTTGGTCATTGTATTGTCCTCTGTCTTTTTCTTTTGGTCATTGTATTGTCTTCTGTCTTTTACTTTTGGTCATTGTATTGTTTCTGTCTTTATCTTTTGGTCATTGTATTGTCTTCTGTCTTTTTCATTTGGTCATTGTATTGTCTTCTGTCTTTTTCTTTTGGTCATTGTATTGTCTTCTGTCTTTTTCTCTTGGTCATTGTATTGTCTTCTGTCTTTTTCTTTTGGTCATTGTATTGTCTTCTGTTGTTTTCTTTTGGTGATTGTATTGTCTTCTGTCTTTTTCTTTTGGTCATTGTATTGTCTTCTGTCTTTTTCTTTTGATCATTGTATTGTCTTCTGTCTTTTTCTCTTGGTCATTGTATTGTCTTCTGTCTTTTTCTTTTGGTCATTGTATTGTCTTCTGTCTTTTTCTTTTGGTCATTGTATTGTCTTCTGTCTTTTTCTCTTGGTCATTGTATTGTCTTCTGTCTTTTTCTTTTAGTCATTGTATTGTTTTCTGTCTTCTGTCTTTTTCTTTTGGTCATTGTATTGTCTTCTGTCTTCTGTCTTTTTCTTTTGGTCATTGTATTGTCTTCTGTCTTTTTCTTTTGGTCATTGTATTGTCTCCTGTCTTTTTCTTTTGGTCATTGCATTGTCTTCTGTCTTTTTCTTTTGGTCATTGTATTGTCCTCTGTCTTTTTCTTTTGGTCATTGTATTGTCCTCTGTCTTTTTCTTTTGGTCATTGTATTGTCTTCTGTCTTTTTCTTTTGGTCATTGTATTGTCTTCTGTTTTTTTCTTTTGGTCATTGTATTGTCTTCTGTTTTTTTCTTTTGGTCATTGTATTGTCTTCTGTCTTTTTCTTTTGGTCATTGTATTGTCTTCTGTCATTTTCTTTTGGTCATTGTATTGTCTTCTGTCTTTTCCTTTTGGTCATTGTATTGTTCTCTGTCTTTTTCTTTTGGTCATTGTATTGTCCTCTGTCTTTTTCTTTTGGTCATTGTATTGTCTTCTGTCTTTTTCTTTTGGTCATTGTATTGTCTTCTGTCTTTTCCTTTGGTCATTGTATTGTCTTCTGTCTTCTGTCTTTTTCTTTTGGTCATTGTATTGTCTTCTGTCTTTTTCTTTTGGTCATTGCATTGTCTTCTGTCTTTTTCTTTTGGTCATTGTATTGTCTTCTTTCTTTTGGTCATTGTATTGTCTTCTGTCTTTTTCTTTTGGTCATTGTATTGTCTTCTGTCTTTTTCTTTTGGTCATTGTATTGTCTTCTGTCTTTTTCTTTTGGTCATTGTATTGTCTTCTGTCTTTTTCTTTTGGTCATTGTATTGTCCTCTGTCTTTTTCTTTTGGTCATTGTATTGTCTTCTGTCTTTTACCTTTGGTCATTGTATTGTCTTCTGTCTTTTTCTTTTGGTCATTGTATTGTCTTCTGTCTTTTTCTTTTGGTCATTGTATTGTCTTCTGTCTTTTTCTCTTTGTCATTGTATTGTCTTCTGTCTTTTTCTTTTAGTCATTGTATTGTCTTCTGTCTTTTTCTTTTGGTCATTGCATTGTCCTCTGTCTTTTTCTTTTGGTCATTGTATTGTCCTCTGTCTTTTTCTTTTGGTCATTGTATTGTCTTCTGTCTTTTACTTTTGGTCATTGTATTGTTTCTGTCTTTATCTTTTGGTCATTGTATTGTCTTCTGTCTTTTTCATTTGGTCATTGTATTGTCTTCTGTCTTTTTCTTTTGGTCATTGTATTGTCTTCTGTCTTTTTCTCTTGGTCATTGTATTGTCTTCTGTCTTTTTCTTTTGGTCATTGTATTGTCTTCTGTTGTTTTCTTTTGGTGATTGTATTGTCTTCTGTCTTTTTCTTTTGGTCATTGTATTGTCTTCTGTCTTTTTCTTTTGATCATTGTATTGTCTTCTGTCTTTTTCTCTTGGTCATTGTATTGTCTTCTGTCTTTTTCTTTTGGTCATTGTATTGTCTTCTGTCTTTTTCTTTTGGTCATTGTATTGTCTTCTGTCTTTTTCTCTTGGTCATTGTATTGTCTTCTGTCTTTTTCTTTTAGTCATTGTATTGTTTTCTGTCTTCTGTCTTTTTCTTTTGGTCATTGTATTGTCTTCTGTCTTCTGTCTTTTTCTTTTGGTCATTGTATTGTCTTCTGTCTTCTGTCTTTTTCTTTTGGTCATTGTATTGTCTTCTGTCTTTTTCTTTTGGTCATTGTATTGTCCTCTGTCTTTTTCTTTTGGTCATTGTATTGTCTTCTGTCTTTTTCTTTTGGTCATTGTATTGTCTTCTGTTTTTTTCTTTTGGTCATTGTATTGTCTTCTGTTTTTTTCTTTTGGTCATTGTATTGTCTTCTGTCTTTTTCTTTTGGTCATTGTATTGTCTTCTGTCATTTTCTTTTGGTCATTGTATTGTCTTCTGTCTTTTCCTTTTGGTCATTGTATTATTCTCTGTCTTTTTCTTTTGGTCATTGTATTGTCCTCTGTCTTTTTCTTTTGGTCATTGTATTGTCTTCTGTCTTTTTCTTTTGGTCATTGTATTGTCTTCTGTCTTTTCTTTTGGTCATTGTATTGTCTTCTGTCTTCTGTCTTTTTTTTTTGGTCATTGTATTGTCTTCTGTCTTTTTCTTTTGGTCATTGCATTGTCTTCTGTCTTTTTCTTTTGGTCATTGTATTGTCTTCTTTCTTTTGGTCATTGTATTGTCTTCTGTCTTTTTCTTTTGGTCATTGTATTGTCTTCTGTCTTTTTCTTTTGGTCATTGTATTGTCTTCTGTCTTTTTCTTTTGGTCATTGTATTGTCTTCTGTCTTTTTCTTTTGGTCATTGTATTGTCCTCTGTCTTTTTCTTTTGGTCATTGTATTGTCTTCTGTCTTTTTCTTTTGGTCATTGTATTGTCTTCTGTCTTTTTCTTTTGGTCATTGTATTGTCTTCTGTCTTTTTCTTTTGGTCATTGTATTGTCTTCTGTCTTTTTCTCTTTGTCATTGTATTGTCTTCTGTCTTTTTCTTTTAGTCATTGTATTGTCTTCTGTCTTTTTCTTTTGGTCATTGTATTGTCCTCTGTCTTTTTCTTTTGGTCATTGTATTGTCTTCTGTCTTTTTCTTTTAGTCATTGTATTGTCTTCTGTCTTTTTCTTTTGGTCATTGTATTGTCCTCTGTCTTTTTCTTTTGGTCATTGTATTGTCTTCTGTTTTTTTCTTTTGGTCATTGTATTGTCTTCTGTCTATTTCTTTTGGTCATTGTATTATCTTCTGTCTTTTTCTTTTGGTCATTGTATTGTCTTCTGTCTTATTCTTTTGGTCATTGCATTGTCTTCTGTCTTTTTCTTTTGGTCATTGTATTGTCCTCTGTCTTTTTCTTTTGGTCATTGTATTGTCCTCTGTCTTTTTCTTTTGGTCATTGTATTGTCTTCTGTCTTTTACTTTTGGTCATTGTATTGTCTTCTGTCTTTTTCTTTTGGTCATTGTATTGTCTTCTGTCTTTTTCTTTTGGTCATTGTATTGTCTTCTGTCTTTTTCTCTTGGTCATTGTATTGTCTTCTGTCTTTTTCTTTTAGTCATTGTATTGTTTTCTGTCTTCTGTCTTTTTCTTTTGGTCATTGTATTGTCTTCTGTCTTTTTCTTTTGGTCATTGTATTGTCTCCTGTCTTTTTCTTTTGGTCATTGCATTGTCTTCTGTCTTTTTTTTTTGGTCATTGTATTGTCTTCTGTCTTTTTCTTTTGGTCATTGTATTGTCTTCTGTCTTTTGCTTTTGGTCATTGTATTGTCTTCTGTCTTCTGTCTTTTTCGTTTGGTCATTGTATTGTCTTCTGTCTTTTGCTTTTGGTCATTGTATTGTCTTCTGTCTTGTGTCTTTTTCTTTTTGTCATTGTATTGTCTTCTGTCTTCTGTCTTTTTTTTTGGTCATTGTATTGTCTTCTGCTTTTTTCTTTTGGTCATTGTATTGTCTTCTGTCTTTTTCTTTTAGTCATTGTATTGTCTTCTGTCTTTTTCTTTTGGTCATTGTATTGTCCTCTGTCTTTTTCTTTTGGTCATTGTATTGTCTTCTGTCTTTTTCTTTTAGTCATTGTATTGTCTTCTGTTTTTTTCTTTTGGTCATTGTATTGTCTTCTGTCTATTTCGTTTGGTCATTGTATTATCTTCTGTCTTTTTCTTTTGGTCATTTTATTGTCTTCTGTCTTTTTCTTTTGGTCATTGTATTGTCTTCTGTCTTTTTCTTTTGGTCATTGTATTGTCCTCTGTCTTTTTCTTTTGGTCATTGTATTGTCCTCTGTCTTTTTCTTTTGTTCATTGTATTGTCTTCTGTCTTTTACTTTTGGTCATTGTATTGTCTTCTGTTTTTTTCTTTTGGTCATTGTATTGTCTTCTGTCTTTTTCTTTTGGTCATTGTATTGTCTTCTGTCTTTTACTTTTGGTCATTGTATTGTCTTCTGTCTTTTTCTTTTGGTCATTATATTGTCTTCTGTCATTTTCTTTTGGTCATTGTATTGTCTTCTGTCTTTTTCTTTTGGTCATTGTATTGTCTTCTGTCTTTTTCTTTTGGTCATTGTATTGTCTTCTGTCTTTTTCTTTTGGTCATTGTATTGTCTTCTGTCTTTTCTTTTGGTCATTGTATTGTCTTCTGTCTTCTGTCTTTTTCTTTTGGTCATTGTATTGTCTTCTGTCTTTTTCTTTTGGTCATTGCATTGTCTTCTGTCTTTTTCTTTTGGTCATTGTATTGTCTTCTTTCTTTTGGTCATTGTATTGTCTTCTGTCTTTTTCTTTTGGTCATTGTATTGTCTTCTGTCTTTTTCTTTTGGTCATTGTATTGTCTTCTGTCTTTTTCTTTTGGTCATTGTATTGTCTTCTGTCTTTTTCTTTTGGTCATTGTATTGTCCTCTGTCTTTTTCTTTTGGTCATTGTATTGTCTTCTGTCTTTTACCTTTGGTCATTGTATTGTCTTCTGTCTTTTTCTTTTGGTCATTGTATTGTCTTCTGTCTTTTTCTTTTGGTCATTGTATTGTCTTCTGTCTTTTTCTCTTTGTCATTGTATTGTCTTCTGTCTTTTTCTTTTAGTCATTGTATTGTCTTCTGTCTTTTTCTTTTGGTCATTGCATTGTCCTCTGTCTTTTTCTTTTGGTCATTGTATTGTCCTCTGTCTTTTTCTTTTGGTCATTGTATTGTCTTCTGTCTTTTACTTTTGGTCATTGTATTGTTTCTGTCTTTATCTTTTGGTCAGTGTATTGTCTTCTGTCTTTTTCATTTGGTCATTGTATTGTCTTCTGTCTTTTTCTTTTGGTCATTGTATTGTCTTCTGTCTTTTTCTCTTGGTCATTGTATTGTCTTCTGTCTTTTTCTTTTGGTGATTGTATTGTCTTCTGTTGTTTTCTTTTGGTGATTGTATTGTCTTCTGTCTTTTTCTTTTGGTCATTGTATTGTCTTCTGTCTTTTTCTTTTGATCATTGTATTGTCTTCTGTCTTTTTCTCTTGGTCATTGTATTGTCTTCTGTCTTTTTCTTTTGGTCATTGTATTGTCTTCTGTCTTTTTCTTTTGGTCATTGTATTGTCTTCTGTCTTTTTCTCTTGGTCATTGTATTGTCTTCTGTCTTTTTCTTTTAGTCATTGTATTGTTTTCTGTCTTCTGTCTTTTTCTTTTGGTCATTGTATTGTCTTCTGTCTTCTGTCTTTTTCTTTTGGTCATTGTATTGTCTTCTGTCTTCTGTCTTTTTCTTTTGGTCATTGTATTGTCTTCTGTTTTTTTCTTTTGGTCATTGTATTGTCTTCTGTCTTTTTCTTTTGGTCATTGTATTGTCTTCTGTCATTTTCTTTTGGTCATTGTATTGTCTTCTGTCTTTTCCTTTTGGTCATTGTATTGTTCTCTGTCTTTTTCTTTTGGTCATTGTATTGTCCTCTGTCTTTTTCTTTTGGTCATTGTATTGTCTTCTGTCTTTTTCTTTTGGTCATTGTATTGTCTTCTGTCTTCTGTCTTTTTTTTTTGGTCATTGTATTGTCTTCTGTCTTTTTCTTTTGGTCATTGCATTGTCTTCTGTCTTTTTCTTTTGGTCATTGTATTGTCTTCTTTCTTTTGGTCATTGTATTGTCTTCTGTCTTTTTCTTTTGGTCATTGTATTGTCTTCTGTCTTTTTCTTTTGGTCATTGTATTGTCTTCTGTCTTTTTCTTTTGGTCATTGTATTGTCCTCTGTCTTTTTCTTTTGGTCATTGTATTGTCTTCTGTCTTTTACCTTTGGTCATTGTATTGTTCTCTGTCTTTTTCTTTTGGTCATTGTATTGTCCTTTGTCTTTTTCTTTAGGTCATTGTATTGTCTTCTGTCTTTTTCTTTTGGTCATTGTATTGTCTTCTGTCTTTTCTTTTGGTCATTGTATTGTCTTCTGTCTTCTGTCTTTTTCTTTTGGTCATTGTATTGTCTTCTGTCTTTTTCTTTTGGTCATTGCATTGTCTTCTGTCTTTTTCTTTTGGTCATTGTATTGTCTTCTTTCTTTTGGTCATTGTATTGTCTTCTGTCTTTTTCTTTTGGTCATTGTATTGTCTTCTGTCTTTTTCTTTTGGTCATTGTATTGTCTTCTGTCTTTTTCTTTTGGTCATTGTATTGTCTTCTGTCTTTTTCTTTTGGTCATTGTATTGTCCTCTGTCTTTTTCTTTTGGTCATTGTATTGTCTTCTGTCTTTTACCTTTGGTCATTGTATTGTCTTCTGTCTTTTTCTTTTGGTCATTGTATTGTCTTCTGTTTTTTTCTTTTGGTCATTGTATTGTCTTCTGTCTTTTTCTCTTTGTCATTGTATTGTCTTCTGTCTTTTTCTTTTAGTCATTGTATTGTCTTCTGTCTTTTTCTTTTGGTCATTGTATTGTCCTCTGTCTTTTTCTTTTGGTCATTGTATTGTCTTCTGTCTTTTTCTTTTAGTCATTGTATTGTCTTCTGTCTTTTTCTTTTGGTCATTGTATTGTCTTCTGTCTTTTTCTTTTGGTCATTGTATTGTCCTCTGTCTTTTTCTTTTGGTCATTGTATTGTCCTCTGTCTTTTTCTTTTGGTCATTGTATTGTCTTCTGTCTTTTACTTTTGGTCATTGTATTGTCTTCTGTCTTTTTCTTTTGGTCATTGTATTGTCTTCTGTCTTTTTCTTTTGGTCATTGTATTGTCTTCTGTCTTTTTCTCTTGGTCATTGTATTGTCTTCTGTCTTTTTCTTTTGGTCATTGTATTGTCTTCTGTCTTTTTCTTTTGGTCATTGTATTGTCCTCTGTCTTTTTCTTTTGGTCATTGTATTGTCTTCTGTCTTTTTCTTTTAGTCATTGTATTGTCTTCTGTCTTTTTCTTTTGGTCATTGTATTGTCCTCTGTCTTTTTCTTTCGGTCATTGTATTGTCTTCTGTTTTTTTCTTTTGGTCATTGTATTGTCTTCTGTCTATTTCTTTTGGTCATTGTATTGTCTTCTGTCTATTTCTTTTGGTCATTGTATTGTCTTCTGTCTTTTTCTTTTGGTCATTGCATTGTCTTCTGTCTTTTTCTTTTGGTCATTGTATTGTCCTCTGTCTTTTTCTTTTGGTCATTGTATTGTCCTCTGTCTTTTTCTTTTGGTCATTGTATTGTCTTCTGTCTTTTACTTTTGGTCATTGTATTGTTTCTGTCTTTATCTTTTGGTCATTGTATTGTCTTCTGTCTTTTTCATTTGGTCATTGTATTGTCTTCTGTCTTTTTCTTTTGGTCATTGTATTGTCTTCTGTCTTTTTCTCTTGGTCATTGTATTGTCTTCTGTCTTTTTCTTTTGGTCATTGTATTGTCTTCTGTTGTTTTCTTTTGGTGATTGTATTGTCTTCTGTCTTTTTCTTTTGGTCATTGTATTGTCTTCTGTCTTTTTCTTTTGATCATTGTATTGTCTTCTGTCTTTTTCTCTTGGTCATTGTATTGTCTTCTGTCTTTTTCTTTTGGTCATTGTATTGTCTTCTGTCTTTTTCTTTTGGTCATTGTATTGTCTTCTGTCTTTTTCTCTTGGTCATTGTATTGTCTTCTGTCTTTTTCTTTTAGTCATTGTATTGTTTTCTGTCTTCTGTCTTTTTCTTTTGGTCATTGTAATGTCTTCTGTCTTCTGTCTTTTTCTTTTGGTCATTGTATTGTCTTCTGTCTTTTTCTTTTGGTCATTGTATTGTCTCCTGTCTTTTTCTTTTGGTCATTGCATTGTCTTCTGTCTTTTTCTTTTGGTCATTGTATTGTCCTCTGTCTTTTTCTTTTGGTCATTGTATTGTCCTCTGTCTTTTTCTTTTGGTCATTGTATTGTCTTCTGTCTTTTTCTTTTGGTCATTGTATTGTCTTCTGTTTTTTTCTTTTGGTCATTGTATTGTCTTCTGTTTTTTTCTTTTGGTCATTGTATTGTCTTCTGTCTTTTTCTTTTGGTCATTGTATTGTCTTCTGTCATTTTCTTTTGGTCATTGTATTGTCTTCTGTCTTTTCCTTTTGGTCATTGTATTGTTCTCTGTCTTTTTCTTTTGGTCATTGTATTGTCCTCTGTCTTTTTCTTTTGGTCATTGTATTGTCTTCTGTCTTTTTCTTTTGGTCATTGTATTGTCTTCTGTCTTTTCTTTTGGTCATTGTATTGTCTTCTGTCTTCTGTCTTTTTCTTTTGGTCATTGTATTGTCTTCTGTCTTTTTCTTTTGGTCATTGCATTGTCTTCTGTCTTTTTCTTTTGGTCATTGTATTGTCTTCTTTCTTTTGGTCATTGTATTGTCTTCTGTCTTTTTCTTTTGGTCATTGTATTGTCTTCTGTCTTTTTCTTTTGGTCATTGTATTGTCTTCTGTCTTTTTCTTTTGGTCATTGTATTGTCTTCTGTCTTTTTCTTTTGGTCATTGTATTGTCCTCTGTCTTTTTCTTTTGGTCATTGTATTGTCTTCTGTCTTTTACCTTTGGTCATTGTATTGTCTTCTGTCTTTTTCTTTTGGTCATTGTATTGTCTTCTGTCTTTTTCTTTTGGTCATTGTATTGTCTTCTGTCTTTTTCTCTTTGTCATTGTATTGTCTTCTGTCTTTTTCTTTTAGTCATTGTATTGTCTTCTGTCTTTTTCTTTTGGTCATTGCATTGTCCTCTGTCTTTTTCTTTTGGTCATTGTATTGTCCTCTGTCTTTTTCTTTTGGTCATTGTATTGTCTTCTGTCTTTTACTTTTGGTCATTGTATTGTTTCTGTCTTTATCTTTTGGTCATTGTATTGTCTTCTGTCTTTTTCATTTGGTCATTGTATTGTCTTCTGTCTTTTTCTTTTGGTCATTGTATTGTCTTCTGTCTTTTTCTCTTGGTCATTGTATTGTCTTCTGTCTTTTTCTTTTGGTCATTGTATTGTCTTCTGTTGTTTTCTTTTGGTGATTGTATTGTCTTCTGTCTTTTTCTTTTGGTCATTGTATTGTCTTCTGTCTTTTTCTTTTGATCATTGTATTGTCTTCTGTCTTTTTCTCTTGGTCATTGTATTGTCTTCTGTCTTTTTCTTTTGGTCATTGTATTGTCTTCTGTCTTTTTCTTTTGGTCATTGTATTGTCTTCTGTCTTTTTCTCTTGGTCATTGTATTGTCTTCTGTCTTTTTCTTTTAGTCATTGTATTGTTTTCTGTCTTCTGTCTTTTTCTTTTGGTCATTGTATTGTCTTCTGTCTTCTGTCTTTTTCTTTTGGTCATTGTATTGTCTTCTGTCTTCTGTCTTTTTCTTTTGGTCATTGTATTGTCTTCTGTCTTTTTCTTTTGGTCATTGTATTGTCCTCTGTCTTTTTCTTTTGGTCATTGTATTGTCTTCTGTCTTTTTCTTTTGGTCATTGTATTGTCTTCTGTTTTTTTCTTTTGGTCATTGTATTGTCTTCTGTTTTTTTCTTTTGGTCATTGTATTGTCTTCTGTCTTTATCTTTTGGTCATTGTATTGTCTTCTGTCATTTTCTTTTGGTCATTGTATTGTCTTCTGTCTTTTCCTTTTGGTCATTGTATTGTTCTCTGTCTTTTTCTTTTGGTCATTGTATTGTCCTCTGTCTTTTTCTTTTGGTCATTGTATTGTCTTCTGTCTTTTTCTTTTGGTCATTGTATTGTCTTCTGTCTTTTCTTTTGGTCATTGTATTGTCTTCTGTCTTCTGTCTTTTTTTTTTGGTCATTGTATTGTCTTCTGTCTTTTTCTTTTGGTCATTGCATTGTCTTCTGTCTTTTTCTTTTGGTCATTGTATTGTCTTCTTTCTTTTGGTCATTGTATTGTCTTCTGTCTTTTTCTTTTGGTCATTGTATTGTCTTCTGTCTTTTTCTTTTGGTCATTGTATTGTCTTCTGTCTTTTTCTTTTGGTCATTGTATTGTCTTCTGTCTTTTTCTTTTGGTCATTGTATTGTCCTCTGTCTTTTTCTTTTGGTCATTGTATTGTCTTCTGTCTTTTACCTTTGGTCATTGTATTGTCTTCTGTCTTTTTCTTTTGGTCATTGTATTGTCTTCTGTCTTTTTCTTTTGGTCATTGTATTGTCTTCTGTCTTTTTCTCTTTGTCATTGTATTGTCTTCTGTCTTTTTCTTTTAGTCATTGTATTGTCTTCTGTCTTTTTCTTTTGGTCATTGTATTGTCCTCTGTCTTTTTCTTTTGGTCATTGTATTGTCTTCTGTCTTTTTCTTTTAGTCATTGTATTGTCTTCTGTCTTTTTCTTTTGGTCATTGTATTGTCCTCTGTCTTTTTCTTTTGGTCATTGTATTGTCTTCTGTTTTTTTCTTTTGGTCATTGTATTGTCTTCTGTCTATTTCTTTTGGTCATTGTATTATCTTCTGTCTTTTTCTTTTGGTCATTGTATTGTCTTCTGTCTTATTCTTTTGGTCATTGCATTGTCTTCTGTCTTTTTCTTTTGGTCATTGTATTGTCCTCTGTCTTTTTCTTTTGGTCATTGTATTGTCCTCTGTCTTTTTCTTTTGGTCATTGTATTGTCTTCTGTCTTTTACTTTTGGTCATTGTATTGTCTTCTGTCTTTTTCTTTTGGTCATTGTATTGTCTTCTGTCTTTTTCTTTTGGTCATTGTATTGTCTTCTGTCTTTTTCTCTTGGTCATTGTATTGTCTTCTGTCTTTTTCTTTTAGTCATTGTATTGTTTTCTGTCTTCTGTCTTTTTCTTTTGGTCATTGTATTGTCTTCTGTCTTTTTCTTTTGGTCATTGTATTGTCTCCTGTCTTTTTCTTTTGGTCATTGCATTGTCTTCTGTCTTTTTTTTTTGGTCATTGTATTGTCTTCTGTCTTTTTCTTTTGGTCATTGTATTGTCTTCTGTCTTTTGCTTTTGGTCATTGTATTGTCTTCTGTCTTCTGTCTTTTTCGTTTGGTCATTGTATTGTCTTCTGTCTTTTGCTTTTGGTCATTGTATTGTCTTCTGTCTTGTGTCTTTTTCTTTTTGTCATTGTATTGTCTTCTGTCTTCTGTCTATTTTTTTGGTCATTGTATTGTCTTCTGCTTTTTTCTTTTGGTCATTGTATTGTCTTCTGTCTTTTTCTTTTAGTCATTGTATTGTCTTCTGTCTTTTTCTTTTGGTCATTGTATTGTCCTCTGTCTTTTTCTTTTGGTCATTGTATTGTCTTCTGTCTTTTTCTTTTAGTCATTGTATTGTCTTCTGTTTTTTTCTTTTGGTCATTGTATTGTCTTCTGTCTATTTCGTTTGGTCATTGTATTATCTTCTGTCTTTTTCTTTTGGTCATTTTATTGTCTTCTGTCTTTTTCTTTTGGTCATTGTATTGTCTTCTGTCTTTTTCTTTTGGTCATTGTATTGTCCTCTGTCTTTTTCTTTTGGTCATTGTATTGTCCTCTGTCTTTTTCTTTTGTTCATTGTATTGTCTTCTGTCTTTTACTTTTGGTCATTGTATTGTCTTCTGTTTTTTTCTTTTGGTCATTGTATTGTCTTCTGTCTTTTTCTTTTGGTCATTGTATTGTCTTCTGTCTTCTACTTCTGGTCATTGTATTGTCTTCTGTCTTTTTCTTTTGGTCATTGTATTGTCTTCTGTCATTTTCTTTTGGTCATTGTATTGTCTTCTGTCTTTTTCTTTTGGTCATTGTATTGTCCTCTGTCTTTTTCTTTTGGTCATTGTATTGTCTTCTGTCTTTTTCTTTTGGTCATTGTATTGTCTTCTGTC
Source organism: Bathymodiolus brooksi (assembly GCA_963680875.1). Taxonomy (NCBI): domain Eukaryota; kingdom Metazoa; phylum Mollusca; class Bivalvia; order Mytilida; family Modiolidae; genus Bathymodiolus; species Bathymodiolus brooksi. The sequence goes on along the minus strand of OY804578.1, from coordinate 48,990,546 downwards.
TTTTCTTTTGGTCATTGTATTGTCTTCTGTCTTCTGTCTTTTTCTTTTGGTCATTGTATTGTCTTCTGTCTTTTTCTTTTGGTCATTGCATTGTCTTCTGTCTTTTTCTTTTGGTCATTGTATTGTCTTCTTTCTTTTGGTCATTGTATTGTCTTCTGTCTTTTTCTTTTGGTCATTGTATTGTCTTCTGTCTTTTTCTTTTGGTCATTGTATTGTCTTCTGTCTTTTTCTTTTGGTCATTGTATTGTCTTCTGTCTTTTTCTTTTGGTCATTGTATTGTCCTCTGTCTTTTTCTTTTGGTCATTGTATTGTCTTCTGTCTTTTACCTTTGGTCATTGTATTGTATTCTGTCTTTTTCTTTTGGTCATTGTATTGTCTTCTGTCTTTTTCTTTTGGTCATTGTATTGTCTTCTGTCTTTTTCTCTTTGTCATTGTATTGTCTTCTGTCTTTTTCTTTTAGTCATTGTATTGTCTTCTGTCTTTTTCTTTTGGTCATTGCATTGTCCTCTGTCTTTTTCTTTTGGTCATTGTATTGTCCTCTGTCTTTTTCTTTTGGTCATTGTATTGTCTTCTGTCTTTTACTTTTGGTCATTGTATTGTTTCTGTCTTTATCTTTTGGTCAGTGTATTGTCTTCTGTCTTTTTCATTTGGTCATTGTATTGTCTTCTGTCTTTTTCTTTTGGTCATTGTATTGTCTTCTGTCTTTTTCTCTTGGTCATTGTATTGTCTTCTGTCTTTTTCTTTTGGTCATTGTATTGTCTTCTGTTGTTTTCTTTTGGTGATTGTATTGTCTTCTGTCTTTTTCTTTTGGTCATTGTATTGTCTTCTGTCTTTTTCTTTTGATCATTGTATTGTCTTCTGTCTTTTTCTCTTGGTCATTGTATTGTCTTCTGTCTTTTTCTTTTGGTCATTGTATTGTCTTCTGTCTTTTTCTTTTGGTCATTGTATTGTCTTCTGTCTTTTTCTCTTGGTCATTGTATTGTCTTCTGTCTTTTTCTTTTAGTCATTGTATTGTTTTCTGTCTTCTGTCTTTTTCTTTTGGTCATTGTATTGTCTTCTGTCTTCTGTCTTTTTCTTTTGGTCATTGTATTGTCTTCTGTCTTCTGTCTTTTTCTTTTGGTCATTGTATTGTCTTCTGTCTTTTTCTTTTGGTCATTGTATTGTCCTCTGTCTTTTTCTTTTGGTCATTGTATTGTCTTCTGTCTTTTTCTTTTGGTCATTGTATTGTCTTCTGTTTTTTTCTTTTGGTCATTGTATTGTCTTCTGTTTTTTTCTTTTGGTCATTGTATTGTCTTCTGTCTTTTTCTTTTGGTCATTGTATTGTCTTCTGTCATTTTCTTTTGGTCATTGTATTGTCTTCTGTCTTTTCCTTTTGGTCATTGTATTGTTCTCTGTCTTTTTCTTTTGGTCATTGTATTGTCCTCTGTCTTTTTCTTTTGGTCATTGTATTGTCTTCTGTCTTTTTCTTTTGGTCATTGTATTGTCTTCTGTCTTCTGTCTTTTTTTTTTGGTCATTGTATTGTCTTCTGTCTTTTTCTTTTGGTCATTGCATTGTCTTCTGTCTTTTTCTTTTGGTCATTGTATTGTCTTCTTTCTTTTGGTCATTGTATTGTCTTCTGTCTTTTTCTTTTGGTCATTGTATTGTCTTCTGTCTTTTTCTTTTGGTCATTGTATTGTCTTCTGTCTTTTTCTTTTGGTCATTGTATTGTCTTCTGTCTTTTTCTTTTGGTCATTGTATTGTCTTCTGTCTTTTTCTTTTGGTCATTGTATTGTCTTCTGTCTTTTTCTTTTGGTCATTGTATTGTCCTCTGTCTTTTTCTTTTGGTCATTGTATTGTCTTCTGTCTTTTACCTTTGGTCATTGTATTGTCTTCTGTCTTTTTCTTTTGGTCATTGTATTGTCTTCTGTCTTTTTCTTTTGGTCATTGTATTGTCTTCTGTCTTTTTCTTTTGGTCATTGTATTGTCCTCTGTCTTTTTCTTTTGGTCATTGTATTGTCTTCTGTCTTTTTCTCTTTGTCATTGTATTGTCTTCTGTCTTTTTCTTTTAGTCATTGTATTGTCTTCTATCTTTTTCTTTTGGTCATTGTATTGTCCTCTGTCTTTTTCTTTTGGTCATTGTATTGTCTTCTGTCTTTTTCTTTTAGTCATTGTATTGTCTTCTGTCTTTTTCTTTTGGTCATTGTATTGTCCTCTGTCTTTTTCTTTTGGTCATTGTATTGTCTTCTGTTTTTTTCTTTTGGTCATTGTATTGTCTTCTGTCTATTTCTTTTGGTCATTGTATTATCTTCTGTGTTTTTCTTTTGGTCATTGTATTGTCTTCTGTCTTATTCTTTTGGTCATTGCATTGTCTTCTGTCTTTTTCTTTTGGTCATTGTATTGTCCTCTGTCTTTTTCTTTTGGTCATTGTATTGTCCTCTGTCTTTTTCTTTTGGTCATTGTATTGTCTTCTGTCTTTTACTTTTGGTCATTGTATTGTCTTCTGTCTTTTTCTTTTGGTCATTGTATTGTCTTCTGTCTTTTTCTTTTGGTCATTGTATTGTCTTCTGTCTTTTTCTCTTGGTCATTGTATTGTCTTCTGTCTTTTTCTTTTAGTCATTGTATTGTTTTCTGTCTTCTGTCTTTTTCTTTTGGTCATTGTATTGTCTTCTGTCTTTTTCTTTTGGTCATTGTATTGTCTCCTGTCTTTTTCTTTTGGTCATTGCATTGTCTTCTGTCTTTTTTTTTTGGTCATTGTATTGTCTTCTGTCTTTTTCTTTTGGTCATTGTATTGTCTTCTGTCTTTTGCTTTTGGTCATTGTATTGTCTTCTGTCTTCTGTCTTTTTCGTTTGGTCATTGTATTGTCTTCTGTCTTTTGCTTTTGGTCATTGTATTGTCTTCTGTCTTGTGTCTTTTTCTTTTTGTCATTGTATTGTCTTCTGTCTTCTGTCTTTTTTTTTGGTCATTGTATTGTCTTCTGCTTTTTTCTTTTGGTCATTGTATTGTCTTCTGTCTTTTTCTTTTAGTCATTGTATTGTCTTCTGTCTTTTTCTTTTGGTCATTGTATTGTCCTCTGTCTTTTTCTTTTGTTCATTGTATTGTCTTCTGTCTTTTACTTTTGGTCATTGTATTGTCTTCTGTTTTTTTCTTTTGGTCATTGTATTGTCTTCTGTCTTTTTCTTTTGGTCATTGTATTGTCTTCTGTCTTTTACTTTTGGTCATTGTATTGTCTTCTGTCTTTTTCTTTTGGTCATTGTATTGTCTTCTGTCATTTTCTTTTGGTCATTGTATTGTCTTCTGTCTTTTTCTTTTGGTCATTGTATTGTCCTCTGTCTTTTTCTTTTGGTCATTGTATTGTCTTCTGTCTTTTTCTTTTGGTCATTGTATTGTCTTCTGTCTTTTCTTTTGGTCATTGTATTGTCTTCTGTCTTCTGTCTTTTTCTTTTGGTCATTGTATTGTCTTCTGTCTTTTTCTTTTGGTCATTGTATTGTCTTCTGTCTTTTTCTTTTGGTCATTGTATTGTCTTCTGTCTTTTTCTTTTGGTCATTGTATTGTCCTCTGTCTTTTTCTTTTGGTCATTGTATTGTCTTCTGTCTTTTACCTTTGGTCATTGTATTGTCTTCTGTCTTTTTCTTTTGGTCATTGTATTGTCTTCTGTCTTTTTCTTTTGGTCATTGTATTGTCTTCTGTCTTTTTCTCTTTGTCATTGTATTGTCTTCTGTCTTTTTCTTTTAGTCATTGTATTGTCTTCTGTCTTTTTCTTTTGGTCATTGCATTGTCCTCTGTCTTTTTCTTTTGGTCATTGTATTGTCCTCTGTCTTTTTCTTTTGGTCATTGTATTGTCTTCTGTCTTTTACTTTTGGTCATTGTATTGTTTCTGTCTTTATCTTTTGGTCAGTGTATTGTCTTCTGTCTTTTTCATTTGGTCATTGTATTGTCTTCTGTCTTTTTCTCTTGGTCATTGTATTGTCTTCTGTCTTTTTCTTTTGGTCATTGTGTTGTCTTCTGTCTTTTTCTCTTGGTCATTGTATTGTCTTCTGTCTTTTTCTTTTGGTCATTGTATTGTCTTCTGTTGTTTTCTTTTGGTGATTGTATTGTCTTCTGTCTTTTTCTTTTGGTCATTGTATTGTCTTCTGTCTTTTTCTTTTGATCATTGTATTGTCTTCTGTCTTTTTCTCTTGGTCATTGTATTGTCTTCTGTCTTTTTCTTTTGGTCATTGTATTGTCTTCTGTCTTTTTCTTTTGGTCATTGTATTGTCTTCTGTCTTTTTCTCTTGGTCATTGTATTGTCTTCTGTCTTTTTCTTTTAGTCATTGTATTGTTTTCTGTCTTCTGTCTTTTTCTTTTGGTCATTGTATTGTCTTCTGTCTTCTGTCTTTTTCTTTTGGTCATTGTATTGTCTTCTGTCTTCTGTCTTTTTCTTTTGGTCATTGTATTGTCTTCTGTCTTTTTCTTTTGGTCATTGTATTGTCCTCTGTCTTTTTCTTTTGGTCATTGTATTGTCTTCTGTCTTTTTCTTTTGGTCATTGTATTGTCTTCTGTTTTTTTCTTTTGGTCATTGTATTGTCTTCTGTTTTTTTCTTTTGGTCATTGTATTGTCTTCTGTCTTTTTCTTTTGGTCATTGTATTGTCTTCTGTCATTTTCTTTTGGTCATTGTATTGTCTTCTGTCTTTTCCTTTTGGTCATTGTATTGTTCTCTGTCTTTTTCTTTTGGTCATTGTATTGTCCTCTGTCTTTTTCTTTTGGTCATTGTATTGTCTTCTGTCTTTTTCTTTTGGTCATTGTATTGTCTTCTGTCTTCTGTCTTTTTTTTTTGGTCATTGTATTGTCTTCTGTCTTTTTCTTTTGGTCATTGCATTGTCTTCTGTCTTTTTCTTTTGGTCATTGTATTGTCTTCTTTCTTTTGGTCATTGTATTGTCTTCTGTCTTTTTCTTTTGGTCATTGTATTGTCTTCTGTCTTTTTCTTTTGGTCATTGTATTGTCTTCTGTCTTTTTCTTTTGGTCATTGTATTGTCTTCTGTCTTTTTCTTTTGGTCATTGTATTGTCCTCTGTCTTTTTCTTTTGGTCATTGTATTGTCTTCTGTCTTTTACCTTTGGTCATTGTATTGTCTTCTGTCTTTTTCTTTTGGTCATTGTATTGTCTTCTGTCTTTTTCTTTTGGTCATTGCATTGTCTTCTGTCTTTTTCTTTTGGTCATTGTATTGTCCTCTGTCTTTTTCTTTTGGTCATTGTATTGTCTTCTGTCTTTTTCTCTTTGTCATTGTATTGTCTTCTGTCTTTTTCTTTTAGTCATTGTATTGTCTTCTGTCTTTTTCTTTTGGTCATTGTATTGTCCTCTGTCTTTTTCTTTTGGTCATTGTATTGTCTTCTGTCTTTTTCTTTTAGTCATTGTATTGTCTTCTGTCTTTTTCTTTTGGTCATTGTATTGTCCTCTGTCTTTTTCTTTTGGTCATTGTATTGTCTTCTGTTTTTTTCTTTTGGTCATTGTATTGTCTTCTGTCTATTTCTTTTGGTCATTGTATTATCTTCTGTCTTTTTCTTTTGGTCATTGTATTGTCTTCTGTCTTATTCTTTTGGTCATTGCATTGTCTTCTGTCTTTTTCTTTTGGTCATTGTATTGTCCTCTGTCTTTTTCTTTTGGTCATTGTATTGTCCTCTGTCTTTTTCTTTTGGTCATTGTATTGTCTTCTGTCTTTTACTTTTGGTCATTGTATTGTCTTCTGTCTTTTTCTTTTGGTCATTGTATTGTCTTCTGTCTTTTTCTTTTGGTCATTGTATTGTCTTCTGTCTTTTTCTCTTGGTCATTGTATTGTCTTCTGTCTTTTTCTTTTAGTCATTGTATTGTTTTCTGTCTTCTGTCTTTTTCTTTTGGTCATTTTATTGTCTTCTGTCTTTTTCTTTTGGTCATTGTATTGTCTCCTGTCTTTTTCTTTTGGTCATTGCATTGTCTTCTGTCTTTTTTTTTTGGTCATTGTATTGTCTTCTGTCTTTTTCTTTTGGTCATTGTATTGTCTTCTGTCTTTTGCTTTTGGTCATTGTATTGTCTTCTGTCTTCTGTCTTTTTCGTTTGGTCATTGTATTGTCTTCTGTCTTTTGCTTTTGGTCATTGTATTGTCTTCTGTCTTGTGTCTTTTTCTTTTTGTCATTGTATTGTCTTCTGTCTTCTGTCTTTTTTTTTGGTCATTGTATTGTCTTCTGCTTTTTTCTTTTGGTCATTGTATTGTCTTCTGTCTTTTTCTTTTAGTCATTGTATTGTCTTCTGTCTTTTTCTTTTGGTCATTGTATTGTCCTCTGTCTTTTTCTTTTGGTCATTGTATTGTCTTCTGTCTTTTTCTTTTAGTCATTGTATTGTCTTCTGTTTTTTTCTTTTGGTCATTGTATTGTCTTCTGTCTATTTCGTTTGGTCATTGTATTATCTTCTGTCTTTTTCTTTTGGTCATTGTATTGTCTTCTGTCATTTTCTTTTGGTCATTGTATTGTCTTCTGTCTTTTCCTTTTGGTCATTGTATTGTTCTCTGTCTTTTTCTTTTGGTCATTGTATTGTCCTCTGTCTTTTTCTTTTGGTCATTGTATTGTCTTCTGTCTTTTTCTTTTGGTCATTGTATTGTCTTCTGTATTCTGTCTTTTTTTTTTGGTCATTGTATTGTCTTCTGTCTTTTTCTTTTGGTCATTGCATTGTCTTCTGTCTTTTTCTTTTGGTCATTGTATTGTCTTCTTTCTTTTGGTCATTGTATTGTCTTCTGTCTTTTTCTTTTGGTCATTGTATTGTCTTCTGTCTTTTTCTTTTGGTCATTGTATTGTCTTCTGTCTTTTTCTTTTGGTCATTGTATTGTCTTCTGTCTTTTTCTTTTGGTCATTGTATTGTCCTCTGTCTTTTTCTTTTGGTCATTGTATTGTCTCCTGTCTTTTACCTTTGGTCATTGTATTGTCTTCTGTCTTTTTCTTTTGGTCATTGTATTGTCTTCTGTCTTTTTCTTTTGGTCATTGTATTGTCTTCTGTCTTTTTCTTTTGGTCATTGTATTGTCCTCTGTCTTTTTCTTTTGGTCATTGTATTGTCTTCTGTCTTTTTCTCTTTGTCATTGTATTGTCTTCTGTCTTTTTCTTTTAGTCATTGTATTGTCTTCTGTCTTTTTCTTTTGGTCATTGTATTGTCCTCTGTCTTTTTCTTTTGGTCATTGTATTGTCTTCTGTCTTTTTCTTTTAGTCATTGTATTGTCTTCTGTCTTTTTCTTTTGGTCATTGTATTGTCCTCTGTCTTTTTCTTTTGGTCATTGTATTGTCTTCTGTTTTTTTCTTTTGGTCATTGTATTGTCTTCTGTCTATTTCTTTTGGTCATTGTATTATCTTCTGTCTTTTTCTTTTGGTCATTGTATTGTCTTCTGTCTTATTCTTTTGGTCATTGCATTGTCTTCTGTCTTTTTCTTTTGGTCATTGTATTGTCCTCTGTCTTTTTCTTTTGGTCATTGTATTGTCCTCTGTCTTTTTCTTTTGGTCATTGTATTGTCTTCTGTCTTTTACTTTTGGTCATTGTATTGTCTTCTGTCTTTTTCTTTTGGTCATTGTATTGTCTTCTGTCTTTTTCTTTTGGTCATTGTATTGTCTTCTGTCTTTTTCTCTTGGTCATTGTATTGTCTTCTGTCTTTTTCTTTTAGTCATTGTATTGTTTTCTGTCTTCTGTCTTTTTCTTTTGGTCATTGTATTGTCTTCTGTCTTTTTCTTTTGGTCATTGTATTGTCTCCTGTCTTTTTCTTTTGGTCATTGCATTGTCTTCTGTCTTTTTTTTTTGGTCATTGTATTGTCTTCTGTCTTTTTCTTTTGGTCATTGCATTGTCTTCTGTCTTTTGCTTTTGGTCATTGTATTGTCTTCTGTCTTCTGTCTTTTTCGTTTGGTCATTGTATTGTCTTCTGTGTTTTGCTTTTGGTCATTGTATTGTCTTCTGTCTTGTGTCTTTTTCTTTTTGTCATTGTATTGTCTTCTGTCTTCTGTCTTTTTTTTTGGTCATTGTATTGTCTTCTGCTTTTTTCTTTTGGTCATTGTATTGTCTTCTGTCTTTTTCTTTTAGTCATTGTATTGTCTTCTGTCTTTTTCTTTTGGTCATTGTATTGTCCTCTGTCTTTTTCTTTTGGTCATTGTATTGTCTTCTGTCTTTTTCTTTTAGTCATTGTATTGTCTTCTGTTTTTTTCTTTTGGTCATTGTATTGTCTTCTGTCTATTTCGTTTGGTCATTGTATTATCTTCTGTCTTTTTCTTTTGGTCATTTTATTGTCTTCTGTCTTTTTCTTTTGGTCATTGTATTGTCTTCTGTCTTTTTCTTTTGGTCATTGTATTGTCCTCTGTCTTTTTCTTTTGGTCATTGTATTGTCCTCTGTCTTTTTCTTTTGTTCATTGTATTGTCTTCTGTCTTTTACTTTTGGTCATTGTATTGTCTTCTGTTTTTTTCTTTTGGTCATTGTATTGTCTTCTGTCTTTTTCTTTTGGTCATTGTATTGTCTTCTGTCTTTTACTTTTGGTCATTGTATTGTCTTCTGTCTTTTTCTTTTGGTCATTGTATTGTCTTCTGTCATTTTCTTTTGGTCATTGTATTGTCTTCTGTCTTTTTCTTTTGGTCATTATATTGTCCTCTGTCTTTTTCTTTTGGTCATTGTATTGTCCTCTGTCTTTTTCTTTTGGTCATTGTATTGTCTTCTGTCTTTTTCTTTTGGTCATTGTATTGTCTTCTGTCTTTTTCTTTTGGTCATTGTATTGTCTTCTGTCTTCTGTCTTTTTCTTTTGGTCATTGTATTGTCTTCTGTCTTTTTCTTTTGGTCATTGTATTGTCCTCTGTCTTTTTCTTTTGGTCATTGCATTGTCTTCTGTCTTTTTCTTTTGGTCATTGTATTGTCTTCTTTCTTTTGGTCATTGTATTGTCTTCTGTCTTTTTCTTTTGGTCATTGTATTGTCTTCTGTCTTTTTCTTTTGGTCATTGTATTGTCTTCTGTCTTTTTCTTTTGGTCATTGTATTGTCCTCTGTCTTTCCTTTTGGTCATTGTATTGTCCTCTGTCTTTTTCTTTTGGTCATTGTATTGTCTTCTGTCTTTTACTTTTGGTCATTGTATTGTCTTCTGTCTTTTTCTTTTGGTCATTGTATTGTCTTCTGTCTTTTTCTTTTGGTCATTGTATTGTCTTCTGTCTTTTTCTCTTGGTCATTGTATTGTCTTCTGTCTTTTTCTTTTGGTCATTGTATTGTCCTCTGTCTTTTTCTTTTGGTCATTGTATTGTCTTCTGTCTTTTTCTTTTAGTCATTGTATTGTCTTCTGTCTTTTTCTTTTGGTCATTGTATTGTCCTCTGTCTTTTTCTTTCGGTCATTGTATTGTCTTCTGTTTTTTTCTTTTGGTCATTGTATTGTCTTCTGTCTATTTCTTTTGGTCATTGTATTATCTTCTGTCTTTTTCTTTTGGTCATTGTATTGTCTTCTGTCTTTTTCTTTTGGTCATTGCATTGTCTTCTGTCTTTTTCTTTTGGTCATTGTATTGTCCTCTGTCTTTTTCTTTTGGTCATTGTATTGTCCTCTGTCTTTTTCTTTTGGTCATTGTATTGTCTTCTGTCTTTTACTTTTGGTCATTGTATTGTTTCTGTCTTTATCTTTTGGTCATTGTATTGTCTTCTGTCTTTTTCATTTGGTCATTGTATTGTCTTCTGTCTTTTTCTTTTGGTCATTGTATTGTCTTCTGTCTTTTTCTCTTGGTCATTGTATTGTCTTCTGTCTTTTTCTTTTGGTGATTGTATTGTCTTCTGTTGTTTTCTTTTGGTGATTGTATTGTCTTCTGTCTTTTTCTTTTGGTCATTGTATTGTCTTCTGTCTTTTTCTTTTGATCATTGTATTGTCTTCTGTCTTTTTCTCTTGGTCATTGTATTGTCTTCTGTCTTTTTCTTTTGGTCATTGTATTGTCTTCTGTCTTTTTCTTTTGGTCATTGTATTGTCTTCTGTCTTTTTCTCTTGGTCATTGTATTGTCTTCTGTCTTTTTCTTTTAGTCATTGTATTGTTTTCTGTCTTAGGTCTTTTACTTTTGGTCATTGTATTGTTTCTGTCTTTATCTTTTGGTCATTGTATTGTCTTCTGTCTTTTTCTTTTGGTCATTGTATTGTCTTCTGTCTTTTTCTTTTGGTCATTGTATTGTCTCCTGTCTTTTTCTTTTGGTCATTGCATTGTCTTCTGTCTTTTTCTTTTGGTCATTGTATTGTCCTCTTTCTTTTTCTTTTGGTCATTGTATTGTCCTCTGTCTTTTTCTTTTGGTCATTGTATTGTCTTCTGTCTTTTTCTTTTGGTCATTGTATTGTCTTCTGTTTTTTTCTTTTGGTCATTGTATTGTCTTCTGTTTTTTTCTTTTGGTCATTGTATTGTCTTCTGTCTTTTTCTTTTGGTCATTGTATTGTCTTCTGTCATTTTCTTTTGGTCATTGTATTGTCTTCTGTTTTTTCCTTTTGGTCATTGTCTTGTTCTCTGTCTTTTTCTTTTGGTCATTGTATTGTCCTCTGTCTTTTTCTTTTGGTCATTGTATTGTCTTCTGTCTTTTTCTTTTGGTCATTGTATTGTCTTCTGTCTTTTCTTTTGGTCATTGTATTGTCTTCTGTCTTCTGTCTATTTCTTTTGGTCATTGTATTGTCTTCTGTCTTTTTCTTTTGGTCATTGCATTGTCTTCTGTCTTTTTCTTTTGGTCATTGTATTGTCTTCTTTCTTTTGGTCATTGTATTGTCTTCTGTCTTTTTCTTTTGGTCATTGTATTGTCTTCTGTCTTTTTCTTTTGGTCATTGTATTGTCTTCTGTCTTTTTCTTTTGGTCATTGTATTGTCTTCTGTCTTTTTCTTTTGGTCATTGTATTGTCCTCTGTCTTTTTCTTTTGGTCATTGTATTGTCTTCTGTCTTTTACTTTGGTCATTGTATTGTCTTCTGTCTTTTTCTTTTGGTCATTGTATTGTCTTCTGTCTTTTTCTTTTGGTCATTGTATTGTCTTCTGTCTTTTTCTCTTTGTCATTGTATTGTCTTCTGTCTTTTTCTTTTAGTCATTGTATTGTCTTCTGTCTTTTTCTTTTGGTCATTGTATTGTCCTCTGTCTTTTTCTTTTGTTCATTGTATTGTCTTCTGTCTTTTTCTTTTAGTCATTGTATTGTCTTCTGTCTTTTTCTTTTGGTCATTGTATTGTCCTCTGTCTTTTTCTTTTGGTCATTGTATTGTCTTCTGTTTTTTTCTTTTGGTCATTGTATTGTCTTCTGTCTATTTCTTTTGGTCATTGTATTATCTTCTGTCTTTTTCTTTTGGTCATTGTATTGTCTTCTGTCTTTTTCTTTTGGTCATTGCATTGTCTTCTGTCTTTTTCTTTTGGTCATTGTATTGTCCTCTGTCTTTTTCTTTTGGTCATTGTATTGTCCTCTGTCTTTTTCTTTTGGTCATTGTATTGTCTTCTGTCTTTTACTTTTGGTCATTGTATTGTCTTCTTTCTTTTTCTTTTGGTCATTGTATTGTCTTCTGTCTTTTTCTTTTGGTCATTGTATTGTCTTCTGTCTTTTTCTCTTGGTCATTGTATTGTCTTCTGTCTTTTTCTTTTAGTCATTGTATTGTTTTCTGTCTTCTGTCTTTTTCTTTGGTCATTGTATTGTCTTCTGTCTTCTGTCTTTTCCTTTTGGTCATTGTATTGTCTTCTGTCTTTTTCTTTTGGTCATTGTATTGTCTCCTGTCTTTTTCTTTTGGTCATTGCATTGTCTTCTGTCTTTTTCTTTTGGTCATTGTATTGTCTTCTGTCTTTTTCTTTTGGTCATTGTATTGTCTTCTGTCTTTTGCTTTTGGTCATTGTATTGTCTTCTGTCTTCTGTCTTTTTCGTTTGGTCATTGTATTGTCTTCTGTCTTCTGTCTTTTGCTTTTGGTCATTGTATTGTCTTCTGTCTTGTGTCTTTTTCTTTTTGTCATTGTATTGTCCTCTGTCTTCTGTCTTTTTTTTTGGTCATTGTATTGTCTTCTGCTTTTTTCTTTTGGTCATTGTATTGTCTTCTGTCTTTTTCTTTTGGTCATTGTATTGTCTTCTGTCTTTTTCTTTTGGTCATTGCATTGTCTTCTGTCTTTTTCTTTTAGTCATTGTATTGTCTTCTGTCTTCTGCTTTTTTCTTTTGGTCATTGTATTGTCTTCTGTCTTCTTTCTTTTTCTTTTAGTCATTGTATTGTCTTCTGTTTTCTTTCTTTTTCTTTTGGTCATTGTATTGTCTTCTGTCTTTTTCTTTTGGTCATTGTATTGTCTTCTGTCTTTTTCTTTTGGTCATTGCATTGTCTTCTGTCTTTTTCTTTTGGTCATTGTATTGTCCTCTGTCTTTTTCTTTTGGTCATTGTATTGTCTTCTGTCTTTTACTTTTGGTCATTGTATTGTCTTCTGTCTTTTTCTTTTGGTCATTGTATTGTCTTCTGTCTTTTTCTTTTGGTCATTGTATTGTCTTCTGTCTTTTTCTCTTGGTCATTGTATTGTCTTCTGTCTTTTTCTTTTGGTCATTGTATTGTCTTCTGTCTTTTTCTTTTGGTCATTGTATTGTCTTCTGTCTTTTTCTTTTAGTCATTGTATTGTCTTCTGTCTTTTTCTTTTGGTCATTGTATTGTCTTCTGTCTTTTTCTTTTGGTCATTGTATTGTCCTCTGTCTTTTTCTTTTGGTCATTGTATTGTCTTCTGTCTTTTTCTCTTTGTCATTGTATTGTCTTCTGTCTTTTTCTTTTAGTCATTGTATTGTCTTCTGTCTTTTTCTGTTGGTCATTGTATTGTCCTCTGTCTTTTTCTTTTGGTCATTGTATTGTCTTCTGTCTTTTTCTTTTAGTCATTGTATTGTCTTCTGTCTTTTTCTTTTGGTCATTGTATTGTCCTCTGTCTTTTTCTTTTGGTCATTGTATTGTCTTCTGTTTTTTTCTTTTGGTCATTGTATTGTCTTCTGTCTTTTTCTTTTGGTCATTGTATTGTCTTCTGTCTTATTCTTTTGGTCATTGCATTGTCTTCTGTCTTTTTCTTTTGGTCATTGTATTGTCCTCTGTCTTTTTCTTTTGGTCATTGTATTGTCCTCTGTCTTTTTCTTTTGGTCATTGTATTGTCTTCTGTCTTTTACTTTTGGTCATTGTATTGTCTTCTGTCTTTTTCTTTTGGTCATTGTATTGTCTTCTGTCTTTTTCTTTTGGTCATTGTATTGTCTTCTGTCTTTTTCTCTTGGTCATTGTATTGTCTTCTGTCTTTTTCTTTTAGTCATTGTATTGTTTTCTGTCTTCTGTCTTTTTCTTTTGGTCATTTTATTGTCTTCTGTCTTTTTCTTTTGGTCATTGTATTGTCTCCTGTCTTTTTCTTTTGGTCATTGCATTGTCTTCTGTCTTTTTTTTTTGGTCATTGTATTGTCTTCTGTCTTTTTCTTTTGGTCATTGTATTGTCTTCTGTCTTTTGCTTTTGGTCATTGTATTGTCTTCTGTCTTCTGTCTTTTTCGTTTGGTCATTGTATTGTCTTCTGTCTTTTGCTTTTGGTCATTGTATTGTCTTCTGTCTTGTGTCTTTTTCTTTTTGTCATTGTATTGTCTTCTGTCTTCTGTCTTTTTTTTTGGTCATTGTATTGTCTTCTGCTTTTTTCTTTTGGTCATTGTATTGTCTTCTGTCTTTTTCTTTTAGTCATTGTATTGTCTTCTGTCTTTTTCTTTTGGTCATTGTATTGTCCTCTGTCTTTTTCTTTTGGTCATTGTATTGTCTTCTGTCTTTTTCTTTTAGTCATTGTATTGTCTTCTGTTTTTTTCTTTTGGTCATTGTATTGTCTTCTGTCTATTTCGTTTGGTCATTGTATTATCTTCTGTCTTTTTCTTTTGGTCATTGTATTGTCTTCTGTCATTTTCTTTTGGTCATTGTATTGTCTTCTGTCTTTTCCTTTTGGTCATTGTATTGTTCTCTGTCTTTTTCTTTTGGTCATTGTATTGTCCTCTGTCTTTTTCTTTTGGTCATTGTATTGTCTTCTGTCTTTTTCTTTTGGTCATTGTATTGTCTTCTGTCTTCTGTCTTTTTTTTTTGGTCATTGTATTGTCTTCTGTCTTTTTCTTTTGGTCATTGCATTGTCTTCTGTCTTTTTCTTTTGGTCATTGTATTGTCTTCTTTCTTTTGGTCATTGTATTGTCTTCTGTCTTTTTCTTTTGGTCATTGTATTGTCTTCTGTCTTTTTCTTTTGGTCATTGTATTGTCTTCTGTCTTTTTCTTTTGGTCATTGTATTGTCTTCTGTCTTTTTCTTTTGGTCATTGTATTGTCCTCTGTCTTTTTCTTTTGGTCATTGTATTGTCTTCTGTCTTTTACCTTTGGTCATTGTATTGTCTTCTGTCTTTTTCTTTTGGTCATTGTATTGTCTTCTGTCTTTTTCTTTTGGTCATTGTATTGTCTTCTGTCTTTTTCTTTTGGTCATTGTATTGTCCTCTGTCTTTTTCTTTTGGTCATTGTATTGTCTTCTGTCTTTTTCTCTTTGTCATTGTATTGTCTTCTGTCTTTTTCTTTTAGTCATTGTATTGTCTTCTGTCTTTTTCTTTTGGTCATTGTATTGTCCTCTGTCTTTTTCTTTTGGTCATTGTATTGTCTTCTGTCTTTTTCTTTTAGTCATTGTATTGTCTTCTGTCTTTTTCTTTTGGTCATTGTATTGTCCTCTGTCTTTTTCTTTTGGTCATTGTATTGTCTTCTGTTTTTTTCTTTTGGTCATTGTATTGTCTTCTGTCTATTTCTTTTGGTCATTGTATTATCTTCTGTCTTTTTCTTTTGGTCATTGTATTGTCTTCTGTCTTATTCTTTTGGTCATTGCATTGTCTTCTGTCTTTTTCTTTTGGTCATTGTATTGTCCTCTGTCTTTTTCTTTTGGTCATTGTATTGTCCTCTGTCTTTTTCTTTTGGTCATTGTATTGTCTTCTGTCTTTTACTTTTGGTCATTGTATTGTCTTCTGTCTTTTTCTTTTGGTCATTGTATTGTCTTCTGTCTTTTTCTTTTGGTCATTGTATTGTCTTCTGTCTTTTTCTCTTGGTCATTGTATTGTCTTCTGTCTTTTTCTTTTAGTCATTGTATTGTTTTCTGTCTTCTGTCTTTTTCTTTTGGTCATTGTATTGTCTTCTGTCTTTTTCTTTTGGTCATTGTATTGTCTCCTGTCTTTTTCTTTTGGTCATTGCATTGTCTTCTGTCTTTTTTTTTTGGTCATTGTATTGTCTTCTGTCTTTTTCTTTTGGTCATTGTATTGTCTTCTGTCTTTTGCTTTTGGTCATTGTATTGTCTTCTGTCTTCTGTCTTTTTCGTTTGGTCATTGTATTGTCTTCTGTCTTTTGCTTTTGGTCATTGTATTGTCTTCTGTCTTGTGTCTTTTTCTTTTTGTCATTGTATTGTCTTCTGTCTTCTGTCTTTTTTTTTGGTCATTGTATTGTCTTCTGCTTTTTTCTTTTGGTCATTGTATTGTCTTCTGTCTTTTTCTTTTAGTCATTGTATTGTCTTCTGTCTTTTTCTTTTGGTCATTGTATTGTCCTCTGTCTTTTTCTTTTGGTCATTGTATTGTCTTCTGTCTTTTTCTTTTAGTCATTGTATTGTCTTCTGTTTTTTTCTTTTGGTCATTGTATTGTCTTCTGTCTATTTCGTTTGGTCATTGTATTATCTTCTGTCTTTTTCTTTTGGTCATTTTATTGTCTTCTGTCTTTTTCTTTTGGTCATTGTATTGTCTTCTGTCTTTTTCTTTTGGTCATTGTATTGTCCTCTGTCTTTTTCTTTTGGTCATTGTATTGTCCTCTGTCTTTTTCTTTTGTTCATTGTATTGTCTTCTGTCTTTTACTTTTGGTCATTGTATTGTCTTCTGTTTTTTTCTTTTGGTCATTGTATTGTCTTCTGTCTTTTTCTTTTGGTCATTGTATTGTCTTCTGTCTTTTACTTTTGGTCATTGTATTGTCTTCTGTCTTTTTCTTTTGGTCATTGTATTGTCTTCTGTCATTTTCTTTTGGTCATTGTATTGTCTTCTGTCTTTTTCTTTTGGTCATTATATTGTCCTCTGTCTTTTTCTTTTGGTCATTGTATTGTCCTCTGTCTTTTTCTTTTGGTCATTGTATTGTCTTCTGTCTTTTTCTTTTGGTCATTGTATTGTCTTCTGTCTTTTTCTTTTGGTCATTGTATTGTCTTCTGTCTTCTGTCTTTTTCTTTTGGTCATTGTATTGTCTTCTGTCTTTTTCTTTTGGTCATTGTATTGTCCTCTGTCTTTTTCTTTTGGTCATTGCATTGTCTTCTGTCTTTTTCTTTTGGTCATTGTATTGTCTTCTTTCTTTTGGTCATTGTATTGTCTTCTGTCTTTTTCTTTTGGTCATTGTATTGTCTTCTGTCTTTTTCTTTTGGTCATTGTATTGTCTTCTGTCTTTTTCTTTTGGTCATTGTATTGTCCTCTGTCTTTCCTTTTGGTCATTGTATTGTCCTCTGTCTTTTTCTTTTGGTCATTGTATTGTCTTCTGTCTTTTTCTTTTGGTCATTGTATTGTCTTCTGTCTTTTTCTTTTGGTCATTGTATTGTCTTCTGTCTTTTTCTCTTGGTCATTGTATTGTCTTCTGTCTTTTTCTTTTGGTCATTGTATTGTCTTCTGTCTTTTTCTTTTGGTCATTGTATTGTCCTCTGTCTTTTTCTTTTGGTCATTGTATTGTCTTCTGTCTTTTTCTTTTAGTCATTGTATTGTCTTCTGTCTTTTTCTTTTGGTCATTGTATTGTCCTCTGTCTTTTTCTTTCGGTCATTGTATTGTCTTCTGTTTTTTTCTTTTGGTCATTGTATTGTCTTCTGTCTATTTCTTTTGGTCATTGTATTATCTTCTGTCTTTTTCTTTTGGTCATTGTATTGTCTTCTGTCTTTTTCTTTTGGTCATTGCATTGTCTTCTGTCTTTTTCTTTTGGTCATTGTATTGTCCTCTGTCTTTTTCTTTTGGTCATTGTATTGTCCTCTGTCTTTTTCTTTTGGTCATTGTATTGTCTTCTGTCTTTTACTTTTGGTCATTGTATTGTTTCTGTCTTTATCTTTTGGTCATTGTATTGTCTTCTGTCTTTTTCATTTGGTCATTGTATTGTCTTCTGTCTTTTTCTTTTGGTCATTGTATTGTCTTCTGTCTTTTTCTCTTGGTCATTGTATTGTCTTCTGTCTTTTTCTTTTGGTGATTGTATTGTCTTCTGTTGTTTTCTTTTGGTGATTGTATTGTCTTCTGTCTTTTTCTTTTGGTCATTGTATTGTCTTCTGTCTTTTTCTTTTGATCATTGTATTGTCTTCTGTCTTTTTCTCTTGGTCATTGTATTGTCTTCTGTCTTTTTCTTTTGGTCATTGTATTGTCTTCTGTCTTTTTCTTTTGGTCATTGTATTGTCTTCTGTCTTTTTCTCTTGGTCATTGTATTGTCTTCTGTCTTTTTCTTTTAGTCATTGTATTGTTTTCTGTCTTAGGTCTTTTACTTTTGGTCATTGTATTGTCTTCTGTCTTTTTCTTTTGGTCATTGTATTGTCTTCTGTCTTTTTCTTTTGATCATGGTATTGTCTCCTGTCTTTTTCTTTTGGTCATTGCATTGTCTTCTGTCTTTTTCTTTTGGTCATTGTATTGTCCTCTTTCTTTTTCTTTTGGTCATTGTATTGTCCTCTGTCTTTTTCTTTTGGTCATTGTATTGTCTTCTGTCTTTTTCTTTTGGTCATTGTATTGTCTTCTGTTTTTTTCTTTTGGTCATTGTATTGTCTTCTGTTTTTTTCTTTTGGTCATTGTATTGTCTTCTGTCTTTTTCTTTTGGTCATTGTATTGTGTTCTGTCATTTTCTTTTGGTCATTGTATTGTCTTCTGTTTTTTCCTTTTGGTCATTGTCTTGTTCTCTGTCTTTTTCTTTTGGTCATTGTATTGTCCTCTGTCTTTTTCTTTTGGTCATTGTATTGTCTTCTGTCTTTTTCTTTTGGTCATTGTATTGTCTTCTGTCTTTTCTTTTGGTCATTGTATTGTCTTCTGTCTTCTGTCTATTTCTTTTGGTCATTGTATTGTCTTCTGTCTTTTTCTTTTGGTCATTGCATTGTCTTCTGTCTTTTTCTTTTGGTCATTGTATTGTCTTCTTTCTTTTGGTCATTGTATTGTCTTCTGTCTTTTTCTTTTGGTCATTGTATTGTCTTCTGTCTTTTTCTTTTGGTCATTGTATTGTCTTCTGTCTTTTTCTTTTGGTCATTGTATTGTCTTCTGTCTTTTTCTTTTGGTCATTGTATTGTCCTCTGTCTTTTTCTTTTGGTCATTGTATTGTCTTCTGTCTTTTACTTTGGTCATTGTATTGTCTTCTGTCTTTTTCTTTTGGTCATTGTATTGTCTTCTGTCTTTTTCTTTTGGTCATTGTATTGTCTTCTGTCTTTTTCTCTTTGTCATTGTATTGTCTTCTGTCTTTTTCTTTTAGTCATTGTATTGTCTTCTGTCTTTTTCTTTTGGTCATTGTATTGTCCTCTGTCTTTTTCTTTTGTTCATTGTATTGTCTTCTGTCTTTTTCTTTTAGTCATTGTATTGTCTTCTGTCTTTTTCTTTTGGTCATTGTATTGTCCTCTGTCTTTTTCTTTTGGTCATTGTATTGTCTTATGTTTTTTTCTTTTGGTCATTGTATTGTCTTCTGTCTATTTCTTTTGGTCATTGTATTATCTTCTGTCTTTTTCTTTTTGTCATTGTATTGTCTTCTGTCTTTTTCTTTTGGTCATTGCATTGTCTTCTGTCTTTTTCTTTTGGTCATTGTATTGTCCTCTGTCTTTTTCTTTTGGTCATTGTATTGTCCTCTGTCTTTTTCTTTTGGTCATTGTATTGTCTTCTGTCTTTTACTTTTGGTCATTGTATTGTCTTCTTTCTTTTTCTTTTGGTCATTGTATTGTCTTCTGTCTTTTTCTTTTGGTCATTGTATTGTCTTCTGTCTTTTTCTCTTGGTCATTGTATTGTCTTCTGTCTTTTTCTTTTAGTCATTGTATTGTTTTCTGTCTTCTGTCTTTTTCTTTGGTCATTGTATTGTCTTCTGTCTTCTGTCTTTTCCTTTTGGTCATTGTATTGTCTTCTGTCTTTTTCTTTTGGTCATTGTATTGTCTCCTGTCTTTTTCTTTTGGTCATTGCATTGTCTTCTGTCTTTTTCTTTTGGTCATTGTATTGTCTTCTGTCTTTTTCTTTTTGTCATTGTATTGTCTTCTGTCTTTTGCTTTTGGTCATTGTATTGTCTTCTGTCTTCTGTCTTTTTCGTTTGGTCATTGTATTGTCTTCTGTCTTCTGTCTTTTGCTTTTGGTCATTGTATTGTCTTCTGTCTTGTGTCTTTTTCTTTTTGTCATTGTATTGTCTTCTGTCTTCTGTCTTTTTTTTTGGTCATTGTATTGTCTTCTGCTTTTTTCTTTTGGTCATTGTATTGTCTTCCGTCTTTTTCTTTTGGTCATTGTATTGTCTTCTGTCTTTTTCTTTTGGTCATTGCATTGTCTTCTGTCTTTTTCTTTTAGTCATTGTATTGTCTTCTGTCTTCTGCTTTTTTCTTTTGGTCATTGTATTGTCTTCTGTCTTCTTTCTTTTTCTTTTAGTCATTGTATTGTCTTCTGTTTTCTTTCTTTTTCTTTTGGTCATTGTATTGTCTTCTGTCTTTTTCTTTTGGTCATTGTATTGTCTTCTGTGTTTTTCTTTTGGTCATTGTATTGTCTTCTGTCTTTTTCTTTTGGTCATTGTATTGTCCTCTGTCTTTTTCTTTTGGTCATTGTATTGTCTTCTGTCTTTTACTTTTGGTCATTGTATTGTCTTCTGTCTTTTTCTTTTGGTCATTGTATTGTCTTCTGTCTTTTTCTTTTGGTCATTGTATTGTCTTCTGTCTTTTTCTCTTGGTCATTGTATTGTCTTCTGTCTTTTTCTTTTGGTCATTGTATTGTCTTCTGTCTTTTTCTTTTGGTCATTGTATTGTCTTCTGTCTTTTTCTTTTAGTCATTGTATTGTCTTCTGTCTTTTTCTTTTGGTTATTGTATTGTCCTCTGTCTTTTTCTTTTGGTCATTGTATTGTCTTCTGTCTTTTTCTTTTGGTCATTGTATTGTCTTCTGTCTTTTTCTTTTGGTCATTGTATTGTCTTCTGTCTTCTGTCTTTTTCTTTTGGTCATTGTATTGTCTTCTGTCTTTTTCTTTTGGTCATTATATTGTCCTCTGTCTTTTTCTTTTGGTCATTGCATTGTCTTCTGTCTTTTTCTTTTGGTCATTGTATTGTCTTCTTTCTTTTGGTCATTGTATTGTCTTCTGTCTTTTTCTTTTGGTCATTGTATTGTCTTCTGTCTTTTTCTTTTGGTCATTGTATTGTCTTCTGTCTTTTTCTTTTGGTCATTGTATTGTCTTCTGTCTTTTTCTTTTGGTCATTGTATTGTCCTCTGTCTTTTTCTTTTGGTCATTGTATTGTCTTCTGTCTTTTACTTTTGGTCATTGTATTGTCTTCTGTCTTTTGCTTTTGGTCATTGTATTGTCTTCTGTCTTGTGTCTTTTTCTTTTTGTCATTGTATTGTCTTCTGTCTTCTGTCTTTTTTTTTGGTCATTGTATTGTCTTCTGCTTTTTTCTTTTGGTCATTGTATTGTCTTCTGTCTTTTTCTTTTAGTCATTGTATTGTCTTCTGTCTTTTTCTTTTGGTCATTGTATTGTCCTCTGTCTTTTTCTTTTGGTCATTGTATTGTCTTCTGTCTTTTTCTTTTAGTCATTGTATTGTCTTCTGTTTTTTTGTTTTGGTCATTGTATTGTCTTCTGTCTATTTCGTTTGGTCATTGTATTATCTTCTGTCTTTTTCTTTTGGTCATTTTATTGTCTTCTGTCTTTTTCTTTTGGTCATTGTATTGTCTTCTGTCTTTTTCTTTTGGTCATTGTATTGTCCTCTGTCTTTTTCTTTTGGTCATTGTATTGTCCTCTGTCTTTTTCTTTTGTTCATTGTATTGTCTTCTGTTTTTTTCTTTTGGTCATTGTATTGTCTTCTGTCTTTTTCTTTTGGTCATTGTATTGTCTTCTGTCTTTTACTTTTGGTCATTGTATTGTCTTCTGTCTTTTTCTTTTGGTCATTGTATTGTCTTCTGTCATTTTCTTTTGGTCATTGTATTGTCTTCTGTCTTTTTCTTTTGGTCATTGTATTGTCCTCTGTCTTTTTCTTTTGGTCATTGTATTGTCCTCTGTCTTTTTCTTTTGGTCATTGTATTGTCTTCTGTCTTTTTCTTTTGGTCATTGTATTGTCTTCTGTCTTTTTCTTTTGGTCATTGTATTGTCTTCTGTCTTCTGTCTTTTTCTTTTGGTCATTGTATTGTCTTCTGTCTTTTTCTTTTGGTCATTGTATTGTCCTCTGTCTTTTTCTTTTGGTCATTGCATTGTCTTCTGTCTTTTTCTTTTGGTCATTGTATTGTCTTCTTTCTTTTGGTCATTGTATTGTCTTCTGTCTTTTTCTTTTGGTCATTGTATTGTCTTCTGTCTGTTTCTTTTGGTCATTGTATTGTCTTCTGTCTTTTTCTTTTGGTCATTGTATTGTCCTCTGTCTTTCCTTTTGGTCATTGTATTGTCCTCTGTCTTTTTCTTTTGGTCATTGTATTGTCTTCTGTCTTTTACTTTTGGTCATTGTATTGTCTTCTGTCTTTTTCTTTTGGTCATTGTATTGTCTTCTGTCTTTTTCTTTTGGTCATTGTATTGTCTTCTGTCTTTTTCTCTTGGTCATTGTATTGTCTTCTGTCTTTTTCTTTTGGTCATTGTATTGTCTTCTGTCTTTTTCTTTTGGTCATTGTATTGTCCTCTGTCTTTTTCTTTTGGTCATTGTATTGTCTTCTGTCTTTTTCTTTTAGTCATTGTATTGTCTTCTGTCTTTTTCTTTTGGTCATTGTATTGTCCTCTGTCTTTTTCTTTCGGTCATTGTATTGTCTTCTGTTTTTTTCTTTTGGTCATTGTATTGTCTTCTATCTATTTCTTTTGGTCATTGTATTATCTTCTGTCTTTTTCTTTTGGTCATTGTATTGTCTTCTGTCTTTTTCTTTTGGTCATTGCATTGTCTTCTGTCTTTTTCTTTTGGTCATTGTATTGTCCTCTGTCTTTTTCTTTTGGTCATTGTATTGTCCTCTGTCTTTTTCTTTTGGTCATTGTATTGTCTTCTGTCTTTTACTTTTGGTCATTGTATTGTTTCTGTCTTTATCTTTTGGTCATTGTATTGTCTTCTGTCTTTTTCATTTGGTCATTGTATTGTCTTCTGTCTTTTTCTTTTGGTCATTGTATTGTCTTCTGTCTTTTTCTCTTGGTCATTGTATTGTCTTCTGTCTTTTTCTTTTGGTGATTGTATTGTCTTCTGTTGTTTTCTTTTGGTGATTGTATTGTCTTCTGTCTTTTTCTTTTGGTCATTGTATTGTCTTCTGTCTTTTTCTTTTGATCATTGTATTGTCTTCTGTCTTTTTCTCTTGGTCATTGTATTGTCTTCTGTCTTTTTCTTTTGGTCATTGTATTGTCTTCTGTCTTTTTCTTTTGGTCATTGTATTGTCTTCTGTCTTTTTCTCTTGGTCATTGTATTGTCTTCTGTCTTTTTCTTTTAGTCATTGTATTGTTTTCTGTCTTCTGTCTTTTACTTTTGGTCATTGTATTGTTTCTGTCTTTATCTTTTGGTCATTGTATTGTCTTATGTCTTTTTCTTTTGGTCATTGTATTGTCTTCTGTCTTTTTCTTTTGGTCACTGTATTGTCTCCTGTCTTTTTCTTTTGGTCATTGCATTGTCTTCTGTCTTTTTCTTTTGGTCATTGTATTGTCCTCTGTCTTTTTCTTTTGGTCATTGTATTGTCCTCTGTCTTTTTCTTTTGGTCATTGTATTGTCTTCTGTCTTTTTCTTTTGGTCATTGTATTGTCTTCTGTTTTTTTCTTTTGGTCATTGTATTGTCTTCTGTTTTTTTTTTTTGGTCATTGTATTGTCTTCTGTCTTTTTCTTTTGGTCATTGTATTGTCTTCTGTCTTTTACTTTTGGTCATTGTATTGTTTCTGTCTTTATCTTTTGGTCATTGTATTGTCTTCTGTCTTTTTCATTTGGTCATTGTATTGTCTTCTGTCTTTTTCTTTTGGTCATTGTATTGTCTTCTGTCTTTTTCTCTTGGTCATTGTATTGTCTTCTGTCTTTTTCTTTTGGTGATTGTATTGTCTTCTGTTGTTTTCTTTTGGTGATTGTATTGTCTTCTGTCTTTTTCTTTTGGTCATTGTATTGTCTTCTGTTTTTTTCTTTTGGTCATTGTATTGTCTTCTGTTTTTTTCTTTTGGTCATTGTATTGTCTTCTGTCTTTTTCTTTTGGTCATTGTATTGTCTTCTGTCATTTTCTTTTGGTCATTGTATTGTCTTCTGTTTTTTCCTTTTGGTCATTGTCTTGTTCTCTGTCTTTTTCTTTTGGTCATTGTATTGTCCTCTGTCTTTTTCTTTTGGTCATTGTATTGTCTTCTGTCTTTTTCATTTGGTCATTGTATTGTCTTCTGTCTTTTCTTTTGGTCATTGTATTGTCTTCTGTCTTCTGTCTATTTCTTTTGGTCATTGTATTGTCTTCTGTCTTTTTCTTTTGGTCATTGCATTGTCTTCTGTCTTTTTCTTTTGGTCATTGTATTGTCTTCTTTCTTTTGGTCATTGTATTGTCTTCTGTCTTTTTCTTTTGGTCATTGTATTGTCTTCTGTCTTTTTCTTTTGGTCATTGTATTGTCTTCTGTCTTTTTCTTTTGGTCATTGTATTGTCTTCTGTCTTTTTCTTTTGGTCATTGTATTGTCCTCTGTCTTTTTCTTTTGGTCATTGTATTGTCTTCTGTCTTTTACTTTGGTCATTGTATTGTCTTCTGTCTTTTTCTTTTGGTCATTGTATTGTCTTCTGTCTTTTTCTTTTGGTCATTGTATTGTCTTCTGTCTTTTTCTCTTTGTCATTGTATTGTCTTCTGTCTTTTTCTTTTAGTCATTGTATTGTCTTCTGTCTTTTTCTTTTGGTCATTGTATTGTCCTCTGTCTTTTTCTTTTGTTCATTGTATTGTCTTCTGTCTTTTTCTTTTAGTCATTGTATTGTCTTCTGTCTTTTTCTTTTGGTCATTGTATTGTCCTCTGTCTTTTTCTTTTGGTCATTGTATTGTCTTCTGTTTTTTTCTTTTGGTCATTGTATTGTCTTCTGTCTATTTCTTTTGGTCATTGTATTATCTTCTGTCTTTTTCTTTTGGTCATTGTATTGTCTTCTGTCTTTTTCTTTTGGTCATTGCATTGTCTTCTGTCTTTTTCTTTTGGTCATTGTATTGTCCTCTGTCTTTTTCTTTTGGTCATTGTATTGTCTTCTGTCTTTTACTTTTGGTCATTGTATTGTCTTCTTTCTTTTTCTTTTGGTCATTGTATTGTCTTCTGTCTTTTTCTTTTGGTCATTGTATTGTCTTCTGTCTTTTTCTCTTGGTCATTGTATTGTCTTCTGTCTTTTTCTTTTAGTCATTGTATTGTTTTCTGTCTTCTGTCTTTTTCTTTGGTCATTGTATTGTCTTCTGTCTTCTGTCTTTTCCTTTTGGTCATTGTATTGTCTTCTGTCTTTTTCTTTTGGTCATTGTATTGTCTCCTGTCTTTTTCTTTTGGTCATTGCATTGTCTTCTGTCTTTTTCTTTTGGTCATTGTATTGTCTTCTGTCTTTTTCTTTTGGTCATTGTATTGTCTTCTGTCTTTTGCTTTTGGTCATTGTATTGTCTTCTGTCTTCTGTCTTTTTCGTTTGGTCATTGTATTGTCTTCTGTCTTCTGTCTTTTGCTTTTGGTCATTGTATTGTCTTCTGTCTTGTGTCTTTTTCTTTTTGTCATTGTATTGTCTTCTGTCTTCTGTCTTTTTTTTTGGTCATTGTATTGTCTTCTGCTTTTTTCTTTTGGTCATTGTATTGTCTTCTGTCTTTTTCTTTTGGTCATTGTATTGTCTTCTGTCTTTTTCTTTTGGTCATTGCATTGTCTTCTGTCTTTTTCTTTTAGTCATTGTATTGTCTTCTGTCTTCTGCTTTTTTCTTTTGGTCATTGTATTGTCTTCTGTCTTCTTTCTTTTTCTTTTAGTCATTGTATTGTCTTCTGTCTTCTTTCTTTTTCTTTTGGTCATTGTATTGTCTTCTGTCTTTTTCTTTTGGTCATTGTATTGTCTTCTGTGTTTTTCTTTTGGTCATTGTATTGTCTTCTGTCTTTTTCTTTTGGTCATTGTATTGTCCTCTGTCTTTTTCTTTTGGTCATTGTATTGTCTTCTGTCTTTTACTTTTGGTCATTGTATTGTCTTCTGTCTTTTTCTTTTGGTCATTGTATTGTCTTCTGTCTTTTTCTTTTGGTCATTGTATTGTCTTCTGTCTTTTTCTCTTGGTCATTGTATTGTCTTCTGTCTTTTTCTTTTGGTCATTGTATTGTCTTCTGTCTTTTTCTTTTGGTCATTGTATTGTCTTCTGTCTTTTTCTTTTAGTCATTGTATTGTCTTCTGTCTTTTTCTTTTGGTTATTGTATTGTCCTCTGTCTTTTTCTTTTGGTCATTGTATTGTCTTCTGTCTTTTTCTTTTGGTCATTGTATTGTCTTCTGTCTTTTTCTTTTGGTCATTGTATTGTCTTCTGTCTTCTGTCTTTTTCTTTTGGTCATTGTATTGTCTTCTGTCTTTTTCTTTTGGTCATTATATTGTCCTCTGTCTTTTTCTTTTGGTCATTGCATTGTCTTCTGTCTTTTTCTTTTGGTCATTGTATTGTCTTCTTTCTTTTGGTCATTGTATTGTCTTCTGTCTTTTTCTTTTGGTCATTGTATTGTCTTCTGTCTTTTTCTTTTGGTCATTGTATTGTCTTCTGTCTTTTTCTTTTGGTCATTGTATTGTCTTCTGTCTTTTTCTTTTGGTCATTGTATTGTCCTCTGTCTTTTTCTTTTGGTCATTGTATTGTCTTCTGTCTTTTACTTTTGGTCATTGTATTGTCTTCTGTCTTTTGCTTTTGGTCATTGTATTGTCTTCTGTCTTGTGTCTTTTTCTTTTTGTCATTGTATTGTCTTCTGTCTTCTGTCTTTTTTTTTGGTCATTGTATTGTCTTCTGCTTTTTTCTTTTGGTCATTGTATTGTCTTCTGTCTTTTTCTTTTAGTCATTGTATTGTCTTCTGTCTTTTTCTTTTGGTCATTGTATTGTCCTCTGTCTTTTTCTTTTGGTCATTGTATTGTCTTCTGTCTTTTTCTTTTAGTCATTGTATTGTCTTCTGTTTTTTTCTTTTGGTCATTGTATTGTCTTCTGTCTATTTCGTTTGGTCATTGTATTATCTTCTGTCTTTTTCTTTTGGTCATTTTATTGTCTTCTGTCTTTTTCTTTTGGTCATTGTATTGTCTTCTGTCTTTTTCTTTTGGTCATTGTATTGTCCTCTGTCTTTTTCTTTTGGTCATTGTATTGTCCTCTGTCTTTTTCTTTTGTTCATTGTATTGTCTTCTGTCTTTTACTTTTGGTCATTGTATTGTCTTCTGTTTTTTTCTTTTGGTCATTGTATTGTCTTCTGTCTTTTTCTTTTGGTCATTGTATTGTCTTCTGTCTTTTACTTTTGGTCATTGTATTGTCTTCTGTCTTTTTCTTTTGGTCATTGTATTGTCTTCTGTCATTTTCTTTTGGTCATTGTATTGTCTTCTGTCTTTTTCTTTTGGTCATTGTATTGTCCTCTGTCTTTTTCTTTTGGTCATTGTATTGTCCTCTGTCTTTTTCTTTTGGTCATTGTATTGTCTTCTGTCTTTTTCTTTTGGTCATTGTATTGTCTTCTGTCTTTTTCTTTTGGTCATTGTATTGTCTTCTGTCTTCTGTCTTTTTCTTTTGGTCATTGTATTGTCTTCTGTCTTTTTCTTTTGGTCATTGTATTGTCCTCTGTCTTTTTCTTTTGGTCATTGCATTGTCTTCTGTCTTTTTCTTTTGGTCATTGTATTGTCTTCTTTCTTTTGGTCATTGTATTGTCTTCTGTCTTTTTCTTTTGGTCATTGTATTGTCTTCTGTCTTTTTCTTTTGGTCATTGTATTGTCTTCTGTCTTTTTCTTTTGGTCTTTGTATTGTCCTCTGTCTTTCCTTTTGGTCATTGTATTGTCCTCTGTCTTTTTCTTTTGGTCATTGTATTGTCTTCTGTCTTTTACTTTTGGTCATTGTATTGTCTTCTGTCTTTTTCTTTTGGTCATTGTATTGTCTTCTGTCTTTTTCTTTTGGTCATTGTATTGTCTTCTGTCTTTTTCTCTTGGTCATTGTATTGTCTTCTGTCTTTTTCTTTTGGTCATTGTATTGTCTTCTGTCTTTTTCTTTTGGTCATTGTATTGTCCTCTGTCTTTTTCTTTTGGTCATTGTATTGTCTTCTGTCTTTTTCTTTTAGTCATTGTATTGTCTTCTGTCTTTTTCTTTTGGTCATTGTATTGTCCTCTGTCTTTTTCTTTCGGTCATTGTATTGTCTTCTGTTTTTTTCTTTTGGTCATTGTATTGTCTTCTATCTATTTCTTTTGGTCATTGTATTATCTTCTGTCTTTTTCTTTTGGTCATTGTATTGTCTTCTGTCTTTTTCTTTTGGTCATTGCATTGTCTTCTGTCTTTTTCTTTTGGTCATTGTATTGTCCTCTGTCTTTTTCTTTTGGTCATTGTATTGTCCTCTGTCTTTTTCTTTTGGTCATTGTATTGTCTTCTGTCTTTTACTTTTGGTCATTGTATTGTTTCTGTCTTTATCTTTTGGTCATTGTATTGTCTTCTGTCTTTTTCATTTGGTCATTGTATTGTCTTCTGTCTTTTTCTTTTGGTCATTGTATTGTCTTCTGTCTTTTTCTCTTGGTCATTGTATTGTCTTCTGTCTTTTTCTTTTGGTGATTGTATTGTCTTCTGTTGTTTTCTTTTGGTGATTGTATTGTCTTCTGTCTTTTTCTTTTGGTCATTGTATTGTCTTCTGTCTTTTTCTTTTGATCATTGTATTGTCTTCTGTCTTTTTCTCTTGGTCATTGTATTGTCTTCTGTCTTTTTCTTTTGGTCATTGTATTGTCTTCTGTCTTTTTCTTTTGGTCATTGTATTGTCTTCTGTCTTTTTCTCTTGGTCATTGTATTGTCTTCTGTCTTTTTCTTTTAGTCATTGTATTGTTTTCTGTCTTCTGTCTTTTACTTTTGGTCATTGTATTGTTTCTGTCTTTATCTTTTGGTCATTGTATTGTCTTATGTCTTTTTCTTTTGGTCATTGTATTGTCTTCTGTCTTTTTCTTTTGGTCATTGTATTGTCTCCTGTCTTTTTCTTTTGGTCATTGCATTGTCTTCTGTCTTTTTCTTTTGGTCATTGTATTGTCCTCTGTCTTTTTCTTTTGGTCATTTTATTGTCCTCTGTCTTTTTCTTTTGGTCATTGTATTGTCTTCTGTCTTTTTCTTTTGGTCATTGTATTGTCTTCTGTTTTTTTCTTTTGGTCATTGTATTGTCTTCTGTTTTTTTCTTTTGGTCATTGTATTGTCTTCTGTCTTTTTCTTTTGGTCATTGTATTGTCTTCTGTCTTTTACTTTTGGTCATTGTATTGTTTCTGTCTTTATCTTTTGGTCATTGTATTGTCTTCTGTCTTTTTCATTTGGTCATTGTATTGTCTTCTGTCTTTTTCTTTTGGTCATTGTATTGTCTTCTGTCTTTTTCTCTTGGTCATTGTATTGTCTTCTGTCTTTTTCTTTTGGTGATTGTATTGTCTTCTGTTGTTTTCTTTTGGTGATTGTATTGTCTTCTGTCTTTTTCTTTTGGTCATTGTATTGTCTTCTGTCTTTTTCTTTTGATCATTGTATTGTCTTCTGTCTTTTTCTCTTGGTCATTGTATTGTCTTCTGTCTTTTTCTTTTGGTCATTGTATTGTCTTCTGTCTTTTTCTTTTGGTCATTGTATTGTCTTCTGTCTTTTTCTCTTGGTCATTGTATTGTCTTCTGTCTTTTTCTTTTAGTCATTGTATTGTTTTCTGTCTTCTGTCTTTTACTTTTGGTCATTGTATTGTTTCTGTCTTTATCTTTTGGTCATTGTATTGTCTTATGTCTTTTTCTTTTGGTCATTGTATTGTCTTCTGTCTTTTTCTTTTGGTCATTGTATTGTCTCCTGTCTTTTTCTTTTGGTCATTGCATTGTCTTCTGTCTTTTTCTTTTGGTCATTGTATTGTCCTCTGTCTTTTTCTTTTGGTCATTGTATTGTCCTCTGTCTTTTTCTTTTGGTCATTGTATTGTCTTCTGTCTTTTTCTTTTGGTCATTGTATTGTCTTCTGTTTTTTTCTTTTGGTCATTGTATTGTCTTCTGTTTTTTTCTTTTGGTCATTGTATTGTCTTCTGTCTTTTTCTTTTGGTCATTGTATTGTCTTCTGTCATTTTCTTTTGGTCATTGTATTGTCTTCTGTTTTTTCCTTTTGGTCATTGTATTGTTCTCTGTCTTTTTCTTTTGGTCATTGTATTGTCCTCTGTCTTTTTCTTTTGGTCATTGTATTGTCTTCTGTCTTTTTCTTTTGGTCATTGTATTGTCTTCTGTCTTTTCTTTTGGTCATTGTATTGTCTTCTGTCTTCTGTCTTTTTCTTTTGGTCATTGTATTGTCTTCTGTCTTTTTCTTTTGGTCATTGCATTGTCTTCTGTCTTTTTCTTTTGGTCATTGTATTGTCTTCTTTCTTTTGGTCATTGTATTGTCTTCTGTCTTTTTCTTTTGGTCATTGTATTGTCTTTTGTCTTTTTCTTTTGGTCATTGTATTGTCTTCTGTCTTTTTCTTTTGGTCATTGTATTGTCTTCTGTCTTTTTCTTTTGGTCATTGTATTGTCCTCTGTCTTTTTCTTTTGGTCATTGTATTGTCTTCTGTCTTTTACCTTTGGTCATTGTATTGTCTTCTGTCTTTTTCTTTTGGTCATTGTATTGTCTTCTGTCTTTTTCTTTTGGTCATTGTATTGTCTTCTGTCTTTTTCTCTTTGTCATTGTATTGTCTTCTGTCTTTTTCTTTTAGTCATTGTATTGTCTTCTGTCTTTTTCTTTTGGTCATTGTATTGTCCTCTGTCTTTTTCTTTTGGTCATTGTATTGTCTTCTGTCTTTTTCTTTTGGTCATTGTATTGTCCTCTGTCTTTTTCTTTTGGTCATTGTATTGTCTTCTCTCTTTTACCTTTGGTCATTGTATTGTCTTCTGTCTTTTACCTTTGGTCATTGTATTGTCTTCTGTCTTTTTCTTTTAGTCATTGTATTATCTTCTGTCTTCTGCTTTTTTCTTTTGGTCATTGTATTGTCTTCTGTCTTCTTTCTTTTTCTTTTAGTCATTGTATTGTCTTCTGTCTTCTTTCTTTTTCTTTTGGTCATTGTATTGTCTTCTGTCTTTTTCTTTTGGTCATTGTATTGTCTTCTGTGTTTTTCTTTTGGTCATTGTATTGTCTTCTGTCTTTTTCTTTTGGTCATTGTATTGTCCTCTGTCTTTTTCTTTTGGTCATTGTATTGTCTTCTGTCTTTTACTTTTGGTCATTGTATTGTCTTCTGTCTTTTTCTTTTGGTCATTGTATTGTCTTCTGTCTTTTTCTTTTGGTCATTGTATTGTCTTCTGTCTTTTTCTCTTGGTCATTGTATTGTCTTCTGTCTTTTTCTTTTGGTCATTGTATTGTCTTCTGTCTTTTTCTTTTGGTCATTGTATTGTCTTCTGTCTTTTTCTTTTAGTCATTGTATTGTCTTCTGTCTTTTTCTTTTGGTTATTGTATTGTCCTCTGTCTTTTTCTTTTGGTCATTGTATTGTCTTCTGTCTTTTTCTTTTGGTCATTGTATTGTCTTCTGTCTTTTTCTTTTGGTCATTGTATTGTCTTCTGTCTTCTGTCTTTTTCTTTTGGTCATTGTATTGTCTTCTGTCTTTTTCTTTTGGTCATTATATTGTCCTCTGTCTTTTTCTTTTGGTCATTGCATTGTCTTCTGTCTTTTTCTTTTGGTCATTGTATTGTCTTCTTTCTTTTGGTCATTGTATTGTCTTCTGTCTTTTTCTTTTGGTCATTGTATTGTCTTCTGTCTTTTTCTTTTGGTCATTGTATTGTCTTCTGTCTTTTTCTTTTGGTCATTGTATTGTCCTCTGTCTTTTTCTTTTGGTCATTGTATTGTCTTCTGTCTTTTACTTTTGGTCATTGTATTGTCTTCTGTCTTTTGCTTTTGGTCATTGTATTGTCTTCTGTCTTGTGTCTTTTTCTTTTTGTCATTGTATTGTCTTCTGTCTTCTGTCTTTTTTTTTGGTCATTGTATTGTCTTCTGCTTTTTTCTTTTGGTCATTGTATTGTCTTCTGTCTTTTTCTTTTAGTCATTGTATTGTCTTCTGTCTTTTTCTTTTGGTCATTGTATTGTCCTCTGTCTTTTTCTTTTGGTCATTGTATTGTCTTCTGTCTTTTTCTTTTAGTCATTGTATTGTCTTCTGTTTTTTTCTTTTGGTCATTGTATTGTCTTCTGTCTATTTCGTTTGGTCATTGTATTATCTTCTGTCTTTTTCTTTTGGGCATTTTATTGTCTTCTGTCTTTTTCTTTTGGTCATTGTATTGTCTTCTGTCTTTTTCTTTTGGTCATTGTATTGTCCTCTGTCTTTTTCTTTTGGTCATTGTATTGTCCTCTGTCTTTTTCTTTTGTTCATTGTATTGTCTTCTGTCTTTTACTTTTGGTCATTGTATTGTCTTCTGTTTTTTTCTTTTGGTCATTGTATTGTCTTCTGTCTTTTTCTTTTGGTCATTGTATTGTCTTCTGTCTTTTACTTTTGGTCATTGTATTGTCTTCTGTCTTTTTCTTTTGGTCATTGTATTGTCTTCTGTCATTTTCTTTTGGTCATTGTATTGTCTTCTGTCTTTTTCTTTTGGTCATTGTATTGTCCTCTGTCTTTTTCTTTTGCTCATTGTATTGTCCTCTGTCTTTTTCTTTTGGTCATTGTATTGTCTTCTGTCTTTTTCTTTTGGTCATTGTATTGTCTTCTGTCTTTTTCTTTTGGTCATTGTATTGTCTTCTGTCTTCTGTCTTTTTCTTTTGGTCATTGTATTGTCTTCTGTCTTTTTCTTTTGGTCATTGTATTGTCCTCTGTCTTTTTCTTTTGGTCATTGCATTGTCTTCTGTCTTTTTCTTTTGGTCATTGTATTGTCTTCTTTCTTTTGGTCATTGTATTGTCTTCTGTCTTTTTCTTCTGGTCATTGTATTGTCTTCTGTCTTTTTCTTTTGGTCATTGTATTGTCTTCTGTCTTTTTCTTTTGGTCATTGTATTGTCCTCTGTCTTTCCTTTTGGTCATTGTATTGTCCTCTGTCTTTTTCTTTTGGTCATTGTATTGTCTTCTGTCTTTTACTTTTGGTCATTGTATTGTCTTCTGTCTTTTTCTTTTGGTCATTGTATTGTCTTCTGTCTTTTTCTTTTGGTCATTGTATTGTCTTCTGTCTTTTTCTCTTGGTCATTGTATTGTCTTCTGTCTTTTTCTTTTGGTCATTGTATTGTCTTCTGTCTTTTTCTTTTGGTCATTGTATTGTCCTCTGTCTTTTTCTTTTGGTCATTGTATTGTCTTCTGTCTTTTTCTTTTAGTCATTGTATTGTCTTCTGTCTTTTTCTTTTGGTCATTGTATTGTCCTCTGTCTTTTTCTTTCGGTCATTGTATTGTCTTCTGTTTTTTTCTTTTGGTCATTGTATTGTCTTCTGTCTATTTCTTTTGGTCATTGTATTATCTTCTGTCTTTTTCTTTTGGTCATTGTATTGTCTTCTGTCTTTTTCTTTTGGTCATTGCATTGTCTTCTGTCTTTTTCTTTTGGTCATTGTATTGTCCTCTGTCTTTTTCTTTTGGTCATTGTATTGTCCTCTGTCTTTTTCTTTTGGTCATTGTATTGTCTTCTGTCTTTTACTTTTGGTCATTGTATTGTTTCTGTCTTTATCTTTTGGTCATTGTATTGTCTTCTGTCTTTTTCATTTGGTCATTGTATTGTCTTCTGTCTTTTTCTTTTGGTCATTGTATTGTCTTCTGTCTTTTTCTCTTGGTCATTGTATTGTCTTCTGTCTTTTTCTTTTGGTGATTGTATTGTCTTCTGTTGTTTTCTTTTGGTGATTGTATTGTCTTCTGTCTTTTTCTTTTGGTCATTGTATTGTCTTCTGTCTTTTTCTTTTGATCATTGTATTGTCTTCTGTCTTTTTCTCTTGGTCATTGTATTGTCTTCTGTCTTTTTCTTTTGGTCATTGTATTGTCTTCTGTCTTTTTCTTTTGGTCATTGTATTGTCTTCTGTCTTTTTCTCTTGGTCATTGTATTGTCTTCTGTCTTTTTCTTTTAGTCATTGTATTGTTTTCTGTCTTCTGTCTTTTACTTTTGGTCATTGTATTGTTTCTGTCTTTATCTTTTGGTCATTGTATTGTCTTATGTCTTTTTCTTTTGGTCATTGTATTGTCTTCTGTCTTTTTCTTTTGGTCATTGTATTGTCTCCTGTCTTTTTCTTTTGGTCATTGCATTGTCTTCTGTCTTTTTCTTTTGGTCATTGTATTGTCCTCTGTCTTTTTCTTTTGGTCATTGTATTGTCCTCTGTCTTTTTCTTTTGGTCATTGTATTGTCTTCTGTCTTTTTCTTTTGGTCATTGTATTGTCTTCTGTTTTTTTCTTTTGGTCATTGTATTGTCTTCTGTTTTTTTCTTTTGGTCATTGTATTGTCTTCTGTCTTTTTCTTTTGGTCATTGTATTGTCTTCTGTCTTTTACTTTTGGTCATTGTATTGTTTCTGTCTTTATCTTTTGGTCATTGTATTGTCTTCTGTCTTTTTCATTTGGTCATTGTATTGTCTTCTGTCTTTTTCTTTTGGTCATTGTATTGTCTTCTGTCTTTTTCTCTTGGTCATTGTATTGTCTTCTGTCTTTTTCTTTTGGTGATTGTATTGTCTTCTGTTGTTTTCTTTTGGTGATTGTATTGTCTTCTGTCTTTTTCTTTTGGTCATTGTATTGTCTTCTGTCTTTTTCTTTTGATCATTGTATTGTCTTCTGTCTTTTTCTCTTGGTCATTGTATTGTCTTCTGTCTTTTTCTTTTGGTCATTGTATTGTCTTCTGTCTTTTCCTTTTGGTCATTGTATTGTCTTCTGTCTTTTTCTCTTGGTCATTGTATTGTCTTCTGTCTTTTTCTTTTAGTCATTGTATTGTTTTCTGTCTTCTGTCGTTTACTTTTGGTCATTGTATTGTTTCTGTCTTTATCTTTTCGTCATTGTATTGTCTTATGTCTTTTTCTTTTGGTCATTGTATTGTCTTCTGTCTTTTTCTTTTGGTCATTGTATTGTCTCCTGTCTTTTTCTTTTGGTCATTGCATTGTCTTCTGTCTTTTTCTTTTGGTCATTGTATTGTCCTCTGTCTTTTTCTTTTGGTCATTGTATTGTCCTCTGTCTTTTTCTTTTGGTCATTGTATTGTCTTCTGTCTTTTTCTTTTGGTCATTGTATTGTCTTCTGTTTTTTTCTTTTGGTCATTGTATTGTCTTCTGTTTTTTTCTTTTGGTCATTGTATTGTCTTCTGTCTTTTTCTTTTGGTCATTGTATTGTCTTCTGTCATTTTCTTTTGGTCATTGTATTGTCTTCTGTTTTTTCCTTTTGGTCATTGTATTGTTCTCTGTCTTTTTCTTTTGGTCATTGTATTGTCCTCTGTCTTTTTCTTTTGGTCATTGTATTGTCTTCTGTCTTTTTCTTTTGGTCATTGTATTGTCTTCTGTCTTTTCTTTTGGTCATTGTATTGTCTTCTGTCTTCTGTCTTTTTCTTTTGGTCATTGTATTGTCTTCTGTCTTTTTCTTTTGGTCATTGCATTGTCTTCTGTCTTTTTCTTTTGGTCATTGTATTGTCTTCTTTCTTTTGGTCATTGTATTGTCTTCTGTCTTTTTCTTTTGGTCATTGTATTGTCTTCTGTCTTTTTCTTTTGGTCATTGTATTGTCTTCTGTCTTTTTCTTTTGGTCATTGTATTGTCTTCTGTCTTTTTCTTTTGGTCATTGTATTGTCCTCTGTCTTTTTCTTTTGGTCATTGTATTGTCTTCTGTCTTTTACCTTTGGTCATTGTATTGTCTTCTGTCTTTTTCTTTTGGTCATTGTATTGTCTTCTGTCTTTTTCTTTTGGTCATTGTATTGTCTTCTGTCTTTTTCTCTTTGTCATTGTATTGTCTTCTGTCTTTTTCTTTTAGTCATTGTATTGTCTTCTGTCTTTTTCTTTTGGTCATTGTATTGTCCTCTGTCTTTTTCTTTTGGTCATTGTATTGTCTTCTGTCTTTTTCTTTTAGTCATTGTATTGTCTTCTGTCTTTTTCTTTTGGTCATTGTATTGTCCTCTGTCTTTTTCTTTTGGTCATTGTATTGTCTTCTGTTTTTTTCTTTTGGTCATTGTATTGTCTTCTGTCTATTTCTTTTGGTCATTGTATTATCTTCTGTCTTTTTCTTTTGGTCATTGTATTGTCTTCTGTCTTTTTCTTTTGGTCATTGCATTGTCTTCTGTCTTTTTCTTTTGGTCATTGTATTGTCCTCTGTCTTTTTCTTTTGGTCATTGTATTGTCCTCTGTCTTTTTCTTTTGGTCATTGTATTGTCTTCTGTCTTTTACTTTTGGTCATTGTATTGTCTTCTGTCTTTTTCTTTTGGTCATTGTATTGTCTTCTGTCTTTTTCTTTTGGTCATTGTATTGTCTTCTGTCTTTTTCTCTTGGTCATTGTATTGTCTTCTGTCTTTTTCTTTTAGTCATTGTATTGTTTTCTGTCTTCTGTCTTTTTCTTTGGTCATTGTATTGTCTTCTGTCTTCTGTCTTTTTCTTTTGGTCATTGTATTGTCTTCTGTCTTTTTCTTTTGGTCATTGTATTGTCTCCTGTCTTTTTCATTTGGTCATTGCATTGTCTTCTGTCTTTTTTTTTTGGTCATTGTATTGTCTTCTGTCTTTTTCTTTTGGTCATTGTATTGTCTTCTGTCTTTTGCTTTTGGTCATTGCATTGTCTTCTGTCTTCTGTCTTCTTCGTTTGGTCATTGTATTGTCTTCTGTCTTCTGTCTTTTGCTTTTGGTCATTGTATTGTCTTCTGTCTTGTGTCTTTTTCTTTTTGTCATTGTATTGTCTTCTGTCTTCTGTCTTTTTTTAGGTCATTGTATTGTCTTCTGCTTTTTTCTTTTGGTCATTGTATTGTCTTCTGTCTTTTTCTTTTGGTCATTGTATTGTCTTCTGTCTTTTTCTTTTGGTCATTGCATTGTCTTCTGTCTTTTTCTTTTAGTCATTGTATTGTCTTCTGTCTTCTGCTTTTTTCTTTTGGTCATTGTATTGTCTTCTGTCTTCCCTCTTTTTCTTTTAGTCATTGTATTGTCTTCTGTCTTCTTTCTTTTTCTTTTGGTCATTGTATTGTCTTCTGTCTTTTTCTTTTGGTCATTGTATTGTCTTCTGTGTTTTTCTTTTGGTCATTGTATTGTCTTCTGTCTTTTTCTTTTGGTCATTGTATTGTCCTCTGTCTTTTTCTTTTGGTCATTGTATTGTCTTCTGTCTTTTACTTTTGGTCATTGTATTGTCTTCTGTCTTTTTCTTTTGGTCATTGTATTGTCTTCTGTCTTTTTCTTTTGGTCATTGTATTGTCTTCTGTCTTTTTCTCTTGGTCATTGTATTGTCTTCTGTCTTTTTCTTTTGGTCATTGTATTGTCTTCTGTCTTTTTCTTTTGGTCATTGTATTGTCTTCTGTCTTTTTCTTTTAGTCATTGTATTGTCTTCTGTCTTTTTCTTTTGGTTATTGTATTGTCCTCTGTCTTTTTCTTTTGGTCATTGTATTGTCTTCTGTCTTTTTCTTTTGGTCATTGTATTGTCTTCTGTCTTTTTCTTTTGGTCATTGTATTGTCTTCTGTCTTCTGTCTTTTTCTTTTGGTCATTGTATTGTCTTCTGTCTTTTTCTTTTGGTCATTATATTGTCCTCTGTCTTTTTCTTTTGGTCATTGCATTGTCTTCTGTCTTTTTCTTTTGGTCATTGTATTGTCTTCTTTCTTTTGGTCATTGTATTGTCTTCTGTCTTTTTCTTTTGGTCATTGTATTGTCTCCTGTCTTTTTCTTTTGGTCATTGCATTGTCTTCTGTCTTTTTCTTTTGGTCATTGTATTGTCCTCTGTCTTTTTCTTTTGGTCATTGTATTGTCCTCTGTCTTTTTCTTTTGGTCATTGTATTGTCTTCTGTCTTTTTCTTTTGGTCATTGTATTGTCTTCTGTTTTTTTCTTTTGGTCATTGTATTGTCTTCTGTTTTTTTCTTTTGGTCATTGTATTGTCTTCTGTCTTTTTCTTTTGGTCATTGTATTGTCTTCTGTCATTTTCTTTTGGTCATTGTATTGTCTTCTGTTTTTTCCTTTTGGTCATTGTATTGTTCTCTGTCTTTTTCTTTTGGTCATTGTATTGTCCTCTGTCTTTTTCTTTTGGTCATTGTATTGTCTTCTGTCTTTTTCTTTTGGTCATTGTATTGTCTTCTGTCTTTTCTTTTGGTCATTGTATTGTCTTCTGTCTTCTGTCTTTTTCTTTTGGTCATTGTATTGTCTTCTGTCTTTTTCTTTTGGTCATTGCATTGTCTTCTGTCTTTTTCTTTTGGTCATTGTATTGTCTTCTTTCTTTTGGTCATTGTATTGTCTTCTGTCTTTTTCTTTTGGTCATTGTATTGTCTTCTGTCTTTTTCTTTTGGTCATTGTATTGTCTTCTGTCTTTTTCTTTTGGTCATTGTATTGTCTTCTGTCTTTTTCTTTTGGTCATTGTATTGTCCTCTGTCTTTTTCTTTTGGTCATTGTATTGTCTTCTGTCTTTTACCTTTGGTCATTGTATTGTCTTCTGTCTTTTTCTTTTGGTCATTGTATTGTCTTCTGTCTTTTTCTTTTGGTCATTGTATTGTCTTCTGTCTTTTTCTCTTTGTCATTGTATTGTCTTCTGTCTTTTTCTTTTAGTCATTGTATTGTCTTCTGTCTTTTTCTTTTGGTCATTGTATTGTCCTCTGTCTTTTTCTTTTGGTCATTGTATTGTCTTCTGTCTTTTTCTTTTGGTCATTGTATTGTCCTCTGTCTTTTTCTTTTGGTCATTGTATTGTCTTCTGTTTTTTTCTTTTGGTCATTGTATTGTCTTCTGTCTATTTCTTTTGGTCATTGTATTGTCTTCTGTCTTCTGCTTTTTTCTTTTGGTCATTGTATTGTCTTCTGTCTTCCCTCTTTTTCTTTTAGTCATTGTATTGTCTTCTGTCTTCTTTCTTTTTCTTTTGGTCATTGTATTGTCTTCTGTCTTTTTCTTTTGGTCATTGTATTGTCTTCTGTGTTTTTCTTTTGGTCATTGTATTGTCTTCTGTCTTTTTCTTTTGGTCATTGTATTGTCCTCTGTCTTTTTCTTTTGGTCATTGTATTGTCTTCTGTCTTTTACTTTTGGTCATTGTATTGTCTTCTGTCTTTTTCTTTTGGTCATTGTATTGTCTTCTGTCTTTTTCTTTTGGTCATTGTATTGTCTTCTGTCTTTTTCTCTTGGTCATTGTATTGTCTTCTGTCTTTTTCTTTTGGTCATTGTATTGTCTTCTGTCTTTTTCTTTTGGTCATTGTATTGTCTTCTGTCTTTTTCTTTTAGTCATTGTATTGTCTTCTGTCTTTTTCTTTTGGTTATTGTATTGTCCTCTGTCTTTTTCTTTTGGTCATTGTATTGTCTTCTGTCTTTTTCTTTTGGTCATTGTATTGTCTTCTGTCTTTTTCTTTTGGTCATTGTATTGTCTTCTGTCTTCTGTCTTTTTCTTTTGGTCATTGTATTGTCTTCTGTCTTTTTCTTTTGGTCATTATATTGTCCTCTGTCTTTTTCTTTTGGTCATTGCATTGTCTTCTGTCTTTTTCTTTTGGTCATTGTATTGTCTTCTTTCTTTTGGTCATTGTATTGTCTTCTGTCTTTTTCTTTTGGTCATTGTATTGTCTCCTGTCTTTTTCTTTTGGTCATTGCATTGTCTTCTGTCTTTTTCTTTTGGTCATTGTATTGTCCTCTGTCTTTTTCTTTTGGTCATTGTATTGTCCTCTGTCTTTTTCTTTTGGTCATTGTATTGTCTTCTGTCTTTTTCTTTTGGTCATTGTATTGTCTTCTGTTTTTTTCTTTTGGTCATTGTATTGTCTTCTGTTTTTTTCTTTTGGTCATTGTATTGTCTTCTGTCTTTTTCTTTTGGTCATTGTATTGTCTTCTGTCATTTTCTTTTGGTCATTGTATTGTCTTCTGTTTTTTCCTTTTGGTCATTGTATTGTTCTCTGTCTTTTTCTTTTGGTCATTGTATTGTCCTCTGTCTTTTTCTTTTGGTCATTGTATTGTCTTCTGTCTTTTTCTTTTGGTCATTGTATTGTCTTCTGTCTTTTCTTTTGGTCATTGTATTGTCTTCTGTCTTCTGTCTTTTTCTTTTGGTCATTGTATTGTCTTCTGTCTTTTTCTTTTGGTCATTGCATTGTCTTCTGTCTTTTTCTTTTGGTCATTGTATTGTCTTCTTTCTTTTGGTCATTGTATTGTCTTCTGTCTTTTTCTTTTGGTCATTGTATTGTCTTCTGTCTTTTTCTTTTGGTCATTGTATTGTCTTCTGTCTTTTTCTTTTGGTCATTGTATTGTCTTCTGTCTTTTTCTTTTGGTCATTGTATTGTCCTCTGTCTTTTTCTTTTGGTCATTGTATTGTCTTCTGTCTTTTACCTTTGGTCATTGTATTGTCTTCTGTCTTTTTCTTTTGGTCATTGTATTGTCTTCTGTCTTTTTCTTTTGGTCATTGTATTGTCTTCTGTCTTTTTCTCTTTGTCATTGTATTGTCTTCTGTCTTTTTCTTTTAGTCATTGTATTGTCTTCTGTCTTTTTCTTTTGGTCATTGTATTGTCCTCTGTCTTTTTCTTTTGGTCATTGTATTGTCTTCTGTCTTTTTCTTTTGGTCATTGTATTGTCCTCTGTCTTTTTCTTTTGGTCATTGTATTGTCTTCTGTTTTTTTCTTTTGGTCATTGTATTGTCTTCTGTCTATTTCTTTTGGTCATTGTATTATCTTCTGTCTTTTTCTTTTGGTCATTGTATTGTCTTCTGTCTTTTTCTTTTGGTCATTGCATTGTCTTCTGTCTTTTTCTTTTGGTCATTGTATTGTCCTCTGTCTTTTTCTTTTGGTCATTGTATTGTCCTCTGTCTTTTTCTTTTGGTCATTGTATTGTCTTCTGTCTTTTACTTTTGGTCATTGTATTGTCTTCTGTCTTTTTCTTTTGGTCATTGTATTGTCTTCTGTCTTTTTCTTTTGGTCATTGTATTGTCTTCTGTCTTTTTCTCTTGGTCATTGTATTGTCTTCTGTCTTTTTCTTTTGTCATTGTATTGTTTTCTGTCTTCTGTCTTTTTCTTTGGTCATTGTATTGTCTTCTGTCTTCTGTCTTTTTCTTTTGGTCATTGTATTGTCTTCTGT
This sequence comes from Bathymodiolus brooksi, assembly GCA_963680875.1. Lineage (NCBI taxonomy): Eukaryota > Metazoa > Mollusca > Bivalvia > Mytilida > Modiolidae > Bathymodiolus > Bathymodiolus brooksi. The sequence goes on along the minus strand of OY804578.1, from coordinate 48,950,213 downwards.
CTTTTTCTTTTGGTCATTGTATTGTCTCCTGTCTTTTTCTTTTGGTCATTGCATTGTCTTCTGTCTTTTTCTTTTGGTCATTGTATTGTCTTCTGTCTTTTTCTTTTGGTCATTGTATTGTCTTCTGTCTTTTGCTTTTGGTCATTGTATTGTCTTCTGTCTTCTGTCTTTTTCGTTTGGTCATTGTATTGTCTTCTGTCTTCTGTCTTTTGCTTTTGGTCATTGTATTGTCTTCTGTCTTGTGTCTTTTTCTTTTTGTCATTGTATTGTCTTCTGTCTTCTGTCTTTTTTTTTGGTCATTGTATTGTCTTCTGCTTTTTTCTTTTGGTCATTGTATTGTCTTCTGTCTTTTTCTTTTGGTCATTGTATTGTCTTCTGTCTTTTTCTTTTGGTCATTGCATTGTCTTCTGTCTTTTTCTTTTAGTCATTGTATTGTCTTCTGTCTTCTGCTTTTTTCTTTTGGTCATTGTATTGTCTTCTGTCTTCTTTCTTTTTCTTTTAGTCATTGTATTGTCTTCTGTCTTCTTTCTTTTTCTTTTGGTCATTGTATTGTCTTCTGTCTTTTTCTTTTGGTCATTGTATTGTCTTCTGTGTTTTTCTTTTGGTCATTGTATTGTCTTCTGTCTTTTTCTTTTGGTCATTGTATTGTCCTCTGTCTTTTTCTTTTGGTCATTGTATTGTCTTCTGTCTTTTACTTTTGGTCATTGTATTGTCTTCTGTCTTTTTCTTTTGGTCATTGTATTGTCTTCTGTCTTTTTCTTTTGGTCATTGTATTGTCTTCTGTCTTTTTCTCTTGGTCATTGTATTGTCTTCTGTCTTTTTCTTTTGGTCATTGTATTGTCTTCTGTCTTTTTCTTTTGGTCATTGTATTGTCTTCTGTCTTTTTCTTTTAGTCATTGTATTGTCTTCTGTCTTTTTCTTTTTGTTATTGTATTGTCCTCTGTCTTTTTCTTTTGGTCATTGTATTGTCTTCTGTCTTTTTCTTTTGGTCATTGTATTGTCTTCTGTCTTTTTCTTTTGGTCATTGTATTGTCTTCTGTCTTCTGTCTTTTTCTTTTGGTCATTGTATTGTCTTCTGTCTTTTTCTTTTGGTCATTATATTGTCCTCTGTCTTTTTCTTTTGGTCATTGCATTGTCTTCTGTCTTTTTCTTTTGGTCATTGTATTGTCTTCTTTCTTTTGGTCATTGTATTGTCTTCTGTCTTTTTCTTTTGGTCATTGTATTGTCTTCTGTCTTTTTCTTTTGGTCATTGTATTGTCTTCTGTCTTTTTCTTTTGGTCATTGTATTGTCTTCTGTCTTTTTCTTTTGGTCATTGTATTGTCTTCTGTCTTTTTCTTTTGGTCATTGTATTGTCCTCTGTCTTTTTCTTTTGGTCATTGTATTGTTTTCTGTCTTTTACTTTTGGTCATTGTATTGTCTTCTGTCTTTTTCTTTTGGTCATTGTATTGTCTTCTGTCTTTTTCTCTTGGTCATTGTATTGTCTTCTGTCTTTTTCTTTTGGTCATTGTATTGTCTTCTGTCTTTTTCTTTTGGGCATTGTATTGTCCTCTGTCTTGTTCTTTTAGTCATTGTATTGTCTTCTGTCTTTTTATTTTAGTCATTGTATTGTCTTCTGTCTTTTTCTTTTGGTCATTGTATTGTCTTCTGTCTTTTTCTTTTGGTCATTGTATTGTCTTCTGTTTTTTTCTTTTGGTCATTGTATTGTCTTCTGTCTATTTCTTTTGGTCATTGTATTATCTTCTGTCTTTTTCTTTTGGTCATTGTATTGTCTTCTGTCTTTTTCTTTTGGTCATTGCATTGTCTTCTGTCTTTTTCTTTTGGTCATTGTATTGTCCTCTGTCTTTTTCTTTTGTTCATTGTATTGTCTTCTGTTTTTTTCTTTTGGTCATTGTATTGTCTTCTGTCTTTTACTTTTGGTCATTGTATTGTCTTCTTTCTTTTTCTTTTGGTCATTGTATTGTCTTCTGTCTTTTTCTTTTGGTCATTGTATTGTCTTCTGTCTTTTTCTCTTGGTCATTGTATTGTTTTCTGTCTTTTTCTTTTAGTCATTGTATTGTTTTCTGTCTTCTGTCTTTTTCTTTTGGTCATTGTATTGTCTTCTGTCTTCTGTCTTTTTCTTTTGGTCATTGTATTGTCTTCTGTCTTTTTCTTTTGGTCATTGTATTGTCTCCTGTCTTTTTCTTTTGGTCATTGCATTGTCTTCTGTCTTTTTCTTTTGGTCATTGTATTGTCTTCTGTCTTTTTCTTTTGGTCATTGTATTGTCTTCTGTCTTTTGCTTTTGGTCATTGTATTGTCTTCTGTCTTCTGTCTTTTTCGCTTGGTCATTGTATTGTCTTCTGTCTTTTGCTTTTGGTCATTGTATTGTCTTCTGTCTTCTGTCTTTTTCTTTTTGTCATTGTATTGTCTTCTGTCTTCTGTCTTTTTTTTTTGTCATTGTATTGTCTTCTGCTTTTTTCTTTTGGTCATTGTATTGTCTTCTGTCTTTTTCTTTTGGTCATTGTATTGTCTTCTGTCTTTTTCTTTTGGTCATTGCATTGTCTTCTGTCTTTTTCTTTTAGTCATTGTATTGTCTTCTGTCTTCTGCTTTTTTCTTTTGGTCATTGTATTGTCTTCTGTCTTCTTTCTTTTTCTTTTGGTCATTGTATTGTCTTCTGTCTTCTTTCTTTTTCTTTTGGTCATTGCATTGTCTTCTGTCTTTTTCTTTTGGTCATTGCATTGTCTTCTGTGTTTTTCTTTTGGTCATTGTATTGTCTTCTGTCTTTTTCTTTTGGTCATTGTATTGTCCTCTGTCTTTTTCTATTGGTCATTGTATTGTCTTCTGTCTTTTACTTTTGGTCATTGTATTGTCTTCTGTCTTTTTCTTTTGGTCATTGTATTGTCTTCTGTCTTTTTCTTTTGGTCATTGTATTGTCTTCTGTCTTTTTCTCTTGGTCATTGTATTGTCTTATGACTTTTTCTTTTGGTCATTGTATTGTCTTCTGTCTTTTTCTTTTAGTCATTGTATTGTCTTCTGTCTTTTTCTTTTGGTTATTGTATTGTCCTCTGTCTTTTTCTTTTGGTCATTGTATTGTCTTCTGTCTTTTTCTTTTAGTCATTGTATTGTCTTCTGTCTTTTTCTTTTGGTTATTGTATTGTCCTCTGTCTTTTTCTTTTGGTCATTGAATTGTCTTCTGTCTATTTCGTTTGGTCATTGTATTATCTTCTGTCTTTTTCTTTTGGTCATTGTATTGTCTTCTGTCTTTTTCTTTTGGTCATTGTATTGTCTTCTGTCTTTTTCTTTTGGTCATTGTATTGTCTTCTGTCTTTTTCTTTTGGTCATTGTATTGTCTTCTGTCTTTTTCTCTTGGTCATTGTATTGTCTTCTGTCTTTTTCTTTTAGTCATTGTATTGTTTTCTGTCTTTTACTTTTGGTCATTGTATTGTCTTCTTTCTTTTTCTTTTGGTCATTGTATTGTCTTCTGTCTTTTTCTTTTGGTCATTGTATTGTCTTCTGTCTTTTTCTCTTGGTCATTGTATTGTCTTCTGTCTTTTTCTTTTAGTCATTGTATTGTTTTCTGTCTTCTGTCTTTTTCTTTTGGTCATTGTATTGTCTTCTGTCTTCTGTCTTTTTCTTTTGGTCATTGTATTGTCTTCTGTCTTTTTCTTTTGGTCATTGTATTGTCTCCTGTCTTTTTCTTTTGGTCATTGCATTGTCTTCTGTCTTTTTCTTTTGGTCATTGTATTGTCTTCTGTCTTTTTCTTTTGGTCATTGTATTGTCTTCTGTCTTTTGCTTTTGGTCATTGTATTGTCTTCTGTCTTCTGTCTTTTTCGTTTGGTCATTGTATTGTCTTCTGTCTTTTGCTTTTGGTCATTGTATTGTCTTCTGTCTTCTGTCTTTTTCTTTTTGTCATTGTATTGTCTTCTGTCTTCTGTCTTTTTTTTTGGTCATTGTATTGTCTTCTGCTTTTTTCTTTTGGTCATTGTATTGTCTTCTGTCTTTTTCTTTTGGTCATTGTATTGTCTTCTGTCTTTTTCTTTTGGTCATTGCATTGTCTTCTGTCTTTTTCTTTTAGTCATTGTATTGTCTTCTGTCTTCTGCTTTTTTCTTTTGGTCATTGTATTGTCTTCTGTCTTCTTTCTTTTTCTTTTGGTCATTGTATTGTCTTCTGTCTTCTTTCTTTTTCTTTTGGTCATTGCATTGTCTTCTGTCTTTTTCTTTTGGTCATTGCATTGTCTTCTGTGTTTTTCTTTTGGTCATTGTATTGTCTTCTGTCTTTTTCTTTTGGTCATTGTATTGTCCTCTGTCTTTTTCTATTGGTCATTGTATTGTCTTCTGTCTTTTACTTTTGGTCATTGTATTGTCTTCTGTCTTTTTCTTTTGGTCATTGTATTGTCTTCTGTCTTTTTCTTTTGGTCATTGTATTGTCTTCTGTCCTTTTCTCTTGGTCATTGTATTGTCTTCTGACTTTTTCTTTTGGTCATTGTATTGTCTTCTGTCTTTTTCTTTTAGTCATTGTATTGTCTTCTGTCTTTTTCTTTTGGTTATTGTATTGTCCTCTGTCTTTTTCTTTTGGTCATTGTATTGTCTTCTGTCTTTTTCTTTTAGTCATTGTATTGTCTTCTGTCTTTTTCTTTTGGTTATTGTATTGTCCTCTGTCTTTTTCTTTTGGTCATTGTATTGTCTTCTGTCTATTTCGTTTGGTCATTGTATTATCTTCTGTCTTTTTCTTTTGGTCATTGTATTGTCTTCTGTCTTTTTCTTTTGGTCATTGTATTGTCTTCTGTCTTTTTCTTTTGGTCATTGTATTGTCTTCTGTCTTTTTCTTTTGGTCATTGTATTGTCTTCTGTCTTTTTCTCTTGGTCATTGTATTGTCTTCTGTCTTTTTCTTTTAGTCATTGTATTGTTTTCTGTCTTCTGTCTTTTTCTTTTGGTCATTGTATTGTCTTCTGTCTTCTGTCTTTTTCTTTTGGTCATTGTATTGTCTTCTGTCTTTTTCTTTTGGTCATTGTATTGTCTCCTGTCTTTTTCTTTTGGTCATTGCATTGTCTTCTGTCTTTTTCTTTTGGTCATTGTATTGTCTTCTGTCTTTTTCTTTTGGTCATTGTATTGTCTTCTGTCTTTTGCTTTTGGTCATTGTATTGTCTTCTGTCTTCTGTCTTTTTCGTTTGGTCATTGTATTGTCTTCTGTCTTCTGTCTTTTGCTTTTGGTCATTGTATTGTCTTCTGTCTTGTGTCTTTTTCTTTTTGTCATTGTATTGTCTTCTGTCTTCTGTCTTTTTGTTTGGTCATTGTATTGTCTTCTGCTTTTTTCTTTTGGTCATTGTATTGTCTTCTGTCTTTTTCTTTTGGTCATTGTATTGTCTTCTGTCTTTTTCTTTTGGTCATTGCATTGTCTTCTGTCTTTTTCTTTTAGTCATTGTATTGTCTTCTGTCTTCTGCTTTTTTCTTTTGGTCATTGTATTGTCTTCTGTCTTCTTTCTTTTTCTTTTAGTCATTGTATTGTCTTCTGTCTTCTTTCTTTTTCTTTTGGTCATTGTATTGTTTTCTGTCTTTTTCTTTTGGTCATTGTATTGTCTTCTGTGTTTTTCTTTTGGTCATTGTATTGTCTTCTGTCTTTTTCTTTTGGTCATTGTATTGTCCTATGTCTTTTTCTTTTGGTCATTGTATTGTCTTCTGTCTTTTACTTTTGGTCATTGTATTGTCTTCTGTCTTTTTCTTTTGGTCATTGTATTGTCTTCTGTCTTTTTCTTTTGGTCATTGTATTGTCTTCTGTCTTTTTCTCTTGGTCATTGTATTGTCTTCTGTCTTTTTCTTTTGGTCATTGTATTGTCTTCTGTCTTTTTCTTTTGGTCATTGTATTGTCTTCTGTCTTTTTCTTTTAGTCATTGTATTGTCTTCTGTCTTTTTCTTTTGGTTATTGCATTGTCCTCTGTCTTTTTCTTTTGGTCATTGTATTGTCTTCTGTCTTTTTCTTTTTGTCATTGTATTGTCTTCTGTCTTTTTCTTTTGGTCATTGTATTGTCTTCTGTCTTCTGTCTTTTTCTTTTGGTCATTGTATTGTCTTCTGTCTTTTTCTTTTGGTCATTGTATTGTCCTCTGTCTTTTTCTTTTGGTCATTGCATTGTCTTCTGTCTTTTTCTTTTGGTCATTGTATTGTCTTCTTTCTTTTGGTCATTGTATTGTCTTCTGTCTTTTTCTTTTGGTCATTGTATTGTCTTCTGTCTTTTTCTTTTGGTCATTGTATTGTCTTCTGTTTTTTTCTTTTGGTCATTGTATTGTCTTCTGTCTTTTTCTTTTGGTCATTGTATTGTCTTCTGTCTTTTTCTTTTGGTCATTGTATTGTCCTCTGTCTTTTTCTTTTGGTCATTGTATTGTCTTCTGTCTTTTACCTTTGGTCATTGTATTGTCTTCTGTCTTTTTCTTTTGGTCATTGTATTGTCTTCTGTCTTTTTCTCTTGGTCATTGTATTGTCTTCTGTCTTTTTCTTTTGGTCATTGTATTGTCCTCTGTCTTTTTCTATTGGTCATTGTATTGTCTTCTGTCTTTTACTTTTGGTCATTGTATTGTCTTCTGTCTTTTTCTTTTGGTCATTGTATTGTCTTCTGTCTTTTTCTTTTGGTCATTGTATTGTCTTCTGTCTTTTTCTCTTGGTCATTGTATTGTCTTCTGACTTTTTCTTTTGGTCATTGTATTGTCTTCTGTCTTTTTCTTTTAGTCATTGTATTGTCTTCTGTCTTTTTCTTTTGGTTATTGTATTGTCCTCTGTCTTTTTCTTTTGGTCATTGTATTGTCTTCTGTCTTTTTCTTTTAGTCATTGTATTGTCTTCTGTCTTTTTCTTTTGGTTATTGTATTGTCCTCTGTCTTTTTCTTTTGGTCATTGTATTGTCTTCTGTCTATTTCGTTTGGTCATTGTATTATCTTCTGTCTTTTTCTTTTGGTCATTGTATTGTCTTCTGTCTTTTTCTTTTGGTCATTGTATTGTCTTCTTTCTTTTTCTTTTGGTCATTGTTTTGTCTTCTGTCTTTTTCTTTTGGTCATTGTATTGTCTTCTGTCTTTTTCTCTTGGTCATTGTATTGTCTTCTGTCTTTTTCTTTTAGTCATTGTATTGTTTTCTGTCTTCTGTCTTTTTCTTTTGGTCATTGTATTGTCTTCTGTCTTCTGTCTTTTTCTTTTGGTCATTGTATTGTCTTCTGTCTTTTTCTTTTGGTCATTGTATTGTCTCCTGTCTTTTTCTTTTGGTCATTGCATTGTCTTCTGTCTTTTTGTTTTGGTCATTGTATTGTCTTCTGTCTTTTTCTTTTGGTCATTGTATTGTCTTCTGTCTTTTGCTTTTGGTCATTGTATTGTCTTCTGTCTTCTGTCTTTTTCGTTTGGTCATTGTATTGTCTTCTGTCTTTTGCTTTTGGTCATTGTATTGTCTTCTGTCTTCTGTCTTTTTCTTTTTGTCATTGTATTGTCTTCTGTCTTCTGTCTTTTTTTTTGGTCATTGTATTGTCTTCTGCTTTTTTCTTTTGGTCATTGTATTGTCTTCTGTCTTTTTCTTTTGGTCATTGTATTGTCTTCTGTCTTTTTCTTTTGGTCATTGCATTGTCTTCTGTCTTTTTCTTTTAGTCATTGTATTGTCTTCTGTCTTCTGCTTTTTTCTTTTGGTCATTGTATTGTCTTCTGTCTTCTTTCTTTTTCTTTTGGTCATTGTATTGTCTTCTGTCTTCTTTCTTTTTCTTTTGGTCATTGCATTGTCTTCTGTGTTTTTCTTTTGGTCATTGTATTGTCTTCTGTCTTTTTCTTTTGGTCATTGTATTGTCCTCTGTCTTTTTCTATTGGTCATTGTATTGTCTTCTGTCTTTTACTTTTGGTCATTGTATTGTCTTCTGTCTTTTTCTTTTGGTCATTGTATTGTCTTCTGTCTTTTTCTTTTGGTCATTGTATTGTCTTCTGTCTTTTTCTCTTGGTCATTGTATTGTATTCTGACTTTTTCTTTTGGTCATTGTATTGTCTTCTGTCTTTTTCTTTTAGTCATTGTATTGTCTTCTGTCTTTTTCTTTTGGTTATTGTATTGTCCTCTGTCTTTTTCTTTTGGTCATTGTATTGTCTTCTGTCTTTTTCTTTTAGTCATTGTATTGTCTTCTGTCTTTTTCTTTTGGTTATTGTATTGTCCTCTGTCTTTTTCTTTTGGTCATTGTATTGTCTTCTGTCTATTTCGTTTGGTCATTGTATTATCTTCTGTCTTTTTCTTTTGGTCATTGTATTGTCTTCTGTCTTTTTCTTTTGGTCATTGTATTGTCTTCTGTCTTTTTCTTTTGGTCATTGTATTGTCTTCTGTCTTTTTCTTTTGGTCATTGTATTGTCTTCTGTCTTTTTCTCTTGGTCATTGTATTGTCTTCTGTCTTTTTCTTTTAGTCATTGTATTGTTTTCTGTCTTCTGTCTTTTTCTTTTGGTAATTGTATTGTCTTCTGTCTTCTGTCTTTTTCTTTTGGTCATTGTATTGTCTTCTGTCTTTTTCTTTTGGTCATTGTATTGTCTCCTGTCTTTTTCTTTTGGTCATTGCATTGTCTTCTGTCTTTTTCTTTTGGTCATTGTATTGTCTTCTGTCTTTTTCTTTTGGTCATTGTATTGTCTTCTGTCTTTTGCTTTTGGTCATTGTATTGTCTTCTGTCTTCTGTCTTTTTCGTTTGGTCATTGTATTGTCTTCTGTCTTCTGTCTTTTGCTTTTGGTCATTGTATTGTCTTCTGTCTTGTGTCTTTTTCTTTTTGTCATTGTATTGTCTTCTGTCTTCTGTCTTTTTTTTTGGTCATTGTATTGTCTTCTGCTTTTTTCTTTTGGTCATTGTATTGTCTTCTGTCTTTTTCTTTTGGTCATTGTATTGTCTTCTGTCTTTTTCTTTTGGTCATTGCATTGTCTTCTGTCTTTTTCTTTTGGTCATTGTATTGTCTTCTGTCTTCTGCTTTTTTCTTTTGGTCATTGTATTGTCTTCTGTCTTCTTTCTTTTTCTTTTAGTCATTGTATTGTCTTCTGTCTTCTTTCTTTTTCTTTTGGTCATTGTATTGTCTTCTGTCTTTTTCTTTTGGTCATTGTATTGTCTTCTGTGTTTTTCTTTTGGTCATTGTATTGTCTTCTGTCTTTTTCTTTTGGTCATTGTATTGTCCTATGTCTTTTTCTTTTGGTCATTGTATTGTCTTCTGTCTTTTACTTTTGGTCATTGTATTGTCTTCTGTCTTTTTCTTTTGGTCATTGTATTGTCTTCTGTCTTTTTCTTTTGGTCATTGTATTGTCTTCTGTCTTTTTCTCTTGGTCATTGTATTGTCTTCTGTCTTTTTCTTTTGGTCATTGTATTGTCTTCTGTCTTTTTCTTTTGGTCATTGTATTGTCTTCTGTCTTTTTCTTTTGGTCATTGTATTGTCTTCTGTCTTCTGTCTTTTTCTTTTGGTCATTGTATTGTCTTCTGTCTTTTTCTTTTGGTCATTGTATTGTCCTCTGTCTTTTTCTTTTGGTCATTGCATTGTCTTCTGTCTTTTTCTTTTGGTCATTGTATTGTCTTCTTTCTTTTGGTCATTGTATTGTCTTCTGTCTTTTTCTTTTGGTCATTGTATTGTCTTCTGTCTTTTTCTTTTGGTCATTGTATTGTCTTCTGTCTTTTTCTTTTGGTCATTGTATTGTCTTCTGTCTTTTTCTTTTGGTCATTGTATTGTCTTCTGTCTTTTTCTTTTGGTCATTGTATTGTCCTCTGTCTTTTTCTTTTGGTCATTGTATTGTCTTCTGTCTTTTACTTTTGGTCATTGTATGGTCTTCTGTCTTTTTCTTTTGGTCATTGTATTGTCCTCTGTCTTTTTCTTTTGGTCATTGTATTGTCTTCTGTCTTTTTATTTTAGTCATTGTATTGTCTTCTGTCTTTTTCTTTTGGTCATTGTATTGTCTTCTGTCTTTTTCTTTTGGTCATTGTATTGTCTTCTGTTTTTTTCTTTTGGTCATTGTATTGTCTTCTGTCTATTTCTTTTGGTCAGTGTATTATCTTCTGTCTTTTTCTTTTGGTCATTGTATTGTCTTCTGTCTTTTTCTTTTGGTCATTGTATTGTCCTCTGTCTTTTTCCTTTGGTCATTGCATTGTCCTCTGTCTTTTTCTTTTGGTCATTGTATTGTCTTCTGTCTTTTACTTTTGGTCATTGTATTGTCTTCTTTCTTTTTCTTTTGGTCATTGTATTGTCTTCTGTCTTTTTCTATTGGTCATTGTATTGTCTTCTGTCTTTTTCTCTTGGTCATTGTATTGTCTTCTGTCTTTTTCTTTTAGTCATTGTATTGTTTTCTGTCTTCTGTCTTTTTCTTTTGGTCATTGTATTGTCTTCTGTCTTCTGTCTTTTTCTTTTGGTCATTGTATTGTCTTCTGTCTTTTTCTTTTGGTCATTGTATTGTCTCCTGTCTTTTTCTTTTGGTCATTGCATTGTCTTCTGTCTTTTTCTTTTGGTCATTGTATTGTCTTCTGTCTTTTTCTTTTGGTCATTGTATTGTCTTCTGTCTTTTGCTTTTGGTCATTGTATTGTCTTCTGTCTTCTGTCTTTTTCGTTTGGTCATTGTATTGTCTTCTGTCTTTTGCTTTTGGTCATTGTATTGTCTTCTGTCTTCTGTCTTTTTCTTTTTGTCATTGTATTGTCTTCTGTCTTCTGTCTTTTTTTTTTGGTCATTGTATTGTCTTCTGCTTTTTTCTTTTGGTCATTGTATTGTCTTCTGTCTTTTTCTTTTGGTCATTGTATTGTCTTCTGTCTTTTTCTTTTGGTCATTGCATTGTCTTCTGTCTTTTTCTTTTAGTCATTGTATTGTCTTCTGTCTTCTGCTTTTTTCTTTTGGTCATTGTATTGTCTTCTGTCTTCTTTCTTTTTCCTTTGGTCATTGTATTGTCTTCTGTCTTCTTTCTTTTTCTTTTGGTCATTGCATTGTCTTCTGTCTTTTTCTTTTGGTCATTGCATTGTCTTCTGTGTTTTTCTTTTGGTCATTGTATTGTCTTCTGTCTTTTTCTTTTGGTCATTGTATTGTCCTCTGTCTTTTTCTATTGGTCATTGTATTGTCTTCTGTCTTTTACTTTTGGTCATTGTATTGTCTTCTGTCTTTTTCTTTTGGTCATTGTATTGTCTTCTGTCTTTTTCTTTTGGTCATTGTATTGTCTTCTGTCTTTTTCTCTTGGTCATTGTATTGTCTTCTGTCTTTTTCTTTTGGTCATTGTATTGTCTTCTGACTTTTTCTGTTGGTCATTGTATTGTCTTCTGTCTTTTTCTTTTAGTCATTGTATTGTCTTCTGTCTTTTTCTTTTGGTTATTGTATTGTCCTCTGTCTTTTTCTTTTGGTCATTGTATTGTCTTCTGTCTTTTTCTTTTAGTCATTGTATTGTCTTCTGTCTTTTTCTTTTGGTTATTGTATTGTCCTCTGTCTTTTTCTTTTGGTCATTGTATTGTCTTCTGTCTATTTCGTTTGGTCATTGTATTATCTTCTGTATTTTTCTTTTGGTCATTGTATTGTCTTCTGTCTTTTTCTTTTGGTCATTGTATTGTCTTCTGTCTTTTTCTTTTGGTCATTGTATTGTCCTCTGTCTTTTTCTTTTGGTCATTGTATTGTCCTCTGTCTTTTTCTTTTGGTCATTGTATTGTCTTCTGTCTTTTACTTTTGGTCATTGTATTGTCTTCTGTTTTTTTCTTTTGGTCATTGTATTGTCTTCTGTCTTTTTCTTTTAGTCATTGTATTGTCTTCTGTCTTTTTCTCTTGGTCATTGTATTGTCTTCTGTTTTTTTCTTTTGGTCATTGTATTGTCTTCTGTCTTTTTCTTTTGGTCATTGCATTGTCTTCTGTCTTTTTCTTTTAGTCATTGTATTGTTTTCTGTCTTCTGTCTTTTTCTTTTGGTCATTGTATTGTCTTCTGTCTTCTGTCTTTTTCTTTTGGTCATTGTATTGTCTTCTGTCTTTTTCTTTTGGTCATTGTATTGTCTCCTATCTTTTTCTTTTGGTCATTGCATTGTCTTCTGTCTTTTTCTTTTGGTCATTGTATTGTCTTCTGTCTTTTTCTTTTGGTCATTGTATTGTCTTCTGTCTTTTGCTTTCGGTCATTGTATTGTCTTCTGTCTTCTCTCTTTTTCTTTTGGTCATTGTATTGTCTTCTGTCTTCTGTCTTTTGCTTTTGGTCATTGTATTGTCTTCTGTCTTCTGTCTTTTTCTTTTTGTCATTGTATTGTCTTCTGTCTTCTGTCTTTTTCTTTTGGTCATTGTATTGTCTTCTGCTTTTTTCTTTTGGTCATTGTATTGTCTCCTGTCTTTTTCATTTGGTCATTGTATTGTCTTCTGTCTTTTTCTTTTGGTCATTGCAATGTCTTCTGTCTTTTTCTTTTAGTCATTGTATTGTCTTCTGTCTTCTGCTTTTTTCTTTTGGTCATTGTATTGTCTTCTGTCTTCATTCTTTTTCTTTTGGTCATTGTATTGTCTTCTGTCTTCTTTCTTTTTCTTTTGGTCATTGTATTGTCTTCTGTCTTTTTCTTTTGGTCATTGTATTGTCCTCTGTCTTTTTCTTTTTGTCATTGTATTGTCTTCTGTCTTTTTCTTTTGGTCATTGTATTGTCTTCTGTCTTTTTCTTTTGGTCATTGTATTGTCTTCTGTCTTTTTCTTTTGGTCATTGTATTGTCCTCTGTCTTTTTTTTGGGTCATTGTATTGTCTTCTGTCTTTTTATTTTGGTCATTGTATTGTCTTCTGTCTTTTTCTTTTGGTCATTGTATTGTCTTCTGTCTTTTGCTTTTGGTCATTGTATTGTCTTCTGTCTTCTGTCTTTTTCGTTTGGTCATTGTATTGTCTTCTGTCTTTTGCTTTTGGTCATTGTATTGTCTTCTGTCTTCTGTCTTTTTCTTTTTGTCATTGTATTGTCTTCTGTCTTCTGTCTTTTTTTTTTGGTCATTGTATTGTCTTCTGCTTTTTTCTTTTGGTCATTGTATTGTCTTCTGTCTTTTTCTTTTGGTCATTGTATTGTCTTCTGTCTTTTTCTTTTGGTCATTGCATTGTCTTCTGTCTTTTTCTTTTAGTCATTGTATTGTCTTCTGTCTTCTGCTTTTTTCTTTTGGTCATTGTATTGTCTTCTGTCTTCTTTCTTTTTCTTTTGGTCATTGTATTGTCTTCTGTTTTCTTTCTTTTTCTTTTGGTCATTGCATTGTCTTCTGTCTTTTTCTTTTGGTCATTGCATTGTCTTCTGTGTTTTTCTTTTGGTCATTGTATTGTCTTCTGTCTTTTTCTTTTGGTCATTGTATTGTCCTCTGTCTTTTTCTATTGGTCATTGTATTGTCTTCTGTCTTTTACTTTTGGTCATTGTATTGTCTTCTGTCTTTTTCTTTTGGTCATTGTATTGTCTTCTGTCTTTTTCTTTTGGTCATTGTATTGTCTTCTGTCTTTTTCTCTTGGTCATTGTATTGTCTTCTGTCTTTTTCTTTTGGTCATTGTATTGTCTTCTGACTTTTTCTGTTGGTCATTGTATTGTCTTCTGTCTTTTTCTTTTAGTCATTGTATTGTCTTCTGTCTTTTTCTTTTGGTTATTGTATTGTCCTCTGTCTTTTTCTTTTGGTCATTGTATTGTCTTCTGTCTTTTTCTTTTAGTCATTGTATTGTCTTCTGTCTTTTTCTTTTGGTTATTGTATTGTCTTCTGTCTTTTTCTTTTGGTCATTGTATTGTCTTCTGTCTATTTCGTTTGGTCATTGTATTATCTTCTGTCTTTTTCTTTTGGTCATTGTATTGTCTTCTGTCTTTTTCTTTTGGTCATTGTATTGTCTTCTGTCTTTTTCTTTTGGTCATTGTATTGTCCTCTGTCTTTTTCTTTTGGTCATTGTATTGTCCTCTGTCTTTTTCTTTTGGTCATTGTATTGTCTTCTGTCTTTTACTTTTGGTCATTGTATTGTCTTCTGTTTTTTTCTTTTGGTCATTGTATTGTCTTCTGTCTTTTTCTTTTAGTCATTGTATTGTCTTCTGTCTTTTTCTCTTGGTCATTGTATTGTCTTCTGTTTTTTTCTTTTGGTCATTGTATTGTCTTCTGTCTTTTTCTTTTGGTCATTGCATTGTCTTCTGTCTTTTTCTTTTAGTCATTGTATTGTTTTCTGTCTTCTGTCTTTTTCTTTTGGTCATTGTATTGTCTTCTGTCTTCTGTCTTTTTCTTTTGGTCATTGTATTGTCTTCTGTCTTTTTCTTTTGGTCATTGTATTGTCTCCTATCTTTTTCTTTTGGTCATTGCATTGTCTTCTGTCTTTTTCTTTTGGTCATTGTATTGTCTTCTGTCTTTTTCTTTTGGTCATTGTATTGTCTTCTGTCTTTTGCTTTCGGTCATTGTATTTTCTTCTGTCTTCTCTCTTTTTCTTTTGGTCATTGTATTGTCTTCTGTCTTCTGTCTTTTGCTTTTGGTCATTGTATTGTCTTCTGTCTTCTGTCTTTTTCTTTTTGTCATTGTATTGTCTTCTGTCTTCTGTCTTTTTCTTTTGGTCATTGTATTGTCTTCTGCTTTTTTCTTTTGGTCATTGTATTGTCTCCTGTCTTTTTCATTTGGTCATTGTATTGTCTTCTGTCTTTTTCTTTTGGTCATTGCAATGTCTTCTGTCTTTTTCTTTTTGTCATTGTATTGTCTTCTGTCTTCTGCTTTTTTCTTTTGGTCATTGTATTGTCTTCTGTCTTCTTTCTTTTTCTTTTGGTCATTGTATTGTCTTCTGTCTTCTTTCTTTTTCTTTTGGTCATTGTATTGTCTTCTGTCTTTTTCTTTTGGTCATTGTATTGTCCTCTGTCTTTTTCTTTTTGTCATTGTATTGTCTTCTGTCTTTTTCTTTTGGTCATTGTATTGTCTTCTGTCTTTTTCTTTTGGTCATTGTATTGTCTTCTGTCTTTTTCTTTTGGTCATTGTATTGTCCTCTGTCTTTTTTTTGGGTCATTGTATTGTCTTCTGTCTTTTTATTTTGGTCATTGTATTGTCTTCTGTCTTTTTCTTTTGGTCATTGTATTGTCTTCTGTCTTTTTCTTTTGGTCATTGTATTGTCTTCTTTCTTTTGGTCATTGTATTGTCTTCTGTCTTTTTCTTTTGGTCATTGTATTGTCTTCTGTCTTTTTTTTTTAGTCATTGTATTGTCTTCTGTCTTTTTCTTTTGATCATTGTATTGTCCTCTGTCTTTTTCTTTTGGTCATTGCATTGTCTTCTGTTTTTTTCTTTTGGTCATTGTATTGTCTTCTGTCTTTTACTTTTGGTCATTGTATTGTCTTCCGTCTTTTTCTTTTGGTCATTGTATTGTCTTCTGTCTTTTTCTTTTGGTCATTGTATTGTCTTCTGTCTTTTTCTCTTGGTCATTGTATTGTCTTCTGTCTTTTTCTTTTGGTCATTGTATTGTCTTCTGTCTTTTTCTTTTGGTCATTGCATTGTCTTCTGGCTTTTTCTTTTAGTCATTGTATTGTTTTCTGTCTTCTGTCTTTTTCTTTTGGTCATTGTATTGTCTTCTGTCTTCTGTCTTTTTCTTTTGGTCATTGTATTGTCTTCTGTCTTTTTCTTTTGGTCATTGCATTGTCTCCTGTCTTTTTCTTTTGGTCATTGCATTGTCTTCTGTCTTTTACTTTTGGTCATTGTATTGTCTTCTGTCTTTTTCCTTTGGTCATTGTATTGTCTTCTGTCTTTTGCTTTTGGTCTTTGTATTGTCTTCTGTCTTTTGCTTTTGGTCATTGTATTGTCTTCTGTCTTTTTCTTTAGGTCATTGTATTGTCTTCTTTCTTTTGCTTTTGGTCATTGTATTGTCTTCTGTCTTTTTCTTTTGGTCATTGTATTGTCTTCTGTCTTTTTCTCTTGGTCATTGTATTGTCTTCTGTCTTTTTCTTTTGGTCATTGTATTGTCTTCTGTCTTTTTCTTTTGGTCATTGCATTGTCTTCTGGCTTTTTCTTTTAGTCATTGTATTGTTTTCTGTCTTCTGTCTTTTTCTTTTGGTCATTGTATTGTCTTCTGTCTTCTGTCTTTTTCTTTTGGTCATTGTATTGTCTTCTGTCTTTTTCTTTTGGTCATTGCATTGTCTCCTGTCTTTTTCTTTTGGTCATTGCATTGTCTTCTGTCTTTTACTTTTGGTCATTGTATTGTCTTCTGTCTTTTTCTTTTGGTCATTGTATTGTCTTCTGTCTTTTGCTTTTGGTCTTTGTATTGTCTTCTGTCTTTTGCTTTTGGTCATTGTATTGTCTTCTGTCTTTTTCTTTTGGTCATTGTATTGTCTTCTTTCTTTTGCTTTTGGTCATTGTATTGTCTTCTGTCTTTTTCTTTTGGTCATTGTATTGTCTTCTGTTTTTTTCTTTTGGTCACTGTATTGTCTTCTGTCTTTTTCTTTTGGTCATTGTATTGTCTTCTGTCTTTTCCTTTTGGTCATTGTATTGTCTTCTGTCTTTTTCTTTTGGTCATTGTATTGTCTTCTGTCTTTTTCTTTTGGTCATTGTATTGTCTTCTGTCTTTTACTTTTGGTCATTGTATTGTCTTCTGTCTTTTCCTTTTGGTCATTGTATTGTCTTCTGTCTTTTTCTTTTGGTCATTGTATTGTCCTCTGTCTTTTTCTTTTGGTCATTGTATTGTCTTCTGTCTTTTTCTTTTGGTCATTGTATTGTCTTCTGTCTTTTTCTTTTGGTCATTGTATTGTCCTCTGTCTTTTACTTTTGGTCATTGCATTGTCCTCTGTCTTTTTCTTTTGGTCATTGTATTGTCTTCTGTCTTTTTCTTTTGGTCATTGTATTGTCTTCTGTCTTTTTCTTTTGGTCATTGTATTGTCCTCTGTCTTTTTCTTTTGGTCATTGTATTGTCTTCTGTCTTTTTCTTTTGGACATTGTATTGTCTTCTGTCTTTTTCTTTTGGTCATTGTATTGTCTTCTGTCTTTTTCTTTTGGTCATTGTATTGTCTTCTGTCTTCTGTCTTTTTCTTTTGGTCATTGTATTGTCCTCTGTCTTTTTCTTTTTGTCATTGTATTGTCTTCTGTCTTTTTCTTTTGGTCATTGTATTGTCTTCTGTCTTTTTCTTTTGGTCATTGTATTGTCTTCTGTCTTTTTCTTTTGGTCATTGTATTGTCCTCTGTCTTTTTTTTGGGTCATTGTATTGTCTTCTGTCTTTTTATTTTGGTCATTGTATTGTCTTCTGTCTTTTTCTTTTGGTCATTGTATTGTCTTCTGTCTTTTTCTTTTGGTCATTGTATTGTCTTCTTTCTTTTGGTCATTGTATTGTCTTCTGTCTTTTTCTTTTGGTCATTGTATTGTCTTCTGTCTTTTTTTTTTAGTCATTGTATTGTCTTCTGTCTTTTTCTTTTGATCATTGTATTGTCCTCTGTCTTTTTCTTTTGGTCATTGTATTGTCTTCTGTTTTTTTCTTTTGGTCATTGTATTGTCTTCTGTCTTTTACTTTTGGTCATTGTATTGTCTTCTGTCTTTTTCTTTTGGTCATTGTATTGTCTTCTGTCTTTTTCTTTTGGTCATTGTATTGTCTTCTGTCTTTTTCTCTTGGTCATTTTATTGTCTTCTGTCTTTTTCTTTTGGTCATTGTATTGTCTTCTGTCTTTTTCTTTTGGTCATTGCATTGTCTTCTGGCTTTTTCTTTTAGTCATTGTATTGTTTTCTGTCTTCTGTCTTTTTCTTTTGGTCATTGTATTGTCTTCTGTCTTCTGTCTTTTTCTTTTGGTCATTGTATTGTCTTCTGTCTTTTTCTTTTGGTCATTGCATTGTCTCCTGTCTTTTTCTTTTGGTCATTGCATTGTCTTCTGTCTTTTACTTTTGGTCATTGTATTGTCTTCTGTCTTTTTCTTTTGGTCATTGTATTGTCTTCTGTCTTTTGCTTTTGGTCTTTGTATTGTCTTCTGTCTTTTGCTTTTGGTCATTGTATTGTCTTCTGTCTTTTTCTTTTGGTCATTGTATTGTCTTCTTTCTTTTGCTTTTGGTCATTGTATTGTCTTCTGTCTTTTTCTTTTGGTCATTGTATTGTCTTCTGTCTTTTTCTCTTGGTCATTGTATTGTCTTCTGTCTTTTTCTTTTGGTCATTGTATTGTCTTCTGTCTTTTTCTTTTGGTCATTGCATTGTCTTCTGGCTTTTTCTTTTAGTCATTGTATTGTTTTCTGTCTTCTGTCTTTTTCTTTTGGTCATTGTATTGTCTTCTGTCTTCTGTCTTTTTCTTTTGGTCATTGTATTGTCTTCTGTCTTTTTCTTTTGGTCATTGCATTGTCTCCTGTCTTTTTCTTTTGGTCATTGCATTGTCTTCTGTCTTTTACTTTTGGTCATTGTATTGTCTTCTGTCTTTTTCTTTTGGTCATTGTATTGTCTTCTGTCTTTTGCTTTTGGTCTTTGTATTGTCTTCTGTCTTTTGCTTTTGGTCATTGTATTGTCTTCTGTCTTTTTCTTTTGGTCATTGTATTGTCTTCTTTCTTTTGCTTTTGGTCATTGTATTGTCTTCTGTCTTTTTCTTTTGGTCATTGTATTGTCTTCTGTTTTTTTCTTTTGGTCACTGTATTGTCTTCTGTCTTTTTCTTTTGGTCATTGTATTGTCTTCTGTCTTTTCCTTTTGGTCATTGTATTGTCTTCTGTCTTTTTCTTTTGGTCATTGTATTGTCTTCTGTCTTTTTCTTTTGGTCATTGTATTGTCTTCTGTCTTTTACTTTTGGTCATTGTATTGTCTTCTGTCTTTTCCTTTTGGTCATTGTATTGTCTTCTGTCTTTTTCTTTTGGTCATTGTATTGTCCTCTGTCTTTTTCTTTTGGTCATTGTATTGTCTTCTGTCTTTTTCTTTTGGTCATTGTATTGTCTTCTGTCTTTTTCTTTTGGTCATTGTATTGTCCTCTGTCTTTTACTTTTGGTCATTGCATTGTCCTCTGTCTTTTTCTTTTGGTCATTGTATTGTCTTCTGTCTTTTTCTTTTGGTCATTGTATTGTCTTCTGTCTTTTTCTTTTGGTCATTGTATTGTCCTCTGTCTTTTTCTTTTTGTCATTGTATTGTCTTCTGTCTTTTTCTTTTGGACATTGTATTGTCTTCTGTCTTTTTCTTTTGGTCATTGTATTGTCTTCTGTCTTTTTCTTTTGGTCATTGTATTGTCTTCTGTCTTCTGTCTTTTTCTTTTGGTCATTGTATTGTCTTCTGTCTTTTTCTTTTGGTCATTGTATTGTCTTCTGTCTTCTGTCTTTTTCTTTTGGTCATTGTATTGTCTTCTGTCTTTTTCTTTTGGTCATTGTATTGTCTTCTGTCTTTTTCTTTTGGTCATTGCATTGTCTTCTGTCTTTTTCTTTTGGTCATTGTATTGTCTTCTGTCTTTTTCTTTTGGTCATTGTATTGTCCTCTGGCTTTTTCGTTTGGTCATTGTATTGTCTTCTGTCTTTTTCTTTTGGTCATTGTATTGTCTTCTGTCTTTTTCTTTTGGTCATTGTATTGTCTTCTGTCTTTTTCTCATGGTCATTGTATTGTCTTCTGTCTTTTTCTTTTGGTCATTGTATTGTCTTCTGTCTTTTTCTTTTGGTCATTGTATTGTCTTCTGTCTTTTTCTTTTAGTCATTGTATTGTCTTCTGTCTTTTTCTTTTGGTCATTGTATTGTCTTCTGTCTTTTTCTCTTGGTCATTGTATTGTCTTCTGTCTTTTTCTTTTGGTCATTGTATTGTCTTCTGTCTTTTTCTTTTGGTCATTGCATTGTCTTCTGGCTTTTTCTTTTAGTCATTGTATTGTTTTCTGTCTTCTGTCTTTTTCTTTTGGTCATTGTATTGTCTTCTGTCTTCTGTCTTTTTCTTTTGGTCATTGTATTGTCTTCTGTCTTTTTCTTTTGGTCATTGCATTGTCTCCTGTCTTTTTCTTTTGGTCATTGCATTGTCTTCTGTCTTTTACTTTTGGTCATTGTATTGTCTTCTGTCTTTTTCTTTTGGTCATTGTATTGTCTTCTGTCTTTTGCTTTTGGTCTTTGTATTGTCTTCTGTCTTTTGCTTTTGGTCATTGTATTGTCTTCTGTCTTTTTCTTTTGGTCATTGTATTGTCTTCTTTCTTTTGCTTTTGGTCATTGTATTGTCTTCTGTCTTTTTCTTTTGGTCATTGTATTGTCTTCTGTTTTTTTCTTTTGGTCACTGTATTGTCTTCTGTCTTTTTCTTTTGGTCATTGTATTGTCTTCTGTCTTTTCCTTTTGGTCATTGTATTGTCTTCTGTCTTTTTCTTTTGGTCATTGTATTGTCTTCTGTCTTTTTCTTTTGGTCATTGTATTGTCTTCTGTCTTTTACTTTTGGTCATTGTATTGTCTTCTGTCTTTTCCTTTTGGTCATTGTATTGTCTTCTGTCTTTTTCTTTTGGTCATTGTATTGTCCTCTGTCTTTTTCTTTTGGTCATTGTATTGTCTTCTGTCTTTTTCTTTTGGTCATTGTATTGTCTTCTGTCTTTTTCTTTTGGTCATTGTATTGTCCTCTGTCTTTTACTTTTGGTCATTGCATTGTCCTCTGTCTTTTTCTTTTGGTCATTGTATTGTCTTCTGTCTTTTTCTTTTGGTCATTGTATTGTCTTCTGTCTTTTTCTTTTGGTCATTGTATTGTCCTCTGTCTTTTTCTTTTTGTCATTGTATTGTCTTCTGTCTTTTTCTTTTGGACATTGTATTGTCTTCTGTCTTTTTCTTTTGGTCATTGTATTGTCTTCTGTCTTTTTCTTTTGGTCATTGTATTGTCTTCTGTCTTCTGTCTTTTTCTTTTGGTCATTGTATTGTCTTCTGTCTTTTTCTTTTGGTCATTGTATTGTCTTCTGTCTTCTGTCTTTTTCTTTTGGTCATTGTATTGTCTTCTGTCTTTTTCTTTTGGTCATTGTATTGTCTTCTGTCTTTTTCTTTTGGTCATTGCATTGTCTTCTGTCTTTTTCTTTTGGTCATTGTATTGTCTTCTGTCTTTTTCTTTTGGTCATTGTATTGTCCTCTGGCTTTTTCGTTTGGTCATTGTATTGTCTTCTGTCTTTTTCTTTTGGTCATTGTATTGTCTTCTGTCTTTTTCTTTTGGTCATTGTATTGTCTTCTGTCTTTTTCTCATGGTCATTGTATTGTCTTCTGTCTTTTTCTTTTGGTCATTGTATTGTCTTCTGTCTTTTTCTTTTGGTCATTGTATTGTCTTCTGTCTTTTTCTTTTAGTCATTGTATTGTCTTCTGTCTTTTTCTTTTGGTCATTGTATTGTCCTCTGTCTTTTTCTTTTGGTCATTGTATTGTCTTCTGTTTTTTTCTTTTGGTCATTGTATTGTCTTCTGTCTATTTCTTTTGGTCATTGTATTATCTTCTTTCTTTTTCTTTTGGTCATTGTATTGTCTTCTGTCTTTTTCTTTTGGTCATTGTATTGTCTTCTGTCTTTTTCTTTTGGTCTTTGTATTGTCCTCTGTCTTTTTCTTTTGGTCATTGTATTGTCTTCTGTCTTTTACTTTTGGTCATTGTATTGTCTTCTGTCTTTTTCTTTTGGTCATTGTATTGTCTTCTGTCTTTTTCTTTTGGTCATTGTATTGTCTTCTGTCTTTTTCTTTTGGTCATTGTATTGTCTTCTGTCTTTTTCTTTTGGTCTTTGTATTGTCCTCTGTCTTTTTCTTTTGGTCATTGTATTGTCTTCTGTCTTTTACTTTTGGTCATTGTATTGTCTTCTGTCTTTTTCTTTTGGTCATTGTATTGTCTTCTGTCTTTTTCTTTTGGTCATTGTATTGTCTTCTGTCTTTTTCTCTTGGTCATTGTATTGTCTTCTTTCTTTTGGTCATTGTATTGTCTTCTGTCTTTTTCTTTTGGTCATTGCATTGTCTTCTGTCTTTTTCTTTTAGTCATTGTATTGTTCTCTGTCTTCTGTCTTTTTCTTTTGGTCATTGTATTGTCTTCTGTCTTCTGTCTTTTTCTTTTGGTCATTGTATTGTCTTCTGTCTTTTTCATTTGGTCATTGTATTGTCTCCTGTCTTTTTCTTTTGGTCATTGCATTGTCTTCTGTCTTTTTCATTTGGTCATTGTATTGTCTTCTGTCTTTTTATTTTGGTCATTGTATTGTCTTCTGTCTTTTTATTTTGGTCATTGTATTGTCTTCTGTCTTCTGTCTTTTGCTTTTGGTCATTGTATTGTCTTCTGTCTTCTGTGTTTTTCTTTTTGTCATTGTATTGTCTTCTGTCTTCTGTCTTTTTCTTTTGGTCATTGTATTGTCTTCTGCTTTTTTCTTTTGGTCATTGTATTGTCTTCTGTCTTTTTCTTTTGGTCATTGTATTGTCTTCTGTCTTTTTCTTTTGGTCATTGTATTGTCTTCTGTCTTCTGCTTTTTTCTTTTGGACATGGTATTGTCTGCTGTCTTCTTTCTTTTAGTCATTGTATTGTTTTCTGTCTTCTGTCTTTTTCTTTTGGTCATTGTATTGTCTTCTGTCTTCTGTCTTTTTCTTTTGGTCATTGTATTGTCTTCTGTCTTTTTCTTTTGGTCATTGTATTGTCTCCTGTCTTTTTCTTTTGGTCATTGCATTGTCTTCTGTCTTTTTCTTTTGGTCATTGTATTGTCTTCTGTCTTTTTCTTTTGGTCATTGTATTGTCTTCTGTCTTTTGCTTTTGGTCATTGTATTGTCTTCTGTCTTCTGTCTTTTTCGTTTGGTCATTGTATTGTCTTCTGTCTTTTGCTTTTGGTCATTGTATTGTCTTCTGTCTTCTGTCTTTTTCTTTTTGTCATTGTATTGTCTTCTGTCTTCTGTCTTTTTTTTTGGTCATTGTATTGTCTTCTGCTTTTTTCTTTTGGTCATTGTATTGTCTTCTGTCTTTTTCTTTTGGTCATTGTATTGTCTTCTGTCTTTTTCTTTTGGTCATTGCATTGTCTTCTGTCTTTTTCTTTTAGTCATTGTATTGTCTTCTGTCTTCTGCTTTTTTCTTTTGGTCATTGTATTGTCTTCTGTCTTCTTTCTTTTTCTTTTGGTCATTGTATTGTCTTCTGTCTTCTTTCTTTTTCTTTTGGTCATTGCATTGTCTTCTGTCTTTTTCTTTTGGTCATTGCATTGTCTTCTGTGTTTTTCTTTTGGTCATTGTATTGTCTTCTGTCTTTTTCTTTTGGTCATTGTATTGTCCTCTGTCTTTTTCTATTGGTCATTGTATTGTCTTCTGTCTTTTACTTTTGGTCATTGTATTGTCTTCTGTCTTTTTCTTTTGGTCATTGTATTGTCTTCTGTCTTTTTCTTTTGGTCATTGTATTGTCTTCTGTCTTTTTCTCTTGGTCATTGTATTGTCTTCTGTCTTTTTCTTTTGGTCATTGTATTGTCTTCTGACTTTTTCTTTTGGTCATTGTATTGTCTTCTGTCTTTTTCTTTTAGTCATTGTATTGTCTTCTGTCTTTTTCTTTTGGTTATTGTATTGTCCTCTGTCTTTTTCTTTTGGTCATTGTATTGTCTTCTGTCTTTTTCTTTTAGTCATTGTATTGTCTTCTGTCTTTTTCTTTTGGTTATTGTATTGTCCTCTGTCTTTTTCTTTTGGTCATTGTATTGTCTTCTGTCTATTTCGTTTGGTCATTGTATTATCTTCTGTCTTTTTCTTTTGGTCATTGTATTGTCTTCTGTCTTTTTCTTTTGGTCATTGTATTGTCTTCTGTCTTTTTCATTTGGTCATTGTATTGTCCTCTGTCTTTTTCTTTTGGTCATTGTATTGTCCTCTGTCTTTTTCTTTTGGTCATTGTATTGTCTTCTGTCTTTTACTTTTGGTCATTGTATTGTCTTCTGTTTTTTTCTTTTGGTGATTGTATTGTCTTCTGTCTTTTTCTTTTAGTCATTGTATTGTCTTCTGTCTTTTTCTCTTGGTCATGGTATTGTCTTCTGTTTTTTTCTTTTGGTCATTGTATTGTCTTCTGTCTTTTTCTTTTGGTCATTGCATTGTCTTCTGTCTTTTTCTTTTAGTCATTGTATTGTTTTCTGTCTTCTGTCTTTTTCTTTTGGTCATTGTATTGTCTTCTGTCTTCTGTCTTTTTCTTTTGGTCATTGTATTGTCTTCTGTCTTTTTCTTTTGGTCATTGTATTGTCTCCTATCTTTTTCTTTTGGTCATTGCATTGTCTTCTGTCTTTTTCTTTTGGTCATTGTATTGTCTTCTCTCTTTTTCTTTTGGTCATTGTATTGTCTTCTGTCTTCTGTCTTTTGCTTTTGGTCATTGTATTGTCTTCTGTCTTCTGTCTTTTTCTTTTTGTCATTGTATTGTCTTCTGTCTTCTGTCTTTTTCTTTTGGTCATTGTATTGTCTTCTGCTTTTTTCTTTTGGTCATTGTATTGTCTCCTGTCTTTTTCATTTGGTCATTGTATTGTCTTCTGTCTTTTTCTTTTGGTCATTGCAATGTCTTCTGTCTTTTTCTTTTAGTCATTGTATTGTCTTCTGTCTTCTGCTTTTTTCTTTTGGTCATTGTATTGTCTTCTGTCTTCTTTCTTTTTCTTTTGGTCATTGTATTGTCTTCTGTCTTCTTTCTTTTTCTTTTGGTCATTGTATTGTCTTCTGTCTTTTTCTTTTGGTCATTGTATTGTCCTCTGTCTTTTTCTTTTTGTCATTGTATTGTCTTCTGTCTTTTTCTTTTGGTCATTGTATTGTCTTCTGTCTTTTTCTTTTGGTCATTGTATTGTCTTCTGTCTTTTTCTTTTGGTCATTGTATTGTCCTCTGTCTTTTTTTTTGGTCATTGTATTGTCTTCTGTCTTTTTATTTTGGTCATTGTATTGTCTTCTGTCTTTTTCTTTTAGTCATTGTATTGTCTTCTGTCTTTTTCTTTTGGTCATTGTATTGTCTTCTTTCTTTTGGTCATTGTATTGTCTTCTGTCTTTTTCTTTTGGTCATTGTATTGTCTACTGTCTTTTTTTTTTAGTCATTGTATTGTCTTCTGTCTTTTTCTTTTGATCATTGTATTGTCTTCTGTCTTTTTCTTTTGGTCATTGTATTGTCTTCTGTTTTTTTCTTTTGGTCATTGTATTGTCTTCTGTCTTTTACTTTTGGTCATTGTATTGTCTTCTGTCTTTTTCTTTTGGTCATTGTATTGTCTTCTGTCTTTTTCTTTTGGTCATTGTATTGTCTTCTGTCTTTTTCTCTTGGTCATTGTATTGTCTTCTGTCTTTTTCTTTTGGTCATTGTATTGTCTTCTGTCTTTTTCTTTTGGTCATTGCATTGTCTTCTGGCTTTTTCTTTTAGTCATTGTATTGTTTTCTGTCTTCTGTCTTTTTCTTTTGGTCATTGTATTGTCTTCTGTCTTCTGTCTTTTTCTTTTGGTCATTGTATTGTCTTCTGTCTTTTTCTTTTGGTCATTGCATTGTCTCCTGTCTTTTTCTTTTTGTCATTGCATTGTCTTCTGTCTTTTACTTTTGGTCATTGTATTGTCTTCTGTCTTTTTCTTTTGGTCATTATATTGTCTTCTGTCTTTTGCTTTTGGTCTTTGTATTGTCTTCTGTCTTTTGCTTTTGGTCATTGTATTGTCTTCTGTCTTTTTCTTTTAGTCATTGTATTGTCTTCTGTCTTCTGCTTTTTTCTTTTGGTCATTGTATTGTCTTCTGTCTTCTTTCTTTTTCTTTTGGTCATTGTATTGTCTTCTGTCTTCTTTCTTTTTCTTTTGGTCATTGTATTGTCTTCTGTCTTTTTCTTTTGGTCATTGTATTGTCCTCTGTCTTTTTCTTTTGGTCATTGTATTGTCTTCTGTCTTTTTCTTTTGGTCATTGTATTGTCTTCTGTCTTTTTCTTTTGGTCATTGCATTGTCTTCTGTCTTTTTCTTTTAGTCATTGTATTGTTTTCTGTCTTCTGTCTTTTTCTTTTGGTCATTGTATTGTCTTCTGTCTTCTGTCTTTTTCTTTTGGTCATTGTATTGTCTTCTGTCTTTTACTTTTGGTCATTGTATTGTCTTCTGTCTTTATCTTTTGGTCATTGTATTGTCTTCTGTCTTTTTCTTTTGGTCATTGTATTGTCTTCTGTCTTTTTCTCTTGGTCATTGTATTGTCTTCTGTCTTTTTCTTTTGGTCATTGTATTGTCTTCTGTCTTTTTCTTTTGGTCATTGCATTGTCTTCTGGCTTTTTCTTTTAGTCATTGTATTGTTTTCTGTCTTCTGTCTTTTTCTTTTGGTCATTGTATTGTCTTCTGTCTTCTGTCTTTTTCTTTTGGTCATTGTATTGTCTTCTGTCTTTTTCTTTTGGTCATTGCATTGTCTCCTGTCTTTTTCTTTTGGTCATTGCATTGTCTTCTGTCTTTTACTTTTGGTCATTGTATTGTCTTCTGTCTTTTTCTTTTGGTCATTGTATTGTCTTCTGTCTTTTGCTTTTGGTCTTTGTATTGTCTTCTGTCTTTTGCTTTTGGTCATTGTATTGTCTTCTGTCTTTTTCTTTTGGTCATTGTATTGTCTTCTTTCTTTTGCTTTTGGTCATTGTATTGTCTTCTGTCTTTTTCTTTTGGTCATTGTATTGTCTTCTGTTTTTTTCTTTTGGTCACTGTATTGTCTTCTGTCTTTTTCTTTTGGTCATTGTATTGTCTTCTGTCTTTTCCTTTTGGTCATTGTATTGTCTTCTGTCTTTTTCTTTTGGTCATTGTATTGTCTTCTGTCTTTTTCTTTTGGACATTGTATTGTCTTCTGTCTTTTACTTTTGGTCATTGTATTGTCTTCTGTCTTTTTCTTTTGGTCATTGTATTGTCTTCTGTCTTTTGCTTTTGGTCTTTGTATTGTCTTCTGTCTTTTGCTTTTGGTCATTGTATTGTCTTCTGTCTTTTTCTTTTGGTCATTGTATTGTCTTCTTTCTTTTGCTTTTAGTCATTGTATTGTCTTCTGTCTTTTTCTTTTGGTCATTGTATTGTCTTCTGTTTTTTTCTTTTGGTCACTGTATTGTCTTCTGTCTTTTTCTTTTGGTCATTGTATTGTCTTCTGTCTTTTCCTTTTGGTCATTGTATTGTCTTCTGTCTTTTTCTTTTGGTCATTGTATTGTCTTCTGTCTTTTTCTTTTGGTCATTGTATTGTCTTCTGTCTTTTACTTTTGGTCATTGTATTGTCTTCTGTCTTTTTCTTTTGGTCATTGTATTGTCCTCTGTCTTTTTCTTTTGGTCATTGTATTGTCCTCTGTCTTTTTCTTTTGGTCATTGTATTGTTTTCTGTCTTTTTCTTTTGGTCATTGTATTGTCTTCTGTCTTTTTCTTTTGGTCATTGTATTGTCTTCTGTCTTTTTCTTTTGGTCATTGTATTGTCTTCTGTCTTTTACTTTTGGTCATTGTATTGTCTTCTGTCTTTTTCTTTTGGTCATTGTATTGTCCTCTGTCTTTTTCTTTTGGTCATTGCATTGTCCTCTGTCTTTTTCTTTTGGTCATTGTATTGTCTTCTGTCTTTTTCTTTTGGTCATTGTATTGTCTTCTGTCTTTTTCTTTTGGTCATTGTATTGTCTTCTGTCTTTTACTTTTGGTCATTGTATTGTCTTCTGTCTTTTTCTTTTGGTCATTGTATTGTCCTCTGTCTTTTTCTTTTGGTCATTGTATTGTCCTCTGTCTTTTTCTTTTGGTCATTGTATTGTCTTCTGTCTTTTTCTTTTGGTCATTGTATTGTCTTCTGTCTTTTTCTTTTGGTCATTGTATTGTCCTCTGTCTTTTTCTTTTGGTCATTGTATTGTCTTCTGTCTTTTTCTTTTGGACATTGTATTGTCTTCTGTCTTTTTCTTTTGGTCATTGTATTGTCTTCTGTCTTTTTCTTTTGGTCATTGTATTGTCTTCTGTCTTCTGTCTTTTTCTTTTGGTCATTGTATTGTCTTCTGTCTTTTTCTTTTGGTCATTGTATTGTCTTCTGTCTTTTTCTTTTGGTCATTGCATTGTCTTCTGTCTTTTTCTTTTGGTCATTGTATTGTCTTCTGTCTTTTTCTTTTGGTCATTGTATTGTCCTCTGGCTTTTTCGTTTGGTCATTGTATTGTCTTCTGTCTTTTACTTTTGGTCATTGTATTGTCTTCTGTCTTTTTCTTTTGGTCATTGTATTGTCTTCTGTCTTTTTCTTTTGGTCATTGTATTGTCTTCTGTCTTTTTCTCTTGGTCATTGTATTGTCTTCTGTCTTTTTCTTTTGGTCATTGTATTGTCTTCTGTCTTTTTCTTTTGGTCATTGTATTGTCTTCTCTCTTTTTCTTTTAGTCATTGTATTGTCTTCTGTCTTTTTCTTTTGGTCATTGTATTGTCCTCTGTCTTTTTCTTTTGGTCATTGTATTGTCTTCTGTTTTTTTTCTTTTGGTCATTGTATTGTCTTCTGTCTATTTCTTTTGGTCATTGTATTATCTTCTTTCTTTTTCTTTTGGTCATTGTATTGTCTTCTGTCTTTTTCTTTTGGTCATTGTATTGTCTTCTGTCTTTTTCTTTTGGTCTTTGTATTGTCCTCTGTCTTTTTCTTTTGGTCATTGTATTGTCTTCTGTCTTTTACTTTTGGTCATTGTATTGTCTTCTGTCTTTTTCTTTTGGTCATTGTATTGTCTTCTGTCTTTTTCTTTTGGTCATTGTATTGTCTTCTGTCTTTTTCTTTTGGTCATTGTATTGTCTTCTGTCTTTTTCTTTTGGTCTTTGTATTGTCTTCTGTCTTTTTCTTTTGGTCATTGTATTGTCTTCTGTCTTTTACTTTTGGTCATTGTATTGTCTTCTGTCTTTTTCTTTTGGTCATTGTATTGTCTTCTGTCTTTTTCTTTTGGTCATTGTATTGTCTTCTGTCTTTTTCTCTTGGTCATTGTATTGTCTTCTTTCTTTTGGTCATTGTATTGTCTTCTGTCTTTTTCTTTTGGTCATTGCATTGTCTTCTGTCTTTTTCTTTTAGTCATTGTATTGTTCTCTGTCTTCTGTCTTTTTCTTTTGGTCATTGTATTGTCTTCTGTCTTCTGTCTTTTTCTTTTGGTCATTGTATTGTCTTCTGTCTTTTTCATTTGGTCATTGTATTGTCTCCTGTCTTTTTCTTTTGGTCATTGCATTGTCTTCTGTCTTTTTCTTTTGGTCATTGTATTGTCTTCTGTCTTTTTATTTTGGTCATTGTATTGTCTTCTGTCTTTTGCTTTTGGTCATTGTATTGTCTTCTGTCTTTTTCTTTTGGTCATTGTATTGTCTTCTGTCTTCTGTCTTTTGCTTTTGGTCATTGTATTGTCTTCTGTCTTCTGTGTTTTTCTTTTGGTCATTGTATTGTCTTCTGTCTTTTTCTTTTGGTCATTGTATTGTCTTCTGTCTTTTTCTTTTGGTCATTGTATTGTCTTCTGTCTTTTTCTCTTGGTCATTGTATTGTCTTCTGTCTTTTTCTTTTGGTCATTGTATTGTCTTCTGACTTTTTCTTTTGGTCATTGTATTGTCTTCTGTCTTTTTCTTTTAGTCATTGTATTGTCTTCTGTCTTTTTCTTTTGGTTATTGTATTGTCCTCTGTCTTTTTCTTTTGGTCATTGTATTGTCTTCTGTCTTTTTCTTTTAGTCATTGTATTGTCTTCTGTCTTTTTCTTTTGGTTATTGTATTGTCCTCTGTCTTTTTCTTTTGGTCATTGTATTGTCTTCTGTCTATTTCGTTTGGTCATTGTATTATCTTCTGTCTTTTTCTTTTGGTCATTGTATTGTCTTCTGTCTTTTTCTTTTGGTCATTGTATTGTCTTCTGTCTTTTTCTTTTGGTCATTGTATTGTCTTCTGTCTTTTTCTTTTGGTCATTGTATTGTCTTCTGTCTTTTTCTCTTGGTCATTGTATTGTCTTCTGTCTTTTTCTTTTAGTCATTGTATTGTTTTCTGTCTTCTGTCTTTTTCTTTTGGTCATTGTATTGTCTTCTGTCTTCTGTCTTTTTCTTTTGGTCATTGTATTGTCTTCTGTCTTTTTCTTTTGGTCATTGTATTGTCTCCTGTCTTTTTCTTTTGGTCATTGCATTGTCTTCTGTCTTTTTCTTTTGGTCATTGTATTGTCTTCTGTCTTTTTCTTTTGGTCATTGTATTGTCTTCTGTCTTTTTCGTTTGGTCATTGTCTTGTCTTCTGTCTTCTGTCTTTTGCTTTTGGTCATTGTATTGTCTTCTGTCTTGTGTCTTTTTCTTTTTGTCATTGTATTGTCTTCTGTCTTCTGTCTTTTTTTTTGGTCATTGTATTGTCTTCTGCTTTTTTCTTTTGGTCATTGTATTGTCTTCTGTCTTTTTCTTTTGGTCATTGTATTGTCTTCTGTCTTTTTCTTTTGGTCATTGCATTGTCTTCTGTCTTTTTCTTTTAGTCATTGTATTGTCTTCTGTCTTCTGCTTTTTTCTTTTGGTCATTGTATTGTCTTCTGTCTTCTTTCTTTTTCTTTTAGTCATTGTATTGTCTTCTGTCTTCTTTCTTTTTCTTTTGGTCATTGTATTGTCTTCTGTGTTTTTCTTTTGGTCATTGTATTGTCTTCTGTCTTTTTCTTTTGGTCATTGTATTGTCCTATGTCTTTTTCTTTTGGTCATTGTATTGTCTTCTGTCTTTTACTTTTGGTCATTGTATTGTCTTCTGTCTTTTTCTTTTGGTCATTGTATTGTCTTCTGTCTTTTTCTTTTGGTCATTGTATTGTCTTCTGTCTTTTTCTCTTGGTCATTGTATTGTCTTCTGTCTTTTTCTTTTGGTCATTGTATTGTCTTCTGTCTTTTTCTTTTGGTCATTGTATTGTCTTCTGTCTTTTTCTTTTAGTCATTGTATTGTCTTCTGTCTTTTTCTTTTGGTTATTGCATTGTCCTCTGTCTTTTTCTTTTGGTCATTGTATTGTCTTCTGTCTTTTTCTTTTGGTCATTGTATTGTCTTCTGTCTTTTTCTTTTGGTCATTGTATTGTCTTCTGTCTTCTGTCTTATTCTTTTGGTCATTGTATTGTCTTCTGTCTTTTTCTTTTGGTCATTGTATTGTCCTCTGTCTTTTTCTTTTGGTCATTGCATTGTCTTCTGTCTTTTTCTTTTGGTCATTGTATTGTCTTCTTTCTTTTGGTCATTGTATTGTCTTCTGTCTTTTTCTTTTGGTCATTGTATTGTCTTCTGTCTTTTTCTTTTGGTCATTGTATTGTCTTCTGTCTTTTTCTTTTGGTCATTGTATTGTCTTCTGTCTTTTTCTTTTGGTCATTGTATTGTCCTCTGTCTTTTTCTTTTGGTCATTGTATTGTCTTCTGTCTTTTACTTTTGGTCATTGTATTGTCTTCTGTCTTTTTCTTTTGGTCATTGTATTGTCTTCTGTCTTTTTCTCTTGGTCATTGTATTGTCTTCTGTCTTTTTCTTTTGGTCATTGTATTGTCTTCTGTCTTTTTCTTTTGGGCATTGTATTGTCCTCTGTCTTTTTCTTTTGGTCATTGTATTGTCTTCTGTCTTTTTATTTTAGTCATTGTATTGTCTTCTGTCTTTTTCTTTTGGTCATTGTATTGTCTTCTGTCTTTTTCTTTTGGTCATTGTATTGTCTTCTGTTTTTTTCTTTTGGTCATTGTATTGTCTTCTGTCTATTTCTTTTGGTCATTGTATTATCTTCTGTCTTTTTCTTTTGGTCATTGTATTGTCTTCTGTCTTTTTCCTTTGGTCATTGCATTGTCTTCTGTCTTTTTCTTTTGGTCATTGTATTGTCCTCTGTCTTTTTCCTTTGGTCATTGTATTGTCCTCTGTCTTTTTCTTTTGGTCATTGTATTGTCTTCTGTCTTTTACTTTTGGTCATTGTATTGTCTTCTTTCTTTTTCTTTTCGTCATTGTATTGTCTTCTGTCTTTTTCTTTTGGTCATTGTATTGTCTTCTGTCTTTTTCTCTTGGTCATTGTATTGTCTTCTGTCTTTTTCTTTTAGTCATTGTATTGTTTTCTGTCTTCTGTCTTTTTCTTTTGGTCATTGTATTGTCTTCTGTCTTCTGTCTTTTTCTTTTGGTCATTGTATTGTCTTCTGTCTTTTTCTTTTGGTCATTGTATTGTCTCCTGTCTTTTTCTTTTGGTCATTGCATTGTCTTCTGTCTTTTTCTTTTGGTCATTGTATTGTCTTCTGTCTTTTTCTTTTGGTCATTGTATTGTCTTCTGTCTTTTGCTTTTGGTCATTGCATTGTCTTCTGTCTTCTGTCTTTTTCGTTTGGTCATTGTATTGTCTTCTGTCTTTTGCTTTTGGTCATTGTATTGTCTTCTGTCTTCTGTCTTTTTCTTTTTGTCATTGTATTGTCTTCTGTCTTCTGTCTTTTTTTTTGGTCATTGTATTGTCTTCTGCTTTTTTCTTTTGGTCATTGTATTGCCTTCTGTCGTTTTCTTTTGGTCATTGTATTGTCTTCTGTCTTTTTCTTTTGGTCATTGCATTGTCTTCTGTCTTTATCTTTTAGTCATTGTATTGTCTTCTGTCTTCTGCTTTTTTCTTTTGGTCATTGTATTGTCTTCTGTCTTCTTTCTTTTTCTTTTGGTCATTGTATTGTCTTCTGTCTTCTTTCTTTTTCTTTTGGTCATTGCATTGTCTTCTGTCTTTTTCTTTTGGTCATTGCATTGTCTTCTGTGTTTTTCTTTTGGTCATTGTATTGTCTTCTGTCTTTTTCTTTTGGTCATTGTATTGTCCTCTGTCTTTTTCTATTGGTCATTGTATTGTCTTCTGTCTTTTACTTTTGGTCATTGTATTGTCTTCTGTCTTTTTCTTTTGGTCATTGTATTGTCTTCTGTCTTTTTCTTTTGGTCATTGTATTGTCTTCTGTCTTTTTCTCTTGGTCATTGTATTGTCTTCTGTCTTTTTCTTTTGGTCATTGTATTGTCTTCTGACTTTTTCTTTTGGTCATTGTATTGTCTTCTGTCTTTTTCTTTTAGTCATTGTATTGTCTTCTGTCTTTTCCTTTGGTTATTGTATTGTCCTCTGTCTTTTGCTTTTGGTCATTGTATTGTCTTCTGTCTTTTTCTTTTAGTCATTGTATTGTCTTCTGTCTTTTTCTTTTGGTTATTGTATTGTCCTCTGTCTTTTTCTTTTGGTCATTGTATTGTCTTCTGTCTATTTTGTTTGGTCATTGTATTATCTTCTGTCTTTTTCTTTTGGTCATTGTATTGTCTTCTGTCTTTTTCTTTTGGTCATTGTATTGTCTTCTGTCTTTTTCTTTTGGTCATTGTATTGTCCTCTGTCTTTTTCTTTTGGTCATTGTATTGTCCTCTGTCTTTTTCTTTTGGTCATTGTATTGTCTTCTGTCTTTTACTTTTGGTCATTGTATTGTCTTCTGTTTTTTTCTTTTGGTCATTGTATTGTCTTCTGTCTTTTTCTTTTAGTCATTGTATTGTCTTCTGTCTTTTTCTCTTGGTCATTGTATTGTCTTCTGTTTTTTTCTTTTGGTCACTGTATTGTCTTCTGTCTTTTTCTTTTGGTCATTGCATTGGCTTCTGTCTTTTTCTTTTAGTCATTGTATTGTTTTCTGTCTTCTGTCTTTTTCTTTTGGTCATTGTATTGTCTTCTGTCTTCTGTCTTTTTCTTTTGGTCATTGTATTGTCTTCTGTCTTTTTCTTTTGGTCATTGTATTGTCTCCTATCTTTTTCTTTTGGTCATTGCATTGTCTTCTGTCTTTTTCTTTTGGTCATTGTATTGTCTTCTGTCTTTTTCTTTTGGTCATTGTATTGTCTTCTGTCTTTTGCTTTCGGTCATTGTATTGTCTTCTGTCTTCTCTCTTTTTCTTTTGGTCATTGTATTGTCTTCTGTCTTCTGTCTTTTGCTTTTGGTCATTGTATTGTCTTCTGTCTTCTGTCTTTTTCTTTTTGTCATTGTATTGTCTTCTGTCTTCTGTCTTTTTCTTTTGGTCATTGTATTGTCTTCTGCTTTTTTCTTTTGGTCATTGTATTGTCTTCTGTCTTTTTCATTTGGTCATTGTATTGTCTTCTGTCTTTTTCTTTTGGTCATTGCAATGTTTTCTGTCTTTTTCTTTTAGTCATTGTATTGTCTTCTGTCTTCTGCTTTTTTCTTTTGGTCATTGTATTGTCTTCTGTCTTCTTTCTTTTTCTTTTGGTCATTGTATTGTCTTCTGTCTTCTTTCTTTTTCTTTTGGTCATTGTATTGTCTTCTGTCTTTTTCTTTTGGTCATTGTATTGTCCTCTGTCTTTTTCTTTTTGTCATTGTATTGTCTTCTGTCTTTTTCTTTTGGTCATTGTATTGTCTTCTGTCTTTTTCTTTTGGTCATTGTATTGTCTTCTGTCTTTTTCTTTTGGTCATTGTATTGTCCTCTGTCTTTTTTTTTGGTCATTGTATTGTCTTCTGTCTTTTTATTTTGGTCATTGTATTGTCTTCTGTCTTTTTCTTTTAGTCATTGTATTGTCTTCTGTCTTTTTCTTTTGGTCATTGTATTGTCTTCTTTCTTTTGGTCATTGTATTGTCTTCTGTCTTTTTCTTTTGGTCATTGTATTGTCTTCTGTCTTTTTTTTTTAGTCATTGTATTGTCTTCTGTCTTTTTCTTTTGATCATTGTATTGTCCTCTGTCTTTTTCTTTTGGTCATTGTATTGTCTTCTGTTTTTTTCTTTTGGTCATTGTATTGTCTTCTGTCTTTTACTTTTGGTCATTGTATTGTCTTCTGTCTTTTTCTTTTGGTCATTGTATTGTCTTCTGTCTTTTTCTTTTGGTCATTGTATTGTCTTCTGTCTTTTTCTCTTGGTCATTGTATTGTCTTCTGTCTTTTTCTTTTGGTCATTGTATTGTCTTCTGTCTTTTTCTTTTGGTCATTGCATTGTCTTCTGGCTTTTTCTTTTAGTCATTGTATTGTTTTCTGTCTTCTGTCTTTTTCTTTTGGTCATTGTATTGTCTTCTGTCTTCTGTCTTTTTCTTTTGGTCATTGTATTGTCTTCTGTCTTTTTCTTTTGGTCATTGCATTGTCTCCTGTCTTTTTCTTTTGGTCATTGCATTGTCTTCTGTCTTTTACTTTTGGTCATTGTATTGTCTTCTGTCTTTTTCTTTTGGTCATTGTATTGTCTTCTGTCTTTTGCTTTTGGTCTTTGTATTGTCTTCTGTCTTTTGCTTTTGGTCATTGTATTGTCTTCTGTCTTTTTCTTTTGGTCATTGTATTGTCTTCTTTCTTTTGCTTTTGGTCATTGTATTGTCTTCTGTCTTTTTCTTTTGGTCATTGTATTGTCTTCTGTTATTTTCTTTTGGTCACTGTATTGTCTTCTGTCTTTTTCTTTTGGTCATTGTATTGTCTTCTGTCTTTTCCTTTTGGTCATTGTATTGTCTTCTGTCTTTTTCTTTTGGTCATTGTATTGTCTTCTGTCTTTTTCTTTTGGTCATTGTATTGTCTTCTGTCTTTTACTTTTGGTCATTGTATTGTCTTCTGTCTTTTCCTTTTGGTCATTGTATTGTCTTCTGTCCTTTTCTTTTGGTCATTGTATTGTCCTCTGTCTTTTTCTTTTGGTCATTGTATTGTCTTCTGTCTTTTTCTTTTGGTCATTGTATTGTCTTCTGTCTTTTTCTTTTGGTCATTGTATTGTCCTCTGTCTTTTACTTTTGGTCATTGCATTGTCCTCTGTCTTTTTCTTTTGGTCATTGTATTGTCTTCTGTCTTTTTCTTTTGGTCATTGTATTGTCTTCTGTCTTTTTCTTTTGGTCATTGTATTGTCCTCTGTCTTTTTCTTTTGGTCATTGTATTGTCTTCTGTCTTTTTCTTTTGGACATTGTATTGTCTTCTGTCTTTTTCTTTTGGTCATTGTATTGTCTTCTGTCTTTTTCTTTTGGTCATTGTATTGTCTTCTGTCTTCTGTCTTTTTCTTTTGGTCATTGTATTGTCTTCTTTCTTTTTCTTTTGGTCATTGTATTGTCTTCTGTCTTTTTCTTTTGGTCATTGCATTGTCTTCTGTCTTTTTCTTTTGGTCATTGTATTGTCTTCTGTCTTTTTCTTTTGGTCATTGTATTGTCCTCTGGCTTTTTCGTTTGGTCATTGTATTGTCTTCTGTCTTTTACTTTTGGTCATTGTATTGTCTTCTGTCTTTTTCTTTTGGTCATTGTATTGTCTTCTGTCTTTTTCTTTTGGTCATTGTATTGTCTTCTGTCTTTTTCTCTTGGTCATTGTATTGTCTTCTGTCTTTTTCTTTTGGTCATTGTATTGTCTTCTGTCTTTTTCTTTTGGTCATTGTATTGTCTTCTGTCTTTTTCTTTTAGTCATTGTATTGTCTTCTGTCTTTTTCTTTTGGTCATTGTATTGTCCTCTGTCTTTTTCTTTTGGTCATTGTATTGTCTTCTGTTTTTTCTTTTGGTCATTGTATTGTCTTCTGTCTATTTCTTTTGGTCATTGTATTATCTTCTTTCTTTTTCTTTTGGTCATTGTATTGTCTTCTGTCTTTTTCTTTTGGTCATTGTATTGTCTTCTGTCTTTTTCTTTTGGTCATTGTATTGTCTTCTGTCTTTTTCATTTGGTCATTGTATTGTCTCCTGTCTTTTTCTTTTGGTCATTGCATTGTCTTCTGTCTTTTTCTTTTGGTCATTGTATTGTCTTCTGTCTTTTTATTTTGGTCATTGTATTGTCTTCTGTCTTTTGCTTTTGGTCATTGTATTGTCTTCTGTCTTCTGTCTTTTGCTTTTGGTCATTGTATTGTCTTCTGTCTTCTGTGTTTTTCTTTTTGTCATTGTATTGTCTTCTGTCTTCTGTCTTTTGGTCATTGTATTGTCTTCTGTCTTTTCCTTTTGGTCATTGTATTGTCTTCTGTCTTTTTCTTTTGGTCATTGTATTGTCTTCTGTCTTTTTCTTTTGGTCATTGTATTGTCTTCTGTCTTTTACTTTTGGTCATTGTATTGTCTTCTGTCTTTTCCTTTTGGTCATTGTATTGTCTTCTGTCTTTTTTTTTTGGTCATTGTATTGTCCTCTGTCTTTTTCTTTTGGTCATTGTATTGTCTTCTGTCTTTTTCTTTTGGTCATTGTATTGTCTTCTGTCTTTTTCTTTTGGTCATTGTATTGTCCTCTGTCTTTTACTTTTGGTCATTGCATTGTCCTCTGTCTTTTTCTTTTGGTCATTGTATTGTCTTCTGTCTTTTTCTTTTGGTCATTGTATTGTCTTCTGTCTTTTTCTTTTGGTCATTGTATTGTCCTCTGTCTTTTTCTTTTGGTCATTGTATTGTCTTCTGTCTTTTTCTTTTGGACATTGTATTGTCTTCTGTCTTTTTCTTTTGGTCATTGTATTGTCTTCTGTCTTTTTCTTTTGGTCATTGTATTGTCTTCTGTCTTCTGTCTTTTTCTTTTGGTCATTGTATTGTCTTCTTTCTTTTTCTTTTGGTCATTGTATTGTCTTCTGTCTTTTTCTTTTGGTCATTGCATTGTCTTCTGTCTTTTTCTTTTGGTCATTGTATTGTCTTCTGTCTTTTTCTTTTGGTCATTGTATTGTCTTCTGTCTTCTGTCTTTTTCTTTTGGTCATTGTATTGTCTTCTTTCTTTTTCTTTTGGTCATTGTATTGTCTTCTGTCTTTTTCTTTGGGTCATTGCATTGTCTTTTGTCTTTTTCTTTTGGTCATTGTATTGTCTTCTGTCTTTTACTTTTGGTCATTGTATTGTCTTCTGTCTTTTTCTTTTGGTCATTGTATTGTCTTCTGTCTTTTTCTTTTGGTCATTGTATTGTCTTCTGTCTTTTTCTCTTGGTCATTGTATTGTCTTCTGTCTTTTTCTTTTGGTCATTGTATTGTCTTCTGTCTTTTTCTTTTGGTCATTGTATTGTCTTCTGTCTTTTTCTTTTAGTCATTGTATTGTCTTCTGTCTTTTTCTTTTGGTCATTGTATTGTCCTCTGTCTTTTTCTTTTGGTCATTGTATTGTCTTCTGTTTTTTTCTTTTGGTCATTGTATTGTCTTCTGTCTATTTCTTTTGGTCATTGTATTATCTTCTTTCTTTTTCTTTTGGTCATTGTATTGTCTTCTGTTTTTTTCTTTTGGTCATTGTATTGTCTTCTGTCTTTTTCTTTTAGTCATTGTATTGTCTTCTGTCTTTTTCTCTTGGTCATTGTATTGTCTTCTGTTTTTTTCTTTTGGTCACTGTATTGTCTTCTGTCTTTTTCTTTTGGTCATTGCATTGTCTTCTGTCTTTTTCTTTTAGTCATTGTATTGTTTTCTGTCTTCTGTCTTTTTCTTTTGGTCATTGTATTGTCTTCTGTCTTCTGTCTTTTTCTTTTGGTCATTGTATTGTCTTCTGTCTTTTTCTTTTGGTCATTGTATTGTCTCCTATCTTTTTCTTTTGGTCATTGTATTGTCTTCTGTCTTTTTCTCTTGGTCATTGTATTGTCTTCTGTCTTTTTCTTTTGGTCATTGTATTGTCTTCTGTCTTTTTCTTTTGGTCATTGTATTGTCTTCTGTCTTTTTCTTTTAGTCATTGTATTGTCTTCTGTCTTTTTCTTTTGGTCATTGTATTGTCCTCTGTCTTTTTCTTTTGGTCATTGTATTGTCTTCTGTTTTTTTCTTTTGGTCATTGTATTGTCTTCTGTCTATTTCTTTTGGTCATTGTATTATCTTCTTTCTTTTTCTTTTGGTCATTGTATTGTCTTCTGTCTTTTTCTTTTGGTCATTGTATTGTCTTCTGTCTTTTTCTTTTGGTCATTGTATTGTCTTCTGTCTTTTTCATTTGGTCATTGTATTGTCTCCTGTCTTTTTCTTTTGGTCATTGCATTGTCTTCTGTCTTTTTCTTTTGGTCATTGTATTGTCTTCTGTCTTTTTATTTTGGTCATTGTATTGTCTTCTGTCTTTTGCTTTTGGTCATTGTATTGTCTTCTGTCTTCTGTCTTTTGCTTTTGGTCATTGTATTGTCTTCTGTCTTCTGTGTTTTTCTTTTTGTCATTGTATTGTCTTCTGTCTTCTGTCTTTTGGTCATTGTATTGTCTTCTGTCTTTTCCTTTTGGTCATTGTATTGTCTTCTGTCTTTTTCTTTTGGTCATTGTATTGTCTTCTGTCTTTTTCTTTTGGTCATTGTATTGTCTTCTGTCTTTTACTTTTGGTCATTGTATTGTCTTCTGTCTTTTCCTTTTGGTCATTGTATTGTCTTCTGTCTTTTTCTTTTGGTCATTGTATTGTCCTCTGTCTTTTTCTTTTGGTCATTGTATTGTCTTCTGTCTTTTTCTTTTGGTCATTGTATTGTCTTCTGTCTTTTTCTTTTGGTCATTGTATTGTCCTCTGTCTTTTACTTTTGGTCATTGCATTGTCCTCTGTCTTTTTCTTTTGGTCATTGTATTGTCTTCTGTCTTTTTCTTTTGGTCATTGTATTGTCTTCTGTCTTTTTCTTTTGGTCATTGTATTGTCCTCTGTCTTTTTCTTTTGGTCATTGTATTGTCTTCTGTCTTTTTCTTTTGGACATTGTATTGTCTTCTGTCTTTTTCTTTTGGTCATTGTATTGTCTTCTGTCTTTTTCTTTTGGTCATTGTATTGTCTTCTGTCTTTTTCTTTTGGTCATTGTATTGTCTTCTTTCTTTTTCTTTTGGTCATTGTATTGTCTTCTGTCTTTTTCTTTTGGTCATTGCATTGTCTTCTGTCTTTTTCTTTTGGTCATTGTATTGTCTTCTGTCTTTTTCTTTTGGTCATTGTATTGTCCTCTGGCTTTTTCGTTTGGTCATTGTATTGTCTTCTGTCTTTTACTTTTGGTCATTGTATTGTCTTCTGTCTTTTTCTTTTGGTCATTGTATTGTCTTCTGTCTTTTTCTTTTGGTCATTGTATTGTCTTCTGTCTTTTTCTCTTGGTCATTGTATTGTCTTCTGTCTTTTTCTTTTGGTCATTGTATTGTCTTCTGTCTTTTTCTTTTGGTCATTGTATTGTCTTCTGTCTTTTTCTTTTAGTCATTGTATTGTCTTCTGTCTTTTTCTTTTGGTCATTGTATTGTCCTCTGTCTTTTTCTTTTGGTCATTGTATTGTCTTCTGTTTTTTTCTTTTGGTCATTGTATTGTCTTCTGTCTATTTCTTTTG
Source organism: Bathymodiolus brooksi (assembly GCA_963680875.1). Taxonomy (NCBI): domain Eukaryota; kingdom Metazoa; phylum Mollusca; class Bivalvia; order Mytilida; family Modiolidae; genus Bathymodiolus; species Bathymodiolus brooksi. The sequence goes on along the minus strand of OY804578.1, from coordinate 48,910,445 downwards.
GTCATTGTATTATCTTCTTTCTTTTTCTTTTGGTCATTGTATTGTCTTCTGTCTTTTTCTTTTGGTCATTGTATTGTCTTCTGTCTTTTTCTTTTGGTCATTGTATTGTCTTCTGTCTTTTTCATTTGGTCATTGTATTGTCTCCTGTCTTTTTCTTTTGGTCATTGCATTGTCTTCTGTCTTTTTCTTTTGGACATTGTATTGTCTTCTGTCTTTTTCTTTTGGTCATTGTATTGTCTTCTGTCTTTTTCTTTTGGTCATTGTATTGTCTTCTGTCTTCTGTCTTTTTCTTTTGGTCATTGTATTGTCTTCTTTCTTTTTCTTTTGGTCATTGTATTGTCTTCTGTCTTTTTCTTTTGGTCATTGCATTGTCTTCTGTCTTTTTCTTTTGGTCATTGTATTGTCTTCTGTCTTTTTCTTTTGGTCATTGTATTGTCCTCTGGCTTTTTCGTTTGGTCTTTGTATTGTCTTCTGTCTTTTACTTTTGGTCATTGTATTGTCTTCTGTCTTTTTCTTTTGGTCATTGTATTGTCTTCTGTCTTTTTCTTTTGGTCATTGTATTGTCTTCTGTCTTTTTCTCTTGGTCATTGTATTGTCTTCTGTCTTTTTCTTTTGGTCATTGTATTGTCTTCTGTCTTTTTCTTTTGGTCATTGTATTGTCTTCTGTCTTTTTCTTTTAGTCATTGTATTGTCTTCTGTCTTTTTCTTTTGGTCATTGTATTGTCCTCTGTCTTTTTCTTTTGGTCATTGTATTGTCTTCTGTTTTTTTCTTTTGGTCATTGTATTGTCTTCTGTCTATTTCTTTTGGTCATTGTATTATCTTCTTTCTTTTTCTTTTGGTCATTGTATTGTCTTCTGTCTTTTTCTTTTGGTCATTGTATTGTCTTCTGTCTTTTTCTTTTGGTCATTGTATTGTCTTCTGTCTTTTTCATTTGGTCATTGTATTGTCTCCTGTCTTTTTCTTTTGGTCATTGCATTGTCTTCTGTCTTTTTCTTTTGGTCATTGTATTGTCTTCTGTCTTTTTATTTTGGTCATTGTATTGTCTTCTGTCTTTTGCTTTTGGTCATTGTATTGTCTTCTGTCTTCTGTCTTTTGCTTTTGGTCATTGTATTGTCTTCTGTCTTCTGTGTTTTTCTTTTTGTCATTGTATTGTCTTCTGTCTTCTGTCTTTTTCTTTTGGTCATTGTATTGTCTTCTGCTTTTTTCTTTTGGTCATTGTATTGTCTTCTGTCTTTTTCTTTTGGTCATTGTATTGTCTTCTGTCTTTTTCTTTTGGTCATTGCATTGTCTTCTGTCTTTTTCTTTTAGTCATTGTATTGTCTTCTGTCTTCTGCTTTTTTCTTTTGGACATGGTATTGTCTGCTGTCTTCTTTCTTTTTCTTTTTGTCATTGTATTGTCTTCTGTCTTCTTTCTTTTTCTTTTGGTCATTGTATTGTCTTTTGTCTTTTTCTTTTGGTCATTGTATTGTCCTCTGTCTTTTTTTTGTCATTGTATTGTCTTCTGTCTTTTTCTTTTGGTCATTGTATTGTCCTCTGTCTTTTTTTTGTCATTGTATTGTCTTCTGTCTTTTTCTTTTGGTCATTGTATTGTCTTCTGTCTTTTTCTTTTGGTCATTGTATTGTCTTCTGTCTTTTTCTCTTGGTCATTGTATTGTCCTCTGTCTTTTTTTTTGGTCATTGTATTGTCTTGTGTCTTTTTCTTTTGGTCATTGTATTGTCTTCTGTCTTTTTCTTTTAGTCATTGTATTGTCTTCTTTCTTTTGGTCATTGTATTGTCTTCTGTCTTTTTCTTTTGGTCATTGTATTGTCCTCTGTCTTTTTCTTTTGTTCATTGTATTGTCTTCTGTTTTTTTCTTTTGGTCATTGTATTGTCTTCTGTCTTTTACTTTTGGTCATTGTATTGTCTTCTGTCTTTTTCTCTTGGTCATTGTATTGTCTTCTGTCTTTTTCTTTTGGTCTTTGTATTGTCCTCAGTCTTTTTCTTTTGGTCATTGTATTGTCTTCTGTCTTTTTCTTTTGGTCATTGTATTGTCTTCTGTCTTTTTCTTTTGGTCATTGTATTGTCCTCTGTCTTTTACTTTTGGTCATTGTATTGTCTTCTGTTTTTTTCTTTTGGTCATTGTATTGTCTTCTGTCTATTTCTTTTGGTCATTGTATTATCTTCTTTCTTTTTCTTTTGGTCATTGTATTGTCTTCTGTCTTTTTCTTTTGGTCATTGTATTGTCTTCTGTCTTTTTCTTTTGGTCTTTGTATTGTCCTCTGTCTTTTTCTTTTGGTCATTGTATTGTCTTCTGTCTTTTTCTCTTGGTCATTGTATTGTCTTCTGTCTTTTTCTTTTGGTCATTGTATTGTCTTCTGTCTTTTTCTTTTGGTCATTGCATTGTCTTCTGGCTTTTTCTTTTAGTCATTGTATTGTTTTCTGTCTTCTGTCTTTTTCTTTTGGTCATTGTATTGTCTTCTGTCTTCTGTCTTTTTCTTTTGGTCATTGTATTGTCTTCTGTCTTTTTCTTTTGGTCATTGCATTGTCTCCTGTCTTTTTCTTTTGGTCATTGCATTGTCTTCTGTCTTTTACTTTTGGTCATTGTATTGTCTTCTGTCTTTTTCTTTTGGTCATTGTATTGTCTTCTGTCTTTTGCTTTTGGTCTTTGTATTGTCTTCTGTCTTTTGCTTTTGGTCATTGTATTGTCTTCTGTCTTTTTCTTTTGGTCATTGTATTGTCTTCTTTCTTTTGCTTTTGGTCATTGTATTGTCTTCTGTCTTTTTCATTTGGTCATTGTATTGTCTTCTGTTTTTTTCTTTTGGTCACTGTATTGTCTTCTGTCTTTTTCTTTTGGTCATTGTATTGTCTTCTGTCTTTTCCTTTTGGTCATTGTATTGTCTTCTGTCTTTTTCTTTTGGTCATTGTATTGTCTTCTGTCTTTTTCTTTTGGTCATTGTATTGTCTTCTGTCTTTTACTTTTGGTCATTGTATTGTCTTCTGTCTTTTCCTTTTGGTCATTGTATTGTCTTCTGTCTTTTTCTTTTGGTCATTGTATTGTCCTCTGTCTTTTTCTTTTGGTCATTGTATTGTCTTCTGTCTTTTTCTTTTGGTCATTGTATTGTCTTCTGTCTTTTTCTTTTGGTCATTGTATTGTCCTCTGTCTTTTACTTTTGGTCATTGCATTGTCCTCTGTCTTTTTCTTTTGGTCATTGTATTGGCTTCTGTCTTTTTCTTTTGGTCATTGTATTGTCTTCTGTCTTTTTCTTTTGGTCATTGTATTGTCCTCTGTCTTTTTCTTTTGGACATTGTATTGTCTTCTGTCTTTTTCTTTTGGTCATTGTATTGTCTTCTGTCTTCTGTCTTTTTCTTTTGGTCATTGTATTGTCTTCTGTCTTTTTCTTTTGGTCATTGTATTGTCTTCTGTCTTTTTCTTTTGGTCATTGCATTGTCTTCTGTCTTTTTCTTTTGGTCATTGTATTGTCTTCTGTCTTTTTCTTTTGGTCATTGCATTGTCCTCTGGCTTTTTCGCTTGGTCATTGTATTGTCTTCTGTCTTTTACTTTTGGTCATTGTATTGTCTTCTGTCTTTTTCTTTTGGTCATTGTATTGTCTTCTGTCTTTTTCTTTTGGTCATTGTATTGTCTTCTGTCTTTTTCTCTTGGTCATTGTATTGTCTTCTGTCTTTTTCTTTTGGTCATTGTATTGTCTTCTGTCTTTTTCTTTTGGTCATTGTATTGTCTTCTGTCTTTTTCTTTTAGTCATTGTATTGTCTTCTGTCTTTTTCTTTTTGTCATTGTATTGTCCTCTGTCTTTTTCTTTTGGTCATTGTATTGTCTTCTGTTTTTTTCTTTTGGTCATTGTATTGTCTTCTGTCTATTTCTTTTGGTCATTGTATTATCTTCTTTCTTTTTCTTTTGGTCATTGTATTGTCTTCTGTCTTTTTCTTTTGGTCATTGTATTGTCTTCTGTCTTTTTCTTTTGGTCTTTGTATTGTCCTCTGTCTTTTTCTTTTGGTCATTGTATTGTCTTCTGTCTTTTACTTTTGGTCATTGTATTGTCTTCTGTCTTTTTCTTTTGGTCATTGTATTGTCTTCTGTCTTTTTCTTTTGGTCATTGTATTGTCTTCTGTCTTTTTCTTTTGGTCATTGTATTGTCTTCTGTCTTTTTCTTTTGGTCTTTGTATTGTCTTCTGTCTTTTTCTTTTGGTCATTGTATTGTCTTCTGTCTTTTACTTTTGGTCATTGTATTGTCTTCTGTCTTTTTCTTTTGGTCATTGTATTGTCTTCTGTCTTTTTCTTTTGGTCATTGTATTGTCTTCTGTCTTTTTCTCTTGGTCATTGTATTGTCTTCTTTCTTTTGGTCATTGTATTGTCTTCTGTCTTTTACTTTTGGTCATTGTATTGTCTTCTGTCTTTTTCTTTTGGTCATTGTATTGTCTTCTGTCTTTTACTTTTGGTCATTGTATTGTCTTCTGTCTTTTTCTTTTGGTCATTGTATTGTCTTCTGTCTTTTTCTTTTGGTCATTGTATTGTCTTCTGTCTTTTTCTTTTGGTCTTTGTATTGTCCTCTGTCTTTTTCTTTTGGTCATTGTATTGTCTTCTGTCTTTTACTTTTGGTCATTGTATTGTCTTCTGTCTTTTTCTTTTGGTCATTGTATTGTCTTCTGTCTTTTTCTTTTGGTCATTGTATTGTCTTCTGTCTTTTTCTTTTGGTCATTGTATTGTCTTCTGTCTTTTTCTTTTGGTCTTTGTATTGTCTTCTGTCTTTTTCTTTTGGTCATTGTATTGTCTTCTGTCTTTTACTTTTGGTCATTGTATTGTCTTCTGTCTTTTTCTTTTGGTCATTGTATTGTCTTCTGTCTTTTTCTTTTGGTCATTGTATTGTCTTCTGTCTTTTTCTCTTGGTCATTGTATTGTCTTCTGTCTTTTTCTTTTGGTCATTGTATTGTCTTCTGTCTTTTTCTCTTGGTCATTGTATTGTCTTCTTTCTTTTGGTCATTGTATTGTCTTCTGTCTTTTACTTTTGGTCATTGTATTGTCTTCTGTCTTTTTCTTTTGGTCATTGTATTGTCTTCTGTCTTTTTCTTTTGGTCATTGTATTGTCTTCTGTCTTTTTCTCTTGGTCATTGTATTGTCTTCTTTCTTTTGGTCATTGTATTGTCTTCTGTCTTTTTCTTTTGGTCATTGCATTGTCTTCTGTCTTTTTCTTTTAGTCATTGTATTGTTCTCTGTCTTCTGTCTTTTTCTTTTGGTCATTGTATTGTCTTCTGTCTTTTTCTTTTGGTCATTGTATTGTCTTCTGTCTTTTTCATTTGGTCATTGTATTGTCTCCTGTCTTTTTCTTTTGGTCATTGCATTGTCTTCTGTCTTTTTCTTTTGGTCATTGTATTGTCTTCTGTCTTTTTATTTTGGTCATTGTATTGTCTTCTGTCTTTTGCTTTTGGTCATTGTATTGTCTTCTGTCTTCTGTCTTTTGCTTTTGGTCATTGTATTGTCTTCTGTCTTCTGTGTTTTTCTTTTTGTCATTGTATTGTCTTCTGTCTTCTGTCTTTTTCTTTTGGTCATTGTATTGTCTTCTGCTTTTTTCTTTTGGTCATTGTATTGTCTTCTGTCTTTTTCTTTTGGTCATTGTATTGTCTTCTGTCTTTTTCTTTTGGTCATTGCATTGTCTTCTGTCTTTTTCTTTTAGTCATTGTATTGTCTTCTGTCTTCTGCTTTTTTCTTTTGGACATGGTATTGTCTGCTGTCTTCTTTCTTTTTCTTTTTGTCATTGTATTGTCTTCTGTCTTCTTTCTTTTTCTTTTGGTCATTGTATTGTCATCTGTCTTTTTCTTTTGGTCATTGTATTGTCCTCTGTCTTTTTTTTGTCATTGTATTGTCTTCTGTCTTTTTCTTTTGGTCATTGTATTGTCTTCTGTCATTTTCTTTTGGTCATTGTATTGTCTTCTGTCTTTTTCTTTTGGTCATTGTATTGTCCTCTGTCTTTTTTTTTTGGTCATTGTATTGTCTTGTGTCTTTTTCTTTTGGTCATTGTATTGTCTTCTGTCTTTTTCTTTTAGTCATTGTATTGTCTTCTTTCTTTTGGTCATTGTATTGTCTTCTGTCTTTTTCTTTTGGTCATTGTTTTGTCCTCTGTCTTTTTCTTTTGTTCATTGTATTGTCTTCTGTTTTTTTCTTTTGGTCATTGTATTGTCTTCTGTCTTTTACTTTTGGTTATTGTATTGTCTTCTGTCTTTTTCTCTTGGTCATTGTATTGTCTTCTGTCTTTTTCTTTTGGTCTTTGTATTGTCCTCTGTCTTTTTCTTTTGGTCATTGTATTGTCTTCTGTCTTTTTCTTTTGGTCATTGTATTGTCTTCTGTCTTTTTCTTTTGGTCATTGTATTGTCCTCTGTCTTTTACTTTTGGTCATTGTATTGTCTTCTGTTTTTTTCTTTTGGTCATTGTATTGTCTTCTGTCTATTTCTTTTGGTCATTGTATTATCTTCTTTCTTTTTCTTTTGGTCATTGCATTGTCTTCTGTCTTTTTCTTTTGGTCATTGTATTGTCTTCTGTCTTTTTCTTTTGGTCTTTGTATTGTCCTCTGTCTTTTTCTTTTGGTCATTGTATTGTCTTCTGTCTTTTACTTTTGGTCATTGTATTGTCTTCTGTCTTTTTCTTTTGGTCATTGTATTGTCTTCTGTCTTTTTCTTTTGGTCATTGTATTGTCTTCTGTCTTTTTCTTTTGGTCATTGTATTGTCTTCTGTCTTTTTCTTTTGGTCTTTGTATTGTCTTCTGTCTTTTTCTTTTGGTCATTGTATTGTCTTCTGTCTTTTACTTTTGGTCATTGTATTGTCTTCTGTCTTTTTCTTTTGGTCATTGTATTGTCTTCTGTCTTTTTCTTTTGGTCATTGTATTGTCTTCTGTCTTTTTCTCTTGGTCATTGTATTGTCTTCTTTCTTTTGGTCATTGTATTGTCTTCTGTCTTTTTCTTTTGGTCATTGCATTGTCTTTTGTCTTTTTCTTTTAGTCATTGTATTGTTCTCTGTCTTCTGTCTTTTTCTTTTGGTCATTGTATTGTCTTCTGTCTTCTGTCTTTTTCTTTTGGTCATTGTATTGTCTTCTGTCTTTTTCATTTGGTCATTGTATTGTCTCCTGTCTTTTTCTTTTGGTCATTGCATTGTCTTCTGTCTTTTTCTTTTGGTCATTGTATTGTCTTCTGTCTTTTTATTTTGGTCATTGTATTGTCTTCTGTCTTTTGCTTTTGGTCATTGTATTGTCTTCTGTCTTTTTCTTTTGGTTATTGTATTGTCTTCTGTCTTCTGTCTTTTGCTTTTGGTCATTGTATTGTCTTCTGTCTTCTGTGTTTTTCTTTTTGTCATTGTATTGTCTTCTGTCTTCTGTCTTTTTCTTTTGGTCATTGTATTGTCTTCTGCTTTTTTCTTTTGGTCATTGCATTGTCTTCTGTCTTTTTCTTTTGGTCATTGTATTGTCTTCTGTCTTTTTCTTTTGGTCATTGCATTGTCTTCTGTCTTTTTCTTTTAGTCATTGTATTGTCTTCTGTCTTCTGCTTTTTTCTTTTGGACATGGTATTGTCTGCTGTCTTCTTTCTTTTTCTTTTTGTCATTGTATTGTCTTCTGTCTTCTGTCTTTTTCTTTTGGTCATTGTATTGTCTTCTGCTTTTTTCTTTTGGTCATTGTATTGTCTTCTGTCTTTTTCTTTTGGTCATTGTATTGTCTTCTGTCTTTTTCTTTTGGTCATTGTATTGTCTTCTGTCTTTTTCTTTTGGTCATTGTATTGTCCTCTGTCTTTTTTTTTTGGTCATTGTATTGTCTTGTGTCTTTTTCTTTTGGTCATTGTATTGTCTTCTGTCTTTTTCTTTTAGTCATTGTATTGTCTTCTTTCTTTTGGTCATTGTATTGTCTTCTGTCTTTTTCTTTTGGTCATTGCATTGTCCTCTGTCTTTTTCTTTTGTTCATTGTATTGTCTTCTGTTTTTTTCTTTTGGTCATTGTATTGTCTTCTGTCTTTTACTTTTGGTCATTGTATTGTCTTCTCTCTTTTTCTCTTGGTCATTGTATTGTCTTCTGTCTTTTTCTTTTGGTCTTTGTATTGTCTTCTGTCTTTTTCTTTTGGTCATTGTATTGTCCTCTGTCTTTTACTTTTGGTCATTGCATTGTCCTCTGTCTTTTTCTTTTGGTCATTGTATTGTCTTCTGTCTTTTTCTTTTGGTCATTGTATTGTCTTCTGTCTTTTTCTTTTGGTCATTGTATTGTCCTCTGTCTTTTTCTTTTGGTCATTGTATTGTCTTCTGTCTTTTTCTTTTGGTCATTGTATTGTCTTCTGTCTTTTTCTTTTGGTCATTTTATTGTCTTCTGTCTTTTTCTTTTGGTCATTGTATTGTCTTCTGTCTTCTGTCTTTTTCTTTTGGTCATTGTATTGTCTTCTGTCTTTTGCTTTTGGTCATTGTATTGTCTTCTGTCTTTTTCTTTTGGTCATTGTATTGTCTTCTGTCTTCTGTCTTTTGCTTTTGGTCATTGTATTGTCTTCTGTCTTCTGTGTTTTTCTTTTGGTCATTGTATTGTCTTCTGTCTTCTGTCTTTTTCTTTTGGTCATTGTATTGTCTTCTGCTTTTTTCTTTTGGTCATTGCATTGTCTTCTGTCTTTTTCTTTTGGTCATTGTATTGTCTTCTGTCTTTTTCTTTTGGTCATTGCATTGTCTTCTGTCTTTTTCTTTTAGTCATTGTATTGTCTTCTGTCTTCTGCTTTTTTCTTTTGGACATGGTATTGTCTGCTGTCTTCTTTCTTTTTCTTTTTGTCATTGTATTGTCTTCTGTCTTCTGTCTTTTTCTTTTGGTCATTGTATTGTCTTCTGCTTTTTTCTTTTGGTCATTGTATTGTCTTACGTCTTTTTCTTTTGGTCATTGTATTGTCTTCTGTCTTTTTCTTTTGGTCATTGTATTGTCTTCTGTCTTTTTCTTTTGGTCATTGTATTGTCCTCTGTCTTTTTTTTTTGGTCATTGTATTGTCTTGTGTCTTTTTCTTTTGGTCATTGTATTGTCTTCTGTCTTTTTCTTTTAGTCATTGTATTGTCTTCTTTCTTTTGGTCATTGTATTGTCTTCTGTCTTTTTCTTTTGGTCATTGTATTGTCCTCTGTCTTTTTCTTTTGTTCATTGTATTGTCTTCTGTTTTTTTCTTTTGGTCATTGTATTGTCTTCTGTCTTTTACTTTTGGTCATTGTATTGTCTTCTCTCTTTTTCTCTTGGTCATTGTATTGTCTTCTGTCTTTTTCTTTTGGTCTTTGTATTGTCTTCTGTCTTTTTCTTTTGGTCATTGTATTGTCTTCTGTCTTTTTCTTTTGGTCATTGTATTGTCTTCTGTCTTTTTCTTTTGGTCATTGTATTGTCCTCTGTCTTTTACTTTTGGTCATTGCATTGTCCTCTGTCTTTTTCTTTTGGTCATTGTATTGTCTTCTGTCTTTTTCTTTTGGTCATTGTATTGTCTTCTGTCTTTTTCTTTTGGTCATTGTATTGTCCTCTGTCTTTTTCTTTTGGTCATTGTATTGTCTTCTGTCTTTTTCTTTTGGTCATTGTATTGTCTTCTGTCTTTTTCTTTTGGTCATTGTATTGTCTTCTGTCTTTTTCTTTTGGTCATTGTATTGTCTTCTGTCTTCTGTCTTTTTCTTTTGGTCATTGTATTGTCTTCTGTCTTTTTCTTTTGGTCATTGTATTGTCCTCTGTCTTTTTCGTTTGGTCATTGTATTGTCTTCTGTCTTTTTCTTTTGGTCATTGTATTGTCTTCTTTCTTTTGGTCATTGTATTGTCTTCTGTCTTTTTCTTTTGGTCATTGTATTGTCTTCTGTCTTTTTCTTTTGGTCATTGTATTGTCTTCTGTCTTTTTCTTTTGGTCATTGTATTGTCCTCTGTCTTTTTTTTTTGGTCATTGTATTGTCTTGTGTCTTTTTCTTTTGGTCATTGTATTGTCTTCTGTCTTTTTCTTTTAGTCATTGTATTGTCTTCTTTCTTTTGGTCATTGTATTGTCTTCTGTCTTTTTTTTTTGGTCATTGTATTGTCCTCTGTCTTTTTCTTTTGTTCATTGTATTGTCTTCTGTTTTTTTCTTTTGGTCATTGTATTGTCTTCTGTCTTTTACTTTTGGTCATTGTATTGTCTTCTGTCTTTTTCTTTTGGTCATTGTATTGTCTTCTGTCTTTTTCTTTTGGTCATTGTATTGTCTTCTGTCTTTTTCTCTTGGTCATTGTATTGTCTTCTGTCTTTTTCTTTGGTCATTGTATTGTCTTCTGTCTTTTTCTTTTGGTCATTGTATTGTCTTCTGTCTTTTTCTTTTAGTCATTGTATTGTTTTCTGTCTTCTGTCTTTTTCTTTTGGTCATTGTATTGTCTTCTGTCTTCTGTCTTTTTCTTTTGGTCATTGTATTGTCTTCTGTCTTTTTCTTTTGGTCATTGTATTGTCCTCTGTCTTTTTCGTTTGGTCATTGTATTGTCTTCTGTCTTTTTCTTTTGGTCATTGTATTGTCTTCTTTCTTTTGGTCATTGTATTGTCTTCTGTCTTTTTCTTTTGGTCATTGTATTGTCTTCTGTCTTTTTCTTTTGGTCATTGTATTGTCTTCTGTCTTTTTCTTTTGGTCATTGTATTGTCTTCTGTCTTTTTCTTTTGGTCATTGTATTGTCCTCTGTCTTTTTTTTTGGTCATTGTATTGTCTTGTGTCTTTTTCTTTTGGTCATTGTATTGTCTTCTGTCTTTTTCTTTTAGTCATTGTATTGTCTTCTTTCTTTTGGTCATTGTATTGTCTTCTGTTTTTTTTTTTTGGTCATTGTATTGTCCTCTGTCTTTTTCTTTTGTTCATTGTATTGTCTTCTGTTTTTTTCTTTTTGTCATTGTATTGTCTTCTGTCTTCTTTCTTTTTCTTTTGGTCATTGTATTGTCTTCTGTCTTTTTCTTTTGGTCATTGTATTGTCTTCTGTCTTTTTCTTTTGGTCATTGTATTGTCCTCTGTCTTTTTTTTTTGGTCATTGTATTGTCTTGTGTCTTTTTCTTTTGGTCATTGTATTGTCTTCTGTCTTTTTCTTTTAGTCATTGTATTGTCTTCTTTCTTTTGGTCATTGTATTGTCTTCTGTCTTTTTTTTTTGGTCATTGTATTGTCCTCTGTCTTTTTCTTTTGTTCATTGTATTGTCTTCTGTTTTTTTCTTTTTGTCATTGTATTGTCTTCTGTCTTCTTTCTTTTTCTTTTGGTCATTGTATTGTCTTCTGTCTTTTTCTTTTGGTCATTGTATTGTCCTCTGTCTTTTTTTTGTCATTGTATTGTCTTCTGTCTTTTTCTTTTGGTCATTGTATTGTCTTCTGTCTTTTTCTTTTGGTCATTGTATTGTCTTCTGTCTTTTTCTTTTGGTCATTGTATTGTCCTCTGTCTTTTTTTTTGGTCATTGTATTGTCTTGTGTCTTTTTCTTTTGGTCATTGTATTGTCTTCTGTCTTTTTCTTTTAGTCATCGTATTGTCTTCTTTCTTTTGGTCATTGTATTGTCTTCTGTCTTTTTCTTTTGGTCATTGTATTGTCCTCTGTCTTTTTCTTTTGTTCATTGTATTGTCTTCTGTTTTTTTCTTTTGGTCATTGTATTGTCTTCTGTCTTTTACTTTTGGTCATTGTATTGTCTTCTGTCTTTTTCTCTTGGTCATTGTATTGTCTTCTGTCTTTTTCTTTTGGTCTTTGTATTGTCCTCTGTCTTTTTCTTTTGGTCATTGTATTGTCTTCTGTCTTTTTCTTTTGGTCATTGTATTGTCTTCTGTCTTTTTCTTTTGGTCATTGTATTGTCCTCTGTCTTTTACTTTTGGTCATTGCATTGTCCTCTGTCTTTTTCTTTTGGTCATTGTATTGTCTTCTGTCTTTTTCTTTTGGTCATTGTATTGTCTTCTGTCTTTTTCTTTTGGTCATTGTATTGTCCTCTGTCTTTTTCTTTTGGTCATTGTATTGTCTTCTGTCTTTTTCTTTTGGTCATTGTATTGTCTTCTGTCTTTTTCTTTTGGTCATTGTATTGTCTTCTGTCTTTTTCTTTTGGTCATTGTATTGTCTTCTGTCTTCTGTCTTTTTCTTTTGGTCATTGTATTGTCTTCTGTCTTTTTCTTTTGGTCATTGTATTGTCCTCTGTCTTTTTCGTTTGGTCATTGTATTGTCTTCTGTCTTTTTCTTTTGGTCATTGTATTGTCTTCTTTCTTTTGGTCATTGTATTGTCTTCTGTCTTTTTCTTTTGGTCATTATATTGTCTTCTGTCTTTTTCTTTTGGTCATTGTATTGTCTTCTGTCTTTTTCTTTTGGTCATTGTATTGTCTTCTGTCTTTTTCTTTTGGTCATTGTATTGTTCTCTGTCTTTTTTTTTTGGTCATTGTATTGTCTTGTGTCTTTTTCTTTTGGTCATTGTATTGTCTTCTGTCTTTTTCTTTTAGTCATTGTATTGTCTTTTTTTTTTGGTCATTGTATTGTCCTCTGTCTTTTTCTTTTGTTCATTGTATTGTCTTCTGTTTTTTTCTTTTGGTCATTGTATTGTCTTCTGTCTTTTACTTTTGGTCATTGTATTGTCTTCTGTCTTTTTCTTTTGGTCATTGTATTGTCTTCTGTCTTTTTCTTTTGGTCATTGTATTGTCTTCTGTCTTTTTCTCTTGGTCATTGTATTGTCTTCTGTCTTTTTCTTTTGGTCATTGTATTGTCTTCTGTCTTTTTCTTTTAGTCATTGTATTGTTTTCTGTCTTCTGTCTTTTTCTTTTGGTCATTGTATTGTCTTCTGTCTTCTGTCTTTTTCTTTTGTTCATTGTATTGTCTTCTGTTTTTTTCTTTTGGTCATTGTATTGTCTTCTGTCTTTTACTTTTGGTCATTGTATTGTCTTCTGTCTTTTTCTTTTGGTCATTGTATTGTCTTCTGTCTTTTTCTTTTGGTCATTGTATTGTCTTCTGTCTTTTTCTCTTGGTCATTGTATTGTCTTCTGTCTTTTTCTTTTGGTCATTGTATTGTCTTCTGTCTTTTTCTTTTAGTCATTGTATTGTTTTCTGTCTTCTGTCTTTTTCTTTTGGTCATTGTATTGTCTTCTGTCTTCTGTCTTTTTCTTTTGGTCATTGTATTGTCTTCTGTCTTTTTCTTTTGGTCATTGTATTGTCCTCTGTCTTTTTCGTTTGGTCATTGTATTGTCTTCTGTCTTTTTCTTTTGGTCATTGTATTGTCTTCTTTCTTTTGGTCATTGTATTGTCTTCTGTCTTTTTCTTTTGGTCATTGTATTGTCTTCTGTCTTTTTCTTTTAGTCATTGTATTGTCTTCTGTCTTTTTCTTTTGGTCATTGTATTGTCTTCTGTCTTTTTCTTTTGGTCATTGTATTGTCCTCTGTCTTTTTTTTTTGGTCATTGTATTGTCTTCTGTCTTTTTCTTTTGGTCATTGTATTGTCTTCTGTCTTTTTCTTTTAGTCATTGTATTGTCTTCTTTCTTTTGGTCATTGTATTGTCTTCTGTCTTTTTTTTTTGGTCATTGTATTGTCCTCTGTCTTTTTCTTTTGTTCATTGTATTGTCTTCTGTTTTTTTCTTTTGGTCATTGAATTGTCTTCTGTCTTTTTCTTTTGGTCATTGTATTGTCTTCTGTCTTTTTCTCTTGGTCATTGTATTGTCTTCTGTCTTTTTCTTTTGGTCATTGTATTGTCTTCTGTCTTTTTCTTTTAGTCATTGTATTGTTTTCTGTCTTCTGTCTTTTTCTTTTGGTCATTGTATTGTCTTCTGTCTTCTGTCTTTTTCTTTTGGTCATTGCATTGTCTTTTGTCTTTTTCTTTTAGTCATTGTATTGTTCTCTGTCTTCTGTCTTTTTCTTTTGGTCATTGTATTGTCTTCTGTCTTCTGTCTTTTTCTTTTGGTCATTGTATTGTCTTCTGTCTTTTTCATTTGGTCATTGTATTGTCTCCTGTCTTTTTCTTTTGGTCATTGCATTGTCTTCTGTCTTTTTCTTTTGGTCATTGTATTGTCTTCTGTCTTTTTATTTTGGTCATTGTATTGTCTTCTGTCTTTTGCTTTTGGTCATTGTATTGTCTTCTGTCTTTTTCTTTTGGTTATTGTATTGTCTTCTGTCTTCTGTCTTTTGCTTTTGGTCATTGTATTGTCTTCTGTCTTTTTCTTTTGGTCATTGCATTGTCTTTTGTCTTTTTCTTTTAGTCATTGTATTGTTCTCTGTCTTCTGTCTTTTTCTTTTGGTCATTGTATTGTCTTCTGTCTTCTGTCTTTTTCTTTTGGTCATTGTATTGTCTTCTGTCTTTTTCATTTGGTCATTGTATTGTCTCCTGTCTTTTTCTTTTGGTCATTGCATTGTCTTCTGTCTTTTTCTTTTGGTCATTGTATTGTCTTCTGTCTTTTTATTTTGGTCATTGTATTGTCTTCTGTCTTTTGCTTTTGGTCATTGTATTGTCTTCTGTCTTTTTCTTTTGGTTATTGTATTGTCTTCTGTCTTCTGTCTTTTGCTTTTGGTCATTGTATTGTCTTCTGTCTTCTGTGTTTTTCTTTTTGTCATTGTATTGTCTTCTGTCTTCTGTCTTTTTCTTTTGGTCATTGTATTGTCTTCTGCTTTTTTCTTTTGGTCATTGCATTGTCTTCTGTCTTTTTCTTTTGGTCATTGTATTGTCTTCTGTCTTTTTCTTTTGGTCATTGCATTGTCTTCTGTCTTTTTCTTTTAGTCATTGTATTGTCTTCTGTCTTCTGCTTTTTTCTTTTGGACATGGTATTGTCTGCTGTCTTCTTTCTTTTTCTTTTTGTCATTGTATTGTCTTCTGTCTTCTGTCTTTTTCTTTTGGTCATTGTATTGTCTTCTGCTTTTTTCTTTTGGTCATTGTATTGTCTTCTGTCTTTTTCTTTTGGTCATTGTATTGTCTTCTGTCTTTTTCTTTTGGTCATTGTATTGTCTTCTGTCTTTTTCTTTTGGTCATTGTATTGTCCTCTGTCTTTTTTTTTTGGTCATTGTATTGTCTTGTGTCTTTTTCTTTTGGTCATTGTATTGTCTTCTGTCTTTTTCTTTTAGTCATTGTATTGTCTTCTTTCTTTTGGTCATTGTATTGTCTTCTGTCTTTTTCTTTTGGTCATTGCATTGTCCTCTGTCTTTTTCTTTTGTTCATTGTATTGTCTTCTGTTTTTTTCTTTTGGTCATTGTATTGTCTTCTGTCTTTTACTTTTGGTCATTGTATTGTCTTCTCTCTTTTTCTCTTGGTCATTGTATTGTCTTCTGTCTTTTTCTTTTGGTCTTTGTATTGTCTTCTGTCTTTTTCTTTTGGTCATTGTATTGTCCTCTGTCTTTTACTTTTGGTCATTGCATTGTCCTCTGTCTTTTTCTTTTGGTCATTGTATTGTCTTCTGTCTTTTTCTTTTGGTCATTGTATTGTCTTCTGTCTTTTTCTTTTGGTCATTGTATTGTCCTCTGTCTTTTTCTTTTGGTCATTGTATTGTCTTCTGTCTTTTTCTTTTGGTCATTGTATTGTCTTCTGTCTTTTTCTTTTGGTCATTTTATTGTCTTCTGTCTTTTTCTTTTGGTCATTGTATTGTCTTCTGTCTTCTGTCTTTTTCTTTTGGTCATTGTATTGTCTTCTGTCTTTTGCTTTTGGTCATTGTATTGTCTTCTGTCTTTTTCTTTTGGTCATTGTATTGTCTTCTGTCTTCTGTCTTTTGCTTTTGGTCATTGTATTGTCTTCTGTCTTCTGTGTTTTTCTTTTGGTCATTGTATTGTCTTCTGTCTTCTGTCTTTTTCTTTTGGTCATTGTATTGTCTTCTGCTTTTTTCTTTTGGTCATTGCATTGTCTTCTGTCTTTTTCTTTTGGTCATTGTATTGTCTTCTGTCTTTTTCTTTTGGTCATTGCATTGTCTTCTGTCTTTTTCTTTTAGTCATTGTATTGTCTTCTGTCTTCTGCTTTTTTCTTTTGGACATGGTATTGTCTGCTGTCTTCTTTCTTTTTCTTTTTGTCATTGTATTGTCTTCTGTCTTCTGTCTTTTTCTTTTGGTCATTGTATTGTCTTCTGCTTTTTTCTTTTGGTCATTGTATTGTCTTACGTCTTTTTCTTTTGGTCATTGTATTGTCTTCTGTCTTTTTCTTTTGGTCATTGTATTGTCTTCTGTCTTTTTCTTTTGGTCATTGTATTGTCCTCTGTCTTTTTTTTTTGGTCATTGTATTGTCTTGTGTCTTTTTCTTTTGGTCATTGTATTGTCTTCTGTCTTTTTCTTTTAGTCATTGTATTGTCTTCTTTCTTTTGGTCATTGTATTGTCTTCTGTCTTTTTCTTTTGGTCATTGTATTGTCCTCTGTCTTTTTCTTTTGTTCATTGTATTGTCTTCTGTTTTTTTCTTTTGGTCATTGTATTGTCTTCTGTCTTTTACTTTTGGTCATTGTATTGTCTTCTCTCTTTTTCTCTTGGTCATTGTATTGTCTTCTGTCTTTTTCTTTTGGTCTTTGTATTGTCTTCTGTCTTTTTCTTTTGGTCATTGTATTGTCTTCTGTCTTTTTCTTTTGGTCATTGTATTGTCTTCTGTCTTTTTCTTTTGGTCATTGTATTGTCCTCTGTCTTTTACTTTTGGTCATTGCATTGTCCTCTGTCTTTTTCTTTTGGTCATTGTATTGTCTTCTGTCTTTTTCTTTTGGTCATTGTATTGTCTTCTGTCTTTTTCTTTTGGTCATTGTATTGTCCTCTGTCTTTTTCTTTTGGTCATTGTATTGTCTTCTGTCTTTTTCTTTTGGTCATTGTATTGTCTTCTGTCTTTTTCTTTTGGTCATTGTATTGTCTTCTGTCTTTTTCTTTTGGTCATTGTATTGTCTTCTGTCTTCTGTCTTTTTCTTTTGGTCATTGTATTGTCTTCTGTCTTTTTCTTTTGGTCATTGTATTGTCCTCTGTCTTTTTCGTTTGGTCATTGTATTGTCTTCTGTCTTTTTCTTTTGGTCATTGTATTGTCTTCTTTCTTTTGGTCATTGTATTGTCTTCTGTCTTTTTCTTTTGGTCATTGTATTGTCTTCTGTCTTTTTCTTTTGGTCATTGTATTGTCTTCTGTCTTTTTCTTTTGGTCATTGTATTGTCCTCTGTCTTTTTTTTTTGGTCATTGTATTGTCTTGTGTCTTTTTCTTTTGGTCATTGTATTGTCTTCTGTCTTTTTCTTTTAGTCATTGTATTGTCTTCTTTCTTTTGGTCATTGTATTGTCTTCTGTCTTTTTTTTTTGGTCATTGTATTGTCCTCTGTCTTTTTCTTTTGTTCATTGTATTGTCTTCTGTTTTTTTCTTTTGGTCATTGTATTGTCTTCTGTCTTTTACTTTTGGTCATTGTATTGTCTTCTGTCTTTTTCTTTTGGTCATTGTATTGTCTTCTGTCTTTTTCTTTTGGTCATTGTATTGTCTTCTGTCTTTTTCTCTTGGTCATTGTATTGTCTTCTGTCTTTTTCTTTGGTCATTGTATTGTCTTCTGTCTTTTTCTTTTGGTCATTGTATTGTCTTCTGTCTTTTTCTTTTAGTCATTGTATTGTTTTCTGTCTTCTGTCTTTTTCTTTTGGTCATTGTATTGTCTTCTGTCTTCTGTCTTTTTCTTTTGGTCATTGTATTGTCTTCTGTCTTTTTCTTTTGGTCATTGTATTGTCCTCTGTCTTTTTCGTTTGGTCATTGTATTGTCTTCTGTCTTTTTCTTTTGGTCATTGTATTGTCTTCTTTCTTTTGGTCATTGTATTGTCTTCTGTCTTTTTCTTTTGGTCATTGTATTGTCTTCTGTCTTTTTCTTTTGGTCATTGTATTGTCTTCTGTCTTTTTCTTTTGGTCATTGTATTGTCTTCTGTCTTTTTCTTTTGGTCATTGTATTGTCCTCTGTCTTTTTTTTTGGTCATTGTATTGTCTTGTGTCTTTTTCTTTTGGTCATTGTATTGTCTTCTGTCTTTTTCTTTTAGTCATTGTATTGTCTTCTTTCTTTTGGTCATTGTATTGTCTTCTGTTTTTTTTTTTTGGTCATTGTATTGTCCTCTGTCTTTTTCTTTTGTTCATTGTATTGTCTTCTGTTTTTTTCTTTTTGTCATTGTATTGTCTTCTGTCTTCTTTCTTTTTCTTTTGGTCATTGTATTGTCTTCTGTCTTTTTCTTTTGGTCATTGTATTGTCTTCTGTCTTTTTCTTTTGGTCATTGTATTGTCCTCTGTCTTTTTTTTTTGGTCATTGTATTGTCTTGTGTCTTTTTCTTTTGGTCATTGTATTGTCTTCTGTCTTTTTCTTTTAGTCATTGTATTGTCTTCTTTCTTTTGGTCATTGTATTGTCTTCTGTCTTTTTTTTTTGGTCATTGTATTGTCCTCTGTCTTTTTCTTTTGTTCATTGTATTGTCTTCTGTTTTTTTCTTTTTGTCATTGTATTGTCTTCTGTCTTCTTTCTTTTTCTTTTGGTCATTGTATTGTCTTCTGTCTTTTTCTTTTGGTCATTGTATTGTCCTCTGTCTTTTTTTTGTCATTGTATTGTCTTCTGTCTTTTTCTTTTGGTCATTGTATTGTCTTCTGTCTTTTTCTTTTGGTCATTGTATTGTCTTCTGTCTTTTTCTTTTGGTCATTGTATTGTCCTCTGTCTTTTTTTTTGGTCATTGTATTGTCTTGTGTCTTTTTCTTTTGGTCATTGTATTGTCTTCTGTCTTTTTCTTTTAGTCATCGTATTGTCTTCTTTCTTTTGGTCATTGTATTGTCTTCTGTCTTTTTCTTTTGGTCATTGTATTGTCCTCTGTCTTTTTCTTTTGTTCATTGTATTGTCTTCTGTTTTTTTCTTTTGGTCATTGTATTGTCTTCTGTCTTTTACTTTTGGTCATTGTATTGTCTTCTGTCTTTTTCTCTTGGTCATTGTATTGTCTTCTGTCTTTTTCTTTTGGTCTTTGTATTGTCCTCTGTCTTTTTCTTTTGGTCATTGTATTGTCTTCTGTCTTTTTCTTTTGGTCATTGTATTGTCTTCTGTCTTTTTCTTTTGGTCATTGTATTGTCCTCTGTCTTTTACTTTTGGTCATTGCATTGTCCTCTGTCTTTTTCTTTTGGTCATTGTATTGTCTTCTGTCTTTTTCTTTTGGTCATTGTATTGTCTTCTGTCTTTTTCTTTTGGTCATTGTATTGTCCTCTGTCTTTTTCTTTTGGTCATTGTATTGTCTTCTGTCTTTTTCTTTTGGTCATTGTATTGTCTTCTGTCTTTTTCTTTTGGTCATTGTATTGTCTTCTGTCTTTTTCTTTTGGTCATTGTATTGTCTTCTGTCTTCTGTCTTTTTCTTTTGGTCATTGTATTGTCTTCTGTCTTTTTCTTTTGGTCATTGTATTGTCCTCTGTCTTTTTCGTTTGGTCATTGTATTGTCTTCTGTCTTTTTCTTTTGGTCATTGTATTGTCTTCTTTCTTTTGGTCATTGTATTGTCTTCTGTCTTTTTCTTTTGGTCATTATATTGTCTTCTGTCTTTTTCTTTTGGTCATTGTATTGTCTTCTGTCTTTTTCTTTTGGTCATTGTATTGTCTTCTGTCTTTTTCTTTTGGTCATTGTATTGTTCTCTGTCTTTTTTTTTTGGTCATTGTATTGTCTTGTGTCTTTTTCTTTTGGTCATTGTATTGTCTTCTGTCTTTTTCTTTTAGTCATTGTATTGTCTTTTTTTTTTGGTCATTGTATTGTCCTCTGTCTTTTTCTTTTGTTCATTGTATTGTCTTCTGTTTTTTTCTTTTGGTCATTGTATTGTCTTCTGTCTTTTACTTTTGGTCATTGTATTGTCTTCTGTCTTTTTCTTTTGGTCATTGTATTGTCTTCTGTCTTTTTCTTTTGGTCATTGTATTGTCTTCTGTCTTTTTCTCTTGGTCATTGTATTGTCTTCTGTCTTTTTCTTTTGGTCATTGTATTGTCTTCTGTCTTTTTCTTTTAGTCATTGTATTGTTTTCTGTCTTCTGTCTTTTTCTTTTGGTCATTGTATTGTCTTCTGTCTTCTGTCTTTTTCTTTTGTTCATTGTATTGTCTTCTGTTTTTTTCTTTTGGTCATTGTATTGTCTTCTGTCTTTTACTTTTGGTCATTGTATTGTCTTCTGTCTTTTTCTTTTGGTCATTGTATTGTCTTCTGTCTTTTTCTTTTGGTCATTGTATTGTCTTCTGTCTTTTTCTCTTGGTCATTGTATTGTCTTCTGTCTTTTTCTTTTGGTCATTGTATTGTCTTCTGTCTTTTTCTTTTAGTCATTGTATTGTTTTCTGTCTTCTGTCTTTTTCTTTTGGTCATTGTATTGTCTTCTGTCTTCTGTCTTTTTCTTTTGGTCATTGTATTGTCTTCTGTCTTTTTCTTTTGGTCATTGTATTGTCCTCTGTCTTTTTCGTTTGGTCATTGTATTGTCTTCTGTCTTTTTCTTTTGGTCATTGTATTGTCTTCTTTCTTTTGGTCATTGTATTGTCTTCTGTCTTTTTCTTTTGGTCATTGTATTGTCTTCTGTCTTTTTCTTTTAGTCATTGTATTGTCTTCTGTCTTTTTCTTTTGGTCATTGTATTGTCTTCTGTCTTTTTCTTTTGGTCATTGTATTGTCCTCTGTCTTTTTTTTTTGGTCATTGTATTGTCTTCTGTCTTTTTCTTTTGGTCATTGTATTGTCTTCTGTCTTTTTCTTTTAGTCATTGTATTGTCTTCTTTCTTTTGGTCATTGTATTGTCTTCTGTCTTTTTTTTTTGGTCATTGTATTGTCCTCTGTCTTTTTCTTTTGTTCATTGTATTGTCTTCTGTTTTTTTCTTTTGGTCATTGAATTGTCTTCTGTCTTTTTCTTTTGGTCATTGTATTGTCTTCTGTCTTTTTCTCTTGGTCATTGTATTGTCTTCTGTCTTTTTCTTTTGGTCATTGTATTGTCTTCTGTCTTTTTCTTTTAGTCATTGTATTGTTTTCTGTCTTCTGTCTTTTTCTTTTGGTCATTGTATTGTCTTCTGTCTTCTGTCTTTTTCTTTTGGTCATTGTATTGTCTTCTGTCTTTTTCTTTTGGTCATTGTATTGTCTCCTGTCTTTTTCTTTTGGTCATTGCATTGTCTTCTGTCTTTTTTTTTTGGTCATTGTATTGTCTTCTGTCTTTTTCTTTTGGTCATTGTATTGTCTTCTGTCTTTTGCTTTTGGTCATTGTATTGTCTTCTGTCTTTTTCTTTTGGTCATTGTATTGTCTTCTGTCTTTTTCTTTTGGTCATTGTATTGTCTTCTGTCTTTTTCTTTTAGTCATTGTATTGTTTTCTGTCTTCTGTCTTTTTCTTTTGGTCATTGTATTGTCTTCTGTCTTCTGTCTTTTTCTTTTGGTCATTGTATTGTCTTCTGTCTTTTTCTTTTGGTCATTGTATTGTCTCCTGTCTTTTTCTTTTGGTCATTGCATTGTCTTCTGTCTTTTTCTTTTGGTCATTGCATTGTCTTCTGTCTAGTTCTTTTGGTCATTGTATAATCTTCTGTCTTTTTCTTTTGGTCATTGTATTGTCTTCTGTCTTTTTCTCTTGGTCATTGTATTGTCTTCTGTCTTTTTCTTTTGGTCATTGTATTGTTTTCTGTCTTTTTCATTTAGTCATTGTATTGTCTTCTGTCTTCTGTCTTTTTCTTTTGGTCATTGTATTGTCTTCTGTCTTTTTCATTTGGTCATTGTATTGTCTTCTGTCTTCTGTCTTTTTCTTTTGGTCATTGTATTGTCTTCTGTCTTTTTCTTTTGGTCATTGTATTGTCTTCTGTCTTTTTTTTTTGGTCATTGTATTGTCTTCTGTCTTTTTCTTTTGGTCATTGTATTGGCTTCTGTCTTTTTCTTTTGGTCATTGTATTGTCTTCTGTCTTTTTCATTTGGTCATTGTATTGTCTTCTGTCTTTTTCTTTTGGTCATTGTATTGTCTTCTGTCTTTTTCTCTTGGTCATTGTATTGTCTTCTGTCTTTTTCTTTTGGTCATTGTATTGTCTTCTGTCTTTTTCTTTTAGTCATTGTATTGTTTTCTGTCTTCTGTCTTTTTCTTTTGGTCATTGTATTGTCTTCTGTCTTCTGTCTTTTTCTTTTGGTCATTGTATTGTCTTCTGTCTTTTTCTTTTGGTCATTGTATTGTCTCCTGTCTTTTTCTTTTGGTCATTGCATTGTCTTCTGTCTTTTTTTTTGGTCATTGTATTGTCTTCTGTCTTTTTCTTTTGGTCATTGTATTGTCTTCTGTCTTTTGCTTTTGGTCATTGTATTGTCTTCTGTCTTTTTCTTTTGGTCATTGTATTGTCTTCTTTCTTTTGCTTTTGGTCATTGTATTGTCTTCTGTCTTTTTCTTTTGGTCATTGTATTGTCTTCTGTCTTTTTCTTTTGGTCATTGTATTGTCTTCTGTCTTTTTCTTTTAGTCATTGTATTGTTTTCTGTCTTCTGTCTTTTTCTTTTGTACATTGTATTGTCTTCTGTCTTCTGTCTTTTTCTTTTGGTCATTGTATTGTCTTCTGTCTTTTTCTTTTGGTCATTGTATTGTCTCCTGTCTTTTTCTTTTGGTCATTGCATTGTCTTCTGTCTTTTTCTTTTGGTCATTGTATTGTCTTCTGTCTAGTTCTTTTGGTCATTGTATAATCTTCTGTCTTTTTCTTTTGGTCATTGTATTGTCTTCTGTCTTTTTCTCTTGGTCATTGTATTGTCTTCTGTCTTTTTCTTTTGGTCATTGTATTGTTTTCTGTCTTTTTCATTTAGTCATTGTATTGTCTTCTTTCTTTTGGTCATTGTATTGTCTTCTGTCTTTTTCTTTTGGTCATTGTATTGTCTTCTGTTTTCTGTCTTTTCTTTTGGTCATTGTATTGTCTTCTGTCTTTTTCATTTGGTCATTGTATTGTCTTCTGTCTTCTGTCTTTTTCTTTTGGTCATTGTATTGTCTTCTGTCTTTTTCTTTTGGTCATTGTATTGTCTTCTGTCTTTTTTTTTTGGTCATTGTATTGTCTTCTGTCTTTTTCTTTTGGTCATTGTATTGGCTTCTGTCTTTTTCTTTTGGTCATTGTATTGTCTTCTGTCTTTTTCATTTGGTCATTGTATTGTCTTCTGTCTTTTTCTTTTGGTCATTGTATTGTCTTCTGTCTTTTTCTATTAGTCATTGTATTGTCTTCTGTCTTTATCTTTTGGTCATTGTATTGTCTTCTGTCTTTTTCTTTTGGTCATTGTATTGTCTTCTGTCTTTTTCTTTTGGTCATTGTATTGTCTTCTGTCTTTTTCTCTTGGTCATTGTATTGTCTTCTGTCTTTTTCTTTTGGTCATTGTATTGTCTTCTGTCGTTTTCTTTTGGTGATTGTATTGTCTTCTGTCTTTTTCTTTTGGTCATTGTATTGTCTTCTGTCTTTTTCTTTTGGTCATTGTATTGTCTTCTGTCTTTTTCTCTTGGTCATTGTATTGTCTTCTGTCTTTTTCTTTTGGTCATTGTATTGTCTTCTGTCTTTTTCATTTAGTCATTGTATTGTCTTCTTTCTTTTGGTCATTGTATTGTCTTCTGTCGTTTTCTTTTGGTCATTGTATTGTCTTCTGTCTTCTGTCTTTTTCTTTTGGTCATTGTATTGTCTTCTGTCTTTTTCTTTTGGTCATTGTATTGTCCTCTGTCTTTTTCTTTTGGTCATTGTATTGTCTTCTGTCTTTTTCTTTTGGTCATTGTATTGTCTTCTTTCTTTTGGTCATTGTATTGTCTTCTGTCTTTTTCTTTTGGTCATTGTATTGTCTTCTGTCTTTTTCTTTTGGTCATTGTATTGTCTTCTTTCTTTAGGTCATTGTATTGTCTTCTGTCTTTTTTTTTTGGTCATTGTATTGTCTTCTGTCTTTTTCTTTTGGTCATTGTATTGTCTTCTGTCTTTTTCTCTTGGTCATTGTATTGTCTTCTGTCTTTTTCTTTTGGTCATTGTATTGTCTTCTGTCTTTTTCTTTTGGTCATTGTATTGTCTTCTGTCTTTTTCTTTTAGTCATTGTATTGTCTTCTGTCTTTTTCTTTTGGTCATTGTATTGTCCTCTGTCTTTTTCTTTTGGTCATTGTATTGTCTTCTGTTTTTTTCTTTTGGTCTTTGTATTGTCCTCTGTCTTTTTCTTTTGGTCATTGTATTGTCCTCTGTCTTTTTCTTTTGGTCATTGTATTGTCTTCTGTTTTTTACTTTTGGTCATTGTATTGTCTTCTGTCTTTTTCTTTATGTCATTGTATTGTCTTCTGTCTTTTTCTTTTGGTCATTGTATTGTCTTCTGTCTTTTTCTCTTGGTCATTGTATTGTCTTCTGTCTTTTTCTTTTGGTCATTGTATTGTCTTCTGTCTTTTTCTTTTGGTCATTGCATTGTCTTCTGTCTTTTCCTTTTAGTCATTGTATTGTTCTCTGTCTTCTGTCTTTTTCTTTTGGTCATTGTATTGTCTTCTGTCTTTTTCTTTTGGTCATTGTATTGTCTTCTGTCTTTTTCTTTTTATCATTGTATTGTCTTCTGTCTTTTTCTTTTGGTCATTGTATTGTCCTCTGGCTTTTTCTTTTGGTCATTGTATTGTCTTCTGTCTTTTACTTTTGGTCATTGTATTGTCTTCTGTCTTTTTCTTTTGGTCATTGTATTGTCTTCTTTCTTTTGCTTTTGGTCATTGTATTGTCTTCTGTCTTTATCTTTTGGTCATTGTATTGTCTTCTGTCTTTTTCTTTTGGTCATTGTATTGTCTTCTGTCTTTTTCTTTTAGTCATTGTATTGTTTTCTGTCTTCTGTCTTTTTCTTTTGGTCATTGTATTGTCTTCTGTCTTCTGTCTTTTTCTTTTGGTCATTGTATTGTCTTCTTTCTTTTGCTTTTGGTCATTGTATTGTCTTCTGTCTTTTTCTTTTGGTCATTGTATTGTATTCTGTCTTTTTCTTTTGGTCATTGTATTGTCTTCTGTCTTTTTCTTTTGGTCATTGTATTGTCTTCTGTCTTTTTCTTTTGGTCTTTGTATTGTCTTCTGTCTTTTTCTTTTGGTCATTGTATTGTCTTCTGTCTTTTACTTTTGGTCATTGTATTGTCTTCTGTCTTTTTCTTTTGGTCATTGTATTGTCTTCTGTCTTTTTCTTTTGGTCATTGTATTGTCTTCTTTCTTTTGCTTTTGGTCATTGCATTGTCTTCTGTCTTTTTCTTTTGGTCATTGTATTGTCTTCTGTCTTTTTCTTTTGGTCATTGTATTGTCTTCTGTCTTTTTCTTTTGGTCATTGTATTGTCTTCTGTCTTTTTCTTTTGGTCTTTGTATTGTCTTCTGTCTTTTTCTTTTGGTCATTGTATTGTCTTCTGTCTTTTACTTTTGGTCATTGTATTGTCTTCTGTCTTTTTCTTTTGGTCATTGTATTGTCTTCTGTCTTTTTCTTTTGGTCATTGTATTGTCTTCTGTCTTTTACTTTTGGTCATTGTATTGTCTTCTGTCTTTTTCTTTTGGTCATTGTATTGTCTTCTTTCTTTTGCTTTTGGTCATTGTATTGTCTTCTGTCTTTTTCTTTTGGTCATTGTATTGTCTTCTGTCTTTTTCTTTTGGTCATTGTATTGTCTTCTGTCTTTTTCTATTAGTCATTGTATTGTCTTCTGTCTTTTTCTATTAGTCATTGTATCGTCTTCTGTCTTTATCTTTTGGTCATTGTATTGTCTTCTGTCTTTTTCTTTTGGTCATTGTATTGTCTTCTGTCTTTTTCTTTTGGTCATTGTATTGTCTTCTGTCCTTTTCTCTTGGTCATTGTATTGTCTTCTGTCTTTTTCTTTTGGTCATTGTATTGTCTTCTGTCGTTTTCTTTTGGTGATTGTATTGTCTTCTGTCTTTTTCTTTTGGTCATTGTATTGTCTTCTGTCTTTTTCTTTTGGTCATTGTATTGTCTTCTGTCTTTTTCTCTTGGTCATTGTATTGTCTTCTGTCTTTTTCTTTTGGTCATTGTATTGTCTTCTGTCTTTTTCATTTAGTCATTGTATTGTCTTCTTTCTTTTGGTCATTGTATTGTCTTCTGTCTTTTTCTTTTGGTCATTGTATTGTCTTCTGTCTTTTTCTTTTGGTCATTGTATTGTCTTCTGTCTTCTGTCTTTTTCTTTTGGTCATTGTATTGTCTTCTGTCTTTTTCTTTTGGTCATTGTATTGTCTTCTGTCCTTTTCTCTTGGTCATTGTATTGTCTTCTGTCTTTTTCTTTTGGTCATTGTATTGTCTTCTTTCTTTTGGTCATTGTATTGTCTTCTGTCTTTTTCTTTTGGTCATTGTATTGTCTTCTGTCTTTTTCTTTTGGTCATTGTATTGTCTTCTGTCTTTTTCTTTTGGTCATTGTATTGTCTTCTGTCTTTTTCTTTTGGTCATTGTATTGTCCTCTGGCTTTTTCTTTTGGTCATTGTATTGTCTTCTGTCTTTTACTTTTGGTCATTGTATTGTCTTCTGTCTTTTTCTTTTGGTCATTGTATTGTCTTCTTTCTTTTGCTTTTGGTCATTGTATTGTCTTCTGTCTTTTTCTTTTGGTCATTGTATTGTCTTCTGTCTTTTTCTTTTGGTCATTGTATTGTCTTCTGTCTTTTTTTTTTAGTCATTGTATTGTTTTCTGTCTTCTGTCTTTTTCTTTTGGTCATTGTATTGTCTTCTGTCTTCTGTCTTTTTCCTTTGGTCATTGTATTGTCTTCTTTCTTTTGCTTTTGGTCATTGTATTGTCTTCTGTCTTTTTCTTTTGATCATTGTATTGTCTTCTGTCTTTTTCTTTTGGTCATTGTATTGTCTTCTGTCTTTTTCTTTTGGTCATTGTATTGTCTTCTGTCTTTTTCTTTGGTATTTGTATTGTCTTCTGTCTTTTTCTTTTGGTCATTGTATTGTCTTCTGTCTTTTACTTTTGGTCATTGTATTGTCTTCTGTCTTTTTCTTTTGGTCATTGTATTGTCTTCTGTCTTTTTCTTTTGGTGATTGTATTGTCTTCTGTCGTTTTCTTTTGGTGATTGTATTGTCTTCTGTCTTTTTCTTTTGGTCATTGTATTGTCTTCTGTCTTTTTCTTTTGGTCATTGTATTGTCTTCTGTCTTTTTCTCTTGGTCATTGTATTGTCTTCTGTCTTTTTCTTTTGGTCATTGTATTGTCTTCTGTTTTTTTCATTTAGTCATTGTATTGTCTTCTTTCTTTTGGTCATTGTATTGTCTTCTGTCTTTTTCTTTTGGTCATTGTATTGTCTTCTGTCTTTTTCTTTTGGTCATTGTATTGTCTTCTGTCTTCTGTCTTTTTCTTTTGGTCATTGTATTGTCTTCTGTCTTTTTCTATTAGTCATTGTATTGTCTTCTGTCTTTTTCTTTTGGTCATTGTATTGTCTTCTGTCTTTTTCTTTTGGTCATTGTATTGTCTTCTTTCTTTTGCTTTTGGTCATTGTATTGTCTTCTGTCTTTTTCTTTTGGTCATTGTATTGTCTTCTGTCTTTTTCTTTTGGTCATTGTATTGTCTTCTGTCTTTTTCTTTTAGTCATTGTATTGTTTTCTGTCTTCTGTCTTTTTCTTTTGGTCATTGTATTGTCTTCTGTCTTCTGTCTTTTTCTTTTGGTCATTGTATTGTCTTCTTTCTTTTGCTTTTGGTCATTGTATTGTCTTCTGTCTTTTTCTTTTGGTCATTGTATTGTCTTCTGTCTTTTTCTTTTGGTCATTGTATTGTCTTCTGTCTTTTTCTTTTGGTCATTGTATTGTCTTCTGTCTTTTTCTTTTGGTCTTTGTATTGTCTTCTGTCTTTTTCTTTTGGTCATTGTATTGTCTTCTGTCTTTTACTTTTGGTCATTGTATTGTCTTCTGTCTTTTTCTTTTGGTCATTGTATTGTCTTCTGTCTTTTTCTTTTGATCATTGTATTGTCTTCTTTCTTTTGCTTTTGGTCATTGTATTGTCTTCTGTCTTTTTCTTTTGGTCATTGTATTGTCTTCTGTCTTTTTCTTTTGGTCATTGTATTGTCTTCTGTCTTTTTCTTTTGGTCATTGTATTGTCTTCTGTCTTTTTCTTTTGGTCTTTGTATTGTCTTCTGTCTTTTTCTTTTGGTCATTGTATTGTCTTCTGTCTTTTACTTTTGGTCATTGTATTGTCTTCTGTCTTTTTCTTTTGGTCATTGTATTGTCTTCTGTCTTTTTCTTTTGGTCATTGTATTGTATTCTGTCTTTTACTTTTGGTCATTGTATTGTCTTCTGTCTTTTTCTTTTGGTCATTGTATTGTCTTCTTTCTTTTGCTTTTGGTCATTGTATTGTCTTCTGTCTTTTTCTTTTGGTCATTGTATTGTCTTCTGTCTTTTTCTTTTGGTCATTGTATTGTCTTCTGTCTTTTTCTATTAGTCATTGTATTGTCTTCTGTCTTTTTCTATTAGTCATTGTATCGTCTTCTGTCTTTATCTTTTGGTCATTGTATTGTCTTCTGTCTTTTTCTTTTGGTCATTGTATTGTCTTCTGTCTTTTTCTTTTGGTCATTGTATTGTCTTCTGTCCTTTTCTCTTGGTCATTGTATTGTCTTCTGTCTTTTTCTTTTGGTCATTGTATTGTCTTCTGTCGTTTTCTTTTGGTGATTGTATTGTCTTCTGTCTTTTTCTTTTGGTCATTGTATTGTCTTCTGTCTTTTTCTTTTGGTCATTGTATTGTCTTCTGTCTTTTTCTCTTGGTCATTGTATTGTCTTCTGTCTTTTTCTTTTGGTCATTGTATTGTCTTCTGTCTTTTTCATTTAGTCATTGTATTGTCTTCTTTCTTTTGGTCATTGTATTGTCTTCTGTCTTTTTCTTTTGGTCATTGTATTGTCTTCTGTCTTTTTCTTTTGGTCATTGTATTGTCTTCTGTCTTTTTCTTTTGGTCATTGTATTGTCTTCTGTCTTTTTCTTTTGGTCATTGTATTGTCCTCTGTCTTTTTCTTTTGGTCATTGTATTGTCTTCTGTCTTTTTCTTTTGGTCATTGTATTGTCTTCTGTCTTTTTCTTTTGGTCATTGTATTGTCTTCTGTCTTTTTCTTTTGGTCATTGTATTGTCCTCTGGCTTTTTCTTTTGGTCATTGTATTGTCTTCTGTCTTTTACTTTTGGTCATTGTATTGTCTTCTGTCTTTTTCTTTTGGTCATTGTATTGTCTTCTTTCTTTTGCTTTTGGTCATTGTATTGTCTTCTGTCTTTTTCTTTTGGTCATTGTATTGTCTTCTGTCTTTTTCTTTTGGTCATTGTATTGTCTTCTGTCTTTTTCTTTTAGTCATTGTATTGTTTTCTGTCTTCTGTCTTTTTCTTTTGGTCATTGTATTGTCTTCTGTCTTCTGTCTTTTTCTTTTGGTCATTGTATTGTCTTCTTTCTTTTGCTTTTGGTCATTGTATTGTCTTCTGTCTTTTTCTTTTGATCATTGTATTGTCCTCTGTCTTTTTCTTTTGGTCATTGTATTGTCTTCTGTCTTTTTCTTTTGGTCATTGTATTGTCTTCTGTCTTTTTCTTTGGTATTTGTATTGTCTTCTGTCTTTTTCTTTTGGTCATTGTATTGTCTTCTGTCTTTTACTTTTGGTCATTGTATTGTCTTCTGTCTTTTTCTTTTGGTCATTGTATTGTCTTCTGTCTTTTTCTTTTGGTCATTGTATTGTCTTCTGTCGTTTTCTTTTGGTGATTGTATTGTCTTCTGTCTTTTTCTTTTGGTCATTGTATTGTCTTCTGTCTTTTTCTTTTGGTCATTGTATTGTCTTCTGTCTTTTTTTCTTGGTCATTGTATTGTCTTCTGTCTTTTTCTTTTGGTCATTGTATTCTCTTCTGTCTTTTTCATTTAGTCATTGTATTGTCTTCTTTCTTTTGGTCATTGTATTGTCTTCTGTCTTTTTCTTTTGGTCATTGTATTGTCTTCTGTCTTTTTCTTTTGGTCATTGTATTGTCTTCTGTCTTCTGTCTTTTTCTTTTGGTCATTGTATTGTCTTCTGTCTTTTTCTTTTGGTCATTGTATTGTCTTCTGTCTTTTTCTTTTGGTCATTGTATTGTCTTCTGTCTTTTTCTTTTGGTCTTTGTATTGTCTTCTGTCTTTTTCTTTTGGTCATTGTATTGTCTTCTGTCTTTTACTTTTGGTCATTGTATTGTCTTCTGTCTTTTTCTTTTGGTCATTGTATTGTCTTCTGTCTTTTTCTTTTGGTCATTGTATTGTCTTCTGTCTTTTACTTTTGGTCATTGTATAGTCTTCTGTCTTTTTCTTTTGGTCATTGTATTGTCTTCTTTCTTTTGCTTTTGGTCATTGTATTGTCTTCTGTCTTTTTCTTTTGGTCATTGTATTGTCTTCTGTCTTTTTCTTTTGGTCATTGTATTGTCTTCTGTCTTTTTCTATTAGTCATTGTATTGTCTTCTGTCTTTTTCTATTAGTCATTGTATTGTCTTCTGTCTTTATCTTTTGGTCATTGTATTGTCTTCTGTCTTTTTCTTTTGGTCATTGTATTGTCTTCTGTCTTTTTCTTTTGGTCATTGTATTGTCTTCTGTCCTTTTCTCTTGGTCATTGTATTGTCTTCTGTCTTTTTCTTTTGGTGATTGTATTGTCTTCTGTCGTTTTCTTTTGGTGATTGTATTGTCTTCTGTCTTTTTCTTTTGGTCATTGTATTGTCTTCTGTCTTTTTCTTTTGGTCATTGTATTGTCTTCTGTCTTTTTCTCTTGGTCATTGTATTGTCTTCTGTCTTTTTCTTTTGGTCATTGTATTGTCTTCTGTCTTTTTCATTTAGTCATTGTATTGTCTTCTTTCTTTTGGTCATTGTATTGTCTTCTGTCTTTTTCTTTTGGTCATTGTATTGTCTTCTGTCTTTTTCTTTTGGTCATTGTATTGTCATCTGTCTTCTGTCTTTTTCTTTTGGTCATTGTATTGTCTTCTGTCTTTTTCTTTTGGTCATTGTATTGTCCTCTGTCTTTTTCTTTTGGTCATTGTATTGTCTTCTGTCTTTTTCTTTTGGTCATTGTATTGTCTTCTTTCTTTTGGTCATTGTATTGTCTTCTGTCTTTTTCTTTTGGTCATTGTATTGTCTTCTGTCTTTTTATTTTGGTCATTGTATTGTCTTCTGTCTTTTTCTTTTGGTCATTGTATTGTCTTCTGTCTTTTTCTTTTGGTCATTGTATTGTCCTCTGGCTTTTTCTTTTGGTCATTGTATTGTCTTCTGTCTTTTACTTTTGGTCATTGTATTGTCTTCTGTCTTTTTCTTTTGGTCATTGTATTGTCTTCTTTCTTTTGCTTTTGGTCATTGTATTGTCTTCTGTCTTTTTCTTTTGGTCATTGTATTGTCTTCTGTCTTTTTCTTTTGGTCATTGTATTGTCTTCTGTCTTTTTCTTTTAGTCATTGTATTGTTTTCTGTCTTCTGTCTTTTTCTTTTGGTCATTGTATTGTCTTCTGTCTTCTGTCTTTTTCTTTTGGTCATTGTATTGTCTTCTTTCTTTTGCTTTTGGTCATTGTATTGTCTTCTGTCTTTTTCTTTTGATCATTGTATTGTCTTCTGTCTTTTTCTTTTGGTCATTGTATTGTCTTCTGTCTTTTTCTTTTGGTCATTGTATTGTCTTCTGTCTTTTTCTTTGGTATTTGTATTGTCTTCTGTCTTTTTCTTTTGGTCATTGTATTGTCTTCTGTCTTTTACTTTTGGTCATTGTATTGTCTTCTGTCTTTTTCTTTTGGTCATTGTATTGTCTTCTGTCTTTTTCTTTTGGTGATTGTATTGTCTTCTGTCTTTTTCTCTTGGTCATTGTATTGTCTTCTTTCTTTTGGTCATTGTATTGTCTTCTGTCTTTTTCTTTTGGTCATTGCATTGTCTTCTGTCTTTTTCTTTTAGTCATTGTATTGTTCTCTGTCTTCTGTCTTTTTCTTTTGGTCATTGTATTGTCTTCTGTCTTCTGTCTTTTTCTTTTGGTCATTGTATTGTCTTCTGTCTTTTTCATTTGGTCATTGTATTGTCTCCTGTCTTTTTCTTTTGGTCATTGCATTGTCTTCTGTCTTTTTCTTTTGGTCATTGTATTGTCTTCTGTCTTTTTATTTTGGTCATTGTATTGTCTTCTGTCTTTTGCTTTTGGTCTTTGCATTGTCTTCTGTCTTTTTCTTTTGGTCATTGTATTGTCTTCTGTCTTCTGTCTTTTGCTTTTGGTCATTGTATTGTCTTCTGTCTTCTGTGTTTTTCTTTTTGTCATTGTATTGTCTTCTGTCTTCTGTCTTTTTCTTTTGGTCATTGTATTGTCTTCTGCTTTTTTCTTTTGGTCATTGTATTGTCTTCTGTCTTTTTCTTTTGGTCATTGTATTGTCTTCTGTCTTTTTCTTTTGGTCATTGCATTGTCTTCTGTCTTTTTCTTTTAGTCATTGTATTGTCTTCTGTCTTCTGCTTTTTTCTTTTGGACATTGTATTGTCTTCTGTCTTCTTTCTTTTTCTTTTTGTCATTGTATTGTCTTCTGTCTTCTTTCTTTTTCTTTTGGTCATTGTATTGTCTTCTGTCTTTTTCTTTTGGTCATTGTATTGTCTTCTGTCTTTTTCTTTTGGTCATTGTATTGTCCTCTGTCTTTTTTTGGTCATTGTATTGTCTTCTGTCTTTTTCTTTTGGTCATTGTATTGTCTTCTGTCTTTTTCTTTTGGTCATTGTATTGTCCTCTGGCTTTTTCTTTTGGTCATTGTATTGTCTTCTGTCTGTTACTTTTGGTCATTGTATTGTCTTCTGTCTTTTTCTTTTGGTCATTGTATTGTCTTCTGTCTTTTTCTTTTGGTCATTGTATTGTCCTCTGTCTTTTTTTGGTCATTGTATTGTCTTCTGTCTTTTTCTTTTGGTCATTGTATTGTCTTCTGTCTTTTTCTTTTGGTCATTGTATTGTCTTCTGTCTTTTTCTTTTGGTCATTGTATTGTCTTCTGTCTTTTTCTCTTGGTCATTGTATTGTCTTCTTTCTTTTGGTCATTGTATTGTCTTCTGTCTTTTTCTTTTGGTCATTGCATTGTCTTCTGTCTTTTTCTTTTGGTCATTGTATTGTCTTCTGTCTTTTTCTTTTGGTCATTGTATTGTCTTCTGTCTTTTACTTTTGGTCATTGTATAGTCTTCTGTCTTTTTCTTTTGGTCATTGTATTGTCTTCTTTCTTTTGCTTTTGGTCATTGTATTGTCTTCTGTCTTTTTCTTTTGGTCATTGTATTGTCTTCTGTCTTTTTCTTTTGGTCATTGTATTGTCTTCTGTCTTTTTCTATTAGTCATTGTATTGTCTTCTGTCTTTTTCTATTAGTCATTGTATTGTCTTCTGTCTTTATCTTTTGGTCATTGTATTGTCTTCTGTCTTTTTCTTTTGGTCATTGTATTGTCTTCTGTCTTTTTCTTTTGGTGATTGTATTGTCTTCTGTCCTTTTCTCTTGGTCATTGTATTGTCTTCTGTCTTTTTCTTTTGGTGATTGTATTGTCTTCTGTCGTTTTCTTTTGGTGATTGTATTGTCTTCTGTCTTTTTCTTTTGGTCATTGTATTGTCTTCTGTCTTTTTCTTTTGGTCATTGTATTGTCTTCTGTCTTTTTCTCTTGGTCATTGTATTGTCTTCTGTCTTTTTCTTTTGGTCATTGTATTGTCTTCTGTCTTTTTCATTTAGTCATTGTATTGTCTTCTTTCTTTTGGTCATTGTATTGTCTTCTGTCTTTTTCTTTTGGTCATTGTATTATCTTCTGTCTTTTTCTTTTGGTCATTGTATTGTCTTCTGTCTTCTGTCTTTTTCTTTTGGTCATTGTATTGTCTTCTGTCTTTTTCTTTTGGTCATTGTATTGTCCTCTGTCTTTTTCTTTTGGTCATTGTATTGTCTTCTGTCTTTTTCTTTTGGTCATTGTATTGTCTTCTTTCTTTTGGTCATTGTATTGTCTTCTGTCTTTTTCTTTTGGTCATTGTATTGTCTTCTGTCTTTTTCTTTTGGTCATTGTATTGTCTTCTGTCTTTTTCTTTTGGTCATTGTATTGTCTTCTGTCTTTATCTTTTGGTCATTGTATTGTCCTCTGGCTTTTTCTTTTGGTCATTGTATTGTCTTCTGTCTTTTACTTTTGGTCATTGTATTGTCTTCTGTCTTTTTCTTTTGGTCATTGTATTGTCTTCTTTCTTTTGCTTTTGGTCATTGTATTGTCTTCTGTCTTTTTCTTTTGGTCATTGTATTGTCTTCTGTCTTTTTCTTTTGGTCATTGTATTGTCTTCTGTCTTTTTCTTTTAGTCATTGTATTGTTTTCTGTCTTCTGTCTTTTTCTTTTGGTCATTGTATTGTCTTCTGTCTTCTGTCTTTTTCTTTTGGTCATTGTATTGTCTTCTTTCTTTTGCTTTTGGTCATTGTATTGTCTTCTGTCTTTTTCTTTTGATCATTGTATTGTCTTCTGTCTTTTTCTTTTGGTCATTGTATTGTCTTCTGTCTTTTTCTTTTGGTCATTGTATTGTCTTCTGTCTTTTTCTTTGGTATTTGTATTGTCTTCTGTGTTTTTCTTTTGGTCATTGTATTGTCTTCTGTCTTTTACTTTTGGTCATTGTATTGTCTTCTGTCTTTTTCTTTTGGTCATTGTATTGTCTTCTGTCTTTTTCTTTTGGTCATTGTATTGTCTTCTGTCGTTTTCTTTTGGTGATTGTATTGTCTTCTGTCTTTTTCTTTTGGTCATTGTATTGTCTTCTGTCTTTTTCTTTTGGTCATTGTATTGTCTTCTGTCTTTTTCTCTTGGTCATTGTATTGTCTTCTGTCTTTTTCTTTTGGTCATTGTATTGTCTTCTGTCTTTTTCATTTAGTCATTGTATTGTCTTCTTTCTTTTGGTCATTGTATTGTCTTCTGTCTTTTTCTTTTGGTCATTGTATTGTCTTCTGTCTTTTTCTTTTGGTCATTGTATTGTCTTCTGTCTTCTGTCTTTTTCTTTTGGTCATTGTATTGTCTTCTGTCTTTTTCTTTTGGTCATTGTATTGTCCTCTGTCTTTTTCTTTTGGTCATTGTATTGTCTTCTGTCTTTTCCTTTTGGTCATTGTATTGTCTTCTTTCTTTTGGTCATTGTATTGTCTTCTGTCTTTTTCTTTTGGTCATTGTATTGTCTTCTGTCTTTTTCTTTTGGTCATTGTATTGTCTTCTGTCTTTTTCTTTTGGTCATTGTATTGTCTTCTGTCTTTTTCTTTTGGTCATTGTATTGTCCTCTGGCTTTTTCTTTTGGTCATTGTATTGTCTTCTGTCTGTTACTTTTGGTCATTGTATTGTCTTCTGTCTTTTTCTTTTGGTCATTGTATTGTCTTCTTTCTTTTGCTTTTGGTCATTGTATTGTCTTCTGTCTTTTTCTTTTGGTCATTGTATTGTCTTCTGTCTTTTTCTTTTGGTCATTGTATTGTCTTCTGTCTTTTTCTTTTAGTCATTGTATTGTTTTCTGTCTTCTGTCTTTTTCTTTTGGTCATTGTATTGTCTTCTGTCTTCTGTCTTTTTCTTTTGGTCATTGTATTGTCTTCTTTCTTTTGCTTTTGGTCATTGTATTGTCTTCTGTCTTTTTCTTTTGATCATTGTATTGTCTTCTGTCTTTTTCTTTTGGTCATTGTATTGTCTTCTGTCTTTTTCTTTTGGTCATTGTATTGTCTTCTGTCTTTTTCTTTGGTATTTGTATTGTCTTCTGTCTTTTTCTTTTGGTCATTGTATTGTCTTCTGTCTTTTACTTTTGGTCATTGTATTGTCTTCTGTCTTTTTCTTTTGGTCATTGTATTGTCTTCTGTCTTTTTCTTTTGGTCATTGTATTGTCTTCTGTCTTTTTCTCTTGGTCATTGTATTGTCTTCTTTCTTTTGGTCATTGTATTGTCTTCTGTCTTTTTCTTTTGGACATTGCATTGTCTTCTGTCTTTTTCTTTTAGTCATTGTATTGTTCTCTGTCTTCTGTCTTTTTCTTTTGGTCATTGTATTGTCTTCTGTCTTCTGTCTTTTTCTTTTGGTCATTGTATTGTCTTCTGTCTTTTTCATTTGGTCATTGTATTGTCTCCTGTCTTTTTCTTTTGGTCATTGCATTGTCTTCTGTCTTTTTCTTTTGGTCATTGTATTGTCTTCTGTCTTTTTATTTTGGTCATTGTATTGTCTTCTGTCTTTTGCTTTTGGTCTTTGCATTGTCTTCTGTCTTTTTCTTTTGGTCATTGTATTGTCTTCTGTCTTCTGTCTTTTGCTTTTGGTCATTGTATTGTCTTCTGTCTTCTGTGTTTTTCTTTTTGTCATTGTATTGTCTTCTGTCTTCTGTCTTTTTCTTTTGGTCATTGTATTGTCTTCTGCTTTTTTCTTTTGGTCATTGTATTGTCTTCTGTCTTTTTCTTTTGGTCATTGTATTGTCTTCTGTCTTTTTCTTTTGGTCATTGCATTGTCTTCTGTCTTTTTCTTTTAGTCATTGTATTGTCTTCTGTCTTCTGCTTTTTTCTTTTGGACATTGTATTGTCTTCTGTCTTCTTTCTTTTTCTTTTTGTCATTGTATTGTCTTCTGTCTTCTTTCTTTTTCTTTTGGTCATTGTATTGTCTTCTGTCTTTTTCTTTTGTCATTGTATTGTCTTCTGTCTTTTTCTTTTGGTCATTGTATTGTCCTCTGTCTTTTTTTGGTCATTGTATTGTCTTCTGTCTTTTTCTTTTGGTCATTGTATTGTCTTCTGTCTGTTACTTTTGGTCATTGTATTGTCTTCTGTCTTTTTCTTTTGGTCATTGTATTGTCTTCTTTCTTTTGCTTTTGGTCATTGTATTGTCTTCTGTCTTTTTCTTTTGGTCATTGTATTGTCTTCTGTCTTTTTCTTTTGGTCATTGTATTGTCTTCTGTCTTTTTCTTTTAGTCATTGTATTGTTTTCTCTCTTCTGTCTTTTTCTTTTGGTCATTGTATTGTCTTCTGTCTTTTTCTTTTAGTCATTGTATTGTTTTCTGTCTTCTGTCTTTTTCTTTTGGTCATTGTATTGTCTTCTGTCTTCTGTCTTTTTCTTTTGGTCATTGTATTGTCTTCTTTCTTTTGCTTTTGGTCATTGTATTGTCTTCTGTCTTTTTCTTTTGATCATTGTATTGTCTTCTGTCTTTTTCTTTTGGTCATTGTATTGTCTTCTGTCTTTTTCTTTTGGTCATTGTATTGTCTTCTGTCTTTTTCTTTGGTATTTGTATTGTCTTCTGTCTTTTTCTTTTGG
Source organism: Bathymodiolus brooksi (assembly GCA_963680875.1). Taxonomy (NCBI): domain Eukaryota; kingdom Metazoa; phylum Mollusca; class Bivalvia; order Mytilida; family Modiolidae; genus Bathymodiolus; species Bathymodiolus brooksi. Next base: position 48,873,451 of record OY804578.1, on the reverse strand, counting down.
TCATTGTATTGTCTTCTGTCTTTTACTTTTGGTCATTGTATTGTCTTCTGTCTTTTTCTTTTGGTCATTGTATTGTCTTCTGTCTTTTTCTTTTGGTCATTGTATTGTCTTCTGTTTTTTTCTCTTGGTCATTGTATTGTCTTCTTTCTTTTGGTCATTGTATTGTCTTCTGTCTTTTTCTTTTGGTCATTGCATTGTCTTCTGTCTTTTTCTTTTAGTCATTGTATTGTTCTCTGTCTTCTGTCTTTTTCTTTTGGTCATTGTATTGTCTTCTGTCTTCTGTCTTTTTCTTTTGGTCATTGTATTGTCTTCTGTCTTTTTCATTTGGTCATTGTATTGTCTCCTGTCTTTTTCTTTTGGTCATTGCATTGTCTTCTGTCTTTTTCTTTTGGTCATTGTATTGTCTTCTGTCTTTTTATTTTGGTCATTGTATTGTCTTCTGTCTTTTTCTTTTGGTCATTGTATTGTCCTCTGGCTTTTTCTTTTGGTCATTGTATTGTCTTCTGTCTGTTACTTTTGGTCATTGTATTGTCTTCTGTCTTTTTCTTTTGGTCATTGTATTGTCTTCTGTCTTTTTCTTTTGGTCATTGTATTGTCTTCTGTCTTTTTCTTTTGGTCATTGTATTGTCTTCTGTCTTTTTCTTTTGGTCTTTGCATTGTCTTCTGTCTTTTTCTTTTGGTCATTGTATTGTCTTCTGTCTTCTGTCTTTTGCTTTTGGTCATTGTATTGTCTTCTGTCTTCTGTGTTTTTCTTTTTGTCATTGTATTGTCTTCTGTCTTCTGTCTTTTTCTTTTGGTCATTGTATTGTCTTCTGCTTTTTTCTTTTGGTCATTGTATTGTCTTCTGTCTTTTTCTTTTGGTCATTGTATTGTCTTCTGTCTTTTTCTTTTGGTCATTGCATTGTCTTCTGTCTTTTTCTTTTAGTCATTGTATTGTCTTCTGTCTTCTGCTTTTTTCTTTTGGACATTGTATTGTCTTCTGTCTTCTTTCTTTTTCTTTTTGTCATTGTATTGTCTTCTGTCTTCTTTCTTTTTCTTTTGGTCATTGTATTGTCTTCTGTCTTTTTCTTTTGGTCATTGTATTGTCTTCTGTCTTTTTCTTTTGGTCATTGTATTGTCCTCTGTCTTTTTTTGGTCATTGTATTGTCTTCTGTCTTTTTCTTTTGGTCATTGTATTGTCTTCTGTCTTTTTCTTTTGGTCATTGTATTGTCTTCTGTCTTTTTCTTTTGGTCATTGTATTGTCCTCTGTCTTTTTTTTTTGGTCATTGTATTGTCTTGTGTCTTTTTCTTTTGGTCATTGTATTGTCTTCTGTCTTTTTCTTTTAGTCATTGTATTGTATTCTTTCTTTTGGTCATTGTATTGTCTTCTGTCTTTTTTTTTTGGTCATTGTATTGTCCTCTGTCTTTTTCTTTCGTTCATTGTATTGTCTTCTGTTTTTTTCTTTTGGTCATTGTATTGTCTTCTGTCTTTTACTTTTGGTCATTGTATTGTCTTCTGTCTTTTTCTTTTGGTCATTGTATTGTCTTCTGTCTTTTTCTTTTGGTCATTGTATTTTCTTCTGTCTTTTTCTCTTGGTCATTGTATTGTCTTCTGTCTTTTTCTTTTGGTCATTGTATTGTCTTCTGTCTTTTTCTTTTGGTCATTGTATTGTCTTCTGTCTTTTTCTTTTAGTCATTGTATTGTTTTCTGTCTTCTGTCTTTTTCTTTTGGTCATTGTATTGTATTCTGTCTTCTATCTTTTTCTTTTGGTCATTGTATTGTCTTCTGTCTTTTTCTTTTGGTCATTGTATTGTCTCCTGTCTTTTTCTTTTGGTCATTGCATTGTCTTCTGTCTTTTTCTTTTGGTCATTGTATTGTCTTCTGTCTTTTTCTTTTGGTCATTGTATTGTCTTCTGTCTTTTGCTTTTGGTCATTGTATTGTTCTCTGTCTTCTGTCTTTTTCTTTTGGTCATTGTATTGTCTTCTGTCTTCTGTCTTTTTCTTTTGGTCATTGTATTGTCTTCTGTCTTTTTCATTTGGTCATTGTATTGTCTCCTGTCTTTATCTTTTGGTCATTGCATTGTCTTCTGTCTTTTTCTTTTGGTCATTGTATTGTCTTCTGTCTTTTTCTTTTGGTCATTGTATTGTCTTCTGTCTTTTTCTTTTGGTCATTGCATTGTCTTCTGTCTTTTTCTTTTAGTCATTGTATTGTCTTCTGTCTTCTGCTTTTTTCTTTTGGACATTGTATTGTCTTCTGTCTTCTTTCTTTTTCTTTTTGTCATTGTATTGTCTTCTGTCTTCTTTCTTTTTCTTTTGGTCATTGTATTGTCTTCTGTCTTTTTCTTTTGGTCATTGTATTGTCTTCTGTCTTTTTCTTTTGGTCATTGTATTGTCCTCTGTCTTTTTTTGGTCATTGTATTGTCTTCTGTCTTTTTCTTTTGGTCATTGTATTGTCTTCTGTCTTTTTCTTTTGGTCATTGTATTGTCCTCTGGCTTTTTCTTTTGGTCATTGTATTGTCTTCTGTCTGTTACTTTTGGTCATTGTATTGTCTTCTGTCTTTTTCTTTTGGTCATTGTATTGTCTTCTTTCTTTTGCTTTTGGTCATTGTATTGTCTTCTGTCTTTTTCTTTTGGTCATTGTATTGTCTTCTGTCTTTTTCTTTTAGTCATTGTATTGTTTTCTCTCTTCTGTCTTTTTCTTTTGGTCATTGTATTGTCTTCTGTCTTTTTCTTTTGGTCATTGTATTGTCTTCTGTCTTTTTCTTTTAGTCATTGTATTGTTTTCTGTCTTCTGTCTTTTTCTTTTGGTCATTGTATTGTCTTCTGTCTTCTGTCTTTTTCTTTTGGTCATTGTATTGTCTTCTTTCTTTTGCTTTTGGTCATTGTATTGTCTTCTGTCTTTTTCTTTTGATCATTGTATTGTCTTCTGTCTTTTTCTTTTGGTCATTGTATTGTCTTCTGTCTTTTTCTTTTGGTCATTGTATTGTCTTCTGTCTTTTTCTTTGGTATTTGTATTGTCTTCTGTCTTTTTCTTTTGGTCATTGTATTGTCTTCTGTCTTTTACTTTTGGTCATTGTATTGTCTTCTGTCTTTTTCTTTTGGTCATTGTATTGTCTTCTGTCTTTTTCTTTTGGTCATTGTATTGTCTTCTGTTTTTTTCTCTTGGTCATTGTATTGTCTTCTTTCTTTTGGTCATTGTATTGTCTTCTGTCTTTTTCTTTTGGTCATTGCATTGTCTTCTGTCTTTTTCTTTTAGTCATTGTATTGTTCTCTGTCTTCTGTCTTTTTCTTTTGGTCATTGTATTGTCTTCTGTCTTCTGTCTTTTTCTTTTGGTCATTGTATTGTCTTCTGTCTTTTTCATTTGGTCATTGTATTGTCTTCTGTCTTTTTCTTTTGGTCATTGCATTGTCTTCTGTCTTTTTCTTTTGGTCATTGTATTGTCTTCTGTCTTTTTATTTTGGTCATTGTATTGTCTTCTGTCTTTTTCTTTTGGTCATTGTATTGTCCTCTGGCTTTTTCTTTTGGTCATTGTATTGTCTTCTGTCTGTTACTTTTGGTCATTGTATTGTCTTCTGTCTTTTTCTTTTGGTCATTGTATTGTCTTCTTTCTTTTGCTTTTGGTCATTGTATTGTCTTCTGTCTTTTTCTTTTGGTCATTGTATTGTCTTCTGTCTTTTTCTTTTGGTCTTTGCATTGTCTTCTGTCTTTTTCTTTTGGTCATTGTATTGTCTTCTGTCTTCTGTCTTTTGCTTTTGGTCATTGTATTGTCTTCTGTCTTCTGTGTTTTTCTTTTTGTCATTGTATTGTCTTCTGTCTTCTGTCTTTTTCTTTTGGTCATTGTATTGTCTTCTGCTTTTTTCTTTTGGTCATTGTATTGTCTTCTGTCTTTTTCTTTTGGTCATTGTATTGTCTTCTGTCTTTTTCTTTTGGTCATTGCATTGTCTTCTGTCTTTTTCTTTTAGTCATTGTATTGTCTTCTGTCTTCTGCTTTTTTCTTTTGGACATTGTATTGTCTTCTGTCTTCTTTCTTTTTCTTTTTGTCATTGTATTGTCTTCTGTCTTCTTTCTTTTTCTTTTGGTCATTGTATTGTCTTCTGTCTTTTTCTTTTGGTCATTGTATTGTCTTCTGTCTTTTTCTTTTGGTCATTGTATTGTCCTCTGTCTTTTTTTGGTCATTGTATTGTCTTCTGTCTTTTTCTTTTGGTCATTGTATTGTCTTCTGTCTTTTTCTTTTGGTCATTGTATTGTCTTCTGTCTTTTTCTTTTGGTCATTGTATTGTCCTCTGTCTTTTTTTTTTGGTCATTGTATTGTCTTGTGTCTTTTTCTTTTGGTCATTGTATTGTCTTCTGTCTTTTTCTTTTAGTCATTGTATTGTATTCTTTCTTTTGGTCATTGTATTGTCTTCTGTCTTTTTTTTTTGGTCATTGTATTGTCCTCTGTCTTTTTCTTTTGTTCATTGTATTGTCTTCTGTTTTTTTCTTTTGGTCATTGTATTGTCTTCTGTCTTTTACTTTTGGTCATTGTATTGTCTTCTGTCTTTTTCTTTTGGTCATTGTATTGTCTTCTGTCTTTTTCTTTTGGTCATTGTATTTTCTTCTGTCTTTTTCTCTTGGTCATTGTATTGTCTTCTGTCTTTTTCTTTTGGTCATTGTATTGTCTTCTGTCTTTTTCTTTTGGTCATTGTATTGTCTTCTGTCTTTTTCTTTTAGTCATTGTATTGTTTTCTGTCTTCTGTCTTTTTCTTTTGGTCATTGTATTGTATTCTGTCTTCTATCTTTTTCTTTTGGTCATTGTATTGTCTTCTGTCTTTTTCTTTTGGTCATTGTATTGTCTCCTGTCTTTTTCTTTTGGTCATTGCATTGTCTTCTGTCTTTTTCTTTTGGTCATTGTATTGTCTTCTGTCTTTTTCTTTTGGTCATTGTATTGTCTTCTGTCTTTTGCTTTTGGTCATTGTATTGTCTTCTGTCTTTTGCTTTTGGTCATTGTATTGTCTTCTGTCTTTTTCTTTTAGTCATTGTATTGTTTTCTGTCTTCTGTCTTTTCTTTTGGTCATTGTATTGTCTTCTGTCTTCTGTCTTTTTCTTTTGGTCATTGTATTGTCTTCTGTCTTTTTCTTTTGGTCATTGTATTGTCTCCTGTCTTTTTCTTTTGGTCATTGCATTGTCTTCTGTCTTTTTCTTTTGGTCATTGTATTGTCTTCTGTCTATTTCTTTTGGTCATTGTATAATCTTCTGTCTTTTTCTTTTGGTCATTGTATTGTCTTCTGTCTTTTTCTTTTGGTCATTGTATTGTCTTCTGTCTTTTTCTTTTGGTCATTGTATTGTCTTCTGTCTTTTTCTCTTGGACATTGTATTGTCTTCTTTCTTTTGGTCATTGTATTGTCTTCTGTCTTTTTCTTTTGGTCATTGCATTGTCTTCTGTCTTTTTCTTTTAGTCATTGTATTGTTCTCTGTCTTCTGTCTTTTTCTTTTGGTCATTGTATTGTCTTCTGTCTTCTGTCTTTTTCTTTTGGTCATTGTATTGTCTTCTGTCTTTTTCATTTGGTCATTGTATTGTCTCCTGTCTTTTTCTTTTGGTCATTGCATTGTCTTCTGTCTTTTTCTTTTGGTCATTGTATTGTCTTCTGTCTTTTTCTTTTGGTCATTGTATTGTCTTCTGTCTTTTGCTTTTGGTCATTGTATTGTCTTCTGTCTTTTGCTTTTGGTCATTGTATTGTCTTCTGTCTTTTTCTTTTAGTCATTGTATTGTTTTCTGTCTTCTGTCTTTTCTTTTGGTCATTGTATTGTCTTCTGTCTTCTGTCTTTTTCTTTTGGTCATTGTATTGTCTTCTGTCTTTTTCTTTTGGTCATTGTATTGTCTCCTGTCTTTTTCTTTTGGTCATTGCATTGTCTTCTGTCTTTTTCTTTTGGTCATTGTATTGTCTTCTGTCTATTTCTTTTGGTCATTGTATAATCTTCTGTCTTTTTCTTTTGGTCATTGTATTGTCTTCTGTCTTTTTCTTTTGGTTATTGTATTGTCTTCTGTCTTTTTCTTTTGGTCATTGTATTGTCTTCTGTCTTTTTCTCTTGGTCATTGTATTGTCTTCTTTCTTTTGGTCATTGTATTGTCTTCTGTCTTTTTCTTTTGGTCATTGCATTGTCTTCTGTCTTTTTCTTTTAGTCATTGTATTGTTCTCTGTCTTCTGTCTTTTTCTTTTGGTCATTGTATTGTCTTCTGTCTTCTGTCTTTTTCTTTTGGTCATTGTATTGTCTTCTGTCTTTTTCATTTGGTCATTGTATTGTCTCCTGTCTTTTTCTTTTGGTCATTGCATTGTCTTCTGTCTTTTTCTTTTGGTCATTGTATTGTCTTCTGTCTTTTTATTTTGGTCATTGTATTGTCTTCTGTCTTTTTCTTTTGGTCATTGTATTGTCTTCTGTCTTTTTCTTTTGGTCATTGTATTGTCTCCTGTCTTTTTCTTTTGGTCATTGCATTGTCTTCTGTCTTTTTCTTTTGGTCATTGTATTGTCTTCTGTCTATTTCTTTTGGTCATTGTATAATCTTCTGTCTTTTTCTTTTGGTCATTGTATTGTCTTCTGTCTTTTTCTTTTGGTCATTGTATTGTCTTCTGTCTTTTTCTTTTGGTCATTGTATTGTCTTCTGTCTTTTTCTCTTGGACATTGTATTGTCTTCTTTCTTTTGGTCATTGTATTGTCTTCTGTCTTTTTCTTTTGGTCATTGCATTGTCTTCTGTCTTTTTCTTTTAGTCATTGTATTGTTCTCTGTCTTCTGTCTTTTTCTTTTGGTCATTGTATTGTCTTCTGTCTTCTGTCTTTTTCTTTTGGTCATTGTATTGTCTTCTGTCTTTTTCATTTGGTCATTGTATTGTCTCCTGTCTTTTTCTTTTGGTCATTGCATTGTCTTCTGTCTTTTTCTTTTGGTCATTGTATTGTCTTCTGTCTTTTTCTTTTGGTCATTGTATTGTCTTCTGTCTTTTGCTTTTGGTCATTGTATTGTCTTCTGTCTTTTGCTTTTGGTCATTGTATTGTCTTCTGTCTTTTTCTTTTAGTCATTGTATTGTTTTCTGTCTTCTGTCTTTTCTTTTGGTCATTGTATTGTCTTCTGTCTTCTGTCTTTTTCTTTTGGTCATTGTATTGTCTTCTGTCTTTTTCTTTTGGTCATTGTATTGTCTCCTGTCTTTTTCTTTTGGTCATTGCATTGTCTTCTGTCTTTTTCTTTTGGTCATTGTATTGTCTTCTGTCTATTTCTTTTGGTCATTGTATAATCTTCTGTCTTTTTCTTTTGGTCATTGTATTGTCTTCTGTCTTTTTCTTTTGGTTATTGTATTGTCTTCTGTCTTTTTCTTTTGGTCATTGTATTGTCTTCTGTCTTTTTCTCTTGGTCATTGTATTGTCTTCTTTCTTTTGGTCATTGTATTGTCTTCTGTCTTTTTCTTTTGGTCATTGCATTGTCTTCTGTCTTTTTCTTTTAGTCATTGTATTGTTCTCTGTCTTCTGTCTTTTTCTTTTGGTCATTGTATTGTCTTCTGTCTTCTGTCTTTTTCTTTTGGTCATTGTATTGTCTTCTGTCTTTTTCATTTGGTCATTGTATTGTCTCCTGTCTTTTTCTTTTGGTCATTGCATTGTCTTCTGTCTTTTTCTTTTGGTCATTGTATTGTCTTCTGTCTTTTTATTTTGGTCATTGTATTGTCTTCTGTCTTTTGCTTTTGGTCTTTGCATTGTCTTCTGTCTTTTTCTTTTGGTCATTGTATTGTCTTCTGTCTTCTGTCTTTTGCTTTTGGTCATTGTATTGTCTTCTGTCTTCTGTGTTTTTCTTTTTGTCATTGTATTGTCTTCTGTCTTCTGTCTTTTTCTTTTGGTCATTGTATTGTCTTCTGCTTTTTTCTTTTGGTCATTGTATTGTCTTCTGTCTTTTTCTTTTGGTCATTGTATTGTCTTCTGTCTTTTTCTTTTGGTCATTGCATTGTCTTCTGTCTTTTTCTTTTAGTCATTGTATTGTCTTCTGTCTTCTGCTTTTTTCTTTTGGACATTGTATTGTCTTCTGTCTTCTTTCTTTTTCTTTTTGTCATTGTATTGTCTTCTGTCTTCTTTCTTTTTCTTTTGGTCATTGTATTGTCTTCTGTCTTTTTCTTTTGGTCATTGTATTGTCTTCTGTCTTTTTCTTTTGGTCATTGTATTGTCCTCTGTCTTTTTTTGGTCATTGTATTGTCTTCTGTCTTTTTCTTTTGGTCATTGTATTGTCTTCTGTCTTTTTCTTTTGGTCATTGTATTGTCTTCTGTCTTTTTCTTTTGGTCATTGTATTGTCCTCTGTCTTTTTTTTTTGGTCATTGTATTGTCTTGTGTCTTTTTCTTTTGGTCATTGTATTGTCTTCTGTCTTTTTCTTTTAGTCATTGTATTGTCTTCTTTCTTTTGGTCATTGTATTGTCTTCTGTCTTTTTTTTCTGGTCATTGTATTGTCCTCTGTCTTTTTCATTTGTTCATTGTATTGTCTTCTGTTTTTTTCTTTTGGTCATTGTATTGTCTTCTGTCTTTTACTTTTGGTCATTGTATTGTCTTCTGTCTTTTTCTTTTGGTCATTGTATTGTCTTCTGTCTTTTTCTTTTGGTCATTGTATTTTCTTCTGTCTTTTTCTCTTGGTCATTGTATTGTCTTCTGTATTTTTCTTTTGGTCATTGTATTGTCTTCTGTCTTTTTCTTTTGGTCATTGTATTGTCTTCTGTCTTTTTCTTTTAGTCATTGTGTTGTTTTCTGTCTTCTGTCTTTTTCTTTTGGTCATTGTATTGTATTCTGTCTTCTGTCTTTTTCTTTTGGTCATTGTATTGTCTTCTGTCTTTTTCTTTTGGTCATTGTATTGTCTCCTGTCTTTTTCATTTGGTCATTGCATTGTCTTCTGTTTTTTTCTTTTGGTCATTGTATTGTCTTCTGTCTTTTTCTTTTGGTCATTGTATTGTCTTCTGTCTTTTGCTTTTGGTCATTGTATTGTCTTCTGTCTTTTGCTTTTGGTCATTGTATTGTCTTCTGTCTTCTTCTTTTGGTCATTGTATTGTCTTCTTTCTTTTGCTTTTGGTCATTGTATTGTCTTCTGTCTTTTTATTTTGGTCATTGTATTGTCTTCTGTCTTTTTCTTTTGGTCATTGTATTGTCTTCTGTCTTTTTCTTTTAGTCATTGTATTGTTTTCTGTCTTCTGTCTTTTCTTTTGGTCATTGTATTGTCTTCTGTCTTCTGTCTTTTTCTTTTGGTCATTGTATTGTCTTCTGTCTTTTTCTTTTGGTCATTGTATTGTCTCCTGTCTTTTTCTTTTGGTCATTGCATTGTCTTCTGTCTTTTTCTTTTGGTCATTGTATTGTCTTCTGTCTATTTCTTTTGGTCATTGTACAATCTTCTGTCTTTTTCTTTTGGTCATTGTATTGTCTTCTGTCTTTTTCTCTTGGTCATTGTATTGTCTTCTGTCTTTTTCTTTTGGTCATTGTATTGTCTTCTGTCTTTTTCATTTAGTCATTGTATTGGCTTCTTTCTTTTGGTCACTGTATTGTCTTCTGTCTTTTTCTTTTGGTCATTGTATTGTCTTCTGTCTTTTTCTTTTGGTCATTGTATTGTCTTCTGTCTTCTGTCTTTTCTTTTGGTCATTGTATTGTCTTCTGTCTTTTTCTTTTGGTCATTGTATTGTCTTCTGTCTTCTGTCTTTTTCTTTTGGTCATTGTATTGTCTTCTGTCTTTTTCTTTTGGTTATTGTATTGTCTTCTGTCTTTTTCTTTTGGTCATTGTATTGTCTTCTGTCTTTTTTTTTTGGATATTGTATTGGCTTCTGTCTTTTTCTTTTGGTCATTGTATTGTCTTCTGTCTTTTTCATTTGGTCATTGTATTGTCTTCTGTCTTTTTCTTTTGGTCATTGTATTGTCTTCTGTCTTTTTCTATTAGTCATTGTATTGTCTTCTGTCTTTATCTTTTGGTCATTGTATTGTCTTCTGTCTTTTTCTTTTGGTCATTGTATTGTCTTCTGTCTTTTTCTTTTGGTCATTGTATTGTCTTCTGTCTTTTTCTCTTGGTCATTGTATTGTCTTCTGTCTTTTTCTTTTGGTCATTGTATTGTCTTTTGTCGTTTTCTTTTGGTGATTATATTGTCTTCTGTCTTTTTCTTTTGGTCATTGTATTGTCTTCTGTCTTTTTCTTTTGGTCATTGTATTGTCTTCTGTCTTTTTCTCTTGGTCATTGTATTGTCTTCTGTCTTTTTCTTTTGGTCATTGTATTGTCTTCTGTCTTTTTCATTTAGTCATTGTATTGTCTTCTTTCTTTTGGTCATTGTATTGTCTTCTGTCTTTTTCTTTTGGTCATTGTATTGTCTTCTGTCTTCTGTCTTTTTCTTTTGGTCATTGTATTGTCTTATGTCTTTTTCTTTTGGTCATTGTATTGTCCTCTGTCTTTTTCTTTTGGTCATTGTATTGTCTTCTGTCTTTTTCTTTTGGTCATTGTATTGTCTTCTTTCTTTTGGTCATTGTATTGTCTTCTGTCTTTTTCTTTTGGTCATTGTATTGTCTTCTGTCTTTTTCATTTGGTCATTGTATTGTCCTCTGGCTTTTTCTTTTGGTCATTGTATTGTCTTCTGTCTTTTACTTTTGGTCATTGTATTGTCTTCTGTCTTTTTCTTTTGGTCATTGTATTGTCTTCTGTCTTTTTCTTTTGGTCATTGTATTGTCTTCTGTCTTTTTCTCTTGGTCATTGTATTGTCTTCTGTCTTTTTCTTTTGGTCATTGTATTGTCTTCTGTCTTTTTCTTTTGGTCATTGTATTGTCTTCTGTTTTTTTCTTTTAGTCATTGTATTGTCTTCTGTCTTTTTCTTTTGGTCATTGTATTGTCCTCTGTCTTTTTCTTTTGGTCATTGTATTGTCTTCTGTTTTTTTCTTTTGGTCTTTGTATTGTCCTCTGTCTTTTTCTTTTGGTCATTGTATTGTCCTCTGTCTTTTTCTTTTGGTCATTGTATTGTCTTCTGTTTTTTACTTTTGGTCATTGTATTGTCTTCTGTCTTTTTCTTTTGGTCATTGTATTGTCTTCTGTCTTTTTCTTTTGGTCATTGTATTGTCTTCTGTCTTTTTCTTTTGGTCATTGTATTGTCTTCTGTCTTTTTCTTTTGGTCATTGCATTGTCTTCTGTCTTTTCCTTTTAGTCATTGTATTGTTCTCTGTCTTCTGTCTTTTTCTTTTGGTCATTGTATTGTCTTCTGTCTTCTGTCTTTTTCTTTTGGTCATTGTATTGTCTTCTGTCTTTTTCTTTTGGTCATTGTATTGTCTCCTGTCTTTTTCTTTTGGTCATTGCATTGTCTTCTGTCTTTTTCTTTTGGTCATTGTATTGTCTTCTGTCTTTTTATTTTGGTCATTGTATTGTCTTCTGTCTTTTGCTTTTGGTCATTGTATTGTCTTCTGTCTTTTGCTTTTGGTCATTGTATTGTCTTCTGTCTTTTGCTTTTGGTCATTGTATTGTCTTCTGTCTTCTGTCTTTTGCTTTTGGTCATTGTATTGTCTTCTGTCTTCTGTGTTTTTCTTTTTGTCATTGTATTGTCTTCTGTCTTCTGTCTTTTTCTTTTGGTCATTGTATTGTCTTCTGCTTTTTTCTTTTGGTCATTGTATTGTCTTCTGTCTTTTTCTTTTGGTCATTGTATTGTCTTCTGCCTTTTTCTTTTGGTCATTGCATTGTCTTCTGTCTTTTTCTTATAGTCATTGTATTGTCTTCTGTCTTCTACTTTTTTCTTTTGGACATTGTATTGTCTGCTGTCTTCTTTCTTTTTCTTTTGGTCATTGTATTGTCTTCTGTCTTCTTTCTTTTGGTCATTGTATTGTCTTCTGTCTTTTTCTTTTGGTCATTGTATTGTCTTCTGTCTTTTTCTTTTGGTCATTGTATTGTCTTCTGTCTTTTTCTTTTGGTCATTGTATTGTCTTCTGTCTTTTTCTCTTGGTCATTGTATTGTCTTCTGTCTTTTTCTTTTGGTCATTGCATTGTCTTCTGTCTTTTTCATTTGGTCATTGCATTGTCTTCTGTCTTTTTCTTTTGGTCATTGTATTGTCTCCTGTCTTTTTCTTTTGGTCATTGCATTGTCTTCTGTCTTTTTCTTTTGGTCATTGTATTGTCTTCTGTCTTTTTCTTTGGTCATTGTATTGTCTTCTGTCTTTTGCTTTTGGTCATTGTATTGTCTTCTGTCTTTTGCTTTTGGTCATTGTATTGTCTTCTGACTTTTTCTTTTGGTCATTGTATTGTCTTCTTTCTTTTGCTTTTGGTCATTGTATTGTCTTCTGTCTTTTTCTTTTGGTCATTGTATTGTCTTCTGTCTTTTTCTTTTGGTCATTGTATTGTCTTCTGTCTTTTTCTTTTAGTCATTGTATTGTTTTCTGTCTTCTGTCTTTTTCTTTTGGTCATTGTATTGTCTTCTGTCATCTGTCTTTTTCTTTTGGTCATTGTATTGTCTTCTGTCTTTTTCTTTTGGTCATTGTATTGTCTCATGTCTTTTTCTTTTGGTCATCGCATTGTCTTCTGTCTTTTTCTTTTGGTCATTGTATTGTCTTCTGTCTATTTCTTTTGGTCATTGTATAATGTTCTGTCTTTTTCTTTTGGTCATTGTATTGTCTTCTGTCTTTTTCTCTTGGTCATTGTATTGTCTTCTGTCTTTTTCTTTTGGTCATTGTATTGTCTTCTGTCTTTTTCATTTAGTGATTGTATTGTCTTCTTTCTTTTTGTCTTCTTTCTTTTGGTCATTGTATTGTCTTCTGTCTTTTTCTTTTGGTCATTGTATTGTCTTCTGTCTTTTTCTTTTGGTCATTGTATTGTCTTCTGTCTTTTTCTTTTGGTCATTGTATTGTCTTCTGTCTTCTGTCTTTTCTTTTGGTCATTGTATTGTCTTCTGTCTTTTTCATTTGGTCATTGTATTGTCTTCTGTCTTCTGTCTTTTTCTTTTGGTCATTGTATTGTCTTCTGTCTTTTTCTTTTGGTCATTGCATTGTCTTCTGTCTTTTTCTTTTGGTCATTGTATTGTCTTCTGTCTTTTTCTTTTGGTCATTGTATTGGCTTCTGTCTTTTTCTTTTGGTCATTGTATTGTCTTCTGTCTTTTTCTTTTGGTCATTGTATTGTCTTCTGTCTTTTTCTTTTGGTCATTGTATTGTCTTCTGTCTTTTTCTATTAGTCATTGTATTGTCTTCTGTCTTTATCTTTTGGTCATTGTATTGTCTTCTGTCTTTTTCTTTTGGTCATTGTATTGTCTTCTGTCTTTTTCTTTTGGTCATTGTATTGTCTTCTTACCTTTTCTTTTGGTCATTGTATTGTCTTCTGTCTTTTTCATTTAGTGATTGTATTGTCTTCTTTCTTTTGGTCATTGTATTGTCTTCTGTCGTTTTCTTTTGGTGATTGTATTGTCTTCTGTCTTTTTCTTTTGGTCATTGTATTGTCTTCTGTCTTTTTCTTTTGGTCATTGTATTGTCTTCTGTCTTTTTCTCTTGGTCATTGTATTGTCTTCTGTATTTTTCTTTTGGTCATTGTATTGTCTTCTGTCTTTTTCATTTAGTCATTGTATTGTCTTCTTTCTTTTGGTCATTGTATTGTCTTCTGTCTTTTTCTTTTGGTCATTGTATTGTCTTCTGTCTTTTTCTTTTGGTCATTGTATTGTCTTCTGTCTTCTGTCTTTTTCTTTTGGTCATTGTATTGTCTTCTGTCTTTTTCTTTTGGTCATTGTATTGTCCTCTGTCTTTTTCTTTTGGTCATTGTATTGTCTTCTGTCTTTTTCTTTTGGTCATTGTATTGTCTTCTTTCTTTTGGTCATTGTATTGTCTTCTGTCTTTTTCATTTGGTCATTGTATTGTCTTCTGTCTTTTTCTTTTGGTCATTGTATTGTCTTCTGTCTTTTTCTTTTGGTCATTGTATTGTCTTCTGTCTTTTTCTTTTGGTCATTGTATTGTCCTCTGGCTTTTTCTTTTGGTCATTGTATTGTCTTCTGTCTTTTACTTTTGGTCATTGTATTGTCTTCTGTCTTTTTCTTTTGGTCATTGTATTGTCTTCTGTCTTTTTCTTTTGGTCATTGTATTGTCTTCTGTCTTTTTCTCTTGGTCATTGTATTGTCTTCTGTCTTTTTCTTTTGGTCATTGTATTGTCTTCTGTCTTTTTCTTTTGGTCATTGTATTGTCTTCTGTCTTTTTCTTTTAGTCATTGTATTGTCTTCTGTCTTTTTCTTTTGGTCATTGTATTGTCCTCTGTCTTTTTCTTTTGGTCATTGTATTGTCTTCTGTTTTTTTCTTTTGGTCATTGTATTGTCTTCTGTCTATTTCTTTTGGTCATTGTATTATCTTCTGTCTTTTTCTTTTGGTCATTGTATTGTCTTCTGTCTTTTTCTTTTGGTCATTGTATTGTCTTCTGTCTTTTTCTTTTGGTCATTGTATTGTCTTCTGTCTTTTTCTTTTGGTCATTGTATTGTCTTCTGTCTATTTCTTTTGGTCATTGTATTATCTTCTGTCTTTTTCTTTTGGTCATTGTATTGTCTTCTGTCTTTTTCTTTTGGTCATTGTATTGTCTTCTGTCTTTTTCTCTTGGTCATTGTATTGTCTTCTGTCTTTTTCTTTTGGTCATTGTATTGTCTTCTGTCTTTTTCTTTTGGTCATTGCATTGTCTTCTGTCTTTTCCTTTTAGTCATTGTATTATTCTCTGTCTTCTGTCTTTTTCTTTTGGTCATTGTATTGTCTTCTGTCTTCTGTCTTTTCTTTTGGTCATTGTATTGTCTCCTGTCTTTTTCTTTTGGTCATTGCATTGTCTTCTGTCTTTTTCTTTTGGTCATTGTATTGTCTTCTGTCATTTTATTTTGGTCATTGTATTGTCTTCTGTCTTTTGCTTTTGGTCATTGTATTGTCTTCTGTCTTTTTCTTTTGGTCATTGTATTTTCTTCTGTCTTCTGTCTTTTGATTTTGGTCATTGTATTGTCTTCTGTCTTCTGTGTTTTTCTTTTTGTCATTGTATTGTCTTCTGTCTTCTGTCTTTTTCTTTTGGTCATTGTATTGTCTTCTGCTTTTTTCTTTTGGTCATTGTATTGTCTTCTGTCTTTTTCTTTTAGTCATTGTATTGTCTTCTGTCTTTTTCTTTTGGTCATTGCATTGTCTTCTGTCTTTTTCTTTTAGTCATTGTATTGTCTTCTGTCTTTTTCTTTTAGTCATTGTATTGTCTTCTGTCTTTTTCTTTTGGTCATTGCATTGTCTTCTGTCTTTTTCTTTTAGTCATTGTATTGTCTTCTGTCTTCTGCTTTTTTCTTTTGGACATTGTATTGTCTGCTGTCTTCTTTCTTTTTCATTTGTTCATTGTATTGTCTTCTGTCTTTTTCTTTTGGTCATTGTATTGTCTTCTGTCTTTTTCTTTTGGTCATTGTATTGTCTTCTGTCTTTTTCTTTTGGTCATTGTATTGTCCTCTGTCTTTTTTTTGGTCATTGTATTGTCTTCTGTCTTTTTCTTTTGGTCATTGTATTGTCTTCTGTCTTTTTTTTTTGGTCATTGTATTGTCTTCTGTCTTTTTCTTTTAGTCATTGCATTGTCTTCTGTCTTTTTCTTTTGGTCATTGTATTGTCTTCTGTCTTTTTCTTTTGGTCATTGCATTGTCTTCTGTCTTTTCCTTTTAGTCATTGTATTATTCTCTGTCTTCTGTCTTTTTCTTTTGGTCATTGTATTGTCTTCTGTCTTCTGTCTTTTCTTTTGGTCATTGTATTGTCTCCTGTCTTTTTCTTTTGGTCATTGCATTGTCTTCTGTCTTTTTCTTTTGGTCATTGTATTGTCTTCTGTCATTTTATTTTGGTCATTGTATTGTCTTCTGTCTTTTGCTTTTGGTCATTGTATTGTCTTCTGTCTTTTTCTTTTGGTCATTGTATTTTCTTCTGTCTTCTGTCTTTTGATTTTGGTCATTGTATTGTCTTCTGTCTTCTGTGTTTTTCTTTTTGTCATTGTATTGTCTTCTGTCTTCTGTCTTTTTCTTTTGGTCATTGTATTGTCTTCTGCTTTTTTCTTTTGGTCATTGTATTGTCTTCTGTCTTTTTCTTTTAGTCATTGTATTGTCTTCTGTCTTTTTCTTTTGGTCATTGCATTGTCTTCTGTCTTTTTCTTTTAGTCATTGTATTGTCTTCTGTCTTTTTCTTTTAGTCATTGTATTGTCTTCTGTCTTTTTCTTTTGGTCATTGCATTGTCTTCTGTCTTTTTCTTTTAGTCATTGTATTGTCTTCTGTCTTCTGCTTTTTTCTTTTGGACATTGTATTGTCTGCTGTCTTCTTTCTTTTTCATTTGTTCATTGTATTGTCTTCTGTCTTTTTCTTTTGGTCATTGTATTGTCTTCTGTCTTTTTCTTTTGGTCATTGTATTGTCTTCTGTCTTTTTCTTTTGGTCATTGTATTGTCCTCTGTCTTTTTTTTGGTCATTGTATTGTCTTCTGTCTTTTTCTTTTGGTCATTGTATTGTCTTCTGTCTTTTTTTTTTGGTCATTGTATTGTCTTCTGTCTTTTTCTTTTAGTCATTGCATTGTCTTCTGTCTTTTTCTTTTGGTCATTGTATTGTCCTCTGTCTTTTTCTTTTGGTCATTGTATTGTCTTCTGTTTTTTTCTTTTGGTCATTGTATTGTCTTCTGTCTATTTCTTTTGGTCATTGTATTATCTTCTGTCTTTTTCTTTTGGTCATTGTATTGTCTTCTGTCTTTTTCTTTTGGTCATTGTATTGTCTTCTTTCTTTTTCTTTTGGTCTTTGTATTGTCCTCTGTCTTTTTCTTTTGGTCATTGTATTGTCTTCTGTCTTTTTCTTTTGGTCATTGTATTGTCTTCTGTCTTTTACTTTTGGTCATTGTATTGTCTTCTGTCTTTTTCTTTTGGTCATTGTATTGTCTTCTGTCTTTTTCTTTTGGTCATTGTATTGTCTTCTGTCTTTTTCTCTTGGTCATTGTATTGTCTTCTGTCTTCTTTCTTTTGGTCATTGCATTGTCTTCTGTCTTTTCCTTTTAGTCATTGTATTGTTCTCTGTCTTCTGTCTTTTTTTTTTGTCATTGTATTGTCTTCTGTCTTCTGTCTTTTTCTTTTGGTCATTGTATTGTCTTCTGTCTTTTTCTTTTGGTCATTGTATTGTCTCCTGTCTTTTTCTTTTGGTCATTGCATTGTCTTCTGTCTTTTTCTTTTGGTCATTGTATTGTCTTCTGTCTTTTTATTTTGGTCATTGTATTGTCTTCTGTCTTTTGCTTTTGGTCATTGTGTTGTCTTCTGTCTTTTTCTTTTGGTCATTGTATTGTCTTCTGTCTTCTGTCTTTTGCGTTTGGTCATTGTATTGTCTTCTGTCTTCTGTGTTTTTCTTTTTGTCATTGTATTGTCTTCTGTCTTCTGTCTTTTTCTTTTGGTCATTGTATTGTCTTCTGCTTTTTTCTTTTGGTCATTGTATTGTCTTCTGTCTTTTTCTTTTGGTCATTGTATTGTCTTCTGTCTTTTTCTTTTGGTCATTGCATTGTCTTCTGTCTTTTTCTTTTAGTCATTGTATTGTCTTCTGTCTTCTGCTTTTTTCTTTTGGACATTGTATTGTCTGCTGTCTTCTTTCTTTTTCTTTTGGTCATTGTATTGTCTTCTGTCTTTTTCTTTTGGTCATTGTATTGTCTTCTGTCTTTTTCTTTTGGTCATTGTATTGTCTTCTGTCTTTTTCTTTTGGTCATTGTATTGTCCTCTGTCTTTTTTTTTTGGTCATTGTATTGTCTTGTGTCTTTTTCTTTTGGTCATTGTATTGTCTTCTGTCTTTTTCTTTTAGTCATTGTATTGTCTTCTTTCTTTTGGTCATTGTATTGTCTTCTGTCTTTTTCTTTTGGTCATTGTATTTTCCTCTGTCTTTTTCTTTTGTTCATTGTATTGTCTTCTGTTTTTTTCTTTTGGTCATTGTATTGTCTTCTGTCTTTTACTTTTGGTCATTGTATTGTCTTCTGTCTTTTTCTTTTGGTCATTGTATTGTCTTCTGTCTTTTTCTTTTGGTCATTGTATTGTCTTCTGTCTTTTTCTCTTGGTCATTGTATTGTCTTCTGTCTTTTTCTTTTGGTCATTGTATTGTCTTCTGTCTTTTTCATTTGGTCATTGCATTGTCTTCTGTCTTTTTCTTTTAGTCATTGTATTGTTTTCTGTCTTCTGTCTTTTTCTATTGGTCATTGTATTGTCTTCTGTCTTTTTCTTTTGGTCATTGTATTGTCTTCTGTCTTTTTCTTTTGGTCATTGTATTGTCTCCTGTCTTTTTCTTTTGGTCATTGCATTGTCTTCTGTCTTTTTCTTTTGGTCATTGTATTGTCTTCTGTCTTTTTCTTTGGTCATTGTATTGTCTTCTGTCTTTTGCTTTTGGTCATTGTATTGTCTTCTGTCTTTTGCTTTTGGTCATTGTATTGTCTTCTGACTTTTTCTTTTGGTCATTGTATTGTCTTCTTTCTTTTGCTTTTGGTCATTGTATTGTCTTCTGTCTTTTACTTTTGGTCATTGTATTGTCTTCTGTCTTTTTCTTTTGGTCATTGTATTGTCTTCTGTCTTTTTCTTTTAGTCATTGTATTGTTTTTTGTCTTCTGTCTTTTTCTTTTGGTCATTGTATTGTCTTCTGTCATCTGTCTTTTTCTTTTGGTCATTGTATTGTCTCCTGTCTTTTTCTTTTGGTCATTGCATTGTCTTCTGTCTTTTTCTTTTGGTCATTGTATTGTCTTCTGTCTATTTCTTTTGGTCATTGTATTATCTTCTGTCTTTTTCTTTTGGTCATTGTATTGTCTTCTGTCTTTTTCTCTTGGTCATTGTATTGTCTTCTGTCTTTTTCTTTTGGTCATTGTATTGTCTTCTGTCTTTTTCATTTAGTCATTGTATTGTTTTCTTTCTTTTGGTCATTGTATTGTCTTCTGTCTTTTTCTTTTGGCCATTGTATTGTCTTCTGTCTTTTTCTTTTGGTCATTGTATTGTCTTCTGTCTTCTGTCTTTTTCTTTTGGTCATTGTATTGTCTTCTGTCTTTTTCATTTGGTCATTGTATTGTCTTCTGTCTTTTTTTTTGGTCATTGTATTGTCTTCTGTCTTTTTCTTTTGGTCATTGTATTGTCTTCTGTCTTTTTCTTTTGGTCATTGTATTGTCTTCTGTCTTTTTCTTTTGGTCATTGTATTGTCTTCTGTCTTTTTCTTTTGGTCATTGTATTGTCTTCTGTCTTTTTCTCTTGGTCATTGTATTGTCTTCTGTCTTTTTCTTTTGGTCATTGTATTGTCTTCTGTCTTTTTCTTTTCGTGATTGTATTGTCTTCTGTCTTTTTCTTTTGGTCATTGTATTGGCTTCTGTCTTTTTCTTTTGGTCATTGTATTGTCTTCTGTCTTTTTCTTTTGGTCATTGTATTGTCTTCTGTCTTTTTCTTTTGGTCATTGTATTGTCTTCTGTCTTTTTCTATTAGTCATTGTATTGTTTCTGTCTTTATCTTTTGGTCATTGTATTGTCTTCTGTCTTTTTCTTTTGGTCATTGTATTGTCTTCTGTCTTTTTCTTTTGGTCTTTGTATTGTCCTCTGTCTTTTTCTTTTGGTCATTGTATTGTCCTCTGTCTTTTTCTTTTGGTCATTGCATTGTCTTCTGTCTTTTACTTTTGGTCATTGTATTGTCTTCCGTCTTTTTCTTTTGGTCATTGTATTGTCTTCTGTCTTTTTCTTTTGGTTATTGCATTGTCTTCTGTCTTTTTCTTTTGGTCATTGTATTGTCTTCTGTCTTTTTCTTTTGGTCATTGTATTGTCTTCTGTCTTTTTCTTTTGGTCATTGTATTGTCTTCTGTCTTTTTCTTTTGGTCATTGTATTGTCTTCTGTCTTTTTCTCTTGGTCATTGTATTGTCTTCTGTCTTTTTCTTTTGGTCATTGTATTGTCTTCTGTCTTTTTCTTTTCGTGATTGTATTGTCTTCTGTCTTTTTCTTTTGGTCATTGTATTGGCTTCTGTCTTTTTCTTTTGGTCATTGTATTGTCTTCTGTCTTTTTCTTTTGGTCATTGTATTGTCTTCTGTCTTTTTCTTTTGGTCATTGTATTGTCTTCTGTCTTTTTCTATTAGTCATTGTATTGTTTCTGTCTTTATCTTTTGGTCATTGTATTGTCTTCTGTCTTTTTCTTTTGGTCATTGTATTGTCTTCTGTCTTTTTCTTTTGGTCTTTGTATTGTCCTCTGTCTTTTTCTTTTGGTCATTGTATTGTCCTCTGTCTTTTTCTTTTGGTCATTGTATTGTCTTCTGTCTTTTACTTTTGGTCATTGTATTGTCTTCCGTCTTTTTCTTTTGGTCATTGTATTGTCTTCTGTCTTTTTCTTTTGGTTATTGCATTGTCTTCTGTCTTTTTCTTTTAGTCATTGTATTGTTCTCTGTCTTCTGTCTTTTTCTTTTGGTCATTGTATTGTCTTCTGTCTTCTGTCTTTTTCTTTTGGTCATTGTATTGTGTCCTGTCTTTTTCTTTTGGTCATTGCATTGTCTTCTGTCTTTTTCTTTTGGTCATTGTATTGTCTTCTGTCTTTTTATTTTGGTCATTGCATTGTCTTCTGTCTTTTTCTTTTGGTCATTGTATTGTCTTCTGTCTTTTTCTTTTGGTCATTGTATTGTCTTCTGTCTTCTGTCTTTTGCTTTTGGTCATTGTATTGTCTTCTGTCTTCTGTGTTTTTCTTTTTGTCATTGTATTGTCTTCTGTCTTCTGTCTTTTTCTTTTGGTCATTGTATTGTCTTCTGCTTTTTTCTTTTGGTCATTGTATTGTCTTCTGTCTTTTTCTTTTGGTCATTGTATTGTCTTCTGTCTTTTTCTTTTGGTCATTGCATTGTCTTCTGTCTTTTTCTTTTAGTCATTGTATTGTCTTCTGTCTTTTGCTTTTTTCTTTTGGATATTGTATTGTCTGCTGTCTTCTTTCTTTTTCTTTTGGTCATTGTATTGTCTTCTGTCTTCTTTCTTTTTCTTTTGGTCATTGTATTGTCTTCTGTCTTTTTCTTTTGGTCATTGTATTGTCTTCTGTCTTTTTCTTTTGGTCATTGTATTGTCTTCTGTCTTTTTCTTTTGGTCATTGTATTGTCCTCTGTCTTTTTTTTTTGGTCATTGTATTGTCTTGTGTCTTTTTCTTTTGGTCATTGTATTGTCTTCTGTCTTTTTCTTTTAGTCATTGTATTGTCTTCTTTCTTTTGGTCATTGTATTGTCTTCTGTCTTTTTCTTTTGGTCATTGTATTGTCCTCTGTCTTTTTCTTTTGTTCATTGTATTGTCTTCTGTTTTTTTCTTTTGGTCATTGTATTGTCTTCTGTCTTTTACTTTTGGTCATTGTATTGTCTTCTGTCTTTTACTTTTGGTCATTGCATTGTCTTCTGTCTTTTTCTTTTAGTCATTGTATTGTCTTCTGTTTTCTGCTTTTTTCTTTTGGTCATTGTATTGTCTTCTGTCTTCTGTCTTTTTCTTTTGGTCATTGTATTGTCTTCTGTCTTCTTTCTTTTTCTTTTGGTCATTGTATTGTCTTCTGTCTTTTTCTTTTGGTCATTGTATTGTCCTCTGTCTTTTTCTTTTTGTCATTGTATTGTCTTCTGTCTTTTTCTTTTGGTCATTGTATTGTCTTCTGTCTTTTTCTTTTGGTCATTGCATTGTCTTCTGTCTTTTTCTTTTGGTCATTGTATTGTCCTCTGTCTTTTTTTTTTGTCATTGTATTGTCTTCTGTCTTTTTCTTTTGGTCATTGTATTGTCTTCTGTCTTTTTCTTTTAGTCATTGTATTGTCTTCTGTCTTTTTCTTTTGGTCATTGTATTGTCTTCTTTCTTTTGGTCATTGTATTGTCTTCTGTCTTTTTCATTTGGTCATTGTATTGTCTTCTGTCTTTTTTTTGGTCATTGTATTGTCTTCTGTCTTTTTCTTTTGGTCATTGTATTGTCTTCTGTCTTTTTCTTTTGGTCATTGTATTGTCTTCTGTCTTTTTCTTTTGGTCATTGTATTGTCTTCTGTCTTTTTCTTTTGGTCATTGTATTGTCTTCTGTCTTTTTCTCTTGGTCATTGTATTGTCTTCTGTCTTTTTCTTTTGGTCATTGTATTGTCTTCTGTCTTTTTCTTTTCGTGATTGTATTGTCTTCTGTCTTTTTCTTTTGGTCATTGTATTGGCTTCTGTCTTTTTCTTTTGGTCATTGTATTGTCTTCTGTCTTTTTCTTTTGGTCATTGTATTGTCTTCTGTCTTTTTCTATTAGTCATTGTATTGTTTCTGTCTTTATCTTTTGGTCATTGTATTGTCTTCTGTCTTTTTCTTTTGGTCATTGTATTGTCCTCTGTCTTTTTCTTTTGGTCATTGTATTGTCCTCTGTCTTTTTCTTTTGGTCATTGTATTGTCTTCTGTCTTTTACTTTTGGTCATTGTATTGTCTTCTGTCTTTTTCTTTTGGTCATTGTATTGTCTTCTGTCTTTTTCTTTTGGTCATTGCATTGTTTTCTGTCTTTTTCTTTTAGTCATTGTATTGTTCTCTGTCTTCTGTCTTTTTCTTTTGGTCATTGTATTGTCTTCTGTCTTCTGTCTTTTTCTTTTGGTCATTGTATTGTCTTCTGTCTTTTTCTTTTGGTCATTGTATTGTCTTCTGTCTTTTTCTCTTGGTCATTGTATTGTCTTCTGTCTTTTTCTTTTGGTCATTGTATTGTCTTCTGTCTTTTTCTTTTCGTGATTGTATTGTCTTGTGTCTTTTTCTTTTGGTCATTGTATTGGCTTCTGTCTTTTTCTTTTGGTCATTGTATTGTCTTCTGTCTTTTTCTTTTGGTCATTGTATTGTCTTCTGTATTTTTCTATTAGTCATTGTATTGTTTCTGTCTTTATCTTTTGGTCATTGTATTGTCTTCTGTCTTTTTCTTTTGGTCATTGTATTGTCCTCTGTCTTTTTCTTTTGGTCATTGTATTGTCCTCTGTCTTTTTCTTTTGGTCATTGCATTGTCTTCTGTCTTTTTCTTTTGGTCATTGTATTGTCCTCTGTCTTTTTTTTTGGTCATTGTATTGTCTTCTGTCTTTTTCTTTTGGTCATTGTATTGTCTTCTGTCTTTTTCTTTTAGTCATTGTATTGTCTTCTGTCTTTTTCTTTTGGTCATTGTATTGTCCTCTGTCTTTTTCTTTTGGTCATTGCATTGTCTTCTGTCTTTTTCTTTTGGTCATTGTATTGTCCTCTGTCTTTTTTTTTGGTCATTGTATTGTCTTCTGTCTTTTTCTTTTGGTCATTGTATTGTCTTCTGTCTTTTTCTTTTAGTCATTGTATTGTCTTCTGTCTTTTTCTTTTGGTCATTGTATTGTCTTCTTTCTTTTGGTCATTGTATTGTCTTCTGTCTTTTTCATTTGGTCATTGTATTGTCTTCTGTCTTTTTTTTGGTCATTGTATTGTCTTCTGTCTTTTTCTTTTGGTCATTGTATTGTCTTCTGTCTTTTTCTTTTGGTCATTGTATTGTCTTCTGTCTTTTTCTTTTGGTCATTGTATTGTCTTCTGTCTTTTTCTTTTGGTCATTGTATTGTCTTCTGTCTTTTTCTCTTGGTCATTGTATTGTCTTCTGTCTTTTTCTTTTGGTCATTGTATTGTCTTCTGTCTTTTTCTTTTCGTGATTGTATTGTCTTCTGTCTTTTTCTTTTGGTCATTGTATTGGCTTCTGTCTTTTTCTTTTGGTCATTGTATTGTCTTCTGTCTTTTTCTTTTGGTCATTGTATTGTCTTCTGTCTTTTTCTATTAGTCATTGTATTGTTTCTGTCTTTATCTTTTGGTCATTGTATTGTCTTCTGCTTTTTTCTTTTGGTCATTGTATTGTCTTCTGTCTTTTTCTTTTGGTCATTGTATTGTCTTCTGTCTTTTTCTTTTGGTCATTGCATTGTCTTCTGTCTTTTTCTTTTAGTCATTGTATTGTCTTCTGTCTTCTGCTTTTTTCTTTTGGATATTGTATTGTCTGCTGTCTTCTTTCTTTTTCTTTTGGTCATTGTATTGTCTTCTGTCTTCTTTCTTTTTCTTTTGGTCATTGTATTGTCTTCTGTCTTTTTCTTTTGGTCATTGTATTGTCTTCTGTCTTTTTCTTTTGGTCATTGTATTGTCTTCTGTCTTTTTCTTTTGGTCATTGTATTGTCCTCTGTCTTTTTTTTTGATCATTGTATTGTCTTGTGTCTTTTTCTTTTGGTCATTGTATTGTCTTCTGTCTTTTTCTTTTAGTCATTGTATTGTCTTCTTTCTTTTGGTCATTGTATTGTCTTCTGTCTTTTTCTTTTGGTCATTGTATTGTCCTCTGTCTTTTTCTTTTGTTCATTGTATTGTCTTCTGTTTTTTTCTTTTGGTCATTGTATTGTCTTCTGTCTTTTACTTTTGGTCATTGTATTGTCTTCTGTCTTTTACTTTTGTTCATTGCATTGTCTTCTGTCTTTTTCTTTTAGTCATTGTATTGTCTTCTGTCTTCTGCTTTTTTCTTTTGGTCATTGTATTGTCTTCTGTCTTCTTTCTTTTTCTTTTGGTCATTGTATTGTCTTCTGTCTTCTTTCTTTTTCTTTTGGTCATTGTATTGTCTTCTGTCTTTTTCTTTTGGTCATTGTATTGTCCTCTGTCTTTTTCTTTTTGTCATTGTATTGTCTTCTGTCTTTTTCTTTTGGTCATTGTATTGTCTTCTGTCTTTTTCTTTTGGTCATTGCATTGTCTTCTGTCTTTTTCTTTTGGTCATTGTATTGTCTTCTGTCTTTTTCTTTTGGTCATTGTATTGTCTTCTGTCTTTTTCTTTTAGTCATTGTATTGTCTTCTGTCTTTTTCTTTTGGTCATTGTATTGTCTTCTTTCTTTTGGTCATTGTATTGTCTTCTGTCTTTTTCATTTGGTCATTGTATTGTCTTCTGTCTTTTTTTTGGTCATTGTATTGTCTTCTGTCTTTTTCTTTTGGTCATTGTATTGTCTTCTGTCTTTTTCTTTTGGTCATTGTATTGTCTTCTGTCTTTTTCTTTTGGTCATTGTATTGTCTTCTGTCTTTTTCTTTTGGTCATTGTATTGTCTTCTGTCTTTTTCTCTTGGTCATTGTATTGTCTTCTGTCTTTTTCTTTTGGTCATTGTATTGTCTTCTGTCTTTTTCTTTTCGTGATTGTATTGTCTTCTGTCTTTTTCTTTTGGTCATTGTATTGGCTTCTGTCTTTTTCTTTTGGTCATTGTATTGTCTTCTGTCTTTTTCTTTTGGTCATTGTATTGTCTTCTGTCTTTTTCTATTAGTCATTGTATTGTTTCTGTCTTTATCTTTTGGTCATTGTATTGTCTTCTGTCTTTTTCTTTTGGTCATTGTATTGTCCTCTGTCTTTTTCTTTTGGTCATTGTATTGTCCTCTGTCTTTTTCTTTTGGTCATTGTATTGTCTTCTGTCTTTTACTTTTGGTCATTGTATTGTCTTCTGTCTTTTTCTTTTGGTCATTGTATTGTCTTCTGTCTTTTTCTTTTGGTCATTGCATTGTTTTCTGTCTTTTTCTTTTAGTCATTGTATTGTTCTCTGTCTTCTGTCTTTTTCTTTTGGTCATTGTATTGTCTTCTGTCTTCTGTCTTTTTCTTTTGGTCATTGTATTGTCTTCTGTCTTTTTCTTTTGGTCATTGTATTGTCTTCTGTCTTTTTCTCTTGGTCATTGTATTGTCTTCTGTCTTTTTCTTTTGGTCATTGTATTGTCTTCTGTCTTTTTCTTTTCGTGATTGTATTGTCTTGTGTCTTTTTCTTTTGGTCATTATATTGGCTTCTGTCTTTTTCTTTTGGTCATTGTATTGTCTTCTGTCTTTTTCTTTTGGTCATTGTATTGTCTTCTGTCTTTTTCTATTAGTCATTGTATTGTTTCTGTCTTTTTCTTTTGGTCATTGTATTGTCCTCTGTCTTTTTCTTTTGGTCATTGCATTGTCTTCTGTCTTTTTCTTTTGGTCATTGTATTGTCCTCTGTCTTTTTTTTTGGTCATTGTATTGTCTTCTGTCTTTTTCTTTTGGTCATTGTATTGTCTTCTGTCTTTTTCTTTTAGTCATTGTATTGTCTTCTGTCTTTTTCTTTTGGTCATTGTATTGTCCTCTGTCTTTTTCTTTTGGTCATTGCATTGTCTTCTGTCTTTTTCTTTTGGTCATTGTATTGTCCTCTGTCTTTTTTTTTGGTCATTGTATTGTCTTCTGTCTTTTTCTTTTGGTCATTGTATTGTCTTCTGTCTTTTTCTTTTAGTCATTGTATTGTCTTCTGTCTTTTTCTTTTGGTCATTGTATTGTCTTCTTTCTTTTGGTCATTGTATTGTCTTCTGTCTTTTTCATTTGGTCATTGTATTGTCTTCTGTCTTTTTTTTGGTCATTGTATTGTCTTCTGTCTTTTTCTTTTGGTCATTGTATTGTCTTCTGTCTTTTTCTTTTGGTCATTGTATTGTCTTCTGTCTTTTTCTTTTGGTCATTGTATTGTCTTCTGTCTTTTTCTTTTGGTCATTGTATTGTCTTCTGTCTTTTTCTCTTGGTCATTGTATTGTCTTCTGTCTTTTTATTTTGGTCATTGTATTGTCTTCTGTCTTTTTCTTTTCGTGATTGTATTGTCTTCTGTCTTTTTCTTTTGGTCATTGTATTGGCTTCTGTCTTTTTCTTTTGGTCATTGTATTGTCTTCTGTCTTTTTCTTTTGGTCATTGTATTGTCTTCTGTCTTTTTCTATTAGTCATTGTATTGTTTCTGTCTTTATCTTTTGGTCATTGTATTGTCTTCTGTCTTTTTCTTTTGGTCATTGTATTGTCCTCTGTCTTTTTCTTTTGGTCATTGTATTGTCCTCTGTCTTTTTCTTTTGGTCATTGTATTGTCTTCTGTCTTTTACTTTTGGTCATTGTATTGTCTTCTGTCTTTTTCTTTTGGTCATTGTATTGTCTTCTGTCTTTTTCTTTTGGTCATTGCATTGTTTTCTGTCTTTTTCTTTTAGTCATTGTATTGTTCTCTGTCTTCTGTCTTTTTCTTTTGGTCATTGTATTGTCTTCTGTCTTCTGTCTTTTTCTTTTGGTCATTGTATTGTCTTCTGTCTTTTTCTTTTGGTCATTGTATTGTCTTCTGTCTTTTTCTCTTGGTCATTGTATTGTCTTCTGTCTTTTTCTTTTGGTCATTGTATTGTCTTCTGTCTTTTTCTTTTCGTGATTGTATTGTCTTCTGTCTTTTTCTTTTGGTCATTGTATTGGCTTCTGTCTTTTTCTTTTGGTCATTGTATTGTCTTCTGTCTTTTTCTTTTGGTCATTGTATTGTCTTCTGTCTTTTTCTATTAGTCATTGTATTGTTTCTGTCTTTATCTTTTGGTCATTGTATTGTCTTCTGTCTTTTTCTTTTGGTCATTGTATTGTCCTCTGTCTTTTTCTTTTGGTCATTGTATTGTCCTCTGTCTTTTTCTTTTGGTCATTGTATTGTCTTCTGTCTTTTACTTTTGGTCATTGTATTGTCTTCTGTCTTTTTCTTTTGGTCATTGAATTGTCTTCTGTCTTTTTCTTTTGGTCATTGCATTGTTTTCTGTCTTTTTCTTTTAGTCATTGTATTGTTCTCTGTCTTCTGTCTTTTTCTTTTGGTCATTGTATTGTCTTCTGTCTTCTGTCTTTTTCTTTTGGTCATTGTATTGTCTTCTGTCTTTTTCTTTTGGTCATTGTATTGTGTCCTGTCTTTTTCTTTTGGTCATTGCATTGTCTTCTGTCTTTTTCTTTTGGTCATTGTATTGTCTTCTGTCTTTTTATTTTGGTCATTGTATTGTCTTCTGTCTTTTGCTTTTGGTCATTGTATTGTCTTCTGTCTTTTTCTTTTGGTCATTGTATTGTCTTCTGTCTTCTGTCTTTTGCTTTTGGTCATTGTATTGTCTTCTGTCTTCTGTGTTTTTCTTTTTGTCATTGTATTGTCTTCTGTCTTCTGTCTTTTTCTTTTGGTCATTGTATTGTCTTCTGCTTTTTTCTTTTGGTCATTGTATTGTCTTCTGTCTTTTTCTTTTGGTCATTGTATTGTCTTCTGTCTTTTTCTTTTGGTCATTGCATTGTCTTCTGTCTTTTTCTTTTAGTAATTGTATTGTCTTCTGTCTTCTGCTTTTTTCTTTTGGACATTGTATTGTCTGCTGTCTTCTTTCTTTTTCTTTTGGTCATTGTATTGTCTTCTGTCTTCTTTCTTTTTCTTTTGGTCATTGTATTGTCTTCTGTCTTTTTCTTTTGGTCATTGTATTGTCTTCTGTCTTTTTCTTTTGGTCATTGTATTGTCTTCTGTCTTTTTCTTTTGGTCATTGTATTGTCCTCTGTCTTTTTTTTTTGGTCATTGTATTGTCTTGTGTCTTTTTCTTTTGGTCATTGTATTGTCTTCTGTCTTTTTCTTTTAGTCATTGTATTGTCTTCTTTCTTTTGGTCATTGTATTGTCTTCTGTCTTTTTCTTTTTGTCATTGTATTGTCCTCTGTCTT
This sequence comes from Bathymodiolus brooksi, assembly GCA_963680875.1. Taxonomy (NCBI): domain Eukaryota; kingdom Metazoa; phylum Mollusca; class Bivalvia; order Mytilida; family Modiolidae; genus Bathymodiolus; species Bathymodiolus brooksi. Next base: position 48,845,073 of record OY804578.1, on the reverse strand, counting down.
TTTCTTTTGTTCATTGTATTGTCTTCTGTTTTTTTCTTTTGGTCATTGTATTGTCTTCTGTCTTTTACTTTTGGTCATTGTATTGTCTTCTGTCTTTTACTTTTGGTCATTGCATTGTCTTCTGTCTTTTTCTTTTAGTCATTGTATTGTCTTCTGTCTTCTGCTTTTTTCTTTTGGTCATTGTATTGTCTTCTGTCTTCTTTCTTTTTCTTTTGGTCATTGTATTGTCTTCTGTCTTCTTTCTTTTTCTTTTGGTCATTGTATTGTCTTCTGTCTTTTTCTTTTGGTCATTGTATTGTCCTCTGTCTTTTTCTTTTTGTCATTGTATTGTCTTATGTCTTTTTCTTTTGGTCATTGTATTGTCTTCTGTCTTTTTCTTTTGGTCATTGTATTGTCTTCTGTCTTTTTCTTTTGGTCATTGTATTGTCCTCTGTCTTTTTTGTTGGTCATTGTATTGTCTTCTGTCTTTTTCTTTTGGTCATTGTATTGTCTTCTGTCTTTTTCTTTTAGTCATTGTATTGTCTTCTGTCTTTTTCTTTTGGTCATTGTATTGTCTTCTTTCTTTTGGTCATTGTATTTTCTTCTGTCTTTTTCTTTTGGTCATTGTATTGTCTTCTGTCTTTTTCTTTTGGTCATTGTATTGTCTTCTGTCTTTTTCTCTTGGTCATTGTATTGTCTTCTGTCTTTTTCTTTTGGTCATTGTATTGTCTTCTGTCTTTTTCTTTTGGTCATTGTATTGTCTTCTGTCTTTTACTTTTGGTCATTGTATTGTCCTCTGTCTTTTTTTTGGGTCATTGTATTGTCTTCTGTCTTTTTCTTTTGGTCATTGTATTGTCTTCTGTCTTTTACTTTTGGTCATTGTATTGTCTTCTGTCTTTTTCTTTTGGTCATTGTATTGTCTTCTGTCTTTTTCTTTTGGTCATTGTATTGTCTTCTGTCTTTTTCTCTTGGTCATTGTATTGTCTTCTGTCTTTTTCTTTTGGTCATTGTATTGTCTTCTGTCTTTTTCTTTTGGTCATTGTATTGTCTTCTGTCTTTTACTTTTGGTCATTGTATTGTGTTGTGTCTTTTACTTTTGGTCATTGTATTGTCTTCTGTCTTTTTCTTTTGGTCATTGTATTGTCTTCTGTCTTTTACTTTTGGTCATTGTATTGTCTTCTGTCTTTTTCTTTTGGTCATTGTATTGTCTTCTGTCTTTTTCTTTTGGTCATTGTATTGTCTTCTGTCTTTTTCTTTTGGTCATTGTATTGTCTTCTGTCTTTTTCTTTTGGTCATTGTATTGTCTTCTGTCTTTTTCTTTTGGTCATTGTATTGTCTTCTGTCTTTTTCTTTTGGTCATTGTATTGTCTTCTGTCTTTTTCTTTTGGTCATTGTATTGTCTTCTGTCTTCTGTCTTTTTCTTTTGGTCATTGTATTTTCTTTTGTCTTTTTCTTTTGGTCATTGTATTGTCCTCTGTCTTTTTCTTTTGGTCATTGTATTGTCTTCTGTCTTTTTCTTTTGGTCATTGTATTGTCCTCTTGCTTTTTCTTTTGGTCATTGTATTGTCTTCTGTCTTTTACTTTTGATCATTGTATTGTCTTCTGTCTTTTTCTCTTGGTCATTGTATTTTCTTTTGTCTTTTTCTTTTGGTCATTGTATTGTCTTCTGTCTTTTTCTTTTGGTCATTGTATTGTCTTCTGTCTTTTTCTTTTGGTCATTGTATTGTCCTCTTGCTTTTTCTTTTGGTCATTGTATTGTCTTCTGTCTTTTACTTTTGGTCATTGTATTGTCTTCTGTCTTTTACTTTTGGTCATTGTATTGTCCTCTGTCTTTTTTTTTGGTCATTGTATTGTCTTCTGTCTTTTTCTTTTGGTCATTGTATTGTCTTCTGTCTTTTACTTTTGGTCATTGTATTGTCTTCTGTCTTTTTCTTTTGGTCATTGTATTGTCTTCTGTCTTTTTCTTTTGGTCATTGTATTGTCTTCTGTCTTTTTCTCTTGGTCATTGTATTGTCTTCTGTCTTTTTCTTTTGGTCATTGTATTGTCTTCTGTCTTTTTCTTTTGGTCATTGTATTGTCCTCTGTCTTTTTTTTTCGGTCATTGTATTGTCTTCTGTTTTTTTCTTTTGGTCATTGTATTGTCTTCTGTCTATTTCTGTTGGTCATTGTATTATCTTCTGTCTTTTTCTTTTGGTCATTGTATTGTCTTCTGTCTTTTTCTTTTGGTCATTGTATTATCTTCTGTCTTTTCCTTTTGGTCATTGCATTGTCTTCTGTCTTTTTCTCTTGGTCATTGTATTGTCTTCTGTCTTTTTCTTTTGGTCATTGTATTGTCTTCTGTCTTTGTCTTTTGGTCATTGCATTGTCTTCTGTCTTTTTCTTTTAGTCATTGTATTGTTCTCTATCTTCTGTCTTTTTCTTTTGGTCATTGTATTGTCTTCTGTCTTCTGTCTTTTTCTTTTGGTCATTGTATTGTCTTCTGTCTTTTTCTTTTGGTCATTGTATTGTCTTCTGTTTTTTTCTTTTGGTCATTGTATTGTCTTCTGTCTTTTGCTTTTGGTCATTGTATTGTCTTCTGTCTTTTTCTTTTGGTCATTGTATTGTCTTCTGTCTTCTGTCTTTTGCTTTTGGTCATTGTATTGTCTTCTGTCTTCTGTGTTTTTCTTTTTGTCATTGTATTGTCTTCTGTCTTCTGTCTTTTTCTTTTGGTCATTGTATTGTCTTCTGCTTTTTTCTTTTGGTCATTGTATTGTCTTCTGTCTTTTTCTTTTGGTCATTGTATTGTCTTCTGTCTTTTTCTTTTGGTCATTGCATTGTCTTCTGTCTTTTTCTTTTAGTCATTGTATTGTCTTCTGTCTTCTGCTTTTTTCTTTTGGACATTGTATTGTCTTCTGTCTTCTTTCTTTTTCTTTTGGTCATTGTATTGTCTTCTGTCTTCTTTCTTTTTCTTTTGGTCATTGTATAGTCTTCTGTCTTTTTCTTTTGGTCATTGTATTGTCCTCTGTCTTTTTTGTTGTCATTGTATTGTCTTCTGTCTTTTTCTTTTGGTAATTGTATTGTCTTCTGTCTTTTTCTTTTGGTCATTGTATTGTCTTCTGTCTTTTTCTTTTGGTCATTGCATTGTCCTCTGACTTTTTTTTTTGGTCATTGTATTGTCTTGTGTCTTTTTCTTTTGGTCATTGTATTGTCTTCTGTCTTTTTCTTTTGGTCATTGTATTGTCTTCTGTCTTTTTTTTTTAGTCATTGTATTGTCTTGTGTCTTTTTCTTTTGGTCATTGTATTGTCTTCTGTCTTTTTCTTTTGGTCATTGTATTGTCTTCTGTCTTTTACTTTTGGTCATTGTATTGTCTTCTGTCTTTTTCTTTTGGTCATTGTATTGTCTTCTGTCTTTTTCTTTTGGTCTTTGTATTGTCCTCTGTCTTTTTCTTTTGGTCATTGTATTGTCCTCTGTCTTTTTCTTTTGGTCATTGTATTGTCTTCTGTCTTTTACTTTTGGTCATTGTATTGTCTTCTGTCTTTTTCTTTTGGTCATTGTATTGTCTTCTGTCTTTTTCTCTTGGTCATTGTATTGTCTTCTGTCTTTTTCTTTTGGTCATTGTATTGTCTTCTGTCTTTTTCTCTTGGTCATTGTATTGTCTTCTGTCTTTTTCTTTTGGTCATTGTATTGTCTTCTGTCTTTTTCTTTTGGTCATTGTATTGTCTTCTGTCTTTTTCTTTTGGTCTTTGTATTGTCCTCTGTCTTTTTCTTTTGGTCATTGTATTGTCCTCTGTCTTTTTCTTTTGGTCATTGTATTGTCTTCTGTCTTTTACTTTTGGTCATTGTATTGTCTTCTGTCTTTTTCTTTTGGTCATTGTATTGTCTTCTGTCTTTTTCTCTTGGTCATTGTATTGTCTTCTGTCTTTTTCTTTTGGTCATTGTATTGTCTTCTGTCTTTTTCTTTTGGTCATTGCATTGTCTTCTGTCTTTTTCTTTTAGTCATTGTATTGTTCTCTGTCTTCTGTCTTTTTCTTTTGGTCATTGTATTGTCTTCTGCCTTCTGTCTTTTTCTTTTGGTCATTGTATTGTCTTCTGTCTTTTTCTTTTGGTCATTGTATTGTCTCCTGTCTTTTTCTTTTGGTCATTGCATTGTCTTCTGTCTTTTTCTTTTGGTCATTGTATTGTCTTCTGTTTTTTTCTTTTGGTCATTGTATTGTCTTCTGTCTTTTGCTTTTGGTCATTGTATTGTCTTCTGTCTTTTTCTTTTGGTCATTGTATTGTCTTCTGTCTTCTGTCTTTTGCTTTTGGTCATTGTATTGTCTTCTGTCTTCTGTGTTTTTCTTTTTGTCATTGTATTGTCTTCTGTCTTCTGTCTTTTTCTTTTGGTCATTGTATTGTCTTCTGCTTTTTTCTTTTGGTCATTGTATTGTCTTCTGTCTTTTTCTTTTGGTCATTGTATTGTCTTCTGTCTTCTGTCTTTTTCTTTTGGTCATTGTATTGTCTTCTGCTTTTTTCTTTTGGTCATTGCATTGTCTTCTGTCTTTTTCTTTTAGTCATTGTATTGTCTTCTGTCTTCTGCTTTTTTCTTTTGGACATTGTATTGTCTTCTGTCTTCTGTGTTTTTCTTTTTGTCATTGTATTGTCTTCTGTCTTCTGTCTTTTTCTTTTGGTCATTGTATTGTCTTCTGCTTTTTTCTTTTGGTCATTGCATTGTCTTCTGTCTTTTTCTTTTAGTCATTGTATTGTCTTCTGTCTTCTGCTTTTTTCTTTTGGACATTGTATTGTCTTCTGTCTTCTTTCTTTTTCTTTTGGTCATTGTATTGTCTTCTGTCTTCTTTCTTTTTCTTTTGGTCATTGTATAGTCTTCTGTCTTTTTCTTTTGGTCATTGTATTGTCCTCTGTCTTTTTGTTGTCATTGTATTGTCTTCTGTCTTTTTCTTTTGGTCATTGTATTGTCTTCTGTCTTTTTCTTTTGGTCATTGTATTGTCTTCTGTCTTTTTTTTTTAGTCATTGTATTGTCTTGTGTCTTTTTCTTTTGGTCATTGTATTGTCTTCTGTCTTTTTCTTTTGGTCATTGTATTGTCTTCTGTCTTTTACTTTTGGTCATTGTAATGTCTTCTGTCTTTTTCTTTTGGTCATTGTATTGTCTTCTGTCTTTTTCTTTTGGTCATTGTATTGTCCTCTGTCTTTTTCTTTTGGTCATTGTATTGTCTTCTGTCTTTTTCTTTTGGTCATTGTATTGTCTTCTGTCTTTTTCTTTTGGTCATTGCATTGTCTTCTGTCTTTTTCTTTTAGTCATTGTATTGTTCTCTGTCTTCTGTCTTTTTCTTTTGGTCATTGTATTGTCTTCTGTCTTCTGTCTTTTTCTTTTGGTCATTGTATTGTCTTCTGTCTTTTTCTTTTGGTCATTGTATTGTCTCCTGTCTTTTTCTTTTGGTCATCGCATTGTCTTCTGTCTTTTTCTTTTGGTCATTGTATTGTCTTCTGTTTTTTTCTTTTGGTCATTGTATTGTCTTCTGTCTTTTGCTTTTGGTCATTGTATTGTCTTCTGTCTTTTTCTTTTGGTCATTGTATTGTCTTCTGTCTTCTGTCTTTTGCTTTTGGTCATTGTATTGTCTTCTGTCTTCTGTGTTTTTCTTTTTGTCATTGTATTGTCTTCTGTCTTCTGTCTTTTTCTTTTGGTCATTGTATTGTCTTCTGCTTTTTTCTTTTGGTCATTGTATTGTCTTCTGTCTTTTTCTTTTGGTCATTGTATTGTCTTCTGTCTTTTTCTTTTGGTCATTGCATTGTCTTCTGTCTTTTTCTTTTAGTCATTGTATTGTCTTCTGTCTTCTTTCTTTTTCTTTTGGTCATTGTATAGTCTTCTGTCTTTTTCTTTTGGTCATTGTATTGTCCTCTGTCTTTTTTGTTGTCATTGTATTGTCTTCTGTCTTTTTCTTTTGGTCATTGTATTGTCTTCTGTCTTTTTCTTTTGGTCATTGTATTGTCTTCTGCTTTTTTCTTTTGGTCATTGTATTGTCTTGTGTCTTTTTCTTTTGGTCATTGTATTGTCTTCTGTCTTTTTCTTTTGGTCATTGTATTGTCTTCTGTCTTTCTTTTTTAGTCATTGTATTGTCTTGTGTCTTTTTCTTTTGGTCATTGTATTGTCTTCTGTCTTTTTCTTTTGGTCATTGTATTGTCTTCTGTCTTTTACTTTTGGTCATTGTATTGTCTTCTGTCTTTTTCTTTTGGTCATTGTATTGTCTTCTGTCTTTTTCTTTTGGTCATTGTATTGTCTTCTGTCTTTTTCTTTTGGTCATTGTATTGTCCTCTGTCTTTTTCTTTTGGTCATTGTATTGTCTTCTGTCTTTTTCTTTTGGTCATTGTATTGTCTTCTGTCTTTTTCTTTTGGTCATTGTATTGTCTTCTGTCTTTTTCTTTTGGTCATTGTATTGTCTTCTGTCTTCTGTCTTTTTCTTTTTGTCATTGTATTTTCTTCTGTCTTTTTCTTTTGGTCATTGTATTGTCCTCTGTCTTTTTCTTTTGGTCATTGTATTGTCTTCTGTCTTTTTCTTTTGGTCATTGTATTGTCTTCTGTCTTCTGCTTTTTTCTTTTGGACATTGTATTGTCTGCTGTCTTCTTTCTTTTTCTTTTGGTCATTGTATTGTCTTCTGTCTTCTTTCTTTTTCTTTTGGTCGTTGTATTGTCTTCTGTCTTTTTCTTTTGGTCATTGTATTGTCTTCTGTCTTTTTCTTTTGGTCATTGTATTGTCTTCTGTCTTTTTCTTTTGGTCATTGTATTGTCCTCTGTCTTTTTTTTTTGGTCATTGTATTGTCTTGTGTCTTTTTCTTTTGGTCATTGTATTGTCTTCTGTCTTTTTCTTTTAGTCATTGTATTGTCTTCTTTCTTTTGGTCATTGTATTGTCTTCTGTCTTTTTCTTTTGGTCATTGTATTGTCCTCTGTCTTTTTCTTTTTTTCATTGTATTGTCTTCTGTTTTTTTTTTGGTCATTGTATTGTCTTCTGTATTTTACTTTTGGTCATTGTATTGTCTTCTGTCTTTTACTTTTGGTCATTGCATTGTCTTCTGTCTTTTTCTTTTAGTCATTGTATTGTCTTCTGTCTTCTGCTTTTTTCTTTTGGTCATTGTATTGTCTTCTGTCTTCTTTCTTTTTCTTTTGGTCATTGTATTGTCTTCTGTCTTCTTTCTTTTTCCTTTGGTCATTGTATTGTCTTCTGTCTTTTTCTTTTGGTCATTGTATTGTCCTCTGTCTTTTTCTTTTTGTCATTGTATTGTCTTCTGTCTTTTTCTTTTGGTCATTGTATTGTCTTCTGTCTTTTTCTTTTGGTCATTGTATTGTCTTCTGTCTTTTTCTTTTGGTCATTGTATTGTCCTCTGTCTTTTTTTTTGGTCATTGTATTGTCTTCTGTCTTTTTCTTTTGGTGATTGTATTGTCTTCTGTCTTTTTCTTTTAGTCATTGTATTGTCTTCTGTCTTTTTCTTTTGGTCATTGTATTGTCTTCTTTCTTTTGGTCATTGTATTGTCTTCTGTCTTTTTCTTTTGGTCATTGTATTGTCTTTTGTCTTTTTTTTTTAGTCATTGTATTGTCTTCTGTCTTTTTCTTTTGGTCATTGTATTGTCTTCTGTCTTTTTCTTTTTGTCATTGTATTGTCTTCTGTCTTTTTCTCTTGGTCATTGTATTGTCTTCTGTCTTTTTCTTTTGGTCATTGTATTGTCTTCTGTCTTTTTCTTTTGGTCATTGCATTGTCTTCTGTCTTTTTCTTTTAGTCATTGTATTGTTTTCTGTCTTCTGTCTTTTTCTTTTGGTCATTGTATTGTCTTCTGTCTTTTTCTTTTGGTTATTGTATTGTCTTCTGTCTTTTTCTTTTGGTCATTGTATTGTCTCCTGTCTTTTTCTTTTGGTCATTGTATTGTCTTCTGTCTTTTTCTTTGGTCTTTGTATTGTCTTCTGTCTTTTTCTTTTGGTCATTGTATTGTCTTCTGTCTTTTGCTTTTGGTCATTGTATTGTCTTCTGTCTTTTGCTTTTGGTCATTGTATTGTCTTCTGTCTTTTTCTTTTGGTCATTGTATTGTCTTCTTTCTTTTGCTTTTGGTCATTGTATTGTCTTCTGTCTATTTCTTTTGGTCATTGTATTGTCTTCTGTTTTTTTCTTTTGGTCATTGTATTGTCTTCTGTCTTTTTCTTTTGGTCATTGTATTGTCTTCTGTCTTTTCCTTTTGGTCATTGTATTGTCTTCTGTCTTTTTCTTTTGGTGATAGTATTGTCTTCAGTCTTTTTCTTTTGGTCATTGTATTGTCTTCTGTCTTTTACTTTTGGTCATTGTATTGTCTTCTGTCTTTTACTTTTGGTCATTGTATTGTCTTCTGTCTTTTTCTTTTGGTCATTGTATTGTCTTCTGTCTTTTACTTTTGGTCATTGTATTGTCTTCTGTCTTTTTCTTTTGGTCATTGTATTGTCTTCTGTCTTTTTCTTTTGGTCATTTTATTGTCTTCTGTCTTTTTCTTTTGGTCATTGTATTGTCCTCTGTCTTTTTCTTTTGGTCATTGTATTGTCTTCTGTCTTTTTCTTTTGGTCATTGTATTGTCTTCTGTCTTTTTCTTTTGGTCATTGTATTGTCTTCTGTCTTTTTCTTTTGGTCATTGTATTGTCTTCTGTCTTCTGTCTTTTTCTTTTGGTCATTGTATTTTCTTTTGTCTTTTTCTTTTGGTCATTGTATTGTCCTCTGTCTTTTTCTTTTGGTCATTGTATTGTCTTCTGTCTTTTTCTTTTGGTCATTGTATTGTCCTCTTGCTTTTTCTTTTGGTCATTGTATTGTCTTCTGTCTTTTACTTTTGGTCATTGTATTGTCTTCTGTCTTTTTCTCTTGGTCATTGTATTGTCTTCTGTCTTTTTCTTTTGGTCATTGTATTGTCTTCTGTCTTTTTCTTTTGGTCATTGTATTGTCTTCTGTCTTTTTCTTTTGGTCATTGTATTGTCCTCTTGCTTTTTCTTTTGGTCATTGTATTGTCTTCTGTCTTTTACTTTTGGTCATTGTATTGTCTTCTGTCTTTTACTTTTGGTCATTGTATTGTCCTCTGTCTTTTTTTTTGGTCATTGTATTGTCTTCTGTCTTTTTCTTTTGGTCATTGTATTGTCTTCTGTCTTTTACTTTTGGTCATTGTATTGTCTTCTGTCTTTTTCTTTTGGTCATTGTATTGTCTTCTGTCTTTTTCTTTTGGTCATTGTATTGTCTTCTGTCTTTTTCTCTTGGTCATTGTATTGTCTTCTGTCTTTTTCTTTTGGTCATTGTATTGTCTTCTGTCTTTTTCTTTTGGTCATTGTATTGTCTTCTGTCTTTTTCTTTTAGTCATTGTATTGTCTTCTGTCTTTTTCTTTTGGTCATTGTATTGTCCTCTGTCTTTTTCTTTTGGTCATTGTATTGTCTTCTGTTTTTTCTTTTGGTCATTGTATTGTCTTCTGTCTATTTCTGTTGGTCATTGTATTATCTTCTGTCTTTTTCTTTTGGTCATTGTATTGTCTTCTGTCTTTTTCTTTTGGTCATTGTATTGTCTTCTGTCTTTTTCTTTTGGTCATTGCATTGTCTTCTGTCTTTTTCTCTTGGTCATTGTATTGTCTTCTGTCTTTTTCTTTTGGTCATTGTATTGTCTTCTGTCTTTTTCTTTTGGTCATTGTATTGTCTTCTGTCTTTTTCTTTTGGTCATTGTATTGTCCTCTGTCTTTTTTTTTGGTCATTGTATTGTCTTCTGTCTTTTTCTTTTGGTCATTGTATTGTCTTCTGTCTTTTTCTTTTAGTCATTGTATTGTCTTCTGTCTTTTTCTTTTGGTCATTGTATTGTCTTCTTTCTTTTGGTCATTGTATTGTCTTCTGTCTTTTTCTTTTGGTCATTGTATTGTCTTCTGTCTTTTTCTTTTGGTCATTGTATTGTCTTCTGTCTTCTGTCTTTTTCTTTTGGTCATTGTATTTTCTTTTGTCTTTTTCTTTTGGTCATTGTATTGTCCTCTGTCTTTTTCTTTTGGTCATTGTATTGTCTTCTGTCTTTTTCTTTTGGTCATTGTATTGTCCTCTTGCTTTTTCTTTTGGTCATTGTATTGTCTTCTGTCTTTTACTTTTGGTCATTGTATTGTCTTCTGTCTTTTTCTCTTGGTCATTGTATTGTCTTCTGTCTTTTTCTTTTGGTCATTGTATTGTCTTCTGTCTTTTTCTTTTGGTCATTGTATTGTCTTCTGTCTTTTTCTTTTGGTCATTGTATTGTCCTCTTGCTTTTTCTTTTGGTCATTGTATTGTCTTCTGTCTTTTACTTTTGGTCATTGTATTGTCTTCTGTCTTTTACTTTTGGTCATTGTATTGTCCTCTGTCTTTTTTTTTGGTCATTGTATTGTCTTCTGTCTTTTTCTTTTGGTCATTGTATTGTCTTCTGTCTTTTACTTTTGGTCATTGTATTGTCTTCTGTCTTTTTCTTTTGGTCATTGTATTGTCTTCTGTCTTTTTCTTTTGGTCATTGTATTGTCTTCTGTCTTTTTCTCTTGGTCATTGTATTGTCTTCTGTCTTTTACTTTTGGTCATTGTATTGTCTTCTGTCTTTTTCTTTTGGTCATTGTATTGTCTTCTGTCTTTTTCTTTTGGTCATTGTATTGTCCTCTGTCTTTTTCTTTTGGTCATTGTATTGTCTTCTGTTTTTTCTTTTGGTCATTGTATTGTCTTCTGTCTATTTCTGTTGGTCATTGTATTATCTTCTGTCTTTTTCTTTTGGTCATTGTATTGTCTTCTGTCTTTTTCTTTTGGTCATTGTATTGTCTTCTGTCTTTTTCTTTTGGTCATTGCATTGTCTTCTGTCTTTTTCTCTTGGTCATTGTATTGTCTTCTGTCTTTTTCTTTTGGTCATTGTATTGTCTTCTGTCTTTTTCTTTTGGTCATTGTATTGTCTTCTGTCTTTTTCTTTTGGTCATTGTATTGTCCTCTGTCTTTTTTTTTGGTCATTGTATTGTCTTCTGTCTTTTTCTTTTGGTCATTGTATTGTCTTCTGTCTTTTTCTTTTAGTCATTGTATTGTCTTCTGTCTTTTTCTTTTGGTCATTGTATTGTCTTCTTTCTTTTGGTCATTGTATTGTCTTCTGTCTTTTTCTTTTGGTCATTGTATTGTCTTTTGTCTTTTTTTTTTAGTCATTGTATTGTCTTCTGTCTTTTTCTTTTGGTCATTGTATTGTCTTCTGTCTTTTTCTTTTTGTCATTGTATTGTCTTCTGTCTTTTTCTCTTGGTCATTGTATTGTCTTCTGTCTTTTTCTTTTGGTCATTGTATTGTCTTCTGTCTTTTTCTTTTGGTCATTGCATTGTCTTCTGTCTTTTTCTTTTAGTCATTGCATTGTTTTCTGTCTTCTGTCTTTTTCTTTTGGTCATTGTATTGTCTTCTGTCTTTTTCTTTTGGTTATTGTATTGTCTTCTGTCTTTTTCTTTTGATCATTGTATTGTCTCCTGTCTTTTTCTTTTGGTCATTGTATTGTCTTCTGTCTTTTTCTTTGGTCTTTGTATTGTCTTCTGTCTTTTTCTTTTGGTCATTGTATTGTCTTCTGTCTTTTGCTTTTGGTCATTGTATTGTCTTCTGTCTTTTGCTTTTGGTCATTGTATTGTCTTCTGTCTTTTTCTTTTGGTCATTGTATTGTCTTCTTTCTTTTGCTTTTGGTCATTGTATTGTCTTCTGTCTTTTTCTTTTGGTCATTGTATTGTCTTCTGTTTTTTTCTTTTGGTCATTGTATTGTCTTCTGTCTTTTTCTTTTGGTCATTGTATTGTCTTCTGTCTTTTCCTTTTGGTCATTGTATTGTCTTCTGTCTTTTTCTTTTGGTGATAGTATTGTCTTCAGTCTTTTTCTTTTGGTCATTGTATTGTCTTCTGTCTTTTACTTTTGGTCATTGTATTGTCTTCTGTCTTCTGTCTTTTTCTTTTGGTCATTGTATTGTCTTCTGTCTTTTTCTTTTGGTTATTGTATTGTCTTCTGTCTTTTTCTTTTGGTCATTGTATTGTCTCCTGTCTTTTTCTTTTGGTCATTGTATTGTCTTCTGTCTTTTTCTTTGGTCTTTGTATTGTCTTCTGTCTTTTTCTTTTGGTCATTGTATTGTCTTCTGTCTTTTGCTTTTGGTCATTGTATTGTCTTCTGTCTTTTGCTTTTGGTCATTGTATTGTCTTCTGTCTTTTTCTTTTGGTCATTGTATTGTCTTCTTTCTTTTGCTTTTGGTCATTGTATTGTCTTCTGTCTTTTTCTTTTGGTCATTGTATTGTCTTCTGTTTTTTTCTTTTGGACATTGTATTGTCTTCTGTCTTTTTCTTTTGGTCATTGTATTGTCTTCTGTCTTTTCCTTTTGGTCATTGTATTGTCTTCTGTCTTTTTCTTTTGGTGATAGTATTGTCTTCAGTCTTTTTCTTTTGGTCATTGTATTGTCTTCTGTCTTTTACTTTTGGTCATTGTATTGTCTTCTGTCTTTTACTTTTGGTCATTGTATTGTCTTCTGTCTTTTTCTTTTGGTCATTGTATTGTCTTCTGTCTTTTACTTTTGGTCATTGTATTGTCTTCTGTCTTTTTCTTTTGGTCATTGTATTGTCTTCTGTCTTTTTCTTTTGGTCATTTTATTGTCTTCTGTCTTTTTCTTTTGGTCATTGTATTGTCCTCTGTCTTTTTCTTTTGGTCATTGTATTGTCTTCTGTCTTTTTCTTTTGGTCATTGTATTGTCTTCTGTCTTTTTCTTTTGGTCATTGTATTGTCTTCTGTCTTTTTCTTTTGGTCATTGTATTGTCTTCTGTCTTCTGTCTTTTTCTTTTGGTCATTGTATTTTCTTTTGTCTTTTTCTTTTGGTCATTGTATTGTCCTCTGTCTTTTTCTTTTGGTCATTGTATTGTCTTCTGTCTTTTTCTTTTGGTCATTGTATTGTCCTCTTGCTTTTTCTTTTGGTCATTGTATTGTCTTCTGTCTTTTACTTTTGGTCATTGTATTGTCTTCTGTCTTTTTCTCTTGGTCATTGTATTGTCTTCTGTCTTTTTCTTTTGGTCATTGTATTGTCTTCTGTCTTTTTCTTTTGGTCATTGTATTGTCTTCTGTCTTTTTCTTTTGGTCATTGTATTGTCCTCTTGCTTTTTCTTTTGGTCATTGTATTGTCTTCTGTCTTTTACTTTTGGTCATTGTATTGTCTTCTGTCTTTTACTTTTGGTCATTGTATTGTCCTCTGTCTTTTTTTTTGGTCATTGTATTGTCTTCTGTCTTTTTCTTTTGGTCATTGTATTGTCTTCTGTCTTTTACTTTTGGTCATTGTATTGTCTTCTGTCTTTTTCTTTTGGTCATTGTATTGTCTTCTGTCTTTTTCTTTTGGTCATTGTATTGTCTTCTGTCTTTTTCTCTTGGTCATTGTATTGTCTTCTGTCTTTTTCTTTTGGTCATTGTATTGTCTTCTGTCTTTTTCTTTTGGTCATTGTATTGTCTTCTGTCTTTTTCTTTTAGTCATTGTATTGTCTTCTGTCTTTTTCTTTTGGTCATTGTATTGTCCTCTGTCTTTTTCTTTTGGTCATTGTATTGTCTTCTGTTTTTTCTTTTGGTCATTGTATTGTCTTCTGTCTATTTCTGTTGGTCATTGTATTATCTTCTGTCTTTTTCTTTTGGTCATTGTATTGTCTTCTGTCTTTTTCTTTTGGTCATTGTATTGTCTTCTGTCTTTTTCTTTTGGTCATTGCATTGTCTTCTGTCTTTTTCTTTTAGTCATTGTATTGTCTTCTGTCTTTTTCTTTTGGTCATTGTATTGTCTTCTGTCTTTTTCTTTGGTCTTTGTATTGTCTTCTGTCTTTTTCTTTTGGTCATTGTATTGTCTTCTGTCTTTTGCTTTTGGTCATTGTATTGTCTTCTGTCTTTTGCTTTTGGTCATTGTATTGTCTTCTGTCTTTTTCTTTTGGTCATTGTATTGTCTTCTTTCTTTTGCTTTTGGTCATTGTATTGTCTTCTGTCTTTTTCTTTTGGTCATTGTATTGTCTTCTGTTTTTTTCTTTTGGTCATTGTATTGTCTTCTGTCTTTTTCTTTTGGTCATTGTATTGTCTTCTGTCTTTTCCTTTTGGTCATTGTATTGTCTTCTGTCTTTTTCTTTTGGTGATAGTATTGTCTTCAGTCTTTTTCTTTTGGTCATTGTATTGTCTTCTGTCTTTTACTTTTGGTCATTGTATTGTCTTCTGTCTTTTACTTTTGGTCATTGTATTGTCTTCTGTCTTTTTCTTTTGGTCATTGTATTGTCTTCTGTCTTTTACTTTTGGTCATTGTATTGTCTTCTGTCTTTTTCTTTTGGTCATTGTATTGTCTTCTGTCTTTTTCTTTTGGTCATTTTATTGTCTTCTGTCTTTTTCTTTTGGTCATTGTATTGTCCTCTGTCTTTTTCTTTTGGTCATTGTATTGTCTTCTGTCTTTTTCTTTTGGTCATTGTATTGTCTTCTGTCTTTTTCTTTTGGTCATTGTATTGTCTTCTGTCTTTTTCTTTTGGTCATTGTATTGTCTTCTGTCTTCTGTCTTTTTCTTTTGGTCATTGTATTTTCTTTTGTCTTTTTCTTTTGGTCATTGTATTGTCCTCTGTCTTTTTCTTTTGGTCATTGTATTGTCTTCTGTCTTTTTCTTTTGGTCATTGTATTGTCCTCTTGCTTTTTCTTTTGGTCATTGTATTGTCTTCTGTCTTTTACTTTTGGTCATTGTATTGTCTTCTGTCTTTTTCTCTTGGTCATTGTATTGTCTTCTGTCTTTTTCTTTTGGTCATTGTATTGTCTTCTGTCTTTTTCTCTTGGTCATTGTATTGTCTTCTGTCTTTTTCTTTTGGTCATTGTATTGTCCTCTTGCTTTTTCTTTTGGTCATTGTATTGTCTTCTGTCTTTTACTTTTGGTCATTGTATTGTCTTCTGTCTTTTACTTTTGGTCATTGTATTGTCCTCTGTCTTTTTTTTTGGTCATTGTATTGTCTTCTGTCTTTTTCTTTTGGTCATTGTATTGTCTTCTGTCTTTTACTTTTGGTCATTGTATTGTCTTCTGTCTTTTTCTTTTGGTCATTGTATTGTCTTCTGTCTTTTTCTTTTGGTCATTGTATTGTCTTCTGTCTTTTTCTCTTGGTCATTGTATTGTCTTCTGTCTTTTTCTTTTGGTCATTGTATTGTCTTCTGTCTTTTTCTTTTGGTCATTGTATTGTCTTCTGTCTTTTTCTTTTAGTCATTGTATTGTCTTCTGTCTTTTTCTTTTGGTCATTGTATTGTCCTCTGTCTTTTTCTTTTGGTCATTGTATTGTCTTCTGTTTTTTCTTTTGGTCATTGTATTGTCTTCTGTCTATTTCTGTTGGTCATTGTATTATCTTCTGTCTTTTTCTTTTGGTCATTGTATTGTCTTCTGTCTTTTTCTTTTGGTCATTGTATTGTCTTCTGTCTTTTTCTTTTGGTCATTGCATTGTCTTCTGTCTTTTTCTCTTGGTCATTGTATTGTCTTCTGTCTTTTTCTTTTGGTCATTGTATTGTCTT
Organism: Bathymodiolus brooksi; assembly: GCA_963680875.1. Lineage (NCBI taxonomy): Eukaryota > Metazoa > Mollusca > Bivalvia > Mytilida > Modiolidae > Bathymodiolus > Bathymodiolus brooksi. The sequence continues at coordinate 48,829,597 of OY804578.1, read as the reverse complement.
CTGTCTTTTTCTTTTGGTCATTGTATTGTCTTCTGTCTTTTTCTTTTGGTCATTGTATTGTCCTCTGTCTTTTTTTTTGGTCATTGTATTGTCTTCTGTCTTTTTCTTTTGGTCATTGTATTGTCTTCTGTCTTTTTCTTTTAGTCATTGTATTGTCTTCTGTCTTTTTCTTTTGGTCATTGTATTGTCTTCTTTCTTTTGGTCATTGTATTGTCTTCTGTCTTTTTCTTTTGGTCATTGTATTGTCTTCTGTCTTTTTCTTTTGGTCATTGTATTGTCTTCTGTCTTCTGTCTTTTTCTTTTGGTCATTGTATTTTCTTTTGTCTTTTTCTTTTGGTCATTGTATTGTCCTCTGTCTTTTTCTTTTGGTCATTGTATTGTCTTCTGTCTTTTTCTTTTGGTCATTGTATTGTCCTCTTGCTTTTTCTTTTGGTCATTGTATTGTCTTCTGTCTTTTACTTTTGGTCATTGTATTGTCTTCTGTCTTTTTCTCTTGGTCATTGTATTGTCTTCTGTCTTTTTCTTTTGGTCATTGTATTGTCTTCTGTCTTTTTCTTTTGGTCATTGTATTGTCTTCTGTCTTTTTCTTTTGGTCATTGTATTGTCCTCTTGCTTTTTCTTTTGGTCATTGTATTGTCTTCTGTCTTTTACTTTTGGTCATTGTATTGTCTTCTGTCTTTTACTTTTGGTCATTGTATTGTCCTCTGTCTTTTTTTTGGTCATTGTATTGTCTTCTGTCTTTTTCTTTTGGTCATTGTATTGTCTTCTGTCTTTTACTTTTGGTCATTGTATTGTCTTCTGTCTTTTTCTTTTGGTCATTGTATTGTCTTCTGTCTTTTTCTTTTGGTCATTGTATTGTCTTCTGTCTTTTTCTCTTGGTCATTGTATTGTCTTCTGTCTTTTACTTTTGGTCATTGTATTGTCTTCTGTCTTTTTCTTTTGGTCATTGTATTGTCTTCTGTCTTTTTCTTTTGGTCATTGTATTGTCCTCTGTCTTTTTCTTTTGGTCATTGTATTGTCTTCTGTTTTTTCTTTTGGTCATTGTATTGTCTTCTGTCTATTTCTGTTGGTCATTGTATTATCTTCTGTCTTTTTCTTTTGGTCATTGTATTGTCTTCTGTCTTTTTCTTTTGGTCATTGTATTGTCTTCTGTCTTTTTCTTTTGGTCATTGCATTGTCTTCTGTCTTTTTCTCTTGGTCATTGTATTGTCTTCTGTCTTTTTCTTTTGGTCATTGTATTGTCTTCTGTCTTTTTCTTTTGGTCATTGTATTGTCTTCTGTCTTTTTCTTTTGGTCATTGTATTGTCCTCTGTCTTTTTTTTTGGTCATTGTATTGTCTTCTGTCTTTTTCTTTTGGTCATTGTATTGTCTTCTGTCTTTTTCTTTTAGTCATTGTATTGTCTTCTGTCTTTTTCTTTTGGTCATTGTATTGTCTTCTTTCTTTTGGTCATTGTATTGTCTTCTGTCTTTTTCTTTTGGTCATTGTATTGTCTTTTGTCTTTTTTTTTTAGTCATTGTATTGTCTTCTGTCTTTTTCTTTTGGTCATTGTATTGTCTTCTGTCTTTTTCTTTTTGTCATTGTATTGTCTTCTGTCTTTTTCTCTTGGTCATTGTATTGTCTTCTGTCTTTTTCTTTTGGTCATTGTATTGTCTTCTGTCTTTTTCTTTTGGTCATTGCATTGTCTTCTGTCTTTTTCTTTTAGTCATTGTATTGTTTTCTGTCTTCTGTCTTTTTCTTTTGGTCATTGTATTGTCTTCTGTCTTTTTCTTTTGGTTATTGTATTGTCTTCTGTCTTTTTCTTTTGGTCATTGTATTGTCTCCTGTCTTTTTCTTTTGGTCATTGTATTGTCTTCTGTCTTTTTCTTTGGTCTTTGTATTGTCTTCTGTCTTTTTCTTTTGGTCATTGTATTGTCTTCTGTCTTTTGCTTTTGGTCATTGTATTGTCTTCTGTCTTTTGCTTTTGGTCATTGTATTGTCTTCTGTCTTTTTCTTTTGGTCATTGTATTGTCTTCTTTCTTTTGCTTTTGGTCATTGTATTGTCTTCTGTCTTTTTCTTTTGGTCATTGTATTGTCTTCTGTTTTTTTCTTTTGGTCATTGTATTGTCTTCTGTCTTTTTCTTTTGGTCATTGTATTGTCTTCTGTCTTTTCCTTTTGGTCATTGTATTGTCTTCTGTCTTTTTCTTTTGGTGATAGTATTGTCTTCAGTCTTTTTCTTTTGGTCATTGCATTGTCTTCTGTCTTTTACTTTTGGTCATTGTATTGTCTTCTGTCTTCTGTCTTTTTCTTTTGGTCATTGTATTGTCTTCTGTCTTTTTCTTTTGGTTATTGTATTGTCTTCTGTCTTTTTCTTTTGGTCATTGTATTGTCTCCTGTCTTTTTCTTTTGGTCATTGTATTGTCTTCTGTCTTTTTCTTTGGTCTTTGTATTGTCTTCTGTCTTTTTCTTTTGGTCATTGTATTGTCTTCTGTCTTTTGCTTTTGGTCATTGTATTGTCTTCTGTCTTTTGCTTTTGGTCATTTTATTGTCTTCTGTCTTTTTCTTTTGGTCATTGTATTGTCTTCTTTCTTTTGCTTTTGGTCATTGTATTGTCTTCTGTCTTTTTCTTTTGGTCATTGTATTGTCTTCTGTTTTTTTCTTTTGGTCATTGTATTGTCTTCTGTCTTTTTCTTTTGGTCATTGTATTGTCTTCTGTCTTTTCCTTTTGGTCATTGTATTGTTCTCTGTCTTCTGTCTTTTTCTTTTGGTCATTGTATTGTCTTCTGTTTTTTTCTTTTGGTCATTGTATTGTCTTCTGTCTTTTTCTTTTGGTCATTGTATTGTCTTGTGTCTTTTTCTTTTGGTCATTGTATTGTCTTGTGTCTTTTTCTTTTGGTCATTGTATTGTCTTCTGTCTTTTTCTTTTGGTCATTGTATTGTCTTCTGTCTTTTTTTTTTAGTCATTGTATTGTCTTGTGTCTTTTTCTTTTGGTCATTGTATTGTCTTCTGTCTTTTTCTTTTGGTCATTGTATTGTCTTCTGTCTTTTACTTTTGGTCATTGTATTGTCTTCTGTCTTTTTCTTTTGGTCATTGTATTGTCTTCAGTCTTTTTCTTTTGGTCATTGTATTGTCTTCTGTCTTTTTCTTTTGGTCATTGTATTGTCCTCTTGCTTTTTCTTTTGGTCATTGTATTGTCTTCTGTCTTTTTCTTTTGGTCATTGTATTGTCTTCTGTCTTTTTCTTTTGGTCATTGTATTGTCTTCTGTCTTTTTCTTTTGGTCATTGTATTGTCTTCTGTCTTTTTCTTTTGGTCATTGTATTTTCTTCTGTCTTTTTCTTTTGGTCATTGTATTGTCCTCTGTCTTTTTCTTTTGGTCATTGTATTGTCTTCTGTCTTTTTCTTTTGGTCATTATATTGTCTTCTGTCTTTTTCTTTTGGTCATTGTATTGTCTTCTGTCTTTTTCTTTTGGTCATTGTATTGTCCTCTTGCTTTTTCTTTTGGTCATTGTATTGTCTTCTGTCTTTTACTTTTGGTCATTGTATTGTCTTCTGTCTTTTACTTTTGGTCATTGTATTGTCCTCTGTCTTTTTTTTTGGTCATTGTATTGTCTTCTGTCTTTTTCTTTTGGTCATTGTATTGTCTTCTGTCTTTTACTTTTGGTCATTGTATTGTCTTCTGTCTTTTTCTTTTGGTCATTGTATTGTCTTCTGTCTTTTTCTTTTGGTCATTGTATTGTCTTCTGTCTTTTTCTCTTGGTCATTGTATTGTCTTCTGTCTTTTTCTTTTGGTGATTGTATTGTCTTCTGTCTTTTTCTTTTGGTCATTGTATTGTCTTCTGTCTTTTTCTTTTAGTCATTGTATTGTCTTCTGTCTTTTTCTTTTGGTCATTGTATTGTCCTCTGTCTTTTTCTTTTGGTCATTGTATTGTCTTCTGTTTTTTCTTTTGGTCATTGTATTGTCTTCTGTCTATTTCTGTTGGTCATTGTATTATCTTCTGTCTTTTTCTTTTGGTCATTGTATTGTCTTCTGTCTTTTTCTTTTGGTCATTGTATTGTCTTCTGTCTTTTTCTTTTGGTCATTGCATTGTCTTCTGTCTTTTTCTCTTGGTCATTGTATTGTCTTCTGTCTTTTTCTTTTGGTCATTGTATTGTCTTCTGTCTTTTTCTTTTGGTCATTGCATTGTCTTCTGTCTTTTTCTTTTAGTCATTGTATTGTTCTCTGTCTTCTGTCTTTTTCTTTTGGTCATTGTATTGTCTTCTGTCTTCTGTCTTTTTCTTTTGGTCATTGTATTGTCTTCTGTCTTTTTCTTTTGGTCATTGTATTGTCTCCTGTCTTTTTCTTTTGGTCATTGCATTGTCTTCTGTCTTTTTCTTTTGGTCATTGTATTGTCTTCTGTTTTTTTCTTTTGGTCATTGTATTGTCTTCTGTCTTTTGCTTTTGGTCATTGTATTGTCTTCTGTCTTTTTCTTTTGGTCATTGTATTGTCTTCTGTCTTCTGTCTTTTGCTTTTGGTCATTGTATTGTCTTCTGTCTTCTGTGTTTTTCTTTTTGTCATTGTATTGTCTTCTGTCTTCTGTCTTTTTCTTTTGGTCATTGTATTGTCTTCTGCTTTTTTCTTTTGGTCATTGTATTGTCTTCTGTCTTTTTCTTTTGGTCATTGTATTGTCTTCTGTCTTTTTCTTTTGGTCATTGCATTGTCTTCTGTCTTTTTCTTTTAGTCATTGTATTGTCTTCTGTCTTCTGCTTTTTTCTTTTGGACATTGTATTGTCTTCTGTCTTCTTTCTTTTTCTTTTGGTCATTGTATTGTCTTCTGTCTTCTTTCTTTTTCTTTTGGTCATTGTATAGTCTTCTGTCTTTTTCTTTTGGTCATTGCATTGTCTTCTGTCTTTTTCTTTTGGTCATTGTATTGTCTTCTGTCTTCTGTCTTTTTCTTTTGGTCATTGTATTTTCTTCTGTCTTTTTCTTTTGGTCATTGTATTGTCCTCTGTCTTTTTCTTTTGGTCATTGTATTGTCTTCTGTCTTTTTCTTTTGGTCATTGTATTGTCTTCTTTCTTTTGGTCATTGTATTGTCTTCTGTCTTTTTCTTTTGGTCATTGTATTGTCTTCTGTCTTTTTCTTTTGGTCATTGTATTGTCTTCTGTCTTTTTCTTTTGGTCATTGTATTGTCCTCTTGCTTTTTCTTTTGGTCATTGTATTGTCTTCTGTCTTTTACTTTTGGTCATTGTATTGTCTTCTGTCTTTTACTTTTGGTCATTGTATTGTCCTCTGTCTTTTTTTTTGGTCATTGTATTGTCTTCTGTCTTTTTCTTTTGGTCATTGTATTGTCTTCTGTCTTTTACTTTTGGTCATTGTATTGTCTTCTGTCTTTTTCTTTTGGTCATTGTATTGTCTTCTGTCTTTTTCTTTTGGTCATTGTATTGTCTTCTGTCTTTTTCTCTTGGTCATTGTATTGTCTTCTGTCTTTTTCTTTTGGTCATTGTATTGTCTTCTGTCTTTTTCTTTTGGTCATTGTATTGTCTTCTGTCTTTTTCTTTTAGTCATTGTATTGTCTTCTGTCTTTTTCTTTTGGTCATTGTATTGTCCTCTGTCTTTTTCTTTTGGTCATTGTATTGTCTTCTGTTTTTTCTTTGGTCATTGTATTGTCTTCTGTCTATTTCTGTTGGTCATTGTATTATCTTCTGTCTTTTTCTTTTGGTCATTGTATTGTCTTCTGTCTTTTTCTTTTGGTCATTGTATTGTCTTCTGTCTTTTTCTTTTGGTCATTGCATTGTCTTCTGTCTTTTTCTCTTGGTCATTGTATTGTCTTCTGTCTTTTTCTTTTGGTCATTGCATTGTCTTCTTTCTTTTTCTTTTGGTCATTGCATTGTCTTCTGTCTTTTTCTTTTAGTCATTGTATTGTTCTCTGTCTTCTGTCTTTTTCTTTTGGTCATTGTATTGTCTTCTGTTTTTTTCTTTTGGTCATTGTATTGTCTTCTGTCTTTTGCTTTTGGTCATTGTATTGTCTTCTGTCTTTTTCTTTTGGTCATTGTATTGTCTTCTGTCTTCTGTCTTTTGCTTTTGGTCATTGTATTGTCTTCTGTCTTCTGTGTTTTTCTTTTTGTCATTGTATTGTCTTCTGTCTTCTGTCTTTTTCTTTTGGTCATTGTATTGTCTTCTGCTTTTTTCTTTTGGTCATTGTATTGTCTTCTGTCTTTTTCTTTTGGTCATTGTATTGTCTTCTGTCTTTTTCTTTTGGTCATTGCATTGTCTTCTGTCTTTTTCTTTTAGTCATTGTATTGTCTTCTGTCTTCTGCTTTTTTCTTTTGGACATTGTATTGTCTTCTGTCTTCTTTCTTTTTCTTTTGGTCATTGTATTGTCTTCTGTCTTCTTTCTTTTTCTTTTGGTCATTGTATAGTCTTCTGTCTTTTTCTTTTGGTCATTGTATTGTCTTCTGTCTTTTTCTTTTGGTCATTGTATTGTCTTCTGTCTTCTGTCTTTTTCTTTTGGTCATTGTATTTTCTTCTGTCTTTTTCTTTTGGTCATTGTATTGTCCTCTGTCTTTTTCTTTTGGTCATTGTATTGTCTTCTGTCTTTTTCTTTTGGTCATTGTATTGTCTTCTTTCTTTTGGTCATTGTATTGTCTTCTGTCTTTTTCTTTTGGTCATTGTATTGTCTTCTGTCTTTTTCTTTTGGTCATTGTATTGTGTTCTGTCTTTTTCTTTTGGTCATTGTATTGTCCTCTTGCTTTTTCTTTTGGTCATTGTATTGTCTTCTGTCTTTTACTTTTGGTCATTGTATTGTCTTCTGTCTTTTACTTTTGGTCATTGTATTGTCCTCTGTCTTTTTTTTTGGTCATTGTATTGTCTTCTGTCTTTTTCTTTTGGTCATTGTATTGTCTTCTGTCTTTTACTTTTGGTCATTGTATTGTCTTCTGTCTTTTTCTTTTGGTCATTGTATTGTCTTCTGTCTTTTTCTTTTGGTCATTGTATTGTCTTCTGTCTTTTTCTCTTGGTCATTGTATTATCTTCTGTCTTTTTCTTTTGGTCATTGTATTGTCTTCTGTCTTTTTCTTTTGGTCATTGTATTGTCTTCTGTCTTTTTCTTTTAGTCATTGTATTGTCTTCTGTCTTTTTCTTTTGGTCATTGTATTGTCCTCTGTCTTTTTCTTTTGGTCATTGTATTGTCTTCTGTTTTTTCTTTTGGTCGTTGTATTGTCTTCTGTCTATTTCTGTTGGTCATTGTATTATCTTCTGTCTTTTTCTTTTGGTCATTGTATTGTCTTCTGTCTTTTTCTTTTGGTCATTGTATTGTCTTCTGTCTTTTTCTTTTGGTCATTGCATTGTCTTCTGTCTTTTTCTCTTGGTCATTGTATTGTCTTCTGTCTTTTTCTTTTGGTCATTGTATTGTCTTCTGTCTTTTTCTTTTGGTCATTGCATTGTCTTCTGTCTTTTTCTTTTAGTCATTGTATTGTTCTCTGTCTTCTGTCTTTTTCTTTTGGTCATTGTATTGTCTTCTGTCTTCTGTCTTTTTCTTTTGGTCATTGTATTGTCTTCTGTCTTTTTCTTTTGGTCATTGTATTGTCTCCTGTCTTTTTCTTTTGGTCATTGCATTGTCTTCTGTCTTTTTCTTTTGGTCATTGTATTGTCTTCTGTTTTTTTCTTTTGGTCATTGTATTGTCTTCTGTCTTTTGCTTTTGGTCATTGTATTGTCTTCTGTCTTTTTCTTTTGGTCATTGTATTGTCTTCTGTCTTCTGTCTTTTGCTTTTGGTCATTGTATTGTCTTCTGTCTTCTGTGTTTTTCTTTTTGTCATTGTATTGTCTTCTGTCTTCTGTCTTTTTCTTTTGGTCATTGTATTGTCTTCTGCTTTTTTCTTTTGGTCATTGTATTGTCTTCTGTCTTTTTCTTTTGGTCATTGTATTGTCTTCTGTCTTTTTCTTTTGGTCATTGCATTGTCTTCTGTCTTTTTCTTTTAGTCATTGTATTGTCTTCTGTCTTCTGCTTTTTTCTTTTGGACATTGTATTGTCTTCTGTCTTCTTTCTTTTTCTTTTGGTCATTGTATAGTCTTCTGTCTTTTTCTTTTGGTCATTGTATTGTCCTCTGTCTTTTTTGTTGTCATTGTATTGTCTTCTGTCTTTTTCTTTTGGTCATTGTATTGTCTTCTGTCTTTTTCTTTTGGTCATTGTATTGTCTTCTGTCTTTTTCTTTTGGTCATTGTATTGTCCTCTGACTTTTTTTTTTGGTCATTGTATTGTCTTGTGTCTTTTTCTTTTGGTCATTGTATTGTCTTCTGTCTTTTTCTTTTGGTCATTGTATTGTCTTCTGTCTTTTTTTTTTAGTCATTGTATTGTCTTGTGTCTTTTTCTTTTGGTCATTGTATTGTCTTCTGTCTTTTTCTTTTGGTCATTGTATTGTCTTCTGTCTTTTACTTTTGGTCATTGTATTGTCTTCTGTCTTTTTCTTTTGGTCATTGTATTGTCTTCAGTCTTTTTCTTTTGGTCATTGTATTGTCTTCTGTCTTTTTCTTTTGGTCATTGTATTGTCCTCTGTCTTTTTCTTTTGGTCATTGTATTGTCTTCTGTCTTTTTCTTTTGGTCATTGTATTGTCTTCTGTCTTTTTCTTTTGGTCATTGTATTGTCTTCTGTCTTTTTCTTTTGGTCATTGTATTGTCTTCTGTCTTCTCTCTTTTTCTTTTGGTCATTGTATTGTCTTCTATCTTCTGTGTTTTTCTTTTTGTCATTGTATTGTCTTCTGTCTTCTGTCTTTTTCTTTTGGTCATTGTATTGTCCTCTGTCTTTTTCTTTTGGTCATTGTATTGTCTTCTGTCTTTTTCTTTTGGTCATTGTATTGTCTTCTTTCTTTTGGTCATTGTATTGTCTTCTTTCTTTTGGTCATTGTATTGTCTTCTGTCTTTTTCTTTTGGTCATTGTATTGTCTTCTGTCTTTTTCTTTTGGTCATTGTATTGTCTCCTGTCTTTTTCTTTTGGTCATTGTATTGTCTTCTGTTTTTTTCTTTTGGTCATTGTATTGTCTTCTGTCTTTTGCTTTTGGTCATTGTATTGTCTTCTGTCTTTTTCTTTTGGTCATTGTATTGTCTTCTGTCTTCTGTCTTTTGCTTTTGGTCATTGTATTGTCTTCTGTCTTCTGTGTTTTTCTTTTTGTCATTGTATTGTCTTCTGTCTTCTGTCTTTTTCTTTTGGTCATTGTATTGTCTTCTGCTTTTTTCTTTTGGTCATTGTATTGTCTTCTGTCTTTTTCTTTTGTTCATTGTATTGTCTTCTGTCTTTTTCTTTTGGTCATTGCATTGTCTTCTGTCTTTTTCTTTTAGTCATTGTATTGTCTTCTGTCTTCTGCTTTTTTCTTTTGGACATTGTATTGTCTTCTGTCTTCTTTCTTTTTCTTTTGGTCATTGTATTGTCTTCTGTCTTCTTTCTTTTTCTTTTGGTCATTGTATAGTCTTCTGTCTTTTTCTTTTGGTCATTGTATTGTCCTCTGTCTTTTTTGTTGTCATTGTATTGTCTTCTGTCTTTTTCTTTTGGTCATTGTATTGTCTTCTGTCTTTTTCTTTTGGTCATTGTATTGTCTTGTGTCTTTTTCTTTTGGTCATTGTATTGTCTTCTGTCTTTTTCTTTTGGTCATTGTATTGTCTTCTGTCTTTTTTTTTTAGTCATTGTATTGTCTTGTGTCTTTTTCTTTTGGTCATTGTATTGTCTTCTGTCTTTTTCTTTTGGTCATTGTATTGTCTTCTGTCTTTTACTTTTGGTCATTGTATTGTCTTCTGTCTTTTTCTTTTGGTCATTGTATTGTCTTCAGTCTTTTTCTTTTGGTCATTGTATTGTCTTCTGTCTTTTTCTTTTGGTCATTGTATTGTCCTCTTGCTTTTTCTTTTGGTCATTGTATTGTCTTCTGTCTTTTTCTTTTGGTCATTGTATTGTCTTCTGTCTTTTTCTTTTGGTCATTGTATTGTCTTCTGTCTTTTTCTTTTGGTCATTGTATTGTCTTCTGTCTTCTGTCTTTTTCTTTTGGTCATTGTATTTTCTTCTGTCTTTTTCTTTTGGTCATTGTATTGTCCTCTGTCTTTTTCTTTTGGTCATTGTATTGTCTTCTGTCTTTTTCTTTTGGTCATTGTATTGTCTTCTTTCTTTTGGTCATTGTATTGTCTTCTGTCTTTTTCTTTTGGTCATTGTATTGTCTTCTGTCTTTTTCTTTTGGTCATTGTATTGTCTTCTGTCTTTTTCTTTTGGTCATTGTATTGTCCTCTTGCTTTTTCTTTTGGTCATTGTATTGTCTTCTGTCTTTTACTTTTGGTCATTGTATTGTCTTCTGTCTTTTACTTTTGGTCATTGTATTGTCTTCTGTCTTTTTTTTTGGTCATTGTATTGTCTTCTGTCTTTTTCTTTTGGTCATTGTATTGTCTTCTGTCTTTTACTTTTGGTCATTGTATTGTCTTCTGTCTTTTTCTTTTGGTCATTGTATTGTCTTCTGTCTTTTTCTTTTGGTCATTGTATTGTCTTCTGTCTTTTTCTCTTGGTCATTGTATTGTCTTCTGTCTTTTTCTTTTGATCATTGTATTGTCTTCTGTCTTTTTCTTTTGGTCATTGTATTGTCTTCTGTCTTTTTCTTTTAGTCATTGTATTGTCTTCTGTCTTTTTCTTTTGGTCATTGTATTGTCCTCTGTCTTTTTCTTTTGGTCATTGTATTGTCTTCTGTTTTTTTCTTTTGGTCATTGTATTGTCTTCTGTCTATTTCTTTTGGTCATTGTATTATCTTCTGTCTTTTTCTTTTGGTCATTGTATTGTCTTGTGTCTTTTTCTTTTGGTCATTGTATTGTCTTCTGTCTTTTTCTTTTGGTCATTGTATTGTCTTCTGTCTTTTTCTTTTGGTCTTTGTATTGTCCTCTGTCTTTTTCTTTTGGTCATTGTATTGTCCTCTGTCTTTTTCTTTTGGTCATTGTATTGTCTTCTGTCTTTTACTTTTGGTCATTGTATTGTCTTCTGTCTCTTTCTTATGGTCATTGTATTGTCTTTTGTCTTTTTCTCTTGGTCATTGTATTGTCTTCTGTCTTTTTCTTTTGGTCATTGTATTGTCTTCTGTCTTTTTCTCTTGGTCATTGTATTGTCTTCTGTCTTTTTCTTTTGGTCATTGTATTGTCTTCTGTCTTTTTCTTTTGGTCATTGTATTGTCTTCTGTCTTTTTCTTTTGGTCTTTGTATTGTCCTCTGTCTTTTTCTTTTGGTCATTGTATTGTCCTCTGTCTTTTTCTTTTGGTCATTGTATTGTCTTCTGTCTTTTACTTTTGGTCATTGTATTGTCTTCTGTCTTTTTCTTTTGGTCATTGTATTGTCTTCTGTCTTTTTCTCTTGGTCATTGTATTGTCTTCTGTCTTTTTCTTTTGGTCATTGTATTGTCTTCTGTCTTTTTCTTTTGGTCATTGCATTGTCTTCTGTCTTTTTCTTTTAGTCATTGTATTGTTCTCTGTCTTCTGTCTTTTTCTTTTGGTCATTGTATTGTCTTCTGTCTTCTGTCTTTTTCTTTTGGTCATTGTATTGTCTTCTGTCTTTTTCTTTTGGTCATTGTATTGTCTTCTGTCTTTTTCTTTTGGTCATTGCATTGTCTTCTGTCTTTTTCTTTTGGTCATTGTATTGTCTTCTGTTTTTTTCTTTTGGTCATTGTATTGTCTTCTGTCTTTTGCTTTTGGTCATTGTATTGTCTTCTGTCTTTTTCTTTTGGTCATTGTATTGTCTTCTGTCTTCTGTCTTTTGCTTTTGGTCATTGTATTGTCTTCTGTCTTCTGTGTTTTTCTTTTTGTCATTGTATTGTCTTCTGTCTTCTGTCTTTTTCTTTTGGTCATTGTATTGTCTTCTGCTTTTTTCTTTTGGTCATTGTATTGTCTTCTGTCTTTTTCTTTTGGTCATTGTATTGTCTTCTGTCTTTTTCTTTTGGTCATTGCATTGTCTTCTGTATTGTTCTTTTAGTCATTGTATTGTCTTCTGTCTTCTGCTTTTTTCTTTTGGACATTGTATTGTCTTCTGTCTTCTTTCTTTTTCTTTTGGTCATTGTATAGTCTTCTGTCTTTTTCTTTTGGTCATTGTATTGTCCTCTGTCTTTTTTGTTGTCATTGTATTGTCTTCTGTCTTTTTCTTTTGGTCATTGTATTGTCTTCTGTCTTTTTCTTTTGGTCATTGTATTGTCTTCTGTCTTTTTCTTTTGGTCATTGTATTGTCTTCTGTCTTTTTCTTTTGGTCATTGTATTGTCTTCTGTCTTTTTCTTTTGGTCATTGTATTGTCTTCTGTCTTTTTCTTTTGGTCATTGTATTGTCTTCTGTCTTCTGTCTTCTTTCTTGTGGTCATTGTGTTGTCTTCTGTCTTTTTCTTTTGGTCATTGTATTGTCTTCTGTCTTTTTCTTTTGGTCATTGTATTGTCTTCTGTCTTTTTCTTTTGGTCATTGTATTGTCCTCTTGCTTTTTCTTTTGGTCATTGCATTGTCTTCTGTCTTTTTCTTTTAGTCATTGTATTGTTCTCTGTCTTCTGTCTTTTTCTTTTGGTCATTGTATTGTCTTCTGTCTTCTGTCTTTTTCTTTTGGTCATTGTATTGTCTTCTGTCTTTTTCTTTTGGTCATTGTATTGTCTCCTGTCTTTTTCTTTTGGTCATTGCATTGTCTTCTGTCTTTTTCTTTTGGTCATTGTATTGTCTTCTGTTTTTTTCTTTTGGTCATTGTATTGTCTTCTGTCTTTTGCTTTTGGTCACTGTATTGTCTTCTGTCTTCTGTCTTTTGCTTTTGGTCATTGTATTGTCTTCTGTCTTCTGTGTTTTTCTTTTTGTCATTGTATTGTCTTCTGTCTTCTGTCTTTTTCTTTTGGTCATTGTATTGTCTTCTGCTTTTTTCTTTTGGTCATTGTATTGTCTTCTGTCTTTTTCTTTTGGTCATTGTATTGTCTTCTGTTTTTTTCTTTTGGTCATTGCATTGTCTTCTGTATTTTTCTTTTAGTCATTGTATTGTCTTCTGTCTTCTGCTTTTTTCTTTTGGACATTGTATTGTCTTCTGTCTACTTTCTTTTTCTTTTGGTCATTGTATAGTCTTCTGTCTTTTTCTTTTGGTCATTGTATTGTCCTCTGTCTTTTTTGTTGTCATTGTATTGTCTTCTGTCTTTTTCTTTTGGTCATTGTATTGTCTTCTGTCTTTTTCTTTTGGTCATTGTATTGTCTTCTGTCTTTTTCTTTTGGTCATTGTATTGTCCTCTGACTTTTTTTTTTTGTCATTGTATTGTCTTGTGTCTTTTTCTTTTGGTCATTGTATTGTCTTCTCTCTTTTTCTTTTGGTCATTGTATTGTCTTCTGTCTTTTTTTTTTAGTCATTGTATTGTCTTGTGTCTTTTTCTTTTGGTCATTGTATTGTCTTCTGTCTTTTTCTTTTGGTCATTGTATTGTCTTCTGTCTTTTACTTTTGGTCATTGTATTGTCTTCTGTCTTATTCTTTTGGTCATTGTATTGTCTTCTGTCTTTTTCTTTTGGTCATTGTATTGTCTTCTGTCTTTTTCTTTTGGTCATTGTATTGTCCTCTGTCTTTTTCTTTTGGTCATTGTATTGTCTTCTGTCTTTTTCTTTTGGTCATTGTATTGTCTTCTGTCTTTTTCTTTTGGTCATTGTATTGTCTTCTGTCTTTTTCTTTTGGTCATTGTATTGTCTTCTGTCTTCTGTCTTCTTTCTTGTGGTCATTGTATTGTCTTCTGTCTTTTTCTTTTGGTCATTGTATTGTCTTCTGTCTTTTTCTTTTGGTCATTGTATTGTCTTCTGTCTTTTTATTTTGGTCATTGTATTGTCCTCTTGATTTTTCTTTTGGTCATTGTATTGTCTTCTGTCTTTTACTTTTGGTCATTGTATTGTCTTCTGTCTTTTACTTTTGGTCATTGTATTGTCCTCTGTCTTTTTTTTTGGTCATTGTATTGTCTTCTGTCTTTTTCTTTTGGTCATTGTATTGTCTTCTGTCTTTTACTTTTGGTCATTGTATTGTCTTCTGTCTTTTTCTTTTGGTCATTGTATTGTCTTCTGTCTTTTTCTTTTGGTCATTGTATTGTCTTCTGTCTTTTTCTCTTGGTCATTGTATTGTCTTCTGTCTTTTTCTTTTGGTCATTGTATTGTCTTCTGTCTTTTTCTTTTGGTCATTGTATTGTCTTCTGTCTTTTACTTTTAGTCATTGTATTGTCTTCTGTCTTTTTCTTTTGGTCATTGTATTGTCCTCTGTCTTTTTCTTTTGGTCATTGTATTGTCTTCTGTTTTTTTCTTTTGGTCATTGTATTGTCTTCTGTCTATTTCTTTTGGTCATTGTATTATCTTCTGTCTTTTTCTTTTGGTCATTGTATTGTCTTCTGTCTTTTTCTTTTGGTCATTGTATTGTCTTCTGTCTTTTTCTTTTGGTCATTGTATTGTCTTCTGTCTTTTTCTTTTGGTCTTTGTATTGTCCTCTGTCTTTTTCTTTTGGTCATTGTATTGTCCTCTGTCTTTTTCTTTTGGTCATTGTATTGTCTTCTGTCTTTTTCTTTTGGTCATTGTATTGTCTTCTGTCTTTTTCTTTTGGTCTTTGTATTGTCTTCTGTCTTTTTCTTTTGGTCATTGCATTGTCTTCTGTCTTTTTCTTTTAGTCATTGTATTGTCTTCTGTCTTCTGCTTTTTTCTTTTGGACATTGTATTGTCTTCTGTCTTCTTTCTTTTTCTTTTGGTCATTGTATTGTCTTCTGTCTTCTTTCTTTTTCTTTTGGTCATTGTATTGTCTTCTGTCTTTTTCTTTTGGTCATTGTATTGTCCTCTTGCTTTTTCTTTTGGTCATTGTATTGTCTTCTGTCTTTTACTTTTGGTCATTGTATTGTCTTCTGTCTTTTACTTTTGGTCATTGTATTGTCTTCTGTCTTTTTTTTTGGTCATTGTATTGTCTTCTGTCTTTTTCTTTTGGTCATTGTATTGTCTTCTGTCTTTTACTTTTGGTCATTGTATTGTCTTCTGTCTTTTTCTTTTGGTCATTGCATTGTCTTCTGTATTGTTCTTTTAGTCATTGTATTGTCTTCTGTCTTCTGCTTTTTTCTTTTGGACATTGTATTGTCTTCTGTCTTCTTTCTTTTTCTTTTGGTCATTGTATAGTCTTCTGTCTTTTTCTTTTGGTCATTGTATTGTCCTCTGTCTTTTTTGTTGTCATTGTATTGTCTTCTGTCTTTTTCTTTTGGTCATTGTATTGTCTTCTGTCTTTTTCTTTTGGTCATTGTATTGTCTTCTGTCTTTTTCTTTTGGTCTTTGTATTGTCCTCTGTCTTTTTCTTTTGGTCATTGTATTGTCCTCTGTCTTTTTCTTTTGGTCATTGTATTGTCTTCTGTCTTTTACTTTTGGTCATTGTATTGTCTTCTGTCTTTTTCTTTTGGTCATTGTATTGTCTTCTGTCTTTTTCTCTTGGTCATTGTATTGTCTTCTGTCTTTTTCTTTTGGTCATTGTATTGTCTTCTGTCTTTTTCTTTTGGTCTTTGTATTGTCCTCTGTCTTTTTCTTTTGGTCATTGTATTGTCCTCTGTCTTTTTCTTTTGGTCATTGTATTGTCTTCTGTCTTTTTCTTTTGGTCATTGTATTGTCTTCTGTCTTTTTCTTTTGGTCTTTGTATTGTCTTCTGTCTTTTTCTTTTGGTCATTGCATTGTCTTCTGTCTTTTTCTTTTAGTCATTGTATTGTCTTCTGTCTTCTGCTTTTTTCTTTTGGACATTGTATTGTCTTCTGTCTTCTTTCTTTTTCTTTTGGTCATTGTATTGTCTTCTGTCTTCTTTCTTTTTCTTTTGGTCATTGTATAGTCTTCTGTCTTTTTCTTTTGGTCATTGTATTGTCCTCTGTCTTTTTTGTTGTCATTGTATTGTCTTCTGTCTTTTTCTTTTGGTCATTGTATTGTCTTCTGTCTTTTTCTTTTGGTCATTGTATTGTCCTCTTGCTTTTTCTTTTGGTCATTGTATTGTCTTCTGTCTTTTACTTTTGGTCATTGTATTGTCTTCTGTCTTTTACTTTTGGTCATTGTATTGTCTTCTGTCTTTTTTTTTGGTCATTGTATTGTCTTCTGTCTTTTTTTTTTGGTCATTGTATTGTCTTCTGTCTTTTACTTTTGGTCATTGTATTGTCTTCTGTCTTTTTCTTTTGGTCATTGCATTGTCTTCTGTATTGTTCTTTTAGTCATTGTATTGTCTTCTGTCTTCTGCTTTTTTCTTTTGGACATTGTATTGTCTTCTGTCTTCTTTCTTTTTCTTTTGGTCATTGTATAGTCTTCTGTCTTTTTCTTTTGGTCATTGTATTGTCCTCTGTCTTTTTTGTTGTCATTGTATTGTCTTCTGTCTTTTTCTTTTGGTCATTGTATTGTCTTCTGTCTTTTTCTTTTGGTCATTGTATTGTCTTCTGTCTTTTTCTTTTGGTCTTTGTATTGTCCTCTGTCTTTTTCTTTTGGTCATTGTATTGTCCTCTGTCTTTTTCTTTTGGTCATTGTATTGTCTTCTGTCTTTTACTTTTGGTCATTGTATTGTCTTCTGTCTTTTTCTTTTGGTCATTGTATTGTCTTCTGTCTTTTTCTCTTGGTCATTGTATTGTCTTCTGTCTTTTTCTTTTGGTCATTGTATTGTCTTCTGTCTTTTTCTTTTGGTCATTGCATTGTCTTCTGTCTTTTTCTTTTAGTCATTGTATTGTTCTCTGTCTTCTGTCTTTTTCTTTTGGTCATTGTATTGTCTTCTGTCTTCTGTTTTTTTCTTTTGGTCATTGTATTGTCTTCTGTCTTTTTCTTTTGGTCATTGTATTGTCTTCTGTCTTTTTCTTTTGGTCATTGCATTGTCTTCTGTCTTTTTCTTTTGGTCATTGTATTGTCTTCTGTTTTTTTCTTTTGGTCATTGTATTGTCTTCTGTCTTTTGCTTTTGGTCATTGTATTGTCTTCTGTCTTTTTCTTTTGGTCATTGTATTGTCTTCTGTCTTTTGCTTTTGGTCATTGTATTGTCTTCTGTCTTCTGTGTTTTTCTTTTTGTCATTGTATTGTCTTCTGTCTTCTGTCTTTTTCTTTTGGTCATTGTATTGTCTTCTGCTTTTTTCTTTTGGTCATTGTATTGTCTTCTGTCTTTTACTTTTGGTCATTGTATTGTCTTCTGTCTTTTTCTTTTGGTCATTGCATTGTCTTCTGTATTGTTCTTTTAGTCATTGTATTGTCTTCTGTCTTCTGCTTTTTTCTTTTGGACATTGTATTGTCTTCTGTCTTCTTTCTTTTTCTTTTGGTCATTGTATAGTCTTCTGTCTTTTTCTTTTGGTCATTGTATTGTCCTCTGTCTTTTTTGTTGTCATTGTATTGTCTTCTGTCTTTTTCTTTTGGTCATTGTATTGTCTTCTGTCTTTTTCTTTTGGTCATTGTATTGTCTTCTGTCTTTTTCTTTTGGTCATTGTATTGTCTTCTGTCTTTTTCTTTTGGTCATTGTATTGTCTTCTGTCATTTTCTTTTGGTCATTGTATTGTCTTCTGTCTTTTTCTTTTGGTCATTATATTGTCTTCTGTCTTTTTCTTTTGGTCATTGTATTGTCTTCTGTCTTCTTTCTTGTGGTCATTGTGTTGTCTTCTGTCTTTTTCTTTTGGTCATTGTATTGTCTTCTGTCTTTTTCTTTTGGTCATTGTATTGTCTTCTGTCTTTTTCTTTTGGTCATTGTATTGTCCTCTTGCTTTTTCTTTTGGTCATTGCATTGTCTTCTGTCTTTTTCTTTTAGTCATTGTATTGTTCTCTGTCTTCTGTCTTTTTCTTTTGGTCATTGTATTGTCTTCTGTCTTCTGTCTTTTTCTTTTGGTCATTGTATTGTCTTCTGTCTTTTTCTTTTGGTCATTGTATTGTCTCCTGTCTTTTTCTTTTGGTCATTGCATTGTCTTCTGTCTTTTTCTTTTGGTCATTGTATTGTCTTCTGTTTTTTTCTTTTGGTCATTGTATTGTCTTCTGTCTTTTGTTTTTGGTCACTGTATTGTCTTCTGTCTTCTGTCTTTTGCTTTTGGTCATTGTATTGTCTTCTGTCTTCTGTGTTTTTCTTTTTGTCATTGTATTGTCTTCTGTCTTCTGCCTTTTTCTTTTGGTCATTGTATTGTCTTCTGCTTTTTTCTTTTGGTCATTGTATTGTCTTCTGTCTTTTTCTTTTGGTCATTGTATTGTCTTCTGTCTTTTTCTTTTGGTCATTGCATTGTCTTCTGTATTTTTCTTTTAGTCATTGTATTGTCTTCTGTCTTCTGCTTTTTTCTTTTGGACATTGTATTGTCTTCTGTCTACTTTCTTTTTTCTTTTGGTCATTGTATAGTCTTCTGTCTTTTTCTTTTGGTCATTGTATTGTCCTCTGTCTTTTTTGTTGTCATTGTATTGTCTTCTGTCTTTTTCTTTTGGTCATTGTATTGTCTTCTGTCTTTTTCTTTTGGTCATTGTATTGTCTTCTGTCTTTTTCTTTTGGTCATTGTATTGTCCTCTGACTTTTTTTTTTGGTCATTGTATTGTCTTGTGTCTTTTTCTTTTGGTCATTGTATTGTCTTCTCTCTTTTTCTTTTGGTCATTGTATTGTCTTCTGTCTTTTTTTTTAGTCATTGTATTGTCTTGTGTCTTTTTCTTTTGGTCATTGTATTGTCTTCTGTCTTTTTCTTTTGGTCATTGTATTGTCTTCTGTCTTTTACTTTTGGTCATTGTATTGTCTTCTGTCTTATTCTTTTGGTCATTGTATTGTCTTCTGTCTTTTTCTTTTGGTCATTGTATTGTCTTCTGTCTTTTTCTTTTGGTCATTGTATTGTCCTCTGTCTTTTTCTTTTGGTCATTGTATTGTCTTCTGTCTTTTTCTTTTGGTCATTGTATTGTCTTCTGTCTTTTTCTTTTGGTCATTGTATTGTCTTCTGTCTTTTTCTTTTGGTCATTGTATTGTCTTCTGTCTTCTGTCTTCTTTCTTGTGGTCATTGTATTGTCTTCTGTCTTTTTCTTTTGGTCATTGTATTGTCTTCTGTCTTTTTCTTTTGGTCATTGTATTGTCTTCTGTCTTTTTATTTTGGTCATTGTATTGTCCTCTTGATTTTTCTTTTGGTCATTGTATTGTCTTCTGTCTTTTACTTTTGGTCATTGTATTGTCTTCTGTCTTTTACTTTTGGTCATTGTATTGTCCTCTGTCTTTTTTTTTGGTCATTGTATTGTCTTCTGTCTTTTTCTTTTGGTCATTGTATTGTCTTCTGTCTTTTACTTTTGGTCATTGTATTGTCTTCTGTCTTTTTCTTTTGGTCATTGTATTGTCCTCTTGATTTTTCTTTTGGTCATTGTATTGTCTTCTGTCTTTTACTTTTGGTCATTGTATTGTCTTCTGTCTTTTACTTTTGGTCATTGTATTGTCCTCTGTCTTTTTTTTTGGTCATTGTATTGTCTTCTGTCTTTTTCTTTTGGTCATTGTATTGTCTTCTGTCTTTTACTTTTGGTCATTGTATTGTCTTCTGTCTTTTTCTTTTGGTCATTGTATTGTCTTCTGTCTTTTTCTTTTGGTCATTGTATTGTCTTCTGTCTTTTTCTCTTGGTCATTGTATTGTCTTCTGTGTTTTTCTTTTGGTCATTGTATTGTCTTCTGTCTTTTTCTTTTGGTCATTGTATTGTCTTCTGTCTTTTACTTTTAGTCATTGTATTGTCTTCTGTCTTTTTCTTTTGGTCATTGTATTGTCCTCTGTCTTTTTCTTTTGGTCATTGTATTGTCTTATGTTTTTTTCTTTTGGTCATTGTATTGTCTTCTGTCTATTTCTTTTGGTCATTGTATTATCTTCTGTCTTTTTCTTTTGGTCATTGTATTGTCTTCTGTCTTTTTCTTTTGGTCATTGTATTGTCTTCTGTCTTTTTCTTTTGGTCATTGTATTGTCTTCTGTCTTTTTCTTTTGGTCTTTGTATTGTCCTCTGTCTTTTTCTTTTGGTCATTGTATTGTCCTCTGTCTTTTTCTTTTGGTCATTGTATTGTCTTCTGTCTTTTTCTTTTGGTCATTGTATTGTCTTCTGTCTTTTTCTTTTGGTCTTTGTATTGTCTTCTGTCTTTTTCTTTTGGTCATTGCATTGTCTTCTGTCTTTTTCTTTTAGTCATTGTATTGTCTTCTGTCTTCTGCTTTTTTCTTTTGGACATTGTATTGTCTTCTGTCTTCTTTCTTTTTCTTTTGGTCATTGTATTGTCTTCTGTCTTCTTTCTTTTTCTTTTGGTCATTGTATAGTCTTCTGTCTTTTTCTTTTGGTCATTGTATTGTCCTCTGTCTTTTTTGTTGTCATTGTATTGTCTTCTGTCTTTTTCTTTTGGTCATTGTATTGTCTTCTGTCTTTTTCTTTTGGTCATTGTATTGTCCTCTTGCTTTTTCTTTTGGTCATTGTATTGTCTTCTGTCTTTTACTTTTGGTCATTGTATTGTCTTCTGTCTTTTACTTTTGGTCATTGTATTGTCTTCTGTCTTTTTTTTTGGTCATTGTATTGTCTTCTGTCTTTTTCTTTTGGTCATTGTATTGTCTTCTGTCTTTTACTTTTGGTCATTGTATTGTCTTCTGTCTTTTTCTTTTGGTCATTGCATTGTCTTCTGTATTGTTCTTTTAGTCATTGTATTGTCTTCTGTCTTCTGCTTTTTTCTTTTGGACATTGTATTGTCTTCTGTCTTCTTTCTTTTTCTTTTGGTCATTGTATAGTCTTCTGTCTTTTTCTTTTGGTCATTGTATTGTCCTCTGTCTTTTTTGTTGTCATTGTATTGTCTTCTGTCTTTTTCTTTTGGTCATTGTATTGTCTTCTGTCTTTTTCTTTTGGTCATTGTATTGTCTTCTGTCTTTTTCTTTTGGTCTTTGTATTGTCCTCTGTCTTTTTCTTTTGGTCATTGTATTGTCCTCTGTCTTTTTCTTTTGGTCATTGTATTGTCTTCTGTCTTTTACTTTTGGTCATTGTATTGTCTTCTGTCTTTTTCTTTTGGTCATTGTATTGTCTTCTGTCTTTTTCTCTTGGTCATTGTATTGTCTTCTGTCTTTTTCTTTTGGTCATTGTATTGTCTTCTGTCTTTTTCTTTTGGTCTTTGTATTGTCCTCTGTCTTTTTCTTTTGGTCATTGTATTGTCCTCTGTCTTTTTCTTTTGGTCATTGTATTGTCTTCTGTCTTTTTCTTTTGGTCATTGTATTGTCTTCTGTCTTTTTCTTTTGGTCTTTGTATTGTCTTCTGTCTTTTTCTTTTGGTCATTGCATTGTCTTCTGTCTTTTTCTTTTAGTCATTGTATTGTCTTCTGTCTTCTGCTTTTTTCTTTTGGACATTGTATTGTCTTCTGTCTTCTTTCTTTTTCTTTTGGTCATTGTATTGTCTTCTGTCTTCTTTCTTTTTCTTTTGGTCATTGTATAGTCTTCTGTCTTTTTCTTTTGGTCATTGTATTGTCCTCTGTCTTTTTTGTTGTCATTGTATTGTCATCTGTCTTTTTCTTTTGGTCATTGTATTGTCTTCTGTCTTTTTCTTTTGGTCATTGTATTGTCTTGTGTCTTTTTCTTTTGGTCATTGTATTGTCTTCTGTCTTTTTCTTTTGGTCATTGTATTGTCTTCTGTCTTTTTTTTTTAGTCATTGTATTGTCTTGTGTCTTTTTCTTTTGGTCATTGTATTGTCTTCTGTCTTTTTCTTTTGGTCATTGTATTGTCTTCTGTCTTTTACTTTTGGTCATTGTATTGTCTTCTGTCTTTTTCTTTTGGTCATTGTATTGTCTTCAGTCTTTTTCTTTTGGTCATTGCATTGTCTTCTGTCTTTTTCTTTTGGTCATTGTATTGTCCTCTTGCTTTTTCTTTTGGTCATTGTATTGTCTTCTGTCTTTTTCTTTTGGTCATTGTATTGTCTTCTGTCTTTTTCTTTTGGTCATTGTATTGTCTTCTGTCTTTTTCTTTTGGTCATTGTATTGTCTTCTGTCTTCTGTCTTTTTCTTTTGGTCATTGTATTTTCTTGTGTCTTTTTCTTTTGGTCATTGTATTGTCCTCTGTCTTTTTCTTTTGGTCATTGTATTGTCTTCTGTCTTTTTCTTTTGGTCATTGTATTGTCTTCTTTCTTTTGGTCATTGTATTGTCTTCTGTCTTTTTCTTTTGGTCATTGTATTGTCTTCTGTCTTTTTCTTTTGGTCATTGTATTGTCTTCTGTCTTTTTCTTTTGGTCATTGTATTGTCCTCTTGCTTTTTCTTTTGGTCATTGTATTGTCTTCTGTCTTTTACTTTTGGTCATTGTATTGTCTTCTGTCTTTTACTTTTGGTCATTGTATTGTCTTCTGTCTTTTTTTTTGGTCATTGTATTGTCTTCTGTCTTTTTCTTTTGGTCATTGTATTGTCTTCTGTCTTTTACTTTTGGTCATTGTATTGTCTTCTGTCTTTTTCTTTTGGTCATTGTATTGTCTTCTGTCTTTTTCTTTTGGTCATTGTATTGTCTTCTGTCTTTTTCTCTTGGTCATTGTATTGTCTTCTGTCTTTTTCTTTTGATCATTGTATTGTCTTCTGTCTTTTTCTTTTGGTCATTGTATTGTCTTCTGTCTTTTTCTTTTAGTCATTGTATTGTCTTCTGTCTTTTTCTTTTGGTCATTGTATTGTCCTCTGTCTTTTTCTTTTGGTCATTGTATTGTCTTCTGTTTTTTTCTTTTGGTCATTGTATTGTCTTCTGTCTATTTCTTTTGGTCATTGTATTATCTTCTGTCTTTTTCTTTTGGTCATTGTATTGTCTTGTGTCTTTTTCTTTTGGTCATTGTATTGTCTTCTGTCTTTTTCTTTTGGTCATTGTATTGTCTTCTGTCTTTTTCTTTTGGTCTTTGTATTGTCCTCTGTCTTTTTCTTTTGGTCATTGTATTGTCCTCTGTCTTTTTCTTTTGGTCATTGTATTGTCTTCTGTCTTTTACTTTTGGTCATTGTATTGTCTTCTGTCTCTTTCTTATGGTCATTGTATTGTCTTTTGTCTTTTTCTCTTGGTCATTGTATTGTCTTCTGTCTTTTTCTTTTGGTCATTGTATTGTCTTCTGTCTTTTTCTCTTGGTCATTGTATTGTCTTCTGTCTTTTTCTTTTGGTCATTGTATTGTCTTCTGTCTTTTTCTTTTGGTCATTGTATTGTCTTCTGTCTTTTTCTTTTGGTCTTTGTATTGTCCTCTGTCTTTTTCTTTTGGTCATTGTATTGTCCTCTGTCTTTTTCTTTTGGTCATTGTATTGTCTTCTGTCTTTTACTTTTGGTCATTGTATTGTCTTCTGTCTTTTTCTTTTGGTCATTGTATTGTCTTCTGTCTTTTTCTCTTGGTCATTGTATTGTCTTCTGTCTTTTTCTTTTGGTCATTGTATTGTCTTCTGTCTTTTTCTTTTGGTCATTGCATTGTCTTCTGTCTTTTTCTTTTAGTCATTGTATTGTTCTCTGTCTTCTGTCTTTTTCTTTTGGTCATTGTATTGTCTTCTGTCTTCTGTCTTTTTCTTTTGGTCATTGTATTGTCTTCTGTCTTTTTCTTTTGGTCATTGTATTGTCTTCTGTCTTTTTCTTTTGGTCATTGCATTGTCTTCTGTCTTTTTCTTTTGGTCATTGTATTGTCTTCTGTTTTTTTCTTTTGGTCATTGTATTGTCTTCTGTCTTTTGCTTTTGGTCATTGTATTGTCTTCTGTCTTTTTCTTTTGCTCATTGTATTGTCTTCTGTCTTCTGTCTTTTGCTTTTGGTCATTGTATTGTCTTCTGTCTTCTGTGTTTTTCTTTTTGTCATTGTATTGTCTTCTGTCTTCTGTCTTTTTCTTTTGGTCATTGTATTGTCTTCTGCTTTTTTCTTTTGGTCATTGCATTGTCTTCTGTATTGTTCTTTTAGTCATTGTATTGTCTTCTGTCTTCTGCTTTTTTCTTTTGGACATTGTATTGTCTTCTGTCTTCTTTCTTTTTCTTTTGGTCATTGTATAGTCTTCTGTCTTTTTCTTTTGGTCATTGTATTGTCCTCTGTCTTTTTTGTTGTCATTGTATTGTCTTCTGTCTTTTTCTTTTGGTCATTGTATTGTCTTCTGTCTTTTTCTTTTGGTCATTGTATTGTCTTCTGTCTTTTTCTTTTGGTCATTGTATTGTCTTCTGTCTTTTTCTTTTGGTCATTGTATTGTCTTCTGTCTTCTGTCTTCTTTCTTGTGGTCATTGTGTTGTCTTCTGTCTTTTTCTTTTGGTCATTGTATTGTCTTCTGTCTTTTTCTTTTGGTCATTGTATTGTCTTCTGTCTTTTTCTTTTGGTCATTGTATTGTCCTCTTGCTTTTTCTTTTGGTCATTGCATTGTCTTCTGTCTTTTTCTTTTAGTCATTGTATTGTTCTCTGTCTTCTGTCTTTTTCTTTTGGTCATTGTATTGTCTTCTGTCTTCTGTCTTTTTCTTTTGGTCATTGTATTGTCTTCTGTTTTTTTCTTTTGGTCATTGTATTGTCTTCTGTCTTTTGCTTTTGGTCACTGTATTGTCTTCTGTCTTCTGTCTTTTGCTTTTGGTCATTGTATTGTCTTCTGTCTTCTGTGTTTTTCTTTTTGTCATTGTATTGTCTTCTGTCTTCTGTCTTTTTCTTTTGGTCATTGTATTGTCTTCTGCTTTTTTCTTTTGGTCATTGTATTGTCTTCTGTCTTTTTCTTTTGGTCATTGTATTGTCCTCTTGCTTTTTCTTTTGGTCATTGTATTGTCTTCTGTCTTTTACTTTTGGTCATTGTATTGTCTTCTGTCTTTTACTTTTGGTCATTGTATTGTCTTCTGTCTTTTTTTTTGGTCATTGTATTGTCTTCTGTCTTTTTCTTTTGGTCATTGTATTGTCTTCTGTCTTTTACTTTTGGTCATTGTATTGTCTTCTGTCTTTTTCTTTTGGTCATTGTATTGTCTTCTGTCTTTTTCTTTTGGTCATTGTATTGTCTTCTGTCTTTTTCTCTTGGTCATTGTATTGTCTTCTGTCTTTTTCTTTTGATCATTGTATTGTCTTCTGTCTTTTTCTTTTGGTCATTGTATTGTCTTCTGTCTTTTTCTTTTAGTCATTGTATTGTCTTCTGTCTTTTTCTTTTGGTCATTGTATTGTCCTCTGTCTTTTTCTTTTGGTCATTGTATTGTCTTCTGTTTTTTTCTTTTGGTCATTGTATTGTCTTCTGTCTATTTCTTTTGGTCATTGTATTATCTTCTGTCTTTTTCTTTTGGTCATTGTATTGTCTTGTGTCTTTTTCTTTTGGTCATTGTATTGTCTTCTGTCTTTTTCTTTTGGTCATTGTATTGTCTTCTGTCTTTTTCTTTTGGTCTTTGTATTGTCCTCTGTCTTTTTCTTTTGGTCATTGTATTGTCCTCTGTCTTTTTCTTTTGGTCATTGTATTGTCTTCTGTCTTTTACTTTTGGTCATTGTATTGTCTTCTGTCTCTTTCTTATGGTCATTGTATTGTCTTTTGTCTTTTTCTCTTGGTCATTGTATTGTCTTCTGTCTTTTTCTTTTGGTCATTGTATTGTCTTCTGTCTTTTTCTCTTGGTCATTGTATTGTCTTCTGTCTTTTTCTTTTGGTCATTGTATTGTCTTCTGTCTTTTTCTTTTGGTCATTGTATTGTCTTCTGTCTTTTTCTTTTGGTCTTTGTATTGTCCTCTGTCTTTTTCTTTTGGTCATTGTATTGTCCTCTGTCTTTTTCTTTTGGTCATTGTATTGTCTTCTGTCTTTTACTTTTGGTCATTGTATTGTCTTCTGTCTTTTTCTTTTGGTCATTGTATTGTCTTCTGTCTTTTTCTCTTGGTCATTGTATTGTCTTCTGTCTTTTTCTTTTGGTCATTGTATTGTCTTCTGTCTTTTTCTTTTGGTCATTGCATTGTCTTCTGTCTTTTTCTTTTAGTCATTGTATTGTTCTCTGTCTTCTGTCTTTTTCTTTTGGTCATTGTATTGTCTTCTGTCTTCTGTCTTTTTCTTTTGGTCATTGTATTGTCTTCTGTCTTTTTCTTTTGGTCATTGTATTGTCTTCTGTCTTTTTCTTTTGGTCATTGCATTGTCTTCTGTCTTTTTCTTTTGGTCATTGTATTGTCTTCTGTTTTTTTCTTTTGGTCATTGTATTGTCTTCTGTCTTTTGCTTTTGGTCATTGTATTGTCTTCTGTCTTTTTCTTTTGCTCATTGTATTGTCTTCTGTCTTCTGTCTTTTGCTTTTGGTCATTGTATTGTCTTCTGTCTTCTGTGTTTTTCTTTTTGTCATTGTATTGTCTTCTGTCTTCTGTCTTTTTCTTTTGGTCATTGTATTGTCTTCTGCTTTTTTCTTTTGGTCATTGCATTGTCTTCTGTATTGTTCTTTTAGTCATTGTATTGTCTTCTGTCTTCTGCTTTTTTCTTTTGGACATTGTATTGTCTTCTGTCTTCTTTCTTTTTCTTTTGGTCATTGTATAGTCTTCTGTCTTTTTCTTTTGGTCATTGTATTGTCCTCTGTCTTTTTTGTTGTCATTGTATTGTCTTCTGTCTTTTTCTTTTGGTCATTGTATTGTCTTCTGTCTTTTTCTTTTGGTCATTGTATTGTCTTCTGTCTTTTTCTTTTGGTCATTGTATTGTCTTCTGTCTTTTTCTTTTGGTCATTGTATTGTCTTCTGTCTTTTTCTTTTGGTCATTGTATTGTCTTCTGTCTTCTGTCTTCTTTCTTGTGGTCATTGTGTTGTCTTCTGTCTTTTTCTTTTGGTCATTGTATTGTCTTCTGTCTTTTTCTTTTGGTCATTGTATTTTCTTCTGTCTTTTTCTTTTGGTCATTGTATTGTCCTCTTGCTTTTTCTTTTGGTCATTGCATTGTCTTCTGTCTTTTTCTTTTAGTCATTGTATTGTTCTCTGTCTTCTGTCTTTTTCTTTTGGTCATTGTATTGTCTTCTGTCTTCTGTCTTTTTCTTTTGGTCATTGTATTGTCTTCTGTTTTTTTCTTTTGGTCATTGTATTGTCTTCTGTCTTTTGCTTTTGGTCACTGTATTGTCTTCTGTCTTCTGTCTTTTTCTTTTGGTCATTGTATTGTCTTCTGTCTTCTGTGTTTTTCTTTTTGTCATTGTATTGTCTTCTGTCTTCTGTCTTTTTCTTTTGGTCATTGTATTGTCTTCTGCTTTTTTCTTTTGGTCATTGTATTGTCTTCTGTCTTTTTCTTTTGGTCATTGTATTGTCTTCTGTCTTTTTCTTTTGGTCATTGCATTGTCTTCTGTATTTTTCTTTTAGTCATTGTATTGTCTTCTGTCTTCTGCTTTTTTCTTTTGGACATTGTATTGTCTTCTGTCTACTTTCTTTTTCTTTTGGTCATTGTATAGTCTTCTGTCTTTTTCTTTTGGTCATTGTATTGTCCTCTGTCTTTTTTGTTGTCATTGTATTGTCTTCTGTCTTTTTCTTTTGGTCATTGTATTGTCTTCTGTCTTTTTCTTTTGGTCATTGTATTGTCTTCTGTCTTTTTCTTTTGGTCATTGTATTGTCCTCTGACTTTTTTTTATGGTCATTGTATTGTCTTGTGTCTTTTTCTTTTGGTCATTGTATTGTCTTCTCTCTTTTTCTTTTGGTCATTGTATTGTCTTCTGTCTTTTACTTTTGGTCATTGTATTGTCTTCTGTCTTATTCTTTTGGTCATTGTATTGTCTTCTGTCTTTTTCTTTTGGTCATTGTATTGTCTTCTGTCTTTTTCTTTTGGTCATTGTATTGTCCTCTGTCTTTTTCTTTTGGTCATTGTATTGTCTTCTGTCTTTTTCTTTTGGTCATTGTATTGTCTTCTGTCTTTTTCTTTTGGTCATTGTATTGTCTTCTGTCTTTTTCTTTTGGTCATTGTATTGTCTTCTGTCTTCTGTCTTCTTTCTTGTGGTCATTGTATTGTCTTCTGTCTTTTTCTTTTGGTCATTGTATTGTCTTCTGTCTTTTTCTTTTGGTCATTGTATTGTCTTCTGTCTTTTTATTTTGGTCATTGTATTGTCCTCTTGATTTTTCTTTTGGTCATTGTATTGTCTTCTGTCTTTTACTTTTGGTCATTGTATTGTCTTCTGTCTTTTACTTTTGGTCATTGTATTGTCCTCTGTCTTTTTTTTTGGTCATTGTATTGTCTTCTGTCTTTTTCTTTTGGTCATTGTATTGTCTTCTGTCTTTTACTTTTGGTCATTGTATTGTCTTCTGTCTTTTTCTTTTGGTCATTGTATTGTCTTCTGTCTTTTTCTTTTGGTCATTGTATTGTCTTCTGTCTTTTTCTCTTGGTCATTGTATTGTCTTCTGTCTTTTTCTTTTGGTCATTGTATTGTCTTCTGTCTTTTTCTTTTGGTCATTGTATTGTCTTCTGTCTTTTACTTTTAGTCATTGTATTGTCTTCTGTCTTTTTCTTTTGGTCATTGTATTGTCCTCTGTCTTTTTCTTTTGGTCATTGTATTGTCTTCTGTTTTTTTCTTTTGGTCATTGTATTGTCTTCTGTCTATTTCTTTTGGTCATTGTATTATCTTCTGTCTTTTTCTTTTGGTCATTGTATTGTCTTCTGTCTTTTTCTTTTGGTCATTGTATTGTCTTCTGTCTTTTTCTTTTGGTCATTGTATTGTCTTATGTCTTTTTCTTTTGGTCTTTGTATTGTCCTCTGTCTTTTTCTTTTGGTCATTGTATTGTCCTCTGTCTTTTTCTTTTGGTCATTGTATTGTCTTCTGTCTTTTACTTTTGGTCATTGTATTGTCTTCTGTCTTTTTCTTTTGGTCATTGTATTGTCTTCTGTCTTTTTCTTTTGGTCATTGTATTGTCTTCTGTCTTTTTCTTTTGGTCATTGTATTGTCTTCTGTCTTTTTCTTTTGGTCATTGCATTGTCTTCTGTCTTTTTCTTTTAATCATTGTATTGTTCTCTGTCTTCTGTCTTTTTCTTTTGGTCATTGTATTGTCTTCTGTCTTCTGTCTTCTGTCTTTTTCTTTTGGTCATTGTATTGTCTTCTGTCTTTTTCTTTTGGTCATTGTATTGTCTCCTGTCTTTTTCTTTTGGTCATTGCATTGTCTTCTGTCTTTTTCTTTTGGTCATTGTATTGTCTTCTGTTTTTTTCTTTTGGTCATTGTATTGTCTTCTGTCTTTTGCTTTTGGTCATTGTATTGTCTTCTGTCTTTTTCTTTTGGTCATTGTATTGTCTTCTGTCTTCTGTCTTTTGCTTTTGGTCATTGTATTGTCTTCTGTCTTTTTCTTTTGGTCATTGTATTGTCCTCTGTCTTTTTCTTTTGGTCATTGTATTGTCTTCTGTCTTTTTCTTTTGGTCATTGCATTGTCTTCTTTCTTTTGGTCATTGTATTGTCTTCTGTCTTTTTCTTTTGGTCATTGTATTGTCTTCTGTCTTTTTCTTTTGGTCTTTGTATTGTCTTCTGTCTTTTTCTTTTGGTCATTGTATTGTCCTCTTGCTTTTTCTTTTGGTCATTGTATTGTCTTCTGTCTTTTACTTTTGGTCATTGTATTGTCTTCTGTCTTTTACTTTTGGTCATTGTATTGTCCTCTGTCTTTTTTTTTGGTCATTGTATTGTCTTCTGTCTTTTTCTTTTGGTCATTGTATTGTCTTCTGTCTTTTACTTTTGGTCATTGTATTGTCTTCTGTCTTTTTCTTTTGGTCATTGTATTGTCTTCTGTCTTTTTCTTTTGGTCATTGTATTGTCTTCTGTCTTTTTCTCTTGGTCATTGTATTGTCTTCTGTCTTTTTCTTTTGGTCATTGTATTGTCTTCTGTCTTTTTCTTTTGGTCATTGTATTGTCTTCTGTCTTTTTCTTTTAGTCATTGTATTGTCTTCTGTCTTTTTCTTTTGGTCATTGTATTGTCCTCTGTCTTTTTCTTTTGGTCATTGTATTGTCTTCTGTTTTTTCTTTTGGTCATTGTATTGTCTTCTGTCTATTTCTGTTGGTCATTGTATTATCTTCTGTCCTTTTCTTTTGGTCATTGTATTGTCTTCTGTCTTTTTCTTTTGGTCATTGTATTGTCTTCTGTCTTTTTCTTTTGGTCATTGCATTGTCTTCTGTCTTTTTCTCTTGGTCATTGTATTGTCTTCTGTCTTTTTCTTTTGGTCATTGTATTGTCTTCTGTCTTTTTCTTTTGGTCATTGCATTGTCGTCTGTCTTTTTCTTTTAGTCATTGTATTGTTCTCTGTCTTCTGTCTTTTTCTTTTGGTCATTGTATTGTCTTCTGTCTTCTGTCTTTTTCTTTTGGTCATTGTATTGTCTTCTGTCTTTTTCTTTTGGTCATTGTATTGTCTCCTGTCTTTTTCTTTTGGTCATTGCATTGTCTTCTGTCTTTTTCTTTTGGTCATTGTATTGTCTTCTGTTTTTTTCTTTTGGTCATTGTATTGTCTTCTCTCTTTTGCTTTTGGTCATTGTATTGTCTTCTGTCTTTTTCTTTTGGTCATTGTATTGTCTTCTGTCTTCTGTCTTTTGCTTTTGGTCATTGTATTGTCTTCTGTCTTCTGTGTTTTTCTTTTTGCCATTGTATTGTCTTCTGTCTTCTGTCTTTTTCTTTTGGTCATTGTATTGTCTTCTGCTTTTTTCTTTTGGTCATTGTATTGTCTTCTGTCTTTTTCTTTTGGTCATTGTATTGTCTTCTGTCTTTTTCTTTTGGTCATTGCATTGTCTTCTGTCTTTTTCTTTTAGTCATTGTATTGTCTTCTGTCTTCTGCTTTTTTCTTTTGGACATTGTATTGTCTTCTGTCTTCTTTCTTTTTCTTTTGGTCATTGTATTGTCTTCTGTCTTCTTTCTTTTTCTTTTGGTCATTGTATAGTCTTCTGTCTTTTTCTTTTGGTCATTGTATTGTCTTCTGTCTTTTTCTTTTGGTCATTGTATTGTCTTCTGTCTTCTGTCTTTTTCTTTTGGTCATTGTATTTTCTTCTGTCTTTTTCTTTTGGTCATTGTATTGTCCTCTGTCTTTTTCTTTTGGTCATTGTATTGTCTTCTGTCTTTTTCTTTTGGTCATTGCATTGTCTTCTTTCTTTTGGTCATTGTATTGTCTTCTGTCTTTTTCTTTTGGTCATTGTATTGTCTTCTGTCTTTTTCTTTTGGTCATTGTATTGTCTTCTGTCTTTTTCTTTTGGTCATTGTATTGTCCTCTTGCTTTTTCTTTTGGTCATTGTATTGTCTTCTGTCTTTTACTTTTGGTCATTGTATTGTCTTCTGTCTTTTACTTTTGGTCATTGTATTGTCCTCTGTCTTTTTTTTTGGTCATTGTATTGTCTTCTGTCTTTTTCTTTTGGTCATTGTATTGTCTTCTGTCTTTTACTTTTGGTCATTGTATTGTCTTCTGTCTTTTTCTTTTGGTCATTGTATTGTCTTCTGTCTTTTTCTTTTGGTCATTGTATTGTCTTCTGTCTTTTTCTCTTGGTCATTGTATTGTCTTCTGTCTTTTTCTTTTGGTCATTGTATTGTCTTCTGTCTTTTTCTTTTGGTCATTGTATTGTCTTCTGTCTTTTTCTTTTAGTCATTGTATTGTCTTCTGTCTTTTTCTTTTGGTCATTGTATTGTCCTCTGTCTTTTTCTTTTGGTCATTGTATTGTCTTCTGTTTTTTCTTTTGGTCATTGTATTGTCTTCTGTCTATTTCTGTTGGTCATTGTATTATCTTCTGTCTTTTTCTTTTGGTCATTGTATTGTCTTCTGTCTTTTTCTTTTGGTCATTGTATTGTCTTCTGTCTTTTTCTTTTGGTCATTGCATTGTCTTCTGTCTTTTTCTCTTGGTCATTGTATTGTCTTCTGTCTTTTTCTTTTGGTCATTGTATTGTCTTCTGTCTTTTTCTTTTGGTCATTGCATTGTCTTCTGTCTTTTTCTTTTAGTCATTGTATTGTTCTCTGTCTTCTGTCTTTTTCTTTTGGTCATTGTATTGTCTTCTGTCTTCTGTCTTTTTCTTTTGGTCATTGTATTGTCTTCTGTCTTTTTCTTTTGGTCATTGTATTGTCTCCTGTCTTTTTCTTTTGGTCATTGCATTGTCTTCTGTCTTTTGCTTTTGGTCATTGTATTGTCTTCTGTCTTTTTCTTTTGGTCATTGTATTGTCTTCTGTCTTCTGTCTTTTGCTTTTGGTCATTGTATTGTCTTCTGTCTTCTGTGTTTTTCTTTTTGTCATTGTATTGTCTTCTGTCTTCTGTCTTTTTCTTTTGGTCATTGTATTGTCTTCTGCTTTTTTCTTTTGGTCATTGTATTGTCTTCTGTCTTTTTCTTTTGGTCATTGTATTGTCTTATGTCTTTTTCTTTTGGTCATTGCATTGTCTTCTGTCTTTTTCTTTTAGTCATTGTATTGTCTTCTGTCTTCTGCTTTTTTCTTTTGGACATTGTATTGTCTTCTGTCTTCTTTCTTTTTCTTTTGGTCATTGTATTGTCTTCTGTCTTCTTTCTTTTTCTTTTGGTCATTGTATAGTCTTCTGTCTTTTTCTTTTGGTCAATGTATTGTCCTCTGTCTTTTTTGTTGTCATTGTATTGTCTTCTGTCTTTTTCTTTTGGTCATTGTATTGTCTTCTGTCTTTTTCTTTTGGTCATTGTATTGTCTTCTGTCTTTTTCTTTTGGTCATTGTATTGTCCTCTGACTTTTTTTTTTGGTCATTGTATTGTCTTGTGTCTTTTTCTTTTGGTCATTGTATTGTCTTCTGTCTTTTTCTTTTGGTCATTGTATTGTCTTCTGTCTTTTTTTTTTAGTCATTGTATTGTCTTGTGTCTTTTTCTTTTGGTCATTGTATTGTCTTCTGTCTTTTTCTTTTGGTCATTGTATTGTCTTCTGTCTTTTACTTTTGGTCATTGTATTGTCTTCTGTCTTTTTCTTTTGGTCATTGTATTGTCTTCAGTCTTTTTCTTTTGGTCATTGTATTGTCTTCTGTCTTTTTCTTTTGGTCATTGTATTGTCCTCTGTCTTTTTCTTTTGGTCATTGTATTGTCTTCTGTCTTTTTCTTTTGGTCATTGTATTGTCTTCTGTCTTTTTCTTTTGGTCATTGTATTGTCTTCTGTCTTTTTCTTTTGGTCATTGTATTGTCTTCTGTCTTCTGTCTTTTTCTTTTGGTCATTGTATTTTCTTCTGTCTTTTTCTTTTGGTCATTGTATTGTCCTCTGTCTTTTTCTTTTGGTCATTGTATTGTCTTCTGTCTTTTTCTTTTGGTCATTGTATTGTCTTCTTTCTTTTGGTCATTGTATTGTCTTCTGTCTTTTTCTTTTGGTCATTGTATTGTCTTCTGTCTTTTTCTTTTGGTCATTGTATTGTCTCCTGTCTTTTTCTTTTGGTCATTGTATTGTCTTCTGTTTTTTTCTTTTGGTCATTGTATTGTCTTCTGTCTTTTGCTTTTGGTCATTGTATTGTCTTCTGTCTTTTTCTTTTGGTCATTGTATTGTATTCTGTCTTCTGTCTTTTGCTTTTGGTCATTGTATTGTCTTCTGTCTTCTGTGTTTTTCATTTTGTCATTGTATTGTCTTCTGTCTTCTGTCTTTTTCTTTTGGTCATTGTATTGTCTTCTGCTTTTTTCTTTTGGTCATTGTATTGTCTTCTGTCTTTTTCTTTTGGTCATTGTATTGTCTTCTGTCTTTTTCTTTTGGTCATTGCATTGTCTTCTGTCTTTTTCTTTTAGTCATTGTATTGTCTTCTGTCTTCTGCTTTTTTCTTTTGGACATTGTATTGTCTTCTGTCTTCTTTCTTTTTCTTTTGGTCATTGTATTGTCTTCTGTCTTCTTTCTTTTTCTTTTGGTCATTGTATAGTCTTCTGTCTTTTTCTTTTGGTCATTGTATTGTCCTCTGTCTTTTTTGTTGTCATTGTATTGTCTTCTGTCTTTTTCTTTTGGTCATTGTATTGTCTTCTGTCTTTTTCTTTTGGTCATTGTATTGTCTTGTGTCTTTTTCTTTTGGTCATTGTATTGTCTTCTGTCTTTTTCTTTTGGTCATTGTATTGTCTTCTGTCTTTTTTTTTTAGTCATTGTATTGTCTTGTGTCTTTTTCTTTTGGTCATTGTATTGTCTTCTGTCTTTTTCTTTTGGTCATTGTATTGTCTTCTGTCTTTTACTTTTGGTCATTGTATTGTCTTCTGTCTTTTTCTTTTGGTCATTGTATTGTCTTCAGTCTTTTTCTTTTGGTCATTGTATTGTCTTCTGTCTTTTTCTTTTGGTCATTGTATTGTCCTCTGTCTTTTTCTTTTGGTCATTGTATTGTCTTCTGTCTTTTTCTTTTGGTCATTGTATTGTCTTCTGTCTTTTTCTTTTGGTCATTGTATTGTCTTCTGTCTTTTTCTTTTGGTCATTGTATTGTCTTCTGTCTTCTGTCTTTTTCTTTTGGTCATTGTATTTTCTTCTGTCTTTTTCTTTTGGTCATTGTATTGTCCTCTGTCTTTTTCTTTTGGTCATTGTATTGTCTTCTGTCTTTTTCTTTTGGTCATTGTATTGTCTTCTTTCTTTTGGTCATTGTATTGTCTTCTGTCTTTTTCTTTTGGTCATTGTATTGTCTTCTGTCTTTTTCTTTTGGTCATTGTATTGTCTTCTGTCTTTTTCTTTTGGTCATTGTATTGTCCTCTTGCTTTTTCTTTTGGTCATTGTATTGTCTTCTGTCTTTTACTTTTGGTCATTGTATTGTCTTCTGTCTTTTACTTTTGGTCATTGTATTGTCTTCTGTCTTTTTTTTTGGTCATTGTATTGTCTTCTGTCTTTTTCTTTTGGTCATTGTATTGTCTTCTGTCTTTTACTTTTGGTCATTGTATTGTCTTCTGTCTTTTTCTTTTGGTCATTGTATTGTCTTCTGTCTTTTTCTTTTGGTCATTGTATTGTCTTCTGTCTTTTTCTCTTGGTCATTGTATTGTCTTCTGTCTTTTTCTTTTGATCATTGTATTGTCTTCTGTCTTTTTCTTTTGGTCATTGTATTGTCTTCTGTCTTTTTCTTTTAGTCATTGTATTGTCTTCTGTCTTTTTCTTTTGGTCATTGTATTGTCCTCTGTCTTTTTCTTTTGGTCATTGTATTGTCTTCTGTTTTTTTCTTTTGGTCATTGTATTGTCTTCTGTCTATTTCTTTTGGTCATTGTATTATCTTCTGTCTTTTTCTTTTGGTCATTGTATTGTCTTGTGTCTTTTTCTTTTGGTCATTGTATTGTCTTCTGTCTTTTTCTTTTGGTCATTGTATTGTCTTCTGTCTTTTTCTTTTGGTCTTTGTATTGTCCTCTGTCTTTTTCGTTTGGTCATTGTATTGTCCTCTGTCTTTTTCTTTTGGTCATTGTATTGTCTTCTGTCTTTTACTTTTGGTCATTGTATTGTCTTCTGTCTCTTTCTTTTGGTCATTGTATTGTCTTTTGTCTTTTTCTCTTGGTCATTGTATTGTCTTCTGTCTTTTTCTTTTGGTCATTGTATTGTCTTCTGTCTTTTTCTCTTGGTCATTGTATTGTCTTCTGTCTTTTTCTTTTGGTCATTGTATTGCCTTCTGTCTTTTTCTTTTGGTCATTGTATTGTCTTCTGTCTTTTTCTTTTGGTCTTTGTATTGTCCTCTGTCTTTTTCTTTTGGTCATTGTATTGTCCTCTGTCTTTTTCTTTTTGTCATTGTATTGTCTTCTGTCTTTTACTTTTGGTCATTGTATTGTCTTCTGTCTTTTTCTTTTGGTCATTGCATTGTCTTCTGTCTTTTTCTCTTGGTCATTGTATTGTCTTCTGTCTTTTTCTTTTGGTCATTGTATTGTCTTCTGTCTTTTTCTTTTGGTCATTGCATTGTCTTCTGTCTTTTTCTTTTAGTCATTGTATTGTTCTCTGTCTTCTGTCTTTTTCTTTTGGTCATTGTATTGTCTTCTGTCTTCTGTCTTTTTCTTTTGGTCATTGTATTGTCTTCTGTCTTTTTCTTTTGGTCATTGTATTGTCTTCTGTCTTTTTCTTTTGGTCATTGCATTGTCTTCTGTCTTTTTCTTTTGGTCATTGTATTGTCTTCTGTTTTTTTCTTTTGGTCATTGTATTGTCTTCTGTCTTTTGCTTTTGGTCATTGTATTGTCTTCTGTCTTTTTCTTTTGGTCATTGTATTGTCTTCTGTCTTCTGTCTTTTTCTTTTGGTCATTGTATTGTCTTCTGTCTTTTTCTTTTGGTCATTGTATTGTCTTCTGTCTTTTTCTTTTGGTCATTGCATTGTCTTCTGTCTTTTTCTCTTGGTCATTGTATTGTCTTCTGTCTTTTTCTTTTGGTCATTGTATTGTCTTCTGTCTTTTTCTTTTGGTCATTGCATTGTCTTCTGTCTTTTTCTTTTAGTCATTGTATTGTTCTCTGTCTTCTGTCTTTTTCTTTTGGTCATTGTATTGTCTTCTGTCTTCTGTCTTTTTCTTTTGGTCATTGTATTGTCTTCTGTCTTTTTCTTTTGGTCATTGTATTGTCTCCTGTCTTTTTCTTTTGGTCATTGCATTGTCTTCTGTCTTTTGCTTTTGGTCATTGTATTGTCTTCTGTCTTTTTCTTTTGGTCATTGTATTGTCTTCTGTCTTCTGTCTTTTGCTTTTGGTCATTGTATTGTCTTCTGTCTTCTGTGTTTTTCTTTTTGTCATTGTATTGTCTTCTGTCTTCTGTCTTTTTCTTTTGGTCATTGTATTGTCTTCTGCTTTTTTCTTTTGGTCATTGTATTGTCTTCTGTCTTTTTCTTTTGGTCATTGTATTGTCTTATGTCTTTTTCTTTTGGTCATTGCATTGTCTTCTGTCTTTTTCTTTTAGTCATTGTATTGTCTTCTGTCTTCTGCTTTTTTCTTTTGGACATTGTATTGTCTTCTGTCTTCTTTCTTTTTCTTTTGGTCATTGTATTGTCTTCTGTCTTCTTTCTTTTTCTTTTGGTCATTGTATAGTCTTCTGTCTTTTTCTTTTGGTCAATGTATTGTCCTCTGTCTTTTTTGTTGTCATTGTATTGTCTTCTGTCTTTTTCTTTTGGTCATTGTATTGTCTTCTGTCTTTTTCTTTTGGTCATTGTATTGTCTTCTGTCTTTTTCTTTTGGTCATTGTATTGTCCTCTGACTTTTTTTTTTGGTCATTGTATTGTCTTGTGTCTTTTTCTTTTGGTCATTGTATTGTCTTCTGTCTTTTTCTTTTGGTCATTGTATTGTCTTCTGTCTTTTTTTTTTAGTCATTGTATTGTCTTGTGTCTTTTTCTTTTGGTCATTGTATTGTCTTCTGTCTTTTTCTTTTGGTCATTGTATTGTCTTCTGTCTTTTACTTTTGGTCATTGTATTGTCTTCTGTCTTTTTCTTTTGGTCATTGTATTGTCTTCAGTCTTTTTCTTTTGGTCATTGTATTGTCTTCTGTCTTTTTCTTTTGGTCATTGTATTGTCCTCTGTCTTTTTCTTTTGGTCATTGTATTGTCTTCTGTCTTTTTCTTTTGGTCATTGTATTGTCTTCTGTCTTTTTCTTTTGGTCATTGTATTGTCTTCTGTCTTTTTCTTTTGGTCATTGTATTGTCTTCTGTCTTCTGTCTTTTTCTTTTGGTCATTGTATTTTCTTCTGTCTTTTTCTTTTGGTCATTGTATTGTCCTCTGTCTTTTTCTTTTGGTCATTGTATTGTCTTCTGTCTTTTTCTTTTGGTCATTGTATTGTCTTCTTTCTTTTGGTCATTGTATTGTCTTCTGTCTTTTTCTTTTGGTCATTGTATTGTCTTCTGTCTTTTTCTTTTGGTCATTGTATTGTCTCCTGTCTTTTTCTTTTGGTCATTGTATTGTCTTCTGTTTTTTTCTTTTGGTCATTGTATTGTCTTCTGTCTTTTGCTTTTGGTCATTGTATTGTCTTCTGTCTTTTTCTTTTGGTCATTGTATTGTATTCTGTCTTCTGTCTTTTGCTTTTGGTCATTGTATTGTCTTCTGTCTTCTGTGTTTTTCATTTTGTCATTGTATTGTCTTCTGTCTTCTGTCTTTTTCTTTTGGTCATTGTATTGTCTTCTGCTTTTTTCTTTTGGTCATTGTATTGTCTTCTGTCTTTTTCTTTTGGTCATTGTATTGTCTTCTGTCTTTTTCTTTTGGTCATTGCATTGTCTTCTGTCTTTTTCTTTTAGTCATTGTATTGTCTTCTGTCTTCTGCTTTTTTCTTTTGGACATTGTATTGTCTTCTGTCTTCTTTCTTTTTCTTTTGGTCATTGTATTGTCTTCTGTCTTCTTTCTTTTTCTTTTGGTCATTGTATAGTCTTCTGTCTTTTTCTTTTGGTCATTGTATTGTCCTCTGTCTTTTTTGTTGTCATTGTATTGTCTTCTGTCTTTTTCTTTTGGTCATTGTATTGTCTTCTGTCTTTTTCTTTTGGTCATTGTATTGTCTTGTGTCTTTTTCTTTTGGTCATTGTATTGTCTTCTGTCTTTTTCTTTTGGTCATTGTATTGTCTTCTGTCTTTTTTTTTTAGTCATTGTATTGTCTTGTGTCTTTTTCTTTTGGTCATTGTATTGTCTTCTGTCTTTTTCTTTTGGTCATTGTATTGTCTTCTGTCTTTTACTTTTGGTCATTGTATTGTCTTCTGTCTTTTTCTTTTGGTCATTGTATTGTCTTCAGTCTTTTTCTTTTGGTCATTGTATTGTCTTCTGTCTTTTTCTTTTGGTCATTGTATTGTCCTCTGTCTTTTTCTTTTGGTCATTGTATTGTCTTCTGTCTTTTTCTTTTGGTCATTGTATTGTCTTCTGTCTTTTTCTTTTGGTCATTGTATTGTCTTCTGTCTTTTTCTTTTGGTCATTGTATTGTCTTCTGTCTTCTGTCTTTTTCTTTTGGTCATTGTATTTTCTTCTGTCTTTTTCTTTTGGTCATTGTATTGTCCTCTGTCTTTTTCTTTTGGTCATTGTATTGTCTTCTGTCTTTTTCTTTTGGTCATTGTATTGTCTTCTTTCTTTTGGTCATTGTATTGTCTTCTGTCTTTTTCTTTTGGTCATTGTATTGTCTTCTGTCTTTTTCTTTTGGTCATTGTATTGTCTTCTGTCTTTTTCTTTTGGTCATTGTATTGTCCTCTTGCTTTTTCTTTTGGTCATTGTATTGTCTTCTGTCTTTTACTTTTGGTCATTGTATTGTCTTCTGTCTTTTACTTTTGGTCATTGTATTGTCTTCTGTCTTTTTTTTTGGTCATTGTATTGTCTTCTGTCTTTTTCTTTTGGTCATTGTATTGTCTTCTGTCTTTTACTTTTGGTCATTGTATTGTCTTCTGTCTTTTTCTTTTGGTCATTGTATTGTCTTCTGTCTTTTTCTTTTGGTCATTGTATTGTCTTCTGTCTTTTTCTCTTGGTCATTGTATTGTCTTCTGTCTTTTTCTTTTGATCATTGTATTGTCTTCTGTCTTTTTCTTTTGGTCATTGTATTGTCTTCTGTCTTTTTCTTTTAGTCATTGTATTGTCTTCTGTCTTTTTCTTTTGGTCATTGTATTGTCCTCTGTCTTTTTCTTTTGGTCATTGTATTGTCTTCTGTTTTTTTCTTTTGGTCATTGTATTGTCTTCTGTCTATTTCTTTTGGTCATTGTATTATCTTCTGTCTTTTTCTTTTGGTCATTGTATTGTCTTGTGTCTTTTTCTTTTGGTCATTGTATTGTCTTCTGTCTTTTTCTTTTGGTCATTGTATTGTCTTCTGTCTTTTTCTTTTGGTCTTTGTATTGTCCTCTGTCTTTTTCGTTTGGTCATTGTATTGTCCTCTGTCTTTTTCTTTTGGTCATTGTATTGTCTTCTGTCTTTTACTTTTGGTCATTGTATTGTCTTCTGTCTCTTTCTTTTGGTCATTGTATTGTCTTTTGTCTTTTTCTCTTGGTCATTGTATTGTCTTCTGTCTTTTTCTTTTGGTCATTGTATTGTCTTCTGTCTTTTTCTCTTGGTCATTGTATTGTCTTCTGTCTTTTTCTTTTGGTCATTGTATTGCCTTCTGTCTTTTTCTTTTGGTCATTGTATTGTCTTCTGTCTTTTTCTTTTGGTCTTTGTATTGTCCTCTGTCTTTTTCTTTTGGTCATTGTATTGTCCTCTGTCTTTTTCTTTTGGTCATTGTATTGTCTTCTGTCTTTTACTTTTGGTCATTGTATTGTCTTCTGTCTTTTTCTTTTGGTCATTGCATTGTCTTCTGTCTTTTTCTCTTGGTCATTGTATTGTCTTCTGTCTTTTTCTTTTGGTCATTGTATTGTCTTCTGTCTTTTTCTTTTGGTCATTGCATTGTCTTCTGTCTTTTTCTTTTAGTCATTGTATTGTTCTCTGTCTTCTGTCTTTTTCTTTTGGTCATTGTATTGTCTTCTGTCTTCTGTCTTTTTCTTTTGGTCATTGTATTGTCTTCTGTCTTTTTCTTTTGGTCATTGTATTGTCTTCTGTCTTTTTCTTTTGGTCATTGCATTGTCTTCTGTCTTTTTCTTTTGGTCATTGTATTGTCTTCTGTTTTTTTCTTTTGGTCATTGTATTGTCTTCTGTCTTTTGCTTTTGGTCATTGTATTGTCTTCTGTCTTTTTCTTTTGGTCATTGTATTGTCTTCTGTCTTCTGTCTTTTGCTTTTGGTCATTGTATTGTCTTCTGTCTTCTGTGTTTTTCTTTTTGTCATTGTATTGTCTTCTGTCTTCTGTCTTTTTCTTTTGGTCATTGTATTGTCTTCTGCTTTTTTCTTTTGGTCATTGTATTGTCTTCTGTCTTTTTCTTTTGGTCATTGTATTGTCTTCTGTCTTTTTCTTTTGGTCATTGCATTGTCTTCTGTATTGTTCTTTTAGTCATTGTATTGTCTTCTGTCTTCTGCTTTTTTCTTTTGGACATTGTATTGTCTTCTGTCTTCTTTCTTTTTCTTTTGGTCATTGTATAGTCTTCTGTCTTTTTCTTTTGGTCATTGTATTGTCCTCTGTCTTTTTTGTTGTCATTGTATTGTCTTCTGTCTTTTTCTTTTGGTCATTGTATTGTCTTCTGTCTTTTTCTTTTGGTCATTGTATTGTCTTCTGTCTTTTTCTTTTGGTCATTGTATTGTCTTCTGTCTTTTTCTTTTGGTCATTGTATTGTCTTCTGTCTTTTTCTTTTGGTCATTGTATTGTCTTCTGTCTTTTTCTTTTGGTCATTGTATTGTCTTCTGTCTTTTTCTTTTGGTCATTGTATTGTCTTCTGTCTTCTGTCTTCTTTCTTGTGGTCATTGTGTTGTCTTCTGTCTTTTTCTTTTGGTCATTGTATTGTCTTCTGTCTTTTTCTTTTGGTCATTGTATTGTTCTCTTGCTTTTTCTTTTGGTCATTGCATTGTCTTCTGTCTTTTTCTTTTAGTCATTGTATTGTTCTCTGTCTTCTGTCTTTTTCTTTTGGTCATTGTATTGTCTTCTGTCTTCTGTCTTTTTCTTTTGGTCATTGTATTGTCTTCTGTCTTTTTCTTTTGGTCATTGTATTG
Organism: Bathymodiolus brooksi; assembly: GCA_963680875.1. Lineage (NCBI taxonomy): Eukaryota > Metazoa > Mollusca > Bivalvia > Mytilida > Modiolidae > Bathymodiolus > Bathymodiolus brooksi. The sequence goes on along the minus strand of OY804578.1, from coordinate 48,788,401 downwards.
TCTCCTGTCTTTTTCTTTTGGTCATTGCATTGTCTTCTGTCTTTTTCTTTTGGTCATTGTATTGTCTTCTGTTTTTTTCTTTTGGTCATTGTATTGTCTTCTGTCTTTTGCTTTTGGTCACTGTATTGTCTTCTGTCTTTTTCTTTTGGTCATTGTATTGTCTTCTGTCTTCTGTCTTTTGCTTTTGGTCATTGTATTGTCTTCTGTCTTCTGTGTTTTTCTTTTTGTCATTGTATTGTCTTCTGTCTTCTGTGTTTTTCTTTTGGTCATTGTATTGTCTTCTGTTTTTTTCTTTTGGTCATTGTATTGTCTTCTGTCTTTTTCTTTTGGTCATTGTATTGTCTTCTGTCTTTTTCTTTTGGTCATTGCATTGTCTTCTGTATTTTTCTTTTAGTCATTGTATTGTCTTCTGTCTTCTGCTTTTTTCTTTTGGACATTGTATTGTCTTCTGTCTACTTTCTTTTTCTTTTGGTCATTGTATAGTCTTCTGTCTTTTTCTTTTGGTCATTGTATTGTCCTCTGTCTTTTTTGTTGTCATTGTATTGTCTTCTGTCTTTTTCTTTTGGTCATTGTATTGTCTTCTGTCTTTTTCTTTTGGTCATTGTATTGTCTTCTGTCTTTTTCTTTTGGTCATTGTATTGTCCTCTGACTTTTTTTTTGGTCATTGTATTGTCTTGTGTCTTTTTCTTTTGGTCATTGCATTGTCTTCTCTCTTTTTCTTTTGGTCATTGTATTGTCTTCTGTCTTTTTTTTTTAGTCATTGTATTGTCTTGTGTCTTTTTCTTTTGGTCATTGTATTGTCTTCTGTCTTTTTCTTTTGGTCATTGTATTGTCTTCTGTCTTTTACTTTTGGTCATTGTATTGTCTTCTGTCTTATTCTTTTGGTCATTGTATTGTCTTCTGTCTTTTTCTTTTGGTCATTGTATTGTCTTCTGTCTTTTTCTTTTGGTCATTGTATTGTCCTCTGTCTTTTTCTTTTGGTCATTGTATTGTCTTCTGTCTTTTTCTTTTGGTCATTGTATTGTCTTCTGTCTTTTTCTTTTGGTCATTGTATTGTCTTCTGTCTTTTTCTTTTGGTCATTGTATTGTCCTCTGTCTTTTTCTTTTGGTCATTGTATTGTCTTCTGTCTTTTTCTTTTGGTCATTGTATTGTCTTCTGTCTTTTTCTTTTGGTCATTGTATTGTCCTCTGTCTTTTTCTTTTGGTCATTGTATTGTCTTCTGTCTTTTTCTTTTGGTCATTGTATTGTCTTCTGTCTTTTACTTTTGGTCATTGTATTGTCTTCTGTCTTTTTCTTTTGGTCATTGTATTGTCTTCTGTCTTTTTCTTTTGGTCATTGTATTGTCTTCTGTCTTTTTCTCTTGGTCATTGTATTGTCTTCTGTCTTTTTCTTTTGGTCATTGTATTGTCTTCTGTCTTTTTCTTTTGGTCATTGTATTGTCTTCTGTCTTTTACTTTTAGTCATTGTATTGTCTTCTGTCTTTTTCTTTTGGTCATTGTATTGTCCTCTGTCTTTTTCTTTTGGTCATTGTATTGTCTTCTGTTTTTTTCTTTTGGTCATTGTATTGTCTTCTGTCTATTTCTTTTGGTCATTGTATTATCTTCTGTCTTTTTCTTTTGGTCATTGTATTGTCTTCTGTCTTTTTCTTTTGGTCATTGTATTGTCTTCTGTCTTTTTCTTTTGGTCATTGTATTGTCTTCTGTCTTCTGTCTTCTTTCTTGTGGTCATTGTGTTGTCTTCTGTCTTTTTCTTTTGGTCATTGTATTGTCTTCTGTCTTTTTCTTTTGGTCATTGTATTGTTCTCTTGCTTTTTCTTTTGGTCATTGCATTGTCTTCTGTCTTTTTCTTTTAGTCATTGTATTGTTCTCTGTCTTCTGTCTTTTTCTTTTGGTCATTGTATTGTCTTCTGTCTTCTGTCTTTTTCTTTTGGTCATTGTATTGTCTTCTGTCTTTTTCTTTTGGTCATTGTATTGTCTCCTGTCTTTTTCTTTTGGTCATTGCATTGTCTTCTGTCTTTTTCTTTTGGTCATTGTATTGTCTTCTGTTTTTTTCTTTTGGTCATTGTATTGTCTTCTGTCTTTTGCTTTTGGTCACTGTATTGTCTTCTGTCTTTTTCTTTTGGTCATTGTATTGTCTTCTGTCTTCTGTCTTTTGCTTTTGGTCATTGTATTGTCTTCTGTCTTCTGTGTTTTTCTTTTTGTCATTGTATTGTCTTCTGTCTTCTGTGTTTTTCTTTTGGTCATTGTATTGTCTTCTGTTTTTTTCTTTTGGTCATTGTATTGTCTTCTGTCTTTTTCTTTTGGTCATTGTATTGTCTTCTGTCTTTTTCTTTTGGTCATTGCATTGTCTTCTGTATTTTTCTTTTAGTCATTGTATTGTCTTCTGTCTTCTGCTTTTTTCTTTTGGACATTGTATTGTCTTCTGTCTACTTTCTTTTTCTTTTGGTCATTGTATAGTCTTCTGTCTTTTTCTTTTGGTCATTGTATTGTCCTCTGTCTTTTTTGTTGTCATTGTATTGTCTTCTGTCTTTTTCTTTTGGTCATTGTATTGTCTTCTGTCTTTTTCTTTTGGTCATTGTATTGTCTTCTGTCTTTTTCTTTTGGTCATTGTATTGTCCTCTGACTTTTTTTTTGGTCATTGTATTGTCTTGTGTCTTTTTCTTTTGGTCATTGCATTGTCTTCTCTCTTTTTCTTTTGGTCATTGTATTGTCTTCTGTCTTTTTTTTTTAGTCATTGTATTGTCTTGTGTCTTTTTCTTTTGGTCATTGTATTGTCTTCTGTCTTTTTCTTTTGGTCATTGTATTGTCTTCTGTCTTTTACTTTTGGTCATTGTATTGTCTTCTGTCTTATTCTTTTGGTCATTGTATTGTCTTCTGTCTTTTTCTTTTGGTCATTGTATTGTCTTCTGTCTTTTTCTTTTGGTCATTGTATTGTCCTCTGTCTTTTTCTTTTGGTCATTGTATTGTCTTCTGTCTTTTTCTTTTGGTCATTGTATTGTCTTCTGTCTTTTTCTTTTGGTCATTGTATTGTCTTCTGTCTTTTTCTTTTGGTCATTGTATTGTCCTCTGTCTTTTTCTTTTGGTCATTGTATTGTCTTCTGTCTTTTTCTTTTGGTCATTGTATTGTCTTCTGTCTTTTTCTTTTGGTCATTGTATTGTCCTCTGTCTTTTTCTTTTGGTCATTGTATTGTCTTCTGTCTTTTTCTTTTGGTCATTGTATTGTCTTCTGTCTTTTACTTTTGGTCATTGTATTGTCTTCTGTCTTTTTCTTTTGGTCATTGTATTGTCTTCTGTCTTTTTCTTTTGGTCATTGTATTGTCTTCTGTCTTTTTCTCTTGGTCATTGTATTGTCTTCTGTCTTTTTCTTTTGGTCATTGTATTGTCTTCTGTCTTTTTCTTTTGGTCATTGTATTGTCTTCTGTCTTTTACTTTTAGTCATTGTATTGTCTTCTGTCTTTTTCTTTTGGTCATTGTATTGTCCTCTGTCTTTTTCTTTTGGTCATTGTATTGTCTTCTGTTTTTTTCTTTTGGTCATTGTATTGTCTTCTGTCTATTTCTTTTGGTCATTGTATTATCTTCTGTCTTTTTCTTTTGGTCATTGTATTGTCTTCTGTCTTTTTCTTTTGGTCATTGTATTGTCTTCTGTCTTTTTCTTTTGGTCATTGTATTGTCTTCTGTCTTTTTCTTTTGGTCTTTGTATTGTCCTCTGTCTTTTTCTTTTGGTCATTGTATTGTCCTCTGTCTTTTTCTTTTGGTCATTGTATTGTCTTCTGTCTTTTTCTTTTGGTCATTGTATTGTCTTCTGTCTTTTTCTCTTGGTCATTGTATTGTCTTCTGTCTTTTTCTTTTGGTCATTGTATTGTCTTCTGTCTTTTTCTTTTGGTCATTGCATTGTCTTCTGTCTTTTTCTTTTAATCATTGTATTGTTCTCTGTCTTCTGTCTTTTTCTTTTGGTCATTGTATTGTCTTCTGTCTTCTGTCTTCTGTCTTTTTCTTTTGGTCATTGTATTGTCTTCTGTCTTTTTCTTTTGGTCATTGTATTGTCTCCTGTCTTTTTCTTTTGGTCATTGCATTGTCTTCTGTCTTTTTCTTTTGGTCATTGTATTGTCTTCTGTCTTCTGTGTTTTTCATTTTGTCATTGTATTGTCTTCTGTCTTTTTCTTTTGGTCATTGTATTGTCTTCTGCTTTTTTCTTTTGGTCATTGTATTGTCTTCTGTCTTTTTCTTTTGGTCATTGTATTGTCTTCTGTCTTTTTCTTTTGGTCATTGCATTGTCTTCTGTCTTTTTCTTTTAGTCATTGTATTGTCTTCTGTCTTCTGCTTTTTTCTTTTGGACATTGTATTGTCTTCTGTCTTCTTTCTTTTTCTTTTGGTCATTGTATTGTCTTCTGTCTTCTTTCTTTTTCTTTTGGTCATTGTATAGTCTTCTGTCTTTTTCTTTTGGTCATTGTATTGTCCTCTGTCTTTTTTGTTGTCATTGTATTGTCTTCTGTCTTTTTCTTTTGGTCATTGTATTGTCTTCTGTCTTTTTCTTTTGGTCATTGTATTGTCTTGTGTCTTTTTCTTTTGGTCATTGTATTGTCTTCTGTCTTTTTCTTTTGGTCATTGTATTGTCTTCTGTCTTTTTTTTTTAGTCATTGTATTGTCTTGTGTCTTTTTCTTTTGGTCATTGTATTGTCTTCTGTCTTTTTCTTTTGGTCATTGTATTGTCTTCTGTCTTTTACTTTTGGTCATTGTATTGTCTTCTGTCTTTTTCTTTTGGTCATTGTATTGTCTTCAGTCTTTTTCTTTTGGTCATTGTATTGTCTTCTGTCTTTTTCTTTTGGTCATTGTATTGTCCTCTGTCTTTTTCTTTTGGTCATTGTATTGTCTTCTGTCTTTTTCTTTTGGTCATTGTATTGTCTTCTGTCTTTTTCTTTTGGTCATTGTATTGTCTTCTGTCTTTTTCTTTTGGTCATTGTATTGTCTTCTGTCTTCTGTCTTTTTCTTTTGGTCATTGTATTTTCTTCTGTCTTTTTCTTTTGGTCATTGTATTGTCCTCTGTCTTTTTCTTTTGGTCATTGTATTGTCTTCTGTCTTTTTCTTTTGGTCATTGTATTGTCTTCTTTCTTTTGGTCATTGTATTGTCTTCTGTCTTTTTCTTTTGGTCATTGTATTGTCTTCTGTCTTTTTCTTTTGGTCATTGTATTGTCTTCTGTCTTTTTCTTTTGGTCATTGTATTGTCCTCTTGCTTTTTCTTTTGGTCATTGTATTGTCTTCTGTCTTTTACTTTTGGTCATTGTATTGTCTTCTGTCTTTTACTTTTGGTCATTGTATTGTCTTCTGTCTTTTTTTTTTGTCATTGTATTGTCTTCTGTCTTTTTCTTTTGGTCATTGTATTGTCTTCTGTCTTTTACTTTTGGTCATTGTATTGTCTTCTGTCTTTTTCTTTTGGTCATTGTATTGTCTTCTGTCTTTTTCTTTTGGTCATTGTATTGTCTTCTGTCTTTTTCTCTTGGTCATTGTATTGTCTTCTGTCTTTTTCTTTTGATCATTGTATTGTCTTCTGTCTTTTTCTTTTGGTCATTGTATTGTCTTCTGTCTTTTTCTTTTAGTCATTGTATTGTCTTCTGTCTTTTTCTTTTGGTCATTGTATTGTCCTCTGTCTTTTTCTTTTGGTCATTGTATTGTCTTCTGTTTTTTTCTTTTGGTCATTGTATTGTCTTCTGTCTATTTCTTTTGGTCATTGTATTATCTTCTGTCTTTTTCTTTTGGTCATTGTATTGTCTTGTGTCTTTTTCTTTTGGTCATTGTATTGTCTTCTGTCTTTTTCTTTTGGTCATTATATTGTCTTCTGTCTTTTTCTTTTGGTCTTTGTATTGTCCTCTGTCTTTTTCGTTTGGTCATTGTATTGTCCTCTGTCTTTTTCTTTTGGTCATTGTATTGTCTTCTGTCTTTTACTTTTGGTCATTGTATTGTCTTCTGTCTCTTTCTTTTGGTCATTGTATTGTCTTTTGTCTTTTTCTCTTGGTCATTGTATTGTCTTCTGTCTTTTTCTTTTGGTCATTGTATTGTCTTCTGTCTTTTTCTCTTGGTCATTGTATTGTCTTCTGTCTTTTTCTTTTGGTCATTGTATTGCCTTCTGTCTTTTTCTTTTGGTCATTGTATTGTCTTCTGTCTTTTTCTTTTGGTCTTTGTATTGTCCTCTGTCTTTTTCTTTTGGTCATTGTATTGTCCTCTGTCTTTTTCTTTTGGTCATTGTATTGTCTTCTGTCTTTTACTTTTGGTCATTGTATTGTCTTCTGTCTTTTTCTTTTGGTCATTGTATTGTCTTCTGTCTTTTTCTCTTGGTCATTGTATTGTCTTCTGTCTTTTTCTTTTGGTCATTGTATTGTCTTCTGTCTTTTTCTTTTGGTCATTGCATTGTCTTCTGTCTTTTTCTTTTAGTCATTGTATTGTTCTCTGTCTTCTGTCTTTTTCTTTTGGTCATTGTATTGTCTTCTGTCTTCTGTCTTTTTCTTTTGGTCATTGTATTGTCTTCTGTCTTTTTCTTTTGGTCATTGTATTGTCTTCTGTCTTTTTCTTTTGGTCATTGCATTGTCTTCTGTCTTTTTCTTTTGGTCATTGTATTGTCTTCTGTTTTTTTCTTTTGGTCATTGTATTGTCTTCTGTCTTTTGCTTTTGGTCATTGTATTGTCTTCTGTCTTTTTCTTTTGGTCATTGTATTGTCTTCTGTCTTCTGTCTTTTGCTTTTGGTCATTGTATTGTCTTCTGTCTTCTGTGTTTTTCTTTTTGTCATTGTATTGTCTTCTGTCTTCTGTCTTTTTCTTTTGGTCATTGTATTGTCTTCTGCTTTTTTCTTTTGGTCATTGTATTGTCTTCTGTCTTTTTCTTTTGGTCATTGTATTGTCTTCTGTCTTTTTCTTTTGGTCATTGCATTGTCTTCTGTATTGTTCTTTTAGTCATTGTATTGTCTTCTGTCTTCTGCTTTTTTCTTTTGGACATTGTATTGTCTTCTGTCTTCTTTCTTTTTCTTTTGGTCATTGTATAGTCTTCTGTCTTTTTCTTTTGGTCATTGTATTGTCCTCTGTCTTTTTTGTTGTCATTGTATTGTCTTCTGTCTTTTTCTTTTGGTCATTGTATTGTCTTCTGTCTTTTTCTTTTGGTCATTGTATTGTCTTCTGTCTTTTTCTTTTGGTCATTGTATTGTCTTCTGTCTTTTTCTTTTGGTCATTGTATTGTCTTCTGTCTTTTTCTTTTGGTCATTGTATTGTCTTCTGTCTTTTTCTTTTGGTCATTGTATTGTCTTCTGTCTTCTGTCTTCTTTCTTGTGGTCATTGTGTTGTCTTCTGTCTTTTTCTTTTGGTCATTGTATTGTCTTCTGTCTTTTTCTTTTGGTCATTGTATTGTTCTCTTGCTTTTTCTTTTGGTCATTGCATTGTCTTCTGTCTTTTTCTTTTAGTCATTGTATTGTTCTCTGTCTTCTGTCTTTTTCTTTTGGTCATTGTATTGTCTTCTGTCTTCTGTCTTTTTCTTTTGGTCATTGTATTGTCTTCTGTCTTTTTCTTTTGGTCATTGTATTGTCTCCTGTCTTTTTCTTTTGGTCATTGCATTGTCTTCTGTCTTTTTCTTTTGGTCATTGTATTGTCTTCTGTTTTTTTCTTTTGGTCATTGTATTGTCTTCTGTCTTTTGCTTTTGGTCACTGTATTGTCTTCTGTCTTTTTCTTTTGGTCATTGTATTGTCTTCTGTCTTCTGTCTTTTGCTTTTGGTCATTGTATTGTCTTCTGTCTTCTGTGTTTTTCTTTTTGTCATTGTATTGTCTTCTGTCTTCTGTGTTTTTCTTTTGGTCATTGTATTGTCTTCTGTTTTTTTCTTTTGGTCATTGTATTGTCTTCTGTCTTTTTCTTTTGGTCATTGTATTGTCTTCTGTCTTTTTCTTTTGGTCATTGCATTGTCTTCTGTATTTTTCTTTTAGTCATTGTATTGTCTTCTGTCTTCTGCTTTTTTCTTTTGGACATTGTATTGTCTTCTGTCTACTTTCTTTTTCTTTTGGTCATTGTATAGTCTTCTGTCTTTTTCTTTTGGTCATTGTATTGTCCTCTGTCTTTTTTGTTGTCATTGTATTGTCTTCTGTCTTTTTCTTTTGGTCATTGTATTGTCTTCTGTCTTTTTCTTTTGGTCATTGTATTGTCTTCTGTCTTTTTCTTTTGGTCATTGTATTGTCCTCTGACTTTTTTTTTGGTCATTGTATTGTCTTGTGTCTTTTTCTTTTGGTCATTGTATTGTCTTCTCTCTTTTTCTTTTGGTCATTGTATTGTCTTCTGTCTTTTTTTTTTAGTCATTGTATTGTCTTGTGTCTTTTTCTTTTGGTCATTGTATTGTCTTCTGTCTTTTTCTTTTGGTCATTGTATTGTCTTCTGTCTTTTACTTTTGGTCATTGTATTGTCTTCTGTCTTATTCTTTTGGTCATTGTATTGTCTTCTGTCTTTTTCTTTTGGTCATTGTATTGTCTTCTGTCTTTTTCTTTTGGTCATTGTATTGTCCTCTGTCTTTTTCTTTTGGTCATTGTATTGTCTTCTGTCTTTTTCTTTTGGTCATTGTATTGTCTTCTGTCTTTTTCTTTTGGTCATTGTATTGTCTTCTGTCTTTTTCTTTTGGTCATTGTATTGTCCTCTGTCTTTTTCTTTTGGTCATTGTATTGTCTTCTGTCTTTTTCTTTTGGTCATTGTATTGTCTTCTGTCTTTTTCTTTTGGTCATTGTATTGTCCTCTGTCTTTTTCTTTTGGTCATTGTATTGTCTTCTGTCTTTTTCTTTTGGTCATTGTATTGTCTTCTGTCTTTTACTTTTGGTCATTGTATTGTCTTCTGTCTTTTTCTTTTGGTCATTGTATTGTCTTCTGTCTTTTTCTTTTGGTCATTGTATTGTCTTCTGTCTTTTTCTCTTGGTCATTGTATTGTCTTCTGTCTTTTTCTTTTGGTCATTGTATTGTCTTCTGTCTTTTTCTTTTGGTCATTGTATTGTCTTCTGTCTTTTACTTTTAGTCATTGTATTGTCTTCTGTCTTTTTCTTTTGGTCATTGTATTGTCCTCTGTCTTTTTCTTTTGGTCATTGTATTGTCTTCTGTTTTTTTCTTTTGGTCATTGTATTGTCTTCTGTCTATTTCTTTTGGTCATTGTATTATCTTCTGTCTTTTTCTTTTGGTCATTGTATTGTCTTCTGTCTTTTTCTTTTGGTCATTGTATTGTCTTCTGTCTTTTTCTTTTGGTCATTGTATTGTCTTCTGTCTTTTTCTTTTGGTCTTTGTATTGTCCTCTGTCTTTTTCTTTTGGTCATTGTATTGTCCTCTGTCTTTTTCTTTTGGTCATTGTATTGTCTTCTGTCTTTTTCTTTTGGTCATTGTATTGTCTTCTGTCTTTTTCTCTTGGTCATTGTATTGTCTTCTGTCTTTTTCTTTTGGTCATTGTATTGTCTTCTGTCTTTTTCTTTTGGTCATTGCATTGTCTTCTGTCTTTTTCTTTTAATCATTGTATTGTTCTCTGTCTTCTGTCTTTTTCTTTTGGTCATTGTATTGTCTTCTGTCTTCTGTCTTCTGTCTTTTTCTTTTGGTCATTGTATTGTCCTCTGTCTTTTTCTTTTGGTCATTGTATTGTCTTCTGTTTTTTTCTTTTGGTCATTGTATTGTCTTCTGTCTTTTGCTTTTGGTCATTGTATTGTCTTCTGTCTTTTTCTTTTGGTCATTGTATTGTCTTCTGTCTTCTGTCTTTTGCTTTTGGTCATTGTATTGTCTTCTGTCTTCTGTGTTTTTCTTTTTGTCATTGTATTGTCTTCTGTCTTCTGTCTTTTTCTTTTGGTCATTGTATTGTCTTCTGCTTTTTTCTTTTGGTCATTGTATTGTCTTCTGTCTTTTTCTTTTGGTCATTGTATTGTCTTCTGTCTTTTTCTTTTGGTCATTGCATTGTCTTCTGTCTTTTTCTTTTAGTCATTGTATTGTCTTCTGTCTTCTGCTTTTTTCTTTTGGACATTGTATTGTCTTCTGTCTTCTTTCTTTTTCTTTTGGTCATTGTATTGTCTTCTGTCTTCTTTCTTTTTCTTTTGGTCATTGTATAGTCTTCTGTCTTTTTCTTTTGGTCATTGTATTGTCCTCTGTCTTTTTAGTTGTCATTGTAATGTCTTCTGTCTTTTTCTTTTGGTCATTGTATTGTCTTCTGTCTTTTTCTTTTGGTCATTGTATTGTCTTCTGTCTTTTTCTTTTGGTCATTGTATTGTCCTCTGACTTTTTTTTTGGTCATTGTATTGTCTTCTGTCTTCTGTCTTTTTCTTTTGGTCATTGTATTGTCCTCTGACTTTTTTTTTGGTCATTGTATTGTCTTCTGTCTTTTTCTTTTGGTCATTGTATTGTCTTCTGTCTTTTTCTTTTGGTCATTGTATTGTCTTCTGTCTTTTTCTTTTGGTCATTGTATTGTCTTCTGTCTTTTTCTTTTGGTCATTGTATTGTCTTCTGTCTTCTGTCTTTTTCTTTTGGTCATTGTATTTTCTTCTGTCTTTTTCTTTTGGTCATTGTATTGTCCTCTGTCTTTTTCTTTTGGTCATTGTATTGTCTTCTGTCTTTTTCTTTTGGTCATTGTATTGTCTTCTTTCTTTTGGTCATTGTATTGTCTTCTGTCTTTTTCTTTTGGTCATTGTATTGTCTTCTGTCTTTTTCTTTTGGTCATTGTATTGTCTCCTGTCTTTTTCTTTTGGTCATTGTATTGTCTTCTGTTTTTTTCTTTTGGTCATTGTATTGTCTTCTGTCTTTTGCTTTTGGTCATTGTATTGTCTTCTGTCTTTTTCTTTTGGTCATTGTATTGTCTTCTGTCTTCTGTCTTTTGCTTTTGGTCATTGTATTGTCTTCTGTCTTCTGTGTTTTTCATTTTGTCATTGTATTGTCTTCTGTCTTCTGTCTTTTTCTTTTGGTCATTGTATTGTCTTCTGCTTTTTTCTTTTGGTCATTGTATTGTCTTCTGTCTTTTTCTTTTGGTCATTGTATTGTCTTCTGTCTTTTTCTTTTGGTCATTGCATTGTCTTCTGTCTTTTTCTTTTAGTCATTGTATTGTCTTCTGTCTTCTGCTTTTTTCTTTTGGACATTGCATTGTCTTCTGTCTTCTTTCTTTTTCTTTTGGTCATTGTATTGTCTTCTGTCTTCTTTCTTTTTCTTTTGGTCATTGTATAGTCTTCTGTCTTTTTCTTTTGGTCATTGTATTGTCCTCTGTCTTTTTTGTTGTCATTGTATTGTCTTCTGTCTTTTTCTTTTGGTCATTGTATTGTCTTCTGTCTTTTTCTTTTGGTCATTGTATTGTCTTGTGTCTTTTTCTTTTGGTCATTGTATTGTCTTCTGTCTTTTTCTTTTGGTCATTGTATTGTCTTCTGTCTTTTTTTTTTAGTCATTGTATTGTCTTGTGTCTTTTTCTTTTGGTCATTGTATTGTCTTCTGTCTTTTTCTTTTGGTCATTGTATTGTCTTCTGTCTTTTACTTTTGGTCATTGTATTGTCTTCTGTCTTTTTCTTTTGGTCATTGTATTGTCTTCAGTCTTTTTCTTTTGGTCATTGTATTGTCTTCTGTCTTTTTCTTTTGGTCATTGTATTGTCCTCTGTCTTTTTCTTTTGGTCATTGTATTGTCTTCTGTCTTTTTCTTTTGGTCATTGTATTGTCTTCTGTCTTTTTCTTTTGGTCATTGTATTGTCTTCTGTCTTTTTCTTTTGGTCATTGTATTGTCTTCTGTCTTCTGTCTTTTTCTTTTGGTCATTGTATTTTCTTCTGTCTTTTTCTTTTGGTCATTGTATTGTCCTCTGTCTTTTTCTTTTGGTCATTGTATTGTCTTCTGTCTTTTTCTTTTGGTCATTGTATTGTCTTCTTTCTTTTGGTCATTGTATTGTCTTCTGTCTTTTTCTTTTGGTCATTGTATTGTCTTCTGTCTTTTTCTTTTGGTCATTGTATTGTCCTCTTGCTTTTTCTTTTGGTCATTGTATTGTCTTCTGTCTTTTACTTTTGGTCATTGTATTGTCTTCTGTCTTTTACTTTTGGTCATTGTATTGTCTTCTGTCTTTTTTTTTGGTCATTGTATTGTCTTCTGTCTTTTTCTTTTGGTCATTGTATTGTCTTCTGTCTTTTACTTTTGGTCATTGTATTGTCTTCTGTCTTTTTCTTTTGGTCATTGTATTGTCTTCTGTCTTTTTCTTTTGGTCATTGTATTGTCTTCTGTCTTTTTCTCTTGGTCATTGTATTGTCTTCTGTCTTTTTCTTTTGATCATTGTATTGTCTTCTGTCTTTTTCTTTTGGTCATTGTATTGTCTTCTGTCTTTTTCTTTTAGTCATTGTATTGTCTTCTGTCTTTTTCTTTTGGTCATTGTATTGTCCTCTGTCTTTTTCTTTTGGTCATTGTATTGTCTTCTGTTTTTTTCTTTTGGTCATTGTATTGTCTTCTGTCTATTTCTTTTGGTCATTGTATTATCTTCTGTCTTTTTCTTTTGGTCATTGTATTGTCTTGTGTCTTTTTCTTTTGGTCATTGTATTGTCTTCTGTCTTTTTCTTTTGGTCATTGTATTGTCTTCTGTCTTTTTCTTTTGGTCTTTGTATTGTCCTCTGTCTTTTTCTTTTGGTCATTGTATTGTCCTCTGTCTTTTTCTTTTGGTCATTGTATTGTCTTCTGTCTTTTACTTTTGGTCATTGTATTGTCTTCTGTCTCTTTCTTTTGGTCATTGTATTGTCTTTTGTCTTTTTCTCTTGGTCATTGTATTGTCTTCTGTCTTTTTCTTTTGGTCATTGTATTGTCTTCTGTCTTTTTCTCTTGGTCATTGTATTGTCTTCTGTCTTTTTCTTTTGGTCATTGTATTGCCTTCTGTCTTTTTCTTTTGGTCATTGTATTGTCTTCTGTCTTTTTCTTTTGGTCTTTGTATTGTCCTCTGTCTTTTTCTTTTGGTCATTGTATTGTCCTCTGTCTTTTTCTTTTGGTCATTGTATTGTCTTCTGTCTTTTACTTTTGGTCATTGTATTGTCTTCTGTCTTTTTCTTTTGGTCATTGTATTGTCTTCTGTCTTTTTCTCTTGGTCATTGTATTGTCTTCTGTCTTTTTCTTTTGGTCATTGTATTGTCTTCTGTCTTTTTCTTTTGGTCATTGCATTGTCTTCTGTCTTTTTCTTTTAGTCATTGTATTGTTCTCTGTCTTCTGTCTTTTTCTTTTGGTCATTGTATTGTCTTCTGTCTTCTGTCTTTTTCTTTTGGTCATTGTATTGTCTTCTGTCTTTTTCTTTTGGTCATTGTATTGTCTTCTGTCTTTTTCTTTTGGTCATTGCATTTTCTTCTGTCTTTTTCTTTTGGTCATTGTATTGTCTTCTGTTTTTTTCTTTTGGTCATTGTATTGTCTTCTGTCTTTTGCTTTTGGTCATTGTATTGTCTTCTGTCTTTTTCTTTTGGTCATTGTATTGTCTTCTGTCTTCTGTCTTTTGCTTTTGGTCATTGTATTGTCTTCTGTCTTCTGTGTTTTTCTTTTTGTCATTGTATTGTCTTCTGTCTTCTGTCTTTTTCTTTTGGTCATTATATTGTCTTCTGCTTTTTTCTTTTGGTCATTGTATTGTCTTCTGTCTTTTTCTTTTGGTCATTGTATTGTCTTCTGTCTTTTTCTTTTGGTCATTGCATTGTCTTCTGTATTGTTCTTTTAGTCATTGTATTGTCTTCTGTCTTCTGCTTTTTTCTTTTGGACATTGTATTGTCTTCTGTCTTCTTTCTTTTTCTTTTGGTCATTGTATAGTCTTCTGTCTTTTTCTTTTGGTCATTGTATTGTCTTCTGTCTTTTTCTTTTGGTCATTGTATTGTCTTCTGTCTTTTTCTCTTGGTCATTGTATTGTCTTCTGTCTTTTTCTTTTGGTCATTGTATTGCCTTCTGTCTTTTTCTTTTGGTCATTGTATTGTCTTCTGTCTTTTTCTTTTGGTCTTTGTATTGTCCTCTGTCTTTTTCTTTTGGTCATTGTATTGTCCTCTGTCTTTTTCTTTTGGTCATTGTATTGTCTTCTGTCTTTTACTTTTGGTCATTGTATTGTCTTCTGTCTTTTTCTTTTGGTCATTGTATTGTCTTCTGTCTTTTTCTCTTGGTCATTGTATTGTCTTCTGTCTTTTTCTTTTGGTCATTGTATTGTCTTCTGTCTTTTTCTTTTGGTCATTGCATTGTCTTCTGTCTTTTTCTTTTAGTCATTGTATTGTTCTCTGTCTTCTGTCTTTTTCTTTTGGTCATTGTATTGTCTTCTGTCTTCTGTCTTTTTCTTTTGGTCATTGTATTGTCTTCTGTCTTCTGTCTTTTTCTTTTGGTCATTGTATTGTCTTCTGTCTTTTTCTTTTGGTCATTGTATTGTCTTCTGTCTTTTTCTTTTGGTCATTGCATTGTCTTCTGTCTTTTTCTTTTGGTCATTGTATTGTCTTCTGTTTTTTTCTTTTGGTCATTGTATTGTCTTCTGTCTTTTGCTTTTGGTCATTGTATTGTCTTCTGTCTTTTTCTTTTGGTCATTGTATTGTCTTCTGTCTTCTGTCTTTTGCTTTTGGTCATTGTATTGTCTTCTGTCTTCTGTGTTTTTCTTTTTGTCATTGTATTGTCTTCTGTCTTCTGTCTTTTTCTTTTGGTCATTGTATTGTCTTCTGCTTTTTTCTTTTGGTCATTGTATTGTCTTCTGTCTTTTTCTTTTGGTCATTGTATTGTCTTCTGTCTTTTTCTTTTGGTCATTGCATTGTCTTCTGTATTGTTCTTTTAGTCATTGTATTGTCTTCTGTCTTCTGCTTTTTTCTTTTGGACATTGTATTGTCTTCTGTCTTCTTTCTTTTTCTTTTGGTCATTGTATAGTCTTCTGTCTTTTTCTTTTGGTCATTGTATTGTCCTCAGTCTTTTTTGTTGTCATTGTATTGTCTTCTGTCTTTTTCTTTTGGTCATTGTATTGTCTTCTGTCTTTTTCTTTTGGTCATTGTATTGTCTTCTGTCTTTTTCTTTTGGTCATTGTATTGTCTTCTGTCTTTTTCTTTTGGTCA
This sequence comes from Bathymodiolus brooksi, assembly GCA_963680875.1. NCBI lineage: Eukaryota > Metazoa > Mollusca > Bivalvia > Mytilida > Modiolidae > Bathymodiolus > Bathymodiolus brooksi. The sequence continues at coordinate 48,773,373 of OY804578.1, read as the reverse complement.
TTGTATTGTCTTCTGTCTTTTTCTTTTGGTCATTGTATTGTCTTCTGTCTTTTTCTTTTGGTCATTGTATTGTCTTCTGTCTTTTTCTTTTGGTCATTGTATTGTCTTCTGTCTTCTGTCTTCTTTCTTGTGGTCATTGTGTTGTCTTCTGTCTTTTTCTTTTGGTCATTGTATTGTCTTCTGTCTTTTTCTTTTGGTCATTGTATTGTCTTCTGTCTTTTTCTTTTGGTCATTGTATTGTTCTCTTGCTTTTTCTTTTGGTCATTGCATTGTCTTCTGTCTTTTTCTTTTAGTCATTGTATTGTTCTCTGTCTTCTGTCTTTTTCTTTTGGTAATTGTATTGTCTTCTGTCTTCTGTCTTTTTCTTTTGGTCATTGTATTGTCTTCTGTCTTTTTCTTTTGGTCATTGTATTGTCTCCTGTCTTTTTCTTTTGGTCATTGCATTGTCTTCTGTCTTTTTCTTTTGGTCATTGTATTGTCTTCTGTTTTTTTCTTTTGGTCATTGTATTGTCTTCTGTCTTTTGCTTTTGGTCACTGTATTGTCTTCTGTCTTTTTCTTTTGGTCATTGTATTGTCTTCTGTCTTCTGTCTTTTGCTTTTGGTCATTGTATTGTCTTCTGTCTTCTGTGTTTTTCTTTTTGTCATTGTATTGTCTTCTGTCTTCTGTGTTTTTCTTTTGGTCATTGTATTGTCTTCTGTTTTTTTCTTTTGGTCATTGTATTGTCTTCTGTCTTTTTCTTTTGGTCATTGTATTGTCTTCTGTCTTTTTCTTTTGGTCATTGCATTGTCTTCTGTATTTTTCTTTTAGTCATTGTATTGTCTTCTGTCTTCTGCTTTTTTCTTTTGGACATTGTATTGTCTTCTGTCTACTTTCTTTTTCTTTTGGTCATTGTATAGTCTTCTGTCTTTTTCTTTTGGTCATTGTATTGTCCTCTGTCTTTTTTGTTGTCATTGTATTGTCTTCTGTCTTTTTCTTTTGGTCATTGTATTGTCTTCTGTCTTTTTCTTTTGGTCATTGTATTGTCTTCTGTCTTTTTCTTTTGGTCATTGTATTGTCCTCTGACTTTTTTTTTGGTCATTGTATTGTCTTGTGTCTTTTTCTTTTGGTCATTGTATTGTCTTCTCTCTTTTTCTTTTGGTCATTGTATTGTCTTCTGTCTTTTTTTTTTAGTCATTGTATTGTCTTGTGTCTTTTTCTTTTGGTCATTGTATTGTCTTCTGTCTTTTTCTTTTGGTCATTGTATTGTCTTCTGTCTTTTACTTTTGGTCATTGTATTGTCTTCTGTCTTATTCTTTTGGTCATTGTATTGTCTTCTGTCTTTTTCTTTTGGTCATTGTATTGTCTTCTGTCTTTTTCTTTTGGTCATTGTATTGTCCTCTGTCTTTTTCTTTTGGTCATTGTATTGTCTTCTGTCTTTTTCTTTTGGTCATTGTATTGTCTTCTGTCTTTTTCTTTTGGTCATTGTATTGTCTTCTGTCTTTTTCTTTTGGTCATTGTATTGTCTTCTGTCTTCTGTCTTCTTTCTTGTGGTCATTGTATTGTCTTCTGTCTTTTTCTTTTGGTCATTGTATTGTCTTCTGTCTTTTTCTTTTGGTCATTGTATTGTCTTCTGTCTTTTTATTTTGGTCATTGTATTGTCCTCTTGATTTTTCTTTTGGTCATTGTATTGTCTTCTGTCTTTTACTTTTGGTCATTGTATTGTCTTCTGTCTTTTACTTTTGGTCATTGTATTGTCCTCTGTCTTTTTTTTTGGTCATTGTATTGTCTTCTGTCTTTTTCTTTTGGTCATTGTATTGTCTTCTGTCTTTTACTTTTGGTCATTGTATTGTCTTCTGTCTTTTTCTTTTGGTCATTGTATTGTCTTCTGTCTTTTTCTTTTGGTCATTGTATTGTCTTCTGTCTTTTTCTCTTGGTCATTGTATTGTCTTCTGTCTTTTTCTTTTGGTCATTGTATTGTCTTCTGTCTTTTTCTTTTGGTCATTGTATTGTCTTCTGTCTTTTACTTTTAGTCATTGTATTGTCTTCTGTCTTTTTCCTTTGGTCATTGTATTGTCCTCTGTCTTTTTCTTTTGGTCATTGTATTGTCTTCTGTTTTTTTCTTTTGGTCATTGTATTGTCTTCTGTCTATTTCTTTTGGTCATTGTATTATCTTCTGTCTTTTTCTTTTGGTCATTGTATTGTCTTCTGTCTTTTTCTTTTGGTCATTGTATTGTCTTCTGTCTTTTTCTTTTGGTCATTGTATTGTCTTCTGTCTTTTTCTTTTGGTCTTTGTATTGTCCTCTGTCTTTTTCTTTTGGTCATTGTATTGTCCTCTGTCTTTTTCTTTTGGTCATTGTATTGTCTTCTGTCTTTTACTTTTGGTCATTGTATTGTCTTCTGTCTTTTTCTTTTGGTCATTGTATTGTCTTCTGTCTTTTTCTCTTGGTCATTGTATTGTCTTCTGTCTTTTTCTTTTGGTCATTGTATTGTCTTCTGTCTTTTTCTTTTGGTCATTGCATTGTCTTCTGTCTTTTTCTTTTAATCATTGTATTGTTCTCTGTCTTCTGTCTTTTTCTTTTGGTCATTGTATTGTCTTCTGTCTTCTGTCTTCTGTCTTTTTCTTTTGGTCATTGTATTGTCTTCTGTCTTTTTCTTTTGGTCATTGTATTGTCTCCTGTCTTTTTCTTTTGGTCATTGCATTGTCTTCTGTCTTTTTCTTTTTGTCATTGTATTGTCTTCTGTTTTCTTCTTTTGGTCATTGTATTGTCTTCTGTCTTTTGCTTTTGGTCATTGTATTGTCTTCTGTCTTTTTCTTTTGGTCATTGTATTGTCTTCTGTCTTCTGTCTTTTGCTTTTGGTCATTGTATTGTCTTCTGTCTTCTGTGTTTTTCTTTTTGTCATTGTATTGTCTTCTGTCTTCTGTCTTTTTCTTTTGGTCATTGTATTGTCTTCTGCTTTTTTCTTTTGGTCATTGTATTGTCTTCTGTCTTTTTCTTTTGGTCATTGTATTGTCTTCTGTCTTTTTCTTTTGGTCATTGCATTGTCTTCTGTCTTTTTCTTTTAGTCATTGTATTGTCTTCTGTCTTCTGCTTTTTTCTTTTGGACATTGTATTGTCTTCTGTCTTCTTTCTTTTTCTTTTGGTCATTGTATTGTCTTCTGTCTTCTTTCTTTTTCTTTTGGTCATTGTATAGTCTTCTGTCTTTTTCTTTTGGTCATTGTATTGTCCTCTGTCTTTTTAGTTGTCATTGTATTGTCTTCTGTCTTTTTCTTTTGGTCATTGTATTGTCTTCTGTCTTTTTCTTTTGGTCATTGTATTGTCTTCTGTCTTTTTCTTTTGGTCATTGTATTGTCCTCTGACTTTTTTTTTGGTCATTGTATTGTCTTGTGTCTTTTTCTTTTGGTCATTGTATTGTCTTCTGTCTTTTTCTTTTGGTCATTGTATTGTCTTCTGTCTTTTTTTTTTAGTCATTGTATTGTCTTCTGTCTTTTTCGTTTGGTCATTGTATTGTCCTCTGTCTTTTTCTTTTGTTCATTGTACTGTCTTCTGTTTTTTTCTTTTGGTCATTGTATTGTCTTCTGTCTTTTACTTTTGGTCATTGTATTGTCTTCTGTCTTTTTCTTTTGGTCATTGTATTGTCTTCTGTCTTTTTCTTTTGGTCATTGTATTGTCTTCTGTCTTTTTCTCTTGGTCATTGTATTGTCTTCTGTCTTTTTCTTTTGGTCATTGTATTGTCTTCTGTCTTTTTCTTTTGGTCATTGCATTATCTTCTGTCTTTTTCTTTTAGTCATTGTATTGTTTTCTGTCTTCTGTCTTTTTCTTTTGGTCATTGCATTGTCTTCTGTCTTCTGTCTTTTTCTTTTGGTCATTGTATTGTCTTCTGTCTTTTTCTTTTGGTCATTGTATTGTCTTCTGTCTTTTTCTTTTGGTCATTGTATTGTCTTCTGTATTTTTCTTTTGGTCATTGTATTGTCCTCTGTCTTTTTTGTTGTCATTGTATTGTCTTCTGTCTTTTTCTTTTGGTCATTGTATTGTCTTCTGTCTTTTTCTTTTGGTCATTGTATTGTCCTCTGACTTTTTTTTTGGTCATTGTATTGTCTTGTGTCTTTTTCTTTTGGTCATTGTATTGTCTTCTGTCTTTTTCTTTTGGTCATTGTATTGTCTTTTGTCTTTTTTTTTTAGTCATTGTATTGTCTTGTGTCTTTTACTTTTGGTCATTGTATTGTCTTCTGTCTTTTTCTTTTAATCATTGCATTGTCTTCTGTCTTTTTCTTTTGGTCATTGTATTGTCTTCTGTCTTTTTCTTTTGGTCATTGTATTGTCCTCTGTCTTTTTCTTTTGGTCATTGTATTGTCTTCTGTCTTTTTCTTTTGGTCATTGTATTGTCTTCTGTCTTTTTCTTTTGGTCATTGTATTGTCTTCTGTCTTTTTCTTTTGGTCATTGTATTGTCTTCTGTCTTCTGTCTTTTTCTTTTGGTCATTGTATTTTCTTCTGTCTTTTTCTTTTGGTCATTGTATTGTCCTCTGTCTTTTTCTTTTGGTCATTGTATTGTCTTCTGTCTTTTTCTTTTGGTCATTGTATTGTCTTCTTTCTTTTGGTCATTGTATTGTCTTCTGTCTTTTTATTTTGGTCATTGTATTGTCTTCTGTCTTTTTCTTTTGGTCATTGTATTGTCTTCTGTCTTTTTCTTTTGGTCATTGTATTGTCCTCTTGCTTTTTCTTTTGGTCATTGTATTGTCTTCTGTCTTTTACTTTTGGTCATTGTATTGTCTTCTGTCTTTTACTTTTGGTCATTGTATTGTCCTCTGTCTTTTTTTTTTGTCATTGTATTGTCTTCTGTCTTTTTCTTTTGGTCATTGTATTGTCTTCTGTCTTTTACTTTTGGTCATTGTATTGTCTTCTGTCTATTTCTTTTGGTCATTGTATTATCTTCTGTCTTTTTCTTTTGGTCATTGTATTGTCTTCTGTCTTTTTCTTTTGGTCATTGTATTGTCTTCTGTCTTCTGTCTTCTTTCTTTTGGTCATTGTATTGTCTTCTGTCTTTTTCTTTTGGTCATTGTATTGTCTTCTGTCTTTTTCTTTTGGTCATTGTATTGTCTTCTGTCTTTTTCTTTTGGTCATTGTATTGTCCTCTTGCTTTTTCTTTTGGTCATTGTATTGTCTTCTGTCTTTTACTTTTGGTCATTGTATTGTCTTCTGTCTTTTACTTTTGGTCATTGTATTGTCTTCTGTCTTTTTCTTTTGGTCATTGTATTGTCTTCTGTCTTTTTCTTTTGGTCATTGTATTGTCTTCTGTCTTTTTCTTTTAGTCATTGTATTGTCTTCTGTTTTTTTCTTTTGGTCATTGTATTGTCTTCTGTCTATTTCTTTTGGTCATTGTATTATCTTCTGTCTTTTTCTTTTGGTCATTGTATTGTCTTCTGTCTTTTTCTTTTGGTCATTGTATTGTCTTCTGTCTTTTTCTTTTGGTCATTGTATTGTCTTCTGTCTTTTTCTTTTGGTCTTTGTATTGTCCTCTGTCTTTTTCTTTTGGTCATTGTATTGTCCTCTGTCTTTTTCTTTTGGTCATTGTATTGTCTTCTGTCTTTTACTTTTGGTCATTGTATTGTCTTCTGTCTTTTTCTTTTGGTCATTGTATTGTCTTCTGTCTTTTTCTCTTGGTCATTGTATTGTCTTCTGTCTTTTTCTTTTGGTCATTGTATTGTCTTCTGTCTTTTTCTTTTGGTCATTGCATTGTCTTCTGTCTTTTTCTTTTAGTCATTGTATTGTTCTCTGTCTTCTGTCTTTTTCTTTTGGTCATTGTATTGTCTCCTGTCTTTTTCTTTTGGTCATTGCATTGTCTTCTGTCTTTTTCTTTCGGTCATTGTATTGTCTTCTGTTTTTTTCTTTTGGTCATTGTATTGTCTTCTGTCTTTTGCTTTTGGTCATTGTATTGTCTTCTGTCTTTTTCTTTTGGTCATTGTATTGTCTTCTGTCTTCTGTGTTTTTCTTTTTGTCATTGTATTGTCTTCTGTCTTCTGTCTTTTTCTTTTGGTCATTGTATTGTCTTCTGCTTTTTTCTTTTGGTCATTGTATTGTCTTCTGTCTTTTTCTTTTGGTCATTTTATTGTCTTCTGTCTTTTTCTTTTGGTCATTGTATTGTCTTCTGTCTTTTTCTTTTAGTCATTGTATTGTCTTCTGTCTTCTGCTTTTTTCTTTTGGACATTGTATTGTCTTCTGTCTTCTTTCTTTTTCTTTTGGTCATTGTATTGTCTTCTGTCTTCTTTCTTTTTCTTTTGGTCATTGTATAGTCTTCTGTCTTTTTCTTTTGGTCATTGTATTGTCCTCTGTCTTTTTTGTTGTCATTGTATTGTCTTCTGTCTTTTTCTTTTGGTCATTGTATTGTCTTCTGTCTTTTTCTTTTGGTCATTGTATTGTCTTCTGTCTTTTTCTTTTGGTCATTGTATTGTCCTCTGACTTTTTTTTTTGGTCATTGTATTGTCTTGTGTCTTTTTCTTTTGGTCATTGTATTGTCTTCTGTCTTTTTCTTTTGGTCATTGTATTGTCTTCTGTCTTTTTTTTTAGTCATTGTATTGTCTTGTGTCTTTTTCTTTTGGTCATTGTATTGTCTTCTGTCTTTTTCTTTTGGTCATTGTATTGTCTTCTGTCTTTTACTTTTGGTCATTGTATTGTCTTCTGTCTTATTCTTTTGGTCATTGTATTGTCTTCTGTCTTTTTCTTTTGGTCATTGTATTGTCTTCTGTCTTTTTCTTTTGGTCATTGTATTGTCCTCTGTCTTTTTCTTTTGGTCATTGTATTGTCTTCTGTCTTTTTCTTTTGGTCATTGTATTGTCTTCTGTCTTTTTCTTTTGGTCATTGTATTGTCTTCTGTCTTTTTCTTTTGGTCATTGTATTGTCTTCTGTCTTCTGTCTTCTTTCTTGTGGTCATTGTATTGTCTTCTGTCTTTTTCTTTTGGTCATTGTATTGTCTTCTGTCTTTTTCTTTTGGTCATTGTATTGTCTTCTGTCTTTTTCTTTTGGTCATTGTATTGTCCTCTTGATTTTTCTTTTGGTCATTGTATTGTCTTCTGTCTTTTACTTTTGGTCATTGTATTGTCTTCTGTCTTTTACTTTTGGTCATTGTATTGTCCTCTGTCTTTTTTTTTGGTCATTGTATTGTCTTCTGTCTTTTTCTTTTGGTCATTGTATTGTCTTCTGTCTTTTACTTTTGGTCATTGTATTGTCTTCTGTCTTTTTCTTTTGGTCATTGTATTGTCTTCTGTCTTTTTCTTTTGGTCATTGTATTGTCTTCTGTCTTTTTCTCTTGGTCATTGTATTGTCTTCTGTCTTTTTCTTTTGGTCATTGTATTGTCTTCTGTCTTTTTCTTTTGGTCATTGTATTGTCTTCTGTCTTTTACTTTTAGTCATTGTATTGTCTTCTGTCTTTTTCTTTTGGTCATTGTATTGTCCTCTGTCTTTTTCTTTTGGTCATTGTATTGTCTTCTGTTTTTTTCTTTTGGTCATTGTATTGTCTTCTGTCTATTTCTTTTGGTCATTGTATTATCTTCTGTCTTTTTCTTTTGGTCATTATATTGTCTTCTGTCTTTTTCTTTTGGTCATTGTATTGTCTTCTGTCTTTTTCTTTTGGTCATTGTATTGTCTTCTGTCTTTTTCTTTTGGTCATTGTATTGTCCTCTGTCTTTTTAGTTGTCATTGTATTGTCTTCTGTCTTTTTCTTTTGGTCATTGTATTGTCTTCTGTCTTTTTCTTTTGGTCATTGTATTGTCTTCTGTCTTTTTCTTTTGGTCATTGTATTGTCCTCTGACTTTTTTTTTGGTCATTGTATTGTCTTGTGTCTTTTTCTTTTGGTCATTGTATTGTCTTCTGTCTTTTTCTTTTGGTCATTGTATTGTCTTCTGTCTTTTTTTTTTAGTCATTGTATTGTCTTCTGTCTTTTTCGTTTGGTCATTGTATTGTCCTCTGTCTTTTTCTTTTGTTCATTGTACTGTCTTCTGTTTTTTTCTTTTGGTCATTGTATTGTCTTCTGTCTTTTACTTTTGGTCATTGTATTGTCTTCTGTCTTTTTCTTTTGGTCATTGTATTGTCTTCTGTCTTTTTCTTTTGGTCATTGTATTGTCTTCTGTCTTTTTCTCTTGGTCATTGTATTGTCTTCTGTCTTTTTCTTTTGGTCATTGTATTGTCTTCTGTCTTTTTCTTTTGGTCATTGCATTATCTTCTGTCTTTTTCTTTTAGTCATTGTATTGTTTTCTGTCTTCTGTCTTTTTCTTTTGGTCATTGTATTGTCTTCTGTCTTCTGTCTTTTTCTTTTGGTCATTGTATTGTCTTCTGTCTTTTTCTTTTGGTCATTGTATTGTCTCCTGTCTTTTTCTTTTGGTCATTGCATTGTCTTCTGTCTTTTTCTTTTGGTCATTGTATTGTCTTCTGTATTTTTCTTTTGGTCATTGTATTGTCCTCTGTCTTTTTTGTTGTCATTGTATTGTCTTCTGTCTTTTTCTTTTGGTCATTGTATTGTCTTCTGTCTTTTTCTTTTGGTCATTGTATTGTCCTCTGACTTTTTTTTTTGGTCATTGTATTGTCTTGTGTCTTTTTCTTTTGGTCATTGTATTGTCTTCTGTCTTTTTCTTTTGGTCATTGTATTGTCTTTTGTCTTTTTTTTTTAGTCATTGTATTGTCTTGTGTCTTTTACTTTTGGTCATTGTATTGTCTTCTGTCTTTTTCTTTTAATCATTGCATTGTCTTCTGTCTTTTTCTTTTGGTCATTGTATTGTCTTCTGTCTTTTTCTTTTGGTCATTGTATTGTCCTCTGTCTTTTTCTTTTGGTCATTGTATTGTCTTCTGTCTTTTTCTTTTGGTCATTGTATTGTCTTCTGTCTTTTTCTTTTGGTCATTGTATTGTCTTCTGTCTTTTTCTTTTGGTCATTGTATTGTCTTCTGTCTTCTGTCTTTTTCTTTTGGTCATTGTATTTTCTTCTGTCTTTTTCTTTTGGTCATTGTATTGTCCTCTGTCTTTTTCTTTTGGTCATTGTATTGTCTTCTGTCTTTTTCTTTTGGTCATTGTATTGTCTTCTTTCTTTTGGTCATTGTATTGTCTTCTGTCTTTTTATTTTGGTCATTGTATTGTCTTCTGTCTTTTTCTTTTGGTCATTGTATTGTCTTCTGTCTTTTTCTTTTGGTCATTGTATTGTCCTCTTGCTTTTTCTTTTGGTCATTGTATTGTCTTCTGTCTTTTACTTTTGGTCATTGTATTGTCTTCTGTCTTTTACTTTTGGTCATTGTATTGTCCTCTGTCTTTTTTTTTGGTCATTGTATTGTCTTCTGTCTTTTTCTTTTGGTCATTGTATTGTCTTCTGTCTTTTACTTTTGGTCATTGTATTGTCTTCTGTCTTTTTCTTTTGGTCATTGTATTGTCTTCTGTCTTTTTCTTTTGGTCATTGTATTGTCTTCTGTCTTTTTCTCTTGGTCATTGTATTGTCTTCTGTCTTTTTCTTTTGGTCATTGTATTGTCTTCTGTCTTTTTCTTTTGGTCATTGTATTGTCTTCTGTCTTTTTCTTTTAGTCATTGTATTGTCTTCTGTCTTTTTATTTTGGTCATTGTATTGTCTTGTGTCTTTTTCTTTTGGTCATTGTATTGTCTTCTGTTTTTTTCTTTTGGTCATTGTATTGTCTTCTGTCTATTTCTTTTGGTCATTGTATTATCTTCTGTCTTTTTCTTTTGGTCATTGTATTGTCTTCTGTCTTTTTCTTTTGGTCATTGTATTGTCTTCTGTCTTCTGTCTTCTTTCTTTTGGTCATTGTATTGTCTTCTGTCTTTTTCTTTTGGTCATTGTATTGTCTTCTGTCTTTTTCTTTTGGTCATTGTATTGTCTTCTGTCTTTTTCTTTTGGTCATTGTATTGTCCTCTTGCTTTTTCTTTTGGTCATTGTATTGTCTTCTGTCTTTTACTTTTGGTCATTGTATTGTCTTCTGTCTTTTACTTTTGGTCATTGTATTGTCTTCTGTCTTTTTCTTTTGGTCATTGTATTGTCTTCTGTCTTTTACTTTTGGTCATTGTATTGTCTTCTGTCTTTTTCTTTTGGTCATTGTATTGTCTTCTGTCTTTTTCTTTTGGTCATTGTATTGTCTTCTGTCTTTTTCTTTTAGTCATTGTATTGTCTTCTGTCTTTTTCTTTTGGTCATTGTATTGTCCTCTGTCTTTTTCTTTTGGTCATTGTATTGTCTTCTGTTTTTTTCTTTTGGTCATTGTATTGTCTTCTGTCTATTTCTTTTGGTCATTGTATTATCTTCTGTCTTTTTCTTTTGGTCATTGTATTGTCTTCTGTCTTTTTCTTTTGGTCATTGTATTGTCTTCTGTCTTTTTCTTTTGGTCATTGTATTGTCTTCTGTCTTTTTCTTTTGGTCTTTGTATTGTCCTCTGTCTTTTTCTTTTGGTCATTGTATTGTCCTCTGTCTTTTTCTTTTGGTCATTGTATTGTCTTCTGTCTTTTACTTTTGGTCATTGTATTGTCTTCTGTCTTTTTCTTTTGGTCATTGTATTGTCTTCTGTCTTTTTCTCTTGGTCATTGTATTGTCTTCTGTCTTTTTCTTTTGGTCATTGTATTGTCTTCTGTCTTTTTCTTTTGGTCATTGCATTGTCTTCTGTCTTTTTCTTTTAGTCATTGTATTGTTCTCTGTCCTCTGTCTTTTTCTTTTGGTCATTGTATTGTCTCCTGTCTTTTTCTTTTGGTCATTGCATTGTCTTCTGTCTTTTTCTTTCGGTCATTGTATTGTCTTCTGTTTTTTTCTTTTGGTCATTGTATTGTCTTCTGTCTTTTGCTTTTGGTCATTGTATTGTCTTCTGTCTTTTTCTTTTGGTCATTGTATTGTCTTCTGTCTTCTGTGTTTTTCTTTTTGTCATTGTATTGTCTTCTGTCTTCTGTCTTTTTCTTTTGGTCATTGTATTGTCTTCTGCTTTTTTCTTTTGGTCATTGTATTGTCTTCTGTCTTTTTCTTTTGGTCATTTTATTGTCTTCTGTCTTTTTCTTTTGGTCATTGCATTGTCTTCTGTCTTTTTCTTTTAGTCATTGTATTGTCTTCTGTCTTCTGCTTTTTTCTTTTGGTCATTGTATTGTCTTCTGTCTTCTTTCTTTTTCTTTTGGTCATTGTATAGTCTTCTGTCTTTTTCTTTTGGTCATTGTATTGTCCTCTGTCTTTTTTGTTGTCATTGTATTGTCTTCTGTCTTTTTCTTTTGGTCATTGTATTGTCTTCTGTCTTTTTCTTTTGGTCATTGTATTGTCTTCTGTCTTTTTCTTTTGGTCATTGTATTGTCCTCTGACTTTTTTTTTTGGTCATTGTATTGTCTTGTGTCTTTTTCTTTTGGTCATTGTATTGTCTTCTGTCTTTTTCTTTTGGTCATTGTATTGTCTTCTGTCTTTTTCTTTTGGTCATTGTATTGTCTTCTGTCTTTTTCTTTTGGTCATTGTATTGTCTTCTGTCTTTTTCTTTTGGTCATTGTATTGTCTTCTGTCTTCTGTCTTCTTTCTTGTGGTCATTGTATTGTCTTCTGTCTTTTTCTTTTGGTCATTGTATTGTCTTCTGTCTTTTTCTTTTGGTCATTGTATTGTCTTCTGTCTTTTTCTTTTGGTCATTGTATTGTCCTCTTGATTTTTCTTTTGGTCATTGTATTGTCTTCTGTCTTTTACTTTTGGTCATTGTATTGTCTTCTGTCTTTTACTTTTGGTCATTGTATTGTCCTCTGTCTTTTTTTTTGGTCATTGTATTGTCTTCTGTCTTTTTCTTTTGGTCATTGTATTGTCTTCTGTCTTTTACTTTTGGTCATTGTATTGTCTTCTGTCTTTTTCTTTTGGTCATTGTATTGTCTTCTGTCTTTTTCTTTTGGTCATTGTATTGTCTTCTGTCTTTTTCTCTTGGTCATTGTATTGTCTTCTGTCTTTTTCTTTTGGTCATTGTATTGTCTTCTGTCTTTTTCTTTTGGTCATTGTATTGTCTTCTGTCTTTTACTTTTAGTCATTGTATTGTCTTCTGTCTTTTTCTTTTGGTCATTGTATTGTCCTCTGTCTTTTTCTTTTGGTCATTGTATTGTCTTCTGTTTTTTTCTTTTGGTCATTGTATTGTCTTCTGTCTATTTCTTTTGGTCATTGTATTATCTTCTGTCTTTTTCTTTTGGTCATTGTATTGTCTTCTGTCTTTTTCTTTTGGTCATTGTATTGTCTTCTGTCTTTTTCTTTTGGTCATTGTATTGTCTTCTGTCTTTTTCTTTTGGTCTTTGTATTGTCCTCTGTCTTTTTCTTTTGGTCATTGTATTGTCCTCTGTCTTTTTCTTTTGGTCATTGTATTGTCTTCTGTCTTTTACTTTTGGTCATTGTATTGTCTTCTGTCTTTTTCTTTTGGTCATTGTATTGTCTTCTGTCTTTTTCTTTTGGTCATTGCATTGTCTTCTGTCTTTTTCTTTTAATCATTGTATTGTTCTCTGTCTTCTGTCTTTTTCTTTTGGTCATTGTATTCTCTTCTGTCTTCTGTCTTCTGTCTTTTTCTTTTGGTCATTGTATTGTCTTCTGTCTTTTTCTTTTGGTCATTGTATTGTCTCCTGTCTTTTTCTTTTGGTCATTGCATTGTCTTCTGTCTTTTTCTTTTGGTCATTGTATTGTCTTCTGTATTTTTCTTTTGGTCATTGTATTGTCCTCTGTCTTTTTTGTTGTCATTGTATTGTCTTCTGTCTTTTTCTTTTGGTCATTGTATTGTCTTCTGTCTTTTTCTTTTGGTCATTGTATTGTCTTCTGTCTTTTTTTTTTGGTCATTGTATTGTCTTGTGTCTTTTTCTTTTGGTCATTGTATTGTCTTCTGTCTTTTTCTTTTGGTCATTGTATTGTCTTTTGTCTTTTTTTTTTAGTCATTGTATTGTCTTGTGTCTTTTACTTTTGGTCATTGTATTGTCTTCTGTCTTTTTCTTTTAATCATTGCATTGTCTTCTGTCTTTTTCTTTTGGTCATTGTATTGTCTTCTGTCTTTTTCTTTTGCTCATTGTATTGTCCTCTGTCTTTTTCTTTTGGTCATTGTATTGTCTTCTGTCTTTTTCTTTTGGTCATTGTATTGTCTTCTGTCTTTTTCTTTTGGTCATTGTATTGTCTTCTGTCTTTTTCTTTTGGTCATTGTATTGTCTTCTGTCTTCTGTCTTTTTCTTTTGGTCATTGTATTTTCTTCTGTCTTTTTCTTTTGGTCATTGTATTGTCCTCTGTCTTTTTCTTTTGGTCATTGTATTGTCTTCTGTCTTTTTCTTTTGGTCATTGTATTGTCTTCTTTCTTTTGGTCATTGTATTGTCTTCTGTCTTTTTATTTTGGTCATTGTATTGTCTTCTGTCTTTTTCTTTTGGTCATTGTATTGTCTTCTGTCTTTTTCTTTTGGTCATTGTATTGTCCTCTTGCTTTTTCTTTTGGTCATTGTATTGTCTTCTGTCTTTTACTTTTGGTCATTGTATTGTCTTCTGTCTTTTACTTTTGGTCATTGTATTGTCCTCTGTCTTTTTTTTTGGTCATTGTATTGTCTTCTGTCTTTTTCTTTTGGTCATTATATTGTCTTCTGTCTTTTACTTTTGGTCATTGTATTGTCTTCTGTCTTTTTCTTTTGGTCATTGTATTGTCTTCCGTCTTTTTCTTTTGGTCATTGTATTGTCTTCTGTCTTTTTCTCTTGGTCATTGTATTGTCTTCTGTCTTTTTCTTTTGGTCATTGTATTGTCTTCTGTCTTTTTCTTTTGGTCATTGTATTGTCTTCTGTCTTTTTCTTTTAGTCATTGTATTGTCTTCTGTCTTTTTATTTTGGTCATTGTATTGTCTTGTGTCTTTTTCTTTTGGTCATTGTATTGTCTTCTGTTTTTTTCTTTTGGTCATTGTATTGTCTTCTGTCTATTTCTTTTGGTCATTGTATTATCTTCTGTCTTTTTCTTTTGGTCATTGTATTGTCTTCTGTCTTTTTCTTTTGGTCATTGTATTGTCTTCTGTCTTCTGTCTTCTTTCTTTTGGTCATTGTATTGTCTTCTGTCTTTTTCTTTTGGTCATTGTATTGTCTTCTGTCTTTTTCTTTTGGTCATTGTATTGTCTTCTGTCTTTTTCTTTTGGTCATTGTATTGTCCTCTTGCTTTTTCTTTTGGTCATTGTATTGTCTTCTGTCTTTTACTTTTGGTCATTGTATTGTCTTCTGTCTTTTACTTTTGGTCATTGTATTGTCTTCTGTCTTTTTCTTTTGGTCATTGTATTGTCTTCTGTCTTTTACTTTTGGTCATTGTATTGTCTTCTGTCTTTTTCTTTTGGTCATTGTATTGTCTTCTGTCTTTTTCTTTTGGTCATTGTATTGTCTTCTGTCTTTTTCTTTTAGTCATTGTATTGTCTTCTGTCTTTTTCTTTTGGTCATTGTATTGTCCTCTGTCTTTTTCTTTTGGTCATTGTATTGTCTTCTGTTTTTTTCTTTTGGTCATTGTATTGTCTTCTGTCTATTTCTTTTGGTCATTGTATTATCTTCTGTCTTTTTCTTTTGGTCATTGTATTGTCTTCTGTCTTTTTCTTTTGGTCATTGTATTGTCTTCTGTCTTTTTCTTTTGGTCATTGTATTGTCTTCTGTCTTTTTCTTTTGGTCTTTGTATTGTCCTCTGTCTTTTTCTTTTGGTCATTGTATTGTCCTCTGTCTTTTTCTTTTGGTCATTGTATTGTCTTCTGTCTTTTACTTTTGGTCATTGTATTGTCTTCTGTCTTTTTCTTTTGGTCATTGTATTGTCTTCTGTCTTTTTCTCTTGGTCATTGTATTGTCTTCTGTCTTTTTCTTTTGGTCATTGTATTGTCTTCTGTCTTTTTCTTTTGGTCATTGCATTGTCTTCTATCTTTTTCTTTTAGTCATTGTATTGTTCTCTGTCTTCTGTCTTTTTCTTTTGGTCATTGTATTGTCTCCTGTCTTTTTCTTTTGGTCATTGCATTGTCTTCTGTCTTTTTCTTTCGGTCATTGTATTGTCTTCTGTTTTTTTCTTTTGGTCATTGTATTGTCTTCTGTCTTTTGCTTTTGGTCATTGTATTGTCTTCTGTCTTTTTCTTTTGGTCATTGTATTGTCTTCTGTCTTCTGTGTTTTTCTTTTTGTCATTGTATTGTCTTCTGTCTTCTGTCTTTTTCTTTTGGTCATTGTATTGTCTTCTGCTTTTTTCTTTTGGTCATTGTATTGTCTTCTGTCTTTTTCTTTTGGTCATTTTATTGTCTTCTGTCTTTTTCTTTTGGTCATTGTATTGTCTTCTGTCTTTTTCTTTTAGTCATTGTATTGTCTTCTGTCTTCTGCTTTTTTCTTTTGGTCATTGTATTGTCTTCTGTCTTCTTTCTTTTTCTTTTGGTCATTGTATAGTCTTCTGTCTTTTTCTTTTGGTCATTGTATTGTCCTCTGTCTTTTTTGTTGTCATTGTATTGTCTTCTGTCTTTTTCTTTTGGTCATTGTATTGTCTTCTGTCTTTTTCTTTTGGTCATTGTATTGTCTTCTCTCTTTTTCTTTTGGTCATTGTATTGTCCTCTGACTTTTTTTTTTGGTCATTGTATTGTCTTGTGTCTTTTTCTTTTGGTCATTGTATTGTCTTCTGTCTTTTTCTTTTGGTCATTGTATTGTCTTCTGTCTTTTTCTTTTGGTCATTGTATTGTCTTCTGTCTTTTTCTTTTGGTCATTGTATTGTCTTCTGTCTTTTTCTTTTGGTCATTGTATTGTCTTCTGTCTTCTGTCTTCTTTCTTGTGGTCATTGTATTGTCTTCTGTCTTTTTCTTTTGGTCATTGTATTGTCTTCTGTCTTTTTCTTTTGGTCATTGTATTGTCTTCTGTCTTTTTCTTTTGGTCATTGTATTGTCCTCTTGCTTTTTCTTTTGGTCATTGTATTGTCTTCTGTCTTTTACTTTTGGTCATTGTATTGTCTTCTGTCTTTTACTTTTGGTCATTGTATTGTCCTCTGTCTTTTTTTTTGGTCATTGTATTGTCTTCTGTCTTTTTCTTTTGGTCATTGTATTGTCTTCTGTCTTTTACTTTTGGTCATTGTATTGTCTTCTGTCTTTTTCTTTTGGTCATTGTATTGTCTTCTGTCTTTTTCTTTTGGTCATTGTATTGTCTTCTGTCTTTTTCTCTTGGTCATTGTATTGTCTTCTGTCTTTTTCTTTTGGTCATTGTATTGTCTTCTGTCTTTTTCTTTTGGTCATTGTATTGTCTTCTGTCTTTTTCTTTTAGTCATTGTATTGTCTTCTGTCTTTTTCTTTTGGTCATTGTATTGTCCTCTGTCTTTTTCTTTTGGTCATTGTATTGTCTTCTGTTTTTTTCTTTTGGTCATTGTATTGTCTTCTGTCTATTTCTTTTGGTCATTGTATTATCTTCTGTCTTTTTCTTTTGGTCATTGTATTGTCTTCTGTCTTTTTCTTTTGGTCATTGTATTGTCTTCTGTCTTTTTCTTTTGGTCATTGTATTGTCTTCTGTCTTTTTCTTTTGGTCTTTGTATTGTCCTCTGTCTTTTTCTTTTGGTCATTGTATTGTCCTCTGTCTTTTTCTTTTGGTCATTGTATTGTCTTCTGTCTTTTACTTTTGGTCATTGTATTGTCTTCTGTCTTTTTCTTTTGGTCATTGTATTGTCTTCTGTCTTTTTCTCTTGGTCATTGTATTGTCTTCTGTCTTTTTCTTTTGGTCATTGTATTGTCTTCTGTCTTTTTCTTTTGGTCATTGCATTGTCTTCTGTCTTCTGTCTTTTTCTTTTAGTCATTGTATTGTTCTCTGTCTTCTGTCTTTTTCTTTTGGTCATTGTATTGTCTTTTGTCTTCTGTCTTTTTCTTTTGGTCATTGTATTGTCTTCTGTCTTTTTCTTTTGGTCATTGTATTGTCTCCTGTCTTTTTCTTTTGGTCATTGCATTGTCTTCTGTCTTTTTCTTTTGGTCATTGTATTGACTTCTGTTTTTTTCTTTTGGTCATTGTACTGTCTTCTGTCTTTTGCTTTTGGTCATTGTATTGTCTTCTGTCTTTTTCTTTTGGTCATTGTATTGTCTTCTGTCTTCTGTCTTTTGCTTTTGGTCATTGTATTGTCTTCTGTCTTCTGTGTTTTTCTTTTTGTCATTGTATTGTCTTCTGTCTTCTGTCTTTTTCTTTTGGTCATTGTATTGTTTTCTGCTTTTTTCTTTTGGTCATTGTATTGTCTTCTGTCTTTTTCTTTTGGTCATTGTATTGTCTTCTGTCTTTTTCTTTTGGTCATTGCATTGTCTTCTGTCTTTTTCTTTTAGTCATTGTATTGTCTTATGTCTTCTGCTTTTTTCTTTTGGACATTGTATTGTCTTCTGTCTTCTTTCTTTTTATTTTGGTCATTGTATTGTCTTCTGTCTTCTTTCTTTTTCTTTTGGTCATTGTATAGTCTTCTGTCTTTTTCTTTTGGTCATTGTATTGTCCTCTGTCTTTTTTGTTGTCATTGTATTGTCTTCTGTCTTTTTCTTTTGGTCATTGTATTGTCTTCTGTCTTTTTCTTTTGGTCATTGTATTGTCTTCTGTCTTTTTCTTTTGGTCATTGTATTGTCCTCTGACTTTTTTTTTTGGTCATTGTATTGTCTTGTGTCTTTTTCTTTTGGTCATTGTATTGTCTTCTGTCTTTTTCTTTTGGTCATTGTATTGTCTTCTGTCTTTTTTTTTTAGTCATTGTATTGTCTTCTGTCTATTGCTTTTGGTCATTGTATTGTCCTCTGTCTTTTTCTTTTGTTCATTGTATTGTCTTCTGTTTTTTCTTTTGGTCATTGTATTGTCTTCTGTCTTTTACTTTTGGTCATTGTATTGTCTTCTATCTTTTTCTTTTGGTCATTGTATTGTCTTCTGTCTTTTTCTTTTGGTCATTGTATTGTCTTCTGTCTTCTGTCTTTTTCTTTTGGTCATTGTATTGTCTTCTGTCTTTTTCTTTTGGTCATTGTATTGTCTCCTGTCTTTTTCTTTTGGTCATTGCATTGTCTTCTGTCTTTTTATTTTGGTCATTGTATTGTCTTCTGTCTTTTTCTTTTGGTCATTGTATTGTCTTCTGTCTATTTCTTTTGGTCATTGTATTATCTTCTGTCTTTTTCTTTTGGTCATTGTATTGTCTTCTGTCTTTTTCTTTTGGTCATTGTATTGTCTTCTGTCTTTTTCTTTTGGTCATTGTATTGTCTTCTGTCTTTTTCTTTTGGTCTTTGTATTGTCCTCTGTCTTTTTCTTTTGGTCATTGTATTGTCCTCTGTCTTTTTCTTTTGGTCATTGTATTGTCTTCTGTCTTTTACTTTTGGTCATTGTATTGTCTTCTGTCTTTTTCTTTTGGTCATTGTATTGTCTTCTGTCTTTTTCTCTTGGTCATTGTATTGTCTTCTGTCTTTTTCTTTTGGTCATTGTATTGTCTTCTGTCTTTTTCTTTTGGTCATTGCATTGTCTTCTGTCTTTTTCTTTTAGTCATTGTATTGTTCTCTGTCTTCTGTCTTTTTCTTTTGGTCATTGTATTGTCTTCTGTCTTCTGTCTTTTTCTCTTGGTCATTGTATTGTCTTCTGTCTTTTTCTTTTGGTCATTGTATTGTCTCCTGTCTTTTGCTTTTGGTCATTGCATTGTCTTCTGTCTTTTTCTTTTGGTCATTGTATTGTCTTCTGTCTTCTGTCTTTTGCTTTTGGTCATTGTATTGTCTTCTGTCTTCTGTGTTTTTCTTTTTGTCATTGTATTGTCTTCTGTCTTCTGTCTTTTTCTTTTGGTCATTGTATTGTCTTCTGCTTTTTTCTTTTGGTCATTGTATTGTCTTCTGTCTTTTCCTTTTGGTCATTGTATTGTCTTCTGTCTTTTTCTTTTGGTCATTGCATTGTCTTCTGTCTTTTTCTTTTAGTCATTGTATTGTCTTATGTCTTCTGCTTTTTTCTTTTGGACATTGTATTGTCTTCTGTCTTCTTTCTTTTTCTTTTGGTCATTGTATTGTCTTCTGTCTTCTTTCTTTTTCTTTTGGTCATTGTATAGTCTTCTGTCTGTTTCTTTTGGTCATTGTATTGTCCTCTGTCTTTTTCTTTTGGTCATTGTATTGTCTTCTGTCTTTTACTTTTGGTCATTGTATTGTCTTCTGTCTTTTTCTTTTGGTCATTGTATTGTCTTCTGTCTTTTTCTCTTGGTCATTGTATTGTCTTCTGTCTTTTTCTTTTGGTCATTGTATTGTCTTCTGTCTTTTTCTTTTGGTCATTGCATTGTCTTCTGTCTTTTTCTTTTAGTCATTGTATTGTTCTCTGTCTTCTGTCTTTTTCTTTTGGTCATTGTATTGTCTTCTGTCTTCTGTCTTTTTCTTTTGGTCATTGTATTGTCTTCTGTCTTTTTCTTTTGGTCATTGTATTGTCTCCTGTCTTTTTCTTTTGGTCATTGCATTGTCTTCTGTCTTTTTCTTTTGGTCATTGTATTGTCTTCTGTTTTTTTCTTTTGGTCATTGTATTGTCTTCTGTCTTTTGCTTTTGGTCATTGTATTGTCTTCTGTCTTTTTCTTTTGGTCATTGTATTGTCTTCTGTCTTCTTTCTTTTGCTTTTGGTCATTGTATTGTCTTCTGTCTTCTGTGTTTTTCTTTTTGTCATTGTATTGTCTTCTGTCTTCTGCTTTTTTCTTTTGGTCATTGTATTGTCTTCTGTCTTTTTCTTTTGGTCATTGTATTGTCTTCTGTCTTTTTCTTTTGGTCATTGCATTGTCTTCTGTCTTTTTCTTTTAGTCATTGTATTGTCTTATGTCTTCTGCTTTTTTCTTTTGGACATTGTATTGTCTTCTGTCTTCTTTCTTTTTATTTTGGTCATTGTATTGTCTTCTGTCTTCTTTTTTTTTCTTTTGGTCATTGTATAGTCTTCTGTCTTTTTCTTTTGGTCATTGTATTGTCCTCTGACTTTTTTTTTTGGTCATTGTATTGTCTTGTGTCTTTTTCTTTTGGTCATTGTATTGTCTTCTGTCTTTTTCTTTTGGTCATTGTATTGTCTTCTGTCTTTTTTTTTAGTCATTGTATTGTCTTCTGTCTTTTTCTTTTGGTCATTGTATTGTCCTCTGTCTTTTTCTTTTGTTCATTGTATTGTCTTCTGTTTTTTCTTTTGGTCATTGTATTGTCTTCTGTCTTTTACTTTTGGTCATTGTATTGTCTTCTGTCTTTTTCTTTTGGTCATTGTATTGTCTTCTGTCTTTTTCTTTTGGTCATTGTATTGTCTTCTGTCTTTTTCTCTTGGTCATTGTATTGTCTTCTGTCTTTTTCTTTTGGTCATTGTATTGTCTTCTGTCTTTTTCTTTTGGTCATTGCATTATCTTCTGTCTTTTTCTTTTAGTTATTGTATTGTTTTCTTTCTTCTGTCTTTTTCTTTTGGTCATTGTATTGTCTTCTGTCTTCTGTCTTTTTCTTTTGGTCATTGTATTGTCTTCTGTCTTTTTCTTTTGGTCATTGTATTGTCTCCTGTCTTTTTCTTTTGGTCATTGCATTGTCTTCTGTCTTTTTCTTTTGGTCATTGTATTGTCTTCTGTCTTTTTCTTTTGGTCATTGTATTGTCTTCTGTCTATTTCTTTTGGTCATTGTATTATCTTCTGTCTTTTTCTTTTGGTCATTGTATTGTCTTCTGTCTTTTTCTTTTGGTCATTGTATTGTCTTCTGTCTTTTTCTTTTGGTCATTGTATTGTCTTCTGTCTTTTTCTTTTGGTCTTTGTATTGTCCTCTGTCTTTTTCTTTTGGTCATTGTATTGTCCTCTGTCTTTTTCTTTTGGTCATTGTATTGTCTTCTGTCTTTTACTTTTGGTCATTGTATTGTCTTCTGTCTTTTTCTTTTGGTCATTGCATTGTCTTCTGTCTTTTTCTTTTAGTCATTGTATTGTTCTCTGTCTTCTGTCTTTTTCTTTTGGTCATTGTATTGTCTTTTGTCTTCTGTCTTTTTCTTTTGGTCATTGTATTGTCTTCTGTCTTTTTCTTTTGGTCATTGTATTGTCTCCTGTCTTTTCCTTTTGGTCATTGCATTGTCTTCTGTCTTTTTCTTTTGGTCATTGTATTGACTTCTGTTTTTTTCTTTTGGTCATTGTATTGTCTTCTGTCTTTTGCTTTTGGTCATTGTATTGTCTTCTGTCTTTTTCTTTTGGTCATTGTATTGTCTTCTGTCTTCTGTCTTTTGCTTTTGGTCATTGTATTGTCTTCTGTCTTCTGTGTTTTTCTTTTTGTCATTGTATTGTCTTCTGTCTTCTGTCTTTTTCTTTTGGTCATTGTATTGTTTTCTGCTTTTTTCTTTTGGTCATTGTATTGTCTTCTGTCTTTTTCTTTTGGTCATTGTATTGTCTTCTGTCTTTTTCTTTTGGTCATTGCATTGTCTTCTGTCTTTTTCTTTTAGTCATTGTATTGTCTTATGTCTTCTGCTTTTTTCTTTTGGACATTGTATTGTCTTCTGTCTTCTTTCTTTTTATTTTGGTCATTGTATTGTCTTCTGTCTTCTTTCTTTTTCTTTTGGTCATTGTATAGTCTTCTGTCTTTTTCTTTTGGTCATTGTATTGTCCTCTGTCTTTTTTGTTGTCATTGTATTGTCTTCTGTCTTTTTCTTTTGGTCATTGTATTGTCTTCTGTCTTTTTCTTTTGGTCATTGTATTGTCTTCTGTCTTTTTCTTTTGGTCATTGTATTGTCCTCTGACTTTTTTTTTTGGTCATTGTATTGTCTTGTGTCTTTTTCTTTTGGTCATTGTATTGTCTTCTGTCTTTTTCTTTTGGTCATTGTATTGTCTTCTGTCTTTTTTTTTTAGTCATTGTATTGTCTTCTGTCTATTGCTTTTGGTCATTGTATTGTCCTCTGTCTTTTTCTTTTGTTCATTGTATTGTCTTCTGTTTTTTCTTTTGGTCATTGTATTGTCTTCTGTCTTTTACTTTTGGTCATTGTATTGTCTTCTGTCTTTTTCTTTTGGTCATTGTATTGTCTTCTGTCTTTTTCTTTTGGTCATTGTATTGTCTTCTGTCTTCTGTCTTTTTCTTTTGGTCATTGTATTGTCTTCTGTCTTTTTCTTTTGGTCATTGTATTGTCTCCTGTCTTTTTCTTTTGGTCATTGCATTGTCTTCTGTCTTTTTATTTTGGTCATTGTATTGTCTTCTGTCTTTTTCTTTTGGTCATTGTATTGTCTTCTGTCTATTTCTTTTGGTCATTGTATTATCTTCTGTCTTTTTCTTTTGGTCATTGTATTGTCTTCTGTCTTTTTCTTTTGGTCATTGTATTGTCTTCTGTCTTTTTCTTTTGGTCATTGTATTGTCTTCTGTCTTTTTCTTTTGGTCTTTGTATTGTCCTCTGTCTTTTTCTTTTGGTCATTGTATTGTCCTCTGTCTTTTTCTTTTGGTCATTGTATTGTCTTCTGTCTTTTACTTTTGGTCATTGTATTGTCTTCTGTCTTTTTCTTTTGGTCATTGTATTGTCTTCTGTCTTTTTCTCTTGGTCATTGTATTGTCTTCTGTCTTTTTCTTTTGGTCATTGTATTGTCTTCTGTCTTTTTCTTTTGGTCATTGCATTGTCTTCTGTCTTTTTCTTTTAGTCATTGTATTGTTCTCTGTCTTCTGTCTTTTTCTTTTGGTCATTGTATTGTCTTCTGTCTTCTGTCTTTTTCTTTTGGTCATTGTATTGTCTTCTGTCTTTTTCTTTTGGTCATTGTATTGTCTCCTGTCTTTTGCTTTTGGTCATTGCATTGTCTTCTGTCTTTTTCTTTTGGTCATTGTATTGTCTTCTGTCTTCTGTCTTTTGCTTTTGGTCATTGTATTGTCTTCTGTCTTCTGTGTTTTTCTTTTTGTCATTGTATTGTCTTCTGTCTTCTGTCTTTTTCTTTTGGTCATTGTATTGTCTTCTGCTTTTTTCTTTTGGTCATTGTATTGTCTTCTGTCTTTTCCTTTTGGTCATTGTATTGTCTTCTGTCTTTTTCTTTTGGTCATTGCATTGTCTTCTGTCTTTTTCTTTTAGTCATTGTATTGTCTTATGTCTTCTGCTTTTTTCTTTTGGACATTGTATTGTCTTCTGTCTTCTTTCTTTTTCTTTTGGTCATTGTATTGTCTTCTGTCTTCTTTCTTTTTCTTTTGGTCATTGTATAGTCTTCTGTCTGTTTCTTTTGGTCATTGTATTGTCCTCTGTCTTTTTCTTTTGGTCATTGTATTGTCTTCTGTCTTTTACTTTTGGTCATTGTATTGTCTTCTGTCTTTTTCTTTTGGTCATTGTATTGTCTTCTGTCTTTTTCTCTTGGTCATTGTATTGTCTTCTGTCTTTTTCTTTTGGTCATTGTATTGTCTTCTGTCTTTTTCTTTTGGTCATTGCATTGTCTTCTGTCTTTTTCTTTTAGTCATTGTATTGTTCTCTGTCTTCTGTCTTTTTCTTTTGGTCATTGTATTGTCTTCTGTCTTCTGTCTTTTTCTTTTGGTCATTGTATTGTCTTCTGTCTTTTTCTTTTGGTCATTGTATTGTCTCCTGTCTTTTTCTTTTGGTCATTGCATTGTCTTCTGTCTTTTTCTTTTGGTCATTGTATTGTCTTCTGTTTTTTTCTTTTGGTCATTGTATTGTCTTCTGTCTTTTGCTTTTGGTCATTGTATTGTCTTCTGTCTTTTTCTTTTGGTCATTGTATTGTCTTCTGTCTTCTTTCTTTTGCTTTTGGTCATTGTATTGTCTTCTGTCTTCTGTGTTTTTCTTTTTGTCATTGTATTGTCTTCTGTCTTCTGCTTTTTTCTTTTGGTCATTGTATTGTCTTCTGTCTTTTTCTTTTGGTCATTGTATTGTCTTCTGTCTTTTTCTTTTGGTCATTGCATTGTCTTCTGTCTTTTTCTTTTAGTCATTGTATTGTCTTATGTCTTCTGCTTTTTTCTTTTGGACATTGTATTGTCTTCTGTCTTCTTTCTTTTTATTTTGGTCATTGTATTGTCTTCTGTCTTCTTTTTTTTTCTTTTGGTCATTGTATAGTCTTCTGTCTTTTTCTTTTGGTCATTGTATTGTCCTCTGTCTTTTTTGTTGTCATTGTATTGTCTTCTGTCTTTTTCTTTTGGTCATTGTATTGTCTTCTGTCTTTTTCTTTTGGTCATTGTATTGTCTTCTGTCTTTTTCTTTTGGTCATTGTATTGTCCTCTGACTTTTTTTTTTGGTCATTGTATTGTCTTGTGTCTTTTTCTTTTGGTCATTGTATTGTCTTCTGTCTTTTTCTTTTGGTCATTGTATTGTCTTCTGTCTTTTTTTTTAGTCATTGTATTGTCTTCTGTCTTTTTCTTTTGGTCATTGTATTGTCCTCTGTCTTTTTCTTTTGTTCATTGTATTGTCTTCTGTTTTTTCTTTTGGTCATTGTATTGTCTTCTGTCTTTTACTTTTGGTCATTGTATTGTCTTCTGTCTTTTTCTTTTGGTCATTGTATTGTCTTCTGTCTTTTTCTTTTGGTCATTGTATTGTCTTCTGTCTTTTTCTCTTGGTCATTGTATTGTCTTCTGTCTTTTTCTTTTGGTCATTGTATTGTCTTCTGTCTTTTTCTTTTGGTCATTGCATTATCTTCTGTCTTTTTCTTTTAGTCATTGTATTGTTTTCTTTCTTCTGTCTTTTTCTTTTGGTCATTGTATTGTCTTCTGTCTTCTGTCTTTTTCTTTTGGTCATTGTATTGTCTTCTGTCTTTTTCTTTTGGTCATTGTATTGTCTCCTGTCTTTTTCTTTTGGTCATTGCATTGTCTTCTGTCTTTTTCTCTTGGTCATTGTATTGTCTTCTGTCTTTTTCTTTTGGTCATTGTATTGTCTTCTGTCTATTTCTTTTGGTCATTGTATTATCTTCTGTCTTTTTCTTTTGGTCATTGTATTGTCTTCTGTCTTTTTCTTTTGGTCATTGTATTGTCTTCTGTCTTTTTCTTTTGGTCATTGTATTGTCTTCTGTCTTTTTCTTTTGGTCTTTGTATTGTCCTCTGTCTTTTTCTTTTGGTCATTGTATTGTCCTCTGTCTTTTTCTTTTGGTCATTGTATTGTCTTCTGTCTTTTACTTTTGGTCATTGTATTGTCTTCTGTCTTTTTCTTTTGGTCATTGTATTGTCTTCTGTCTTTTTCTCTTGGTCATTGTATTGTCTTCTGTCTTTTTCTTTTGGTCATTGTATTGTCTTCTGTCTTTTTCTTTTGGTCATTGCATTGTCTTCTGTCTTTTTCTTTTAGTCATTGTATTGTTCTCTGTCTTCTGTCTTTTTCTTTTGGTCATTGTATTGTCTTCTGTCTTCTGTCTTTTTCTTTTGGTCATTGTATTGTCTCCTGTCTTTTTCTTTTGGTCATTGCATTGTCTTCTGTCTTTTTCTTTCGGTCATTGTATTGTCTTCTGTTTTTTTCTTTTGGTCATTGTATTGTCTTCTGTCTTTTGCTTTTGGTCATTGTATTGTCTTCTGTCTTTTTCTTTTGGTCATTGTATTGTCTTCTGTCTTCTGTCTTTTGCTTTGGTCATTGTATTGTCTTCTGTCTTCTGTGTTTTTCTTTTTGTCATTGTATTGTCTTCTGTCTTCTGTCTTTTTCTTTTGGTCATTGTATTGTCTTCTGCTTTTTTCTTTTGGTCATTGTATTGTCTTCTGTCTTTTTCTTTTGGTCATTGTATTGTCTTCTGTGTT
Organism: Bathymodiolus brooksi; assembly: GCA_963680875.1. Lineage (NCBI taxonomy): Eukaryota > Metazoa > Mollusca > Bivalvia > Mytilida > Modiolidae > Bathymodiolus > Bathymodiolus brooksi. Next base: position 48,747,805 of record OY804578.1, on the reverse strand, counting down.
TTTCTTTTGGTCATTGTATTGTCTTCTGTCTTTTTCTTTTAGTCATTGTATTGTCTTCTGTATTCTGCTTTTTTCTTTTGGACATTGTATTGTCTTCTGTCTTCTTTCTTTTTCTTTTGGTCATTGTATTGTCTTCTGTCTTCTTTCTTTTTCTTTTGGTCATTGTATAGTCTTCTGTCTTTTTCTTTTGGTCATTGTATTGTCCTCTGTCTTTTTTGTTGTCATTGTATTGTCTTCTGTCTTTTTTTTTTGGTCATTGTATTGTCTTCTGTCTTTTTCTTTTGGTCATTGTATTGTCTTCTGTCTTTTTCTTTTGGTCATTGTATTGTACTCTGACTTTTTTTTTGGTAATTGTATTGTCTTGTGTCTTTTTCTTTTGGTCATTGTATTGTCTTCTGTCTTTTTCTTTTGGTCATTGTATTGTCTTCTGTCTTTTTTTTTTAGTCATTGTATTGTCTTCTGTCTTTTTCTTTTGGTCATTGTATTGTCCTCTGTCTTTTTCTTTTGTTCATTGTACTGTCTTCTGTTTTTTTCTTTTGGTCATTGTATTGTCTTCTGTCTTTTACTTTTGGTCATTGTATTGTCTTCTGTCTTTTTCTTTTGGTCATTGTATTGTCTTCTGTCTTTTTCTTTTGGTCATTGTATTGTCTTCTGTCTTTTTCTCTTGGTCATTGTATTGTCTTCTGTCTTTTTCTTTTGGTCATTGTATTGTCTTCTGTCTTTTTCTTTAGGTCATTGCATTATCTTCTGTCTTTTTATTTTAGTCATTGTATTGTTTTCAGTCTTCTGTCTTTTTCTTTTGGTCATTGTATTGTCTTCTGTCTTCTGTCTTTTTCTTTTGGTCATTGTATTGTCTTCTGTCTTTTTCTTTTGGTCATTGTATTGTCTCCTGTCTTTTTCTTTTGGTCATTGCATTGTCTTCTGTCTTTTTCTTTTGGTCATTGTATTGTCTTCTGTATTTTTCTTTTGGTCATTGTATTGTCCTCTGTCTTTTTTGTTGTCATTGTATTGTCTTCTGTCTTTTTCTTTTGGTCATTGTATTGTCTTCTGTCTTTTTCTTTTGGTCATTGTATTGTCCTCTGACTTTTTTTTTTGGTCATTGTATTGTCTTGTGTCTTTTTCTTTTGGTCATTGTATTGTCTTCTGTCTTTTTCTTTTGGTCATTGTATTGTCTTCTGTCTTTTTTTTTTAGTCATTGTATTGTCTTGTGTCTTTTTCTTTTGGTCATTGTATTGTCTTCTGTCTTTTTCTTTTGGTCATTGTATTGTCTTCTGTCTTTTACCTTTGGTCATTGTATTGTCTTCTGTGTTTTTCTTTTGGTCATTGCATTGTCTTCTGTCTTTTTCTTTTGGTCATTGTATTGTCTTCTGTCTTTTTCTTTTGGTCATTGTATTGTCCTCTGTCTTTTTCTTTTGGTCATTGTATTGTCTTCTGTCTTTTTCTTTTGGTCATTGTATTGTCTTCTGTCTTTTTCTTTTGGTCATTGTATTGTCTTCTGTCTTTTTCTTTTGGTCATTGTATTGTCTCCTGTCGTTTTCTTTTGGTCATTGCATTGTCTTCTGTCTTTTTCTTTTGGTCATTGTATTGTCTTCTGTTTTTTTCTTTTGGTCATTGTATTGTCTTCTGTCTTTTGCTTTTGGTCATTGTATTGTCTTCTGTCTTTTTCTTTTGGTCATTGTATTGTCTTCTGTCTTCTGTCTTTTGCTTTTGGTCATTGTATTGTCTTCTGTCTTCTGTGTTTTTCTTTTTGTCATTGTATTGTCTTCTGTCTTCTGTCTTTTTCTTTTGGTCATTGTATTGTCTTCTGCTTTTTTCTTTTGGTCATTGTATTGTCTTCTGTCTTTTTCTTTTGGTCATTGTATTGTCTTCTGTCTTTTTCTTTTGGTCATTGCATTGTCTTCTGTCTTTTTCTTTTAGTCATTGTATTGTCTTATGTCTTCTGCTTTTTTCTTTTGGTCATTGTATTGTCTTCTGTCTTCTTTCTTTTTATTTTGGTCATTGTATTGTCTTCTGTCTTCTTTTTTTTTCTTTTGATCATTGTATAGTCTTCTGTCTTTTTCTTTTGGTCATTGTATTGTCCTCTGTCTTTTTTGTTGTCATTGTATTGTCTTCTGTCTTTTTCTTTTGGTCATTGTATTGTCTTCTGTCTTTTTCTTTTGGTCATTGTATTGTCTTCTGTCTTTTTCTTTTGGTCATTGTATTGTCCTCTGACTTTTTTTTTTGGTCATTGTATTGTCTTGTGTCTTTTTCTTTTGGTCATTGTATTGTCTTGTGTCTTTTTCTTTTGGTCATTGTATTGTCTTCTGTCTTTTTTTTTAGTCATTGTATTGTCTTCTGTCTTTTTCTTTTGGTCATTGTATTGTCCTCTGTCTTTTTCTTTTGTTCATTGTATTGTCTTCTGTTTTTTCTTTTGGTCATTGTATTGTCTTCTGTCTTTTACTTTTGGTCATTGTATTGTCTTCTGTCTTTTTCTTTTGGTCATTGTATTGTCTTCTGTCTTTTTCTTTTGGTCATTGTATTGTCTTCTGTCTTTTTCTCTTGGTCATTGTATTGTCTTCTGTCTTTTTCTTTTGGTCATTGTATTGTCTTCTGTCTTTTTCTTTTGGTCATTGCATTATCTTCTGTCTTTTTCTTTTAGTCATTGTATTGTTTTCTTTCTTCTGTCTTTTTCTTTTGGTCATTGTATTGTCTTCTGTCTTCTGTCTTTTTCTTTTGGTCATTGTATTGTCTTCTGTCTTTTTCTTTTGGTCATTGTATTGTCACCTGTCTTTTTCTTTTGGTCATTGCATTGTCTTCTGTCTTTTTCTTTTGGTCATTGTATTGTCTTCTGTCTTTTTCTTTTGGTCATTGTATTGTCTTCTGTCTATTTCTTTTGGTCATTGTATTATCTTCTGTCTTTTTCTTTTGGTCATTGTATTGTCTTCTGTCTTTTTCTTTTGGTCATTGTATTGTCTTCTGTCTTTTTCTTTTGGTCATTGTATTGTCTTCTGTCTTTTTCTTTTGGTCTTTGTATTGTCCTCTGTCTTTTTCTTTTGGTCATTGTATTGTCCTCTGTCTTTTTCTTTTGGTCATTGTATTGTCTTCTGTCTTTTACTTTTGGTCATTGTATTGTCTTCTGTCTTTTTCTTTTGGTCATTGTATTGTCTTCTGTCTTTTTCTCTTGGTCATTGTATTGTCTTCTGTCTTTTTCTTTTGGTCATTGTATTGTCTTCTGTCTTTTTCTTTTGGTCATTGCATTGTCTTCTGTCTTTTTCTTTTAGTCATTGTATTGTTCTCTGTCTTCTGTCTTTTTCTTTTGGTCATTGTATTGTCTTCTGTCTTCTGTCTTTTTCTTTTGGTCAATGTATTGTCTTCTGTCTTTTTCTTTTGGTCATTGTATTGTCTCCTGTCTTTTTCTTTTGGTCATTGCATTGTCTTCTGTCTTTTTCTTTCGGTCATTGTATTGTCTTCTGTTTTTTTCTTTTGGTCATTGTATTGTCTTCTGTCTTTTGCTTTTGGTCATTGTATTGTCTTCTGTCTTTTTCTTTTGGTCATTGTATTGTCTTCTGTCTTCTGTCTTTTGCTTTTGGTCATTGTATTGTCTTCTGTCTTCTGTGTTTTTCCTTTGTCATTGTATTGTCTTCTGTCTTCTGTCTTTTTCTTTTGGTCATTGTATTGTCTTCTGCTTTTTTCTTTTGGTCATTGTATTGTCTTCTGTCTTTTTCTTTTGGTCATTGTATTGTCTTCTGTCTTTTTCTTTTGGTCATTGTATTGTCTTCTGTCTTTTTCTTTTAGTCATTGTATTGTCTTCTGTCTTCTGCTTTTTTCTTTTGGACATTGTATTGTCTTCTGTCTTCTTTCTTTTTCTTTTGGTCATTGTATTGTCTTCTGTCTTCTTTCTTTTTCTTTTGGTCATTGTATAGTCTTCTGTCTTTTTCTTTTGGTCATTGTATTGTCCTCTGTCTTTTTTGTTGTCATTGTATTGTCTTCTGTCTTTTTTTTTTTGTCATTGTATTGTCTTCTGTCTTTTTATTTTGGTCATTGTAATGTCTTCTGTCTTTTTCTTTTGGTCATTGTATTGTCCTCTGACTTTTTTTTTGGTAATTGTATTGTCTTGTGTCTTTTTCTTTTGGTCATTGTATTGTCTTCTGTCTTTTTCTTTTGGTCATTGTATTGTCTTCTGTCTTTTTTTTTTAGTCATTGTATTGTCTTCTGTCTTTTTCTTTTGGTCATTGTATTGTCCTCTGTCTTTTTCTTTTGTTCATTGTACTGTCTTCTGTTTTTTTCTTTTGGTCATTGTATTGTCTTCTGTCTTTTACTTTTGGTCATTGTATTGTCTTCTGTCTTTTTCTTTTGGTCATTGTATTGTCTTCTGTCTTTTTCTTTTGGTCATTGTATTGTCTTCTGTCTTTTTCTCTTGGTCATTGTATTGTCTTCTGTCTTTTTCTTTTGGTCATTGTATTGTCTTCTGTCTTTTTCTTTAGGTCATTGCATTATCTTCTGTCTTTTTCTTTTAGTCATTGTATTGTTTTCTGTCTTCTGTCTTTTTCTTTTGGTCATTGTATTGTCTTCTGTCTTCTGTCTTTTTCTTTTGGTCATTGTATTGTCTTCTGTCTTTTTCTGTTGGTCATTGTATTGTCTCCTGTCTTTTTCTTTTGGTCATTGCATTGTCTTCTGTCTTTTTCTTTTGGTCATTGTATTGTCTTCTGTATTTTTCTTTTGGTCATTGTATTGTCCTCTGTCTTTTTTGTTGTCATTGTATTGTCTTCTGTCTTTTTCTTTTGGTCATTGTATTGTCTTGTGTCTTTTTCTTTTGGTCATTGTATTGTCTTCTGTCTTTTTCTTTTGGTCATTGTATTGTCTTCTGTCTTTTTTTTTTAGTCATTGTATTGTCTTGTGTCTTTTTCTTTTGGTCATTGTATTGTCTTCTGTCTTTTTCTTTTGGTCATTGTATTGTCTTCTGTCTTTTACCTTTGGTCATTGTATTGTCTTCTGTCTTTTTCTTTTGGTCATTGCATTGTCTTCTGTCTTTTTCTTTTGGTCATTGTATTGTCTTCTGTCTTTTTCTTTTGGTCATTGTATTGTCCTCTGTCTTTTTCTTTTGGTCATTGTATTGTCTTCTGTCTTTTTCTTTTGGTCATTGTATTGTCTTTTGTCTTTTTCTTTTGGTCATTGCATTGTCTTCTGTCTTTTTCTTTTGGTCATTGTATTGTCTTCTGTCTTTTTCTTTTGGTCATTGTATTTTCTTCTGTCTTTTTCTTTTGGTCATTGTATTGTCTTCTGTCTTTTTCTTTTGGTCATTGTATTGTCTTCTGTCTTTTTCTTTTGGTCATTGTATTGTCTTCTTTCTTTTGGTCATTGTATTGTCTTCTGTCTTTTTCTTTTGGTCATTGTATTGTCTTCTGTCTTTTTCTTTTGGTCATTGTATTGTCTTCTGTCTTTTTCTTTTGGTCATTGTATTGTCCTCTTGCTTTTTCTTTTGGTCATTGTATTGTCTTCTGTCTTTTACTTTTGGTCATTGTATTGTCTTCTGTCTTTTACTTTTGGTCATTGTATTGTCCTCTGTCTTTTTTTTTGGTCATTGTATTGTCTTCTGTCTTTTTCTTTTGGTCATTGTATTGTCTTCTGTCTTTTACTTTTGGTCATTGTATTGTCTTCTGTCTTTTTCTTATGGTCATTGTATTGTCTTCTGTCTTTTTCTCTTGGTCATTGTATTGTCTTCTGTCTTTTTCTTTTGGTCATTGTATTGTCTTCTGTCTTTTTCTTTTGGTCATTGTATTGTCTTCTGTCTTTTTCTTTTGGTCATTGTATTGTCTTCTGTCTTTTTCTTTTGGTCATTGTATTGTCCTCTGTCTTTTTCTTTTGGTCATTGTATTGTCTTCTGTTTTTTTCTTTTGGTCATTGTATTGTCTTCTGTCTATTTATTTTGGTCATTGTATTATCTTCTGTCTTTTTCTTTTGGTCATTGTATTGTCTTCTGTCTTTTTCTTTTGGTCATTGTATTGTCTTCTGTCTTTTTCTTTTGGTCTTTGTATTGTCCTCTGTCTTTTTCTTTTGGTCATTGTATTGTCCTCTGTCTTTTTCTTTTGGTCATTGTATTGTCTTCTGTCTTTTACTTTTGGTCATTGTATTGTCTTCTGTCTTTTTCTTTTGGTCATTGTATTGTCTTCTGTCTTTTTCTCTTGGTCATTGTATTGTCTTCTGTCTTTTTCTTTTGGTCATTGTATTGTCTTCTGTCTTTTTCTTTTGGTCATTGCATTGTCTTCTGTCTTTTTCTTTTAGTCATTGTATTGTTCTCTGTCTTCTGTCTTTTTCTTTTGGTCATTGTATTGTCTTCTGTCTTCTGTCTTTTTCTTTTGGTCATTGTATTGTCTTCTGTCTTTTTCCTTTGGTCATTGTATTGTCTCCTGTCTTTTTCTTTTGGTCATTGCATTGTCTTCTGTCTTTTTCTTTTGGTCATTGTATTGTCTTCTGTTTTTTTCTTTTGGTCATTGTATTGTCTTCTGTCTTTTGCTTTTGGTCATTGTATTGTCTTCTGTCTTTTTCTTTTGGTCATTGTATTGTCTTCTGTCTTCTGTCTTTTGCTTTTGGTCATTGTATTGTCTTCTGTCTTCTGTCTTTTTCTTTTTGTCATTGTATTGTCTTCTGTCTTCTGTCTTTTTCTTTTGGTCATTGTATTGTCTTCTGCTTTTTTCTTTTGGTCATTGTATTGTCTTCTGTCTTTTTCTTTTGGTCATTGTATTGTCTTCTGCTTTTTTCTTTTGGACATTGTATTGTCTTCTGTCTTCTTTCTTTTTATTTTGGTCATTGTATTGTCTTCTGTCTTCTTTCTTTTTCTTTTGGTCATTGTATAGTCTTCTGTCTTTTTCTTTTGGTCATTGTATTGTCCTCTGTCTTTTTTGTTGTCATTGTATTGTCTTCTGTCTTTTTCTTTTGGTCATTGTATTGTCTTCTGTCTTTTTCTTTTGGTCATTGTATTGTATTCTGTCTTTTTCTTTTGGTCATTGTATTGTCCTCTGACTTTTTTTTTTGGTCATTGTATTGTCTTGTGTCTTTTTCTTTTGGTCATTGTATTGTCTTCTGTCTTTTTCTTTTGGTCATTGTATTGTCTTCTGTCTTTTTTTTTAGTCATTGTATTGTCTTCTGTCTTTTTCTTTTGGTCATTGTATTGTCCTCTGTCTTTTTCTTTTGGTCATTGTATTGTCTTCTGTTTTTTCTTTTGGTCATTGTATTGTCTTCTGTCTTTTACTTTTGGTCATTGTATTGTCTTCTGTCTTTTTCTTTTGGTCATTGTGTTGTCTTCTGTCTTTTTCTTTTGGTCATTGTATTGTCTTCTGTCTTCTGTCTTTTTCTTTTGGTCATTGTATTGTCTTCTGTCTTTTTCTTTTGGTCATTGTATTGTCTCCTGTCTTTTTCTTTTGGTCATTGCATTGTCTTCTGTCTTTTTCTTTTGGTCATTGTATTGTCTTCTGTCTTTTTCTTTTGGTCATTGTATTGTCTTCTGTCTTTTTCTTTTGGTCATTGTATTGTCCTCTGTCTTTTTCTTTTGGTCATTGTATTGTCTTCTGTCTTTTTCTTTTGGTCATTGTATTGTCTTCTGTCTTTTTCTTTTGGTCATTGCATTGTCTTCTGTCTTTTTCTTTTGGTCATTGTATTGTCTTCTGTCTTCTGTCTTTTTCTTTTGGTCATTGTATTTTCTTCTGTCTTTTTCTTTTGGTCATTGTATTGTCCTCTGTCTTTTTCTTTTGGTCATTGTATTGTCTTCTGTCTTTTTCTTTTGGTCATTGTATTGTCTTCTTTCTTTTGGTCATTGTATTGTCTTCTGTCTTTTTCTTTTGGTCATTGTATTGTCTTCTGTCTTTTTCTTTTGGTCATTGTATTGTCTTCTGTCTTTTTCTTTTGGTCATTGTATTGTCCTCTTGCTTTTTCTTTTGGTCATTGTATTGTCTTCTGTCTTTTACTTTTGGTCATTGTATTGTCTTCTGTCTTTTACTTTTGGTCATTGTATTGTCCTCTGTCTTTTTTTTTGGTCATTGTATTGTCTTCTGTCTTTTTCTTTTGGTCATTGTATTGTCTTCTGTCTTTTACTTTTGGTCATTGTATTGTCTTCTGTCTTTTTCTTTTGGTCATTGTATTGTCTTCTGTCTTTTTCTCTTGGTCATTGTATTGTCTTCTGTCTTTTTCTTTTGGTCATTGTATTGTCTTCTGTCTTTTTCTTTTGGTCATTGTATTGTCTTCTGTCTTTTTCTTTTAGTCATTGTATTGTCTTCTGTCTTTTTCTTTTGGTCATTGTATTGTCCTCTGTCTTTTTCTTTTGGTCATTGTATTGTCTTCTGTTTTTTTCTTTTGGTCATTGTATTGTCTTCTGTCTATTTATTTTGGTCATTGTATTATCTTCTGTCTTTTTCTTTTGGTCATTGTATTGTCTTCTGTCTTTTTCTTTTGGTCATTGTATTGTCTTCTGTCTTTTTCTTTTGGTCATTGTATTGTCTTCTGTCTTTTTCTTTTGGTCTTTGTATTGTCCTCTGTCTTTTTCTTTTGGTCATTGTATTGTCCTCTGTCTTTTTCTTTTGGTCATTGTATTGTCTTCTGTCTTTTACTTTTGGTCATTGTATTGTCTTCTGTCTTTTTCTTTTGGTCATTGTATTGTCTTCTGTCTTTTTCTCTTGGTCATTGTATTGTCTTCTGTCTTTTTCTTTTGGTCATTGTATTGTCTTCTGTCTTTTTCTTTTGGTCATTGCATTGTCTTCTGTCTTTTTCTTTTAGTCATTGTATTGTTCTCTGTCTTCTGTCTTTTTCTTTTGGTCATTGTATTGTCTTCTGTCTTCTGTCTTTTTCTTTTGGTCATTGTATTGTCTTCTGTCTTTTTCTTTTGGTCATTGTATTGTCTCCTGTCTTTTTCTTTTGGTCATTGCATTGTCTTCTGTCTTTTTCTTTTGGTCATTGTATTGTCTTCTGTTTTTTTCTTTTGGTCATTGTATTGTCTTCTGTCTTTTGCTTTTGGTCATTGTATTGTCTTCTGTCTTTTTCTTTTGGTCATTGTATTGTCTTCTGTCTTCTGTCTTTTGCTTTTGGTCATTGTATTGTCTTCTGTCTTCTGTGTTTTTCTTTTTGTCATTGTATTGTCTTCTGTCTTCTGTCTTTTTCTTTTGGTCATTGTATTGTCTTCTGCTTTTTTCTTTTGGTCATTGTATTGTCTTCTGTCTTTTTCTTTTGGTCATTTTATTGTCTTCTGCTTTTTTCTTTTGGACATTGTATTGTCTTCTGTCTTCTTTCTTTTTATTTTGGTCATTGTATTGTCTTCTGTCTTCTTTCTTTTTCTTTTGGTCATTGTATAGTCTTCTGTCTTGTTCTTTTGGTCATTGTATTGTCCTCTGTCTTTTTTGTTGTCATTGTATTGTCTTCTGTCTTTTTCTTTTGGTCATTGTATTGTCTTCTGTCTTTTTCTTTTGGTCATTGTATTGTCTTCTGTCTTTTTCTTTTGGTCATTGTATTGTCCTCTGACTTTTTTTTTTGGTCATTGTATTGTCTTGTGTCTTTTTCTTTTGGTCATTGTATTGTCTTCTGTCTTTTTCTTTTGGTCATTGTATTGTCTTCTGTCTTTTTTTTTAGTCATTGTATTGTCTTCTGTCTTTTTCTTTTGGTCATTGTATTGTCCTCTGTCTTTTTCTTTTGGTCATTGTATTGTCTTCTGTTTTTTCTTTTGGTCATTGTATTGTCTTCTGTCTTTTACTTTTGGTCATTGTATTGTCTTCTGTCTTTTTCTTTTGGTCATTGTATTGTCTTCTGTCTTTTTTTTTTGGTCATTGTATTGTCTTCTGTCTTCTGTCTTTTTCTTTTGGTCATTGTATTGTCTTCTGTCTTTTTCTTTTGGTCATTGTATTGTCTCCTGTCTTTTTCTTTTGGTCATTGCATTGTCTTCTGTCTTTTTCTTTTGGTCATTGTATTGTCTTCTGTCTTTTTCTTTTGGTCATTGTATTGTCTTCTGTCTATTTCTTTTGGTCATTGTATTATCTTCTGTCTTTTTCTTTTGGTCATTGTATTGTCTTCTGTCTTTTTCTTTTGGTCATTGTATTGTCTTCTGTCTTTTTCTTTTGGTCATTGTATTGTCTTCTGTCTTTTTCTTTTGGTCTTTGTATTGTCCTCTGTCTTTTTCTTTTGGTCATTGTATTGTCCTCTGTCTTTTTCTTTTGGTCATTGTATTGTCTTCTGTCTTTTACTTTTGGTCATTGTATTGTCTTCTGTCTTTTTCTTTTAGTCATTGTATTGTCTTCTGTCTTTTTCTCTTGGTCATTGTATTGTCTTCTGTCTTTTTCTTTTGGTCATTGTATTGTTCTCTGTCTTCTGTCTTTTTCTTTTGGTCATTGTATTGTCTTCTGTCTTCTGTCTTTTTCTTTTGGTCATTGTATTGTCTTCTGTCTTTTTCTTTTGATCATTGTATTGTCTCCTGTCTTTTTCTTTTGGTCATTGCATTGTCTTCTGTCGTTTTCTTTTGGTCATTGTATTGTCTTCTGTTTTTTTCTTTTGGTCATTGTATTGTCTTCTGTCTTTTGCTTTTGGTCATTGTATTGTCTTCTGTCTTTTTCTTTTGGTCATTGTATTGTCTTCTGTCTTCTGTCTTCTGTCTTTTGCTTTTGGTCATTGTATTGTCTTCTGTCTTCTGTATTTTTCTTTTGGTCATTGTATTGTCTTCTGCTTTTTTCTTTTGGTCATTGTATTGTCTTCTGTCTTTTCCTTTTGGTCATTGTATTGTCTTCTGTCTTTTTCTTTTGGTCATTGCATTGTCTTCTGTCTTTTTCTTTTAGTCATTGTATTGTCTTATGTCTTCTGCTTTTTTCTTTTGGACATTGTATTGTCTTCTGTCTTCTTTCTTTTTCTTTTGGTCATTGTATTGTCTTCTGTCTTCTTTCTCTTTCTTTTGGTCATTGTATAGTCTTCTGTTTTTTTCTTTTGGTCATTGTATTGTCCTCTGTCTTTTTCTTTTGGTCATTGTATTGTCTTCTGTCTTTTACTTTTGGTCATTGTATTGTCTTCTGTCTTTTTCTTTTGGTCATTGTATTGTCTTCTGTCTTTTTCTCTTGGTCATTGTATTGTCTTCTGTCTTTTTCTTTTGGTCATTGTATTGTCTTCTGTCTTTTTCTTTTGGTCATTGCATTGTCTTCTGTCTTTTTCTTTTAGTCATTGTATTGTTCTCTGTCTTCTGTCTTTTTCTTTTGGTCATTGTATTGTCTTCTGTCTTCTGTCTTTTTCTTTTGGTCATTGTATTGTCTTCTGTCTTTTTCTTTTGGTCATTGTATTGTCTCCTGTCTTTTTCTTTTGGTCATTGCATTGTCTTCTGTCTTTTTCTTTTGGTCATTGTATTGTCTTCTGTTTTTTTCTTTTGGTCATTGTATTGTCTTCTGTCTTTTGCTTTTGGTCATTGTATTGTCTTCTGTCTTTTTCTTTTGGTCATTGTATTGTCTTCTGTCTTCTGTCTTTTGCTTTTGGTCATTGTATTGTCTTCTGTCTTCTGTGTTTTTCTTTTTGTCATTGTATTGTCTTCTGTCTTCTGTCTTTTTCTTTTGGTCATTGTATTGTCTTCTGCTTTTTTTTTTTGGTCATTGTATTGTCTTCTGTCTTTTTCTTTTGGTCATTGTATTGTCTTCTGTCTTTTTCTTTTGGTCATTGCATTGTCTTCTGTCTTTTTCTTTTAGTCATTGTATTGTCTTATGTCTTCTGCTTTTTTCTTTTGGACATTGTATTGTCTTCTGTCTTCTTTCTTTTTATTTTGGTCATTGTATTGTCTTCTGTCTTCTTTTTTTTTCTTTTGGTCATTGTATAGTCTTCTGTCTTTTTCTTTTGGTCATTGTATTGTCCTCTGTCTTTTTTGTTGTCATTGTATTGTCTTCTGTCTTTTTCTTTTGGTCATTGTATTGTCTTCTGTCTTTTTCTTTTGGTCATTGTATTGTCTTCTGTCTTTTTCTTTTAGTCATTGTATTGTCCTCTGACTTTTTTTGTTGGTCATTGTATTGTCTTGTGTCTTTTTCTTTTGGTCATTGTATTGTCTTCTGTCTTTTTCTTTTGGTCATTGTATTGTCTTCTGTCTTTTTTTTTTAGTCATTGTATTGTCTTCTGTCTTTTTCTTTTGGTCATTGTATTGTCCTCTGTCTTTTTCTTTTGTTCATTGTATTGTCTTCTGTTTTTTCTTTTGGTCATTGTATTGTCTTCTGTCTTTTTCTTTTGGTCATTGTATTGTCTTCTGTTTTTTTCTTTTGGTCATTGTATTGTCTTCTGTCTTTTTCTCTTGGTCATTGTATTGTCTTCTGTCTTTTTCTTTTGGTCATTGTATTGTCTTCTGTCTTTTTCTTTTGGTCATTGCATTATCTTCTGTCTTTTTCTTTTAGTCATTGTATTGTTTTCTTTCTTCTGTCTTTTTCTTTTGGTCATTGTATTGTCTTCTGTCTTCTGTCTTTTTCTTTTGGTCATTGTATTGTCTTCTGTCTTTTTCTTTTGGTCATTGTATTGTCTTCTGTCTTTTTCTTTTGGTCATTGTATTGTCTCCTGTCTTTTTCTTTTGGTCATTGCATTGTCTTCTGTCTTTTTCTTTTGGTCATTGTATTGTCTTCTGTCTTTTTCTTTTGGTCATTGTATTGTCTTCTGTCTATTTCTTTTGGTCATTGTATTATCTTCTGTCTTTTTCTTTTGGTCATTGTATTGTCTTCTGTCTTTTTCTTTTGGTCATTGTATTGTCTTCTGTCTTTTTCTTTTGGTCATTGTATTGTCTTCTGTCTTTTTCTTTTGGTCTTTGTATTGTCCTCTGTCTTTTTCTTTTGGTCATTGTATTGTCCTCTGTCTTTTTCTTTTGGTCATTGTATTGTCTTCTGTCTTTTACTTTTGGTCATTGTATTGTCTTCTGTCTTTTTCTTTTGATCATTGTATTGTCTTCTGTCTTTTTCTCTTGGTCATTGTATTGTCTTCTGTCTTTTTCTTTTGGTCATTGTATTGTCATCTGTCTTTTTCTTTTGGTCATTGCATTGTCTTCTTTCTTTTTCTTTTAGTCATTGTATTGTTCTCTGTCTTCTGTCTTTTTCTTTTGGTCATTGTATTGTCTTCTGTCTTCTGTCTTTTTCTTTTGGTCATTGTATTGTCTTCTGTCTTTTTCTTTTGGTCATTGTATTGTCTCCTGTCTTTTTCTTTTGGTCATTGCATTGTCTTCTGTCTTTTTCTTTTGGTCATTGTATTGTCTTCTGTTTTTTTCTTTTGGTCATTGTATTGTCTTCTGTCTTTTGCTTTTGGTCATTGTATTGTCTTCTGTCTTTTTCTTTTGGTCATTGAATTGTCTTCTGTCTTCTGTCTTTTGCTTTTGGTCATTGTATTGTCTTCTGTCTTCTGTGTTTTTCTTTTTGTCATTGTATTGTCTTCTGTCTTCTGTCTTTTTCTTTTGGTCATTGTATTGTCTTCTGCTTTTTTCTTTTGGTCATTGTATTGTCTTCTGTCTTTTTCTTTTGGTCATTGTATTGTCTTCTGTCTTTTTCTTTTGGTCATTGCATTGTCTTCTGTCTTTTTCTTTTAGTCATTGTATTGTCACATGTCTTCTGCTTTTTTCTTTTGGACATTGTATTGTCTTCTGTCTTCTTTCTTTTTCTTTTGGTCATTGTATTGTCTTCTGTCTTCTTTCTTTTTCTTTTGGTCATTGTATAGTCTTCTGTCTTTTTCTTTTGGTCATTGTATTGTCCTCTGTCTTTTTTGTTGTCATTGTATTGTCTTCTGTCTTTTTCTTTTGGTCATTGTATTGTCTTCTGTCTTTTTCTTTTGGTCATTGTATTGTCTTCTGTCTTTTTCTTTTGGTCATTGTATTGTCCTCTGACTTTTTTTTTGGTCATTGTATTGTCTTGTGTCTTTTTCTTTTGGTCATTGTATTGTCTTCTCTCTTTTTCTTTTGGTCATTGTAATGTCTTCTGTCTTTTTTTTTAAGTCATTGTATTGTCTTCTGTCTTTTTCTTTTGGTCATTGTATTGTCCTCTGTCTTTTTCTTTTGTTCATTGTATTGTCTTCTGTTTTTTCTTTTGGTCATTGTATTGTCTTCTGTCTTTTACTTTTGGTCATTGTATTGTCTTCTGTCTTTTTCTTTTGGTCATTGTATTGTCTTCTGTCTTTTTCTTTTGGTCATTGTATTGTCTTCTGTCTTTTTCTCTTGGTCATTGTATTGTCTTCTGTCTTTTTCTTTTGGTCATTGTATTGTCTTCTGTCTTTTTCTTTTGGTCATTGCATTATCTTCTGTCTTTTTCTTTTAGTCATTGTATTGTTTTCTGTCTTCTGTCTTTTTCTTTTGGTCATTGTATTGTCTTCTGTCTTCTGTCTTTTTATTTTGGTCATTGTATTGTCTTCTGTCTTTTTCTTTTGGTCATTGTATTGTCTCCTGTCTTTTTCTTTTGGTCATTGCATTGTCTTCTGTCTTTTTCTTTTAGTCATTGTAATGTCTTCTGTCTTTTTCTTTTGGTCATTGTATTGTCTTCTGTCTTTTGCTTTTGGTCATTGTATTGTCTTCTGTCTTTTTCTTTTGGTCATTGTATTGTCTTCTTTCTTTTGCTTTTGGTCATTGTATTGTCTTCTGTCTTTTTCTTTTGGTCATTGTATTGTCTTCTGTCTTTTTCTTTTGGTCATTGTATTGTCTTCTGTCTTTTTCTTTTAGTCATTGTATTGTTTTCTGTCTTCTGGCTTTTTCTTTTGGTCATTGTATTGTCTTCTGTCTTTTTCTTTTGGTCATTGTATTGTCTTCTGTCTTTTTCTTTTGGTCATTGCATTGTCTTCTGTCTTTTTCTTTTAGTCATTGTATTGTCTTATGTCTTCTGCTTTTTTCTTTTGGACATTGTATTGTCTTCTGTCTTCTTTCTTTTTATTTTGGTCATTGTATTGTCTTCTGTCTTCTTTTTTTTTCTTTTGGTCATTGTATAGTCTTCTGTCTTTTTCTTTTGGTCATTGTATTGTCCTCTGTCTTTTTTGTTGTCATTGTATTGTCTTCTGTCTTTTTCTTTTGGTCATTGTATTGTCTTCTGTCTTTTTCTTTTGGTCATTGTATTGTCTTCTGTCTTTTTCTTTTAGTCATTGTATTGTCCTCTGACTTTTTTTTTTGGTCATTGTATTGTCTTGTGTCTTTTTCTTTTGGTCATTGTATTGTCTTCTGTCTTTTTCTTTTGGTCATTGTATTGTCTTCTGTCTTTTTTTTTTAGTCATTGTATTGTCTTCTGTCTTTTTCTTTTGGTCATTGTATTGTCTTCTGTCTTTTTCTTTTGTTCATTGTATTGTCTTCTGTTTTTTCTTTTGGTCATTGTATTGTCTTCTGTCTTTTTCTTTTGGTCATTGTATTGTCTTCTGTCTTTTTCTTTTGGTCATTGTATTGTCTTCTGTCTTTTTCTCTTGGTCATTGTATTGTCTTCTGTCTTTTTCTTTTGGTCATTGTATTGTCTTCTGTCTTTTTCTTTTGGTCATTGCATTATCTTCTGTCTTTTTCTTTTAGTCATTGTATTGTTTTCTTTCTTCTGTCTTTTTCTTTTGGTCATTGTATTGTCTTCTGTCTTCTGTCTTTTTCTTTTGGTCATTGTATTGTCTTCTGTCTTTTTCTTTTGGTCATTGTATTGTCTTCTGTCTTCTGTCTTTTTCTTTTGGTCATTGTATTGTCTCCTGTCTTTTTCTTTTGGTCATTGCATTGTCTTCTGTCTTTTTCTTTTGGTCATTGTATTGTCTTCTGTCTTTTTCTTTTGGTCATTGTATTGTCTTCTGTCTATTTCTTTTGGTCATTGTATTATCTTCTGTCTTTTTCTTTTGGTCATTGTATTGTCTTCTGTCTTTTTCTTTTGGTCATTGTATTGTCTTCTGTCTTTTTCTTTTGGTCATTGTATTGTCTTCTGTCTTTTTCTTTTGGTCATTGTATTGTCATCTGTCTTTTTCTTTTGGTCATTGCATTGTCTTCTGTCTTTTTCTTTTAGTCATTGTATTGTTCTCTGTCTTCTGTCTTTTTCTTTTGGTCATTGTATTGTCTTCTGTCTTATGTCTTTTTCTTTTGGTCATTGTATTGTCTTCTGTCTTTTTCTTTTGGTCATTGTATTGTCTCCTGTCTTTTTCTTTTGGTCATTGCATTGTCTTCTGTCTTTTTCTTTTGGTCATTGTATTGTCTTCTGTTTTTTTCTTTTGGTCATTGTATTGTCTTCTGTCTTTTGCTTTTGGTCATTGTATTGTCTTCTGTCTTTTTCTTTTGGTCATTGAATTGTCTTCTGTCTTCTGTCTTTTGCTTTTGGTCATTGTATTGTCTTCTGTCTTCTGTGTTTTTCTTTTTGTCATTGTATTGTCTTCTGTCTTCTGTCTTTTTCTTTTGGTCATTGTATTGTCTTCTGCTTTTTTCTTTTGGTCATTGTATTGTCTTCTGTCTTTTTCTTTTGGTCATTGTATTGTCTTCTGTCTTTTTCTTTTGGTCATTGCATTGTCTTCTGTCTTTTTCTTTTAGTCATTGTATTGTCTTATGTCTTCTGCTTTTTTCTTTTGGACATTGTCTTGTCTTCTGTCTTCTTTCTTTTTCTTTTGGTCATTGTATTGTCTTCTGTCTTCTTTCTTTTTCTTTTGGTCATTGTATAGTCTTCTGTCTTTTTCTTTTGGTCATTGTATTGTCCTCTGTCTTTTTTGTTGTCATTGTATTGTCTTCTGTCTTTTTCTTTTGGTCATTGTATTGTCTTGTGTCTTTTTCTTTTGGTCATTGTATTGTCTTCTGTCTTTTTCTTTTGGTCATTGTATTGTCCTCTGACTTTTTTTTTGGTCATTGTATTGTCTTGTGTCTTTTTCTTTTGGTCATTGTATTGTCTTCTGTCTTTTTCTTTTGGTCATTGTAATGTCTTCTGTCTTTTTTTTTTAGTCATTGTATTGTCTTCTGTCTTTTTCTTTTGGTCATTGTATTGTCCTCTGTCTTTTTCTTTTGTTCATTGTATTGTCTTCTGTTTTTTCTTTTGGTCATTGTATTGTCTTCTGTCTTTTACTTTTGGTCATTGTATTGTCTTCTGTCTTTTTCTTTTGGTCATTGTATTGTCTTCTGTCTTTTTCTTTTGGTCATTGTATTGTCTTCTGTCTTTTTCTCTTGGTCATTGTATTGTCTTCTGTCTTTTTCTTTTGGTCATTGTATTGTCTTCTGTCTTTTTCTTTTGGTCATTGCATTATCTTCTGTCTTTTTCTTTTAGTCATTGTATTGTTTTCTGTCTTCTGTCTTTTTCTTTTGGTCATTGTATTGTCTTCTGTCTTCTGTCTTTTTCTTTTGGTCATTGTATTGTCTTCTGTCTTTTTCTTTTGGTCATTGTATTGTCTCCTGTCTTTTTCTTTTGGTCATTGCATTGTCTTCTGTCTTTTTCTTTTAGTCATTGTATTGTCTTCTGTCTTTTTCTTTTGGTCATTGTATTGTCTTCTGTCTTTTGCTTTTGGTCATTGTATTGTCTTCTGTCTTTTGCTTTTGGTCATTGCATTGTCTTCTGTCTTTTTCTTTTGGTCATTGTATTGTCTTCTTTCTTTTGCTTTTGGTCATTGTATTGTCTTCTGTCTTTTTCTTTTGGTCATTGTATTGTCTTCTGTCTTTTTCTTTTGGTCATTGTATTGTCTTCTGTCTTTTTCTTTTAGTCATTGTATTGTTTTCTGTCTTCTGGCTTTTTCTTTTGGTCATTGTATTGTCTTCTGTCTTTTTCTTTTGGTCATTGTATTGTCTCCTGACTTTTTCTTTTGGTCATTGCATTGTCTTCTGTCTTTTTCTTTTGGTCATTGTATTGTCTTCTGTCTTTTTCTTTTAGTCATTGTATTGTTTTCTGTCTTCTGTCTTTTTCTTTTGGTCATTGTATTATCTTCTGTCTTTTTCTTTTGGTCATTGTATTGTCTCCTGACTTTTTCTTTTGGTCATTGCATTGTCTTCTGTCTTTTTCTTTTGGTCATTGTATTGTCTTCTGTCTATTTCTTTTGGTCATTGTATTATCTTCTGTCTTTTTCTTTTGGTCATTGTATTGTCTTCTGTCTTTTTCTCTTGGTCATTGTATTGTCTTCTGTCTTTTTCTTTTGGTCATTGTATTGTATTCTGTCTTTTTCATTTAGTCATTGTATTGTCTTCTTTCTTTTGGTCATTGTACTGTCTTCTGTCTTTTTCTTTTGGTCATTGTATTGTCTTCTGTATTTTTCTTTTTGTCATTGTATTGTCTTCTGTCTTCTGTCTTTTTCTTTTGGTCATTGTATTGTCTTCTGTCTTTTTCATTTGGTCATTGTATTGTCTTCTGTCTTTTTTTCTGGTCATTGTATTGTCTTCTGTCTTTTTCTTTTGGTCATTGTATTGTCTTCTGTCTTTTTCTTTTGGTCATTGTATTGTCTTCTGTCTTTTTCTTTTGGTCATTGTATTGTCTTCTGTCTTTTTCTTTTGGTCATTGTATTGTCTTCTGTCTTTTTCTCTTGGTCATTGTATTGTCTTCTGTCTTTTTCTTTTCGTGATTGTATTGTCTTCTGTCTTTTTCTTTTGGTCATTGCATTATCTTCTGTCTTTTTCTTTTAGTCATTGTATTGTTTTCTGTCTTCTGTCTTTTTCTTTTGGTCATTGTATTGTCTTCTGTCTTCTGTCTTTTTCTTTTGGTCATTGTATTGTCTTCTGTCTTTTTCTTTTGGTCATTGTATTGTCTCCTGTCTTTTTCTTTTGGTCATTGCATTGTCTTCTGTCTTTTTCTTTTGGTCATTGTATTGTCTTCTGTCTTTTTCTTTTGGTCATTGTATTGTCTTCTGTCTTTTTCTTTTGGTCATTTAATTATCTTCTGTCTTTTTCTTTTGGTCATTGTATTGTCTTCTGTCTTTTTCTTTTGGTCATTGTATTGTCTTCTGTCTTTTTCTTTTGGTCATTGTATTGTCTTCTGTCTTTTTCTTTTGGTCTTTGTATTGTCCTCTGTCTTTTTCTTTTGGTCATTGTATTGTCCTCTGTCTTTTTCTTTTGGTCATTGTATTGTCTTCTGTCTTTTACTTTTGGTCATTGTATTGTCTTCTGTCTTTTTCTTTTGGTCATTGTATTGTCTTCTGTCTTTTTCTCTGGTCATTGTATTGTCTTCTGTCTTTTTCTTTTGGTCATTGTATTGTCTTCTGTCTTTTTCTTTTGGTCATTGCATTGTCTTCTGTCTTTTTCTTTTAGTCATTGTATTGTTCTCTGTCTTCTGTCTTTTTCTTTTGGTCATTGTATTGTCTTCTGTCTTCTGTCTTTTTCTTTTGGTCATTGTATTGTCTTCTGTTTTTTTCTTTTGGTCATTGTATTGTCTTCTGTCTTTTGCTTTTGGTCATTGTATTGTCTTCTTTCTTTTGCTTTTGGTCATTGTATTGTCTTCTGTCTTTTTCTTTTGGTCATTGTATTGTCTTCTGTCTTTTTCTTTTGGTCATTGTATTGTCTTCTGTCTTTTTCTTTTAGTCATTGTATTGTTTTCTGTCTTCTGGCTTTTTCTTTTGGTCATTGTATTGTCTTCTGTCTTTTTCTTTTGGTCATTGTATTGTCTCCTGACTTTTTCTTTTGGTCATTGCATTGTCTTCTGTCTTTTTCTTTTGGTCATTGTATTGTCTTCTGTCTTTTTCTTTTAGTCATTGTATTGTTTTCTGTCTTCTGTCTTTTTCTTTTGGTCATTGTATTATCTTCTGTCTTTTTCTTTTGGTCATTGTATTGTCTCCTGACTTTTTCTTTTGGTCATTGCATTGTCTTCTGTCTTTTTCTTTTGGTCATTGTATTGTCTTCTGTCTATTTCTTTTGGTCATTGTATTATCTTCTGTCTTTTTCTTTTGGTCATTGTATTGTCTTCTGTCTTTTTCTCTTGGTCATTGTATTGTCTTCTGTCTTTTTCTTTTGGTCATTGTATTGTATTCTGTCTTTTTCATTTAGTCATTGTATTGTCTTCTTTCTTTTGGTCATTGTACTGTCTTCTGTCTTTTTCTTTTGGTCATTGTATTGTCTTCTGTATTTTTCTTTTTGTCATTGTATTGTCTTCTGTCTTCTGTCTTTTTCTTTTGGTCATTGTATTGTCTTCTGTCTTTTTCATTTGGTCATTGTATTGTCTTCTGTCTTTTTTTCTGGTCATTGTATTGTCTTCTGTCTTTTTCTTTTGGTCATTGTATTGTCTTCTGTCTTTTTCTTTTGGTCATTGTATTGTCTTCTGTCTTTTTCTTTTGGTCATTGTATTGTCTTCTGTCTTTTTCTTTTGGTCATTGTATTGTCTTCTGTCTTTTTCTCTTGGTCATTGTATTGTCTTCTGTCTTTTTCTTTTCGTGATTGTATTGTCTTCTGTCTTTTTCTTTTGGTCATTGCATTATCTTCTGTCTTTTTCTTTTAGTCATTGTATTGTTTTCTGTCTTCTGTCTTTTTCTTTTGGTCATTGTATTGTCTTCTGTCTTCTGTCTTTTTCTTTTGGTCATTGCATTGTCTTCTGTCTTTTTCTTTTGGTCATTGTATTGTCTCCTGTCTTTTTCTTTTGGTCATTGCATTGTCTTCTGTCTTTTTCTTTTGGTCATTGTATTGTCTTCTGTCTTTTTCTTTTGGTCATTGTATTGTCTTCTGTCTTTTTCTTTTGGTCATTGTATTATCTTCTGTCTTTTTCTTTTGGTCATTGTATTGTCTTCTGTCTTTTTCTTTTGGTCATTGTATTGTCTTCTGTCTTTTTCTTTTGGTCATTGTATTGTCTTCTGTCTTTTTCTTTTGGTCTTTGTATTGTCCTCTGTCTTTTTCTTTTGGTCATTGTATTGTCCTCTGTCTTTTTCTTTTGGTCATTGTATTGTCTTCTGTCTTTTACTTTTGGTCATTGTATTGTCTTCTGTCTTTTTCTTTTGGTCATTGTATTGTCTTCTGTCTTTTTCTCTGGTCATTGTATTGTCTTCTGTCTTTTTCTTTTGGTCATTGTATTGTCTTCTGTCTTTTTCTTTTGGTCATTGCATTGTCTTCTGTCTTTTTCTTTTAGTCATTGTATTGTTCTCTGTCTTCTGTCTTTTTCTTTTGGTCATTGTATTGTCTTCTGTCTTCTGTCTTTTTCTTTTGGTCATTGTATTGTCTTCTGTCTTTTTCTTTTGGTCATTGCATTGTCTCCTGTCTTTTTCTTTTGGTCATTGCATTGTCTTCTGTCTTTTTCTTTTGGTCATTGTATTGTCTTCTGTTTTTTTCTTTTGGTCATTGTATTGTCTTCTGTCTTTTGCTTTTGGTCATTGTATTGTCTTCTGTCTTTTTCTTTTGGTCATTGTATTGTCTTCTGTCTTCTATCTTTTGCTTTTGGTCATTGTATTGTCTTCTGTCTTCTGTGTTTTTCTTTTTGTCATTGTATTGTCTTCTGTCTTCTGTCTTTTTCTTTTGGTCATTGTATTGTCTTCTGCTTTTTTCTTTTGGTTATTGTATTGTCTTCTGTCTTTTTCTTTTGGTCATTGTATTGTCTTCTGTCTTTTTCTTTTGGTCATTGCATTGTCTTCTGTCTTTTTCTTTTAGTCATTGTATTGTCTTATGTCTTCTGCTTTTTTCTTTTGGACATTGTATTGTCTTCTGTCTTCTTTCTTTTTCTTTTGGTCATTGTATTGTCTTCTGTCTTCTTTCTTTTTCTTTTGGTCATTGTATAGTCTTCTGTCTTTTTCTTTTGGTCATTGTATTGTCCTCTGTCTTTTTTGTTGTCATTGTATTGTCTTCTGTCTTTTTCTTTTGGTCATTGTATTGTCTTCTGTCTTTTTCTTTTGGTCATTGTATTGTCTTCTGTCTTTTTCTTTTGGTCATTGTATTGTCCTCTGACTTTTTTTTTTGGTCATTGTATTGTCTTGTGTCTTTTTCTTTTGGTCATTGTATTGTCTTCTGTCTTTTTTTTTTGGTCATTGTATTGTCTTCTGTCTTTTTTTTTAGTCATTGTATTGTCTTCTGTCTTTTTCTTTTGGTCATTGTATTGTCCTCTGTCTTTTTCTTTTGTTCATTGTATTGTCTTCTGTTTTTTCTTTTGGTCATTGTATTGTCTTCTGTCTTTTACTTTTGGTCATTGTATTGTCTTCTGTCTTTTTCTTTTGGTCATTGTATTGTCTTCTGTCTTTTTCTTTTGGTCATTGTATTGTCTTCTGTCTTTTTCTCTTGGTCATTGTATTGTCTTCTGTCTTTTTCTTTTGGTCATTGTATTGTCTTCTGTCTTTTTCTTTTGGTCATTGCATTTTCTTCTGTCTTTTTCTTTTAGTCATTGTATTGTTTTCTGTCTTCTGTCTTTTTCTTTTGGTCATTGTATTGTCTTCTGTCTTCTGTCTTTTTCTTTTGGTCATTGTATTGTCTTCTGTCTTTTTCTTTTGGTCATTGTATTGTCTCCTGTCTTTTTCTTTTGGTCATTGCATTGTCTTCTGTCTTTTTCTTTTGGTCATTGTATTGTCTTCTGTCTTTTTCTTTTGGTCATTGTATTGTCTTCTGTCTTTTGCTTTTGGTCATTGTATTGTCTTCTGTCTTTTGCTTTTGGTCATTGTATTGTCTTCTGTCTTTTTCTTTTGGTCATTGTATTGTCTTCTTTCTTTTGCTTTTGGTCATTTTATTGTCTTCTGTCTTTTTCTTTTGGTCATTGTATTGTCTTCTGTCCTTTTCTTTTGGTCATTGTATTGTCTTCTGTCTTTTTCTTTTGGTCATTGTATTGTCTTCTGTCTTCTGTCTTTTTCTTTTGGTCATTGTATTGTCTTCTGTCTTTTTCATTTGGTCATTGTATTGTCTTCTGTCTTTTTTTCTGGTCATTGTATTGTCTTCTGTCTTTTTCTTTTGGTCATTGTATTGTCTTCTGTCTTTTTCTTTTGGTCATTGTATTGTCTTCTGTCTTTTTCTTTTGGTCATTGTATTGTCTTCTGTCTTTTTCTTTTGGTCATTGTATTGTCTTGTGTCTTTTTCTCTTGGTCATTGTATTGTCTTCTGTCTTTTTCTTTTGGTCTTTGTATTGTCTTCTGTCTTTTTCTTTTCGTGATTGTATTGTCTTCTGTCTTTTTCTTTTGGTCATTGTATTGGCTTCTGTCTTTTTCTTTTGGTCATTGTATTGTCTTCTGTCTTTTTCTTTTGGTCATTGTATTGTCTTCTGTCTTTTTCTTTTGGTCATTGTATTGTCTTCTGTCTTTTTCTTTTAGTCATTGTATTGTCTTCTGTCTTTATCTTTTGGTCATTGTATTGTCTTCTGTCTTTTTCTTTTGGTCATTGTATTGTCTTCTGTCTTTTTCTTTTGGTCATTGTATTGTCTACTGTCTTTTTCTCTTGGTCATTGTATTGTCTTCTGTCTTTTTCTTTTGGTCATTGTATTGTCTTCTGTCTTTTTCTTTTGGTCATTGTATTGTCTCCTGACTTTTTCTTTTGGTCATTGCATTATCTTCTGTCTTTTTCTTTTGGTCATTG
Source organism: Bathymodiolus brooksi (assembly GCA_963680875.1). Taxonomy (NCBI): domain Eukaryota; kingdom Metazoa; phylum Mollusca; class Bivalvia; order Mytilida; family Modiolidae; genus Bathymodiolus; species Bathymodiolus brooksi. Next base: position 48,724,449 of record OY804578.1, on the reverse strand, counting down.
TATTGTCTTCTGTCTTTTTCTTTTAGTCATTGTATTGTTTTCTGTCTTCTGTCTTTTTCTTTTGGTCATTGTATTATCTTCTGTCTTTTTCTTTTGGTCATTGTATTGTCTCCTGACTTTTTCTTTTGGTCATTGCATTGTCTTCTGTCTTTTTCTTTTGGTCATTGTATTGTCTTCTGTCTATTTCTTTTGGTCATTGTATTATCTTCTGTCTTTTTCTTTTGGTCATTGTATTGTCTTCTGTCTTTTTCTCTTGGTCATTGTATTGTCTTCTGTCTTTTTCTTTTGGTCATTGTATTGTATTCTGTCTTTTTCATTTAGTCATTGTATTGTCTTCTTTCTTTTGGTCATTGTATTGTCTTCTGTCTTTTTCTTTTGGTCATTGTATTGTTTTCTGTCTTTTTCTTTTGGTCATTGTATTGTCTTCTGTCTTCTGTCTTTTTCTTTTGGTCATTGTATTGTCTTCTGTCTTTTTCATTTGGTCATTGCATTGTCTTCTGTCTTTTTTTCTGGTCATTGTATTGTCTTCTGTCTTTTTCTTTTGGTCATTGTATTGTCTTCTGTCTTTTTCTTTTGGTCATTGTATTGTCTTCTGTCTTTTTCTTTTGGTCATTGTATTGTCTTCTGTCTTTTTCTTTTGGTCATTGTATTGTCTTCTGTCTTTTTCTCTTGGTCATTGTATTGTCTTCTGTCTTTTTCTTTTGGTCTTTGTATTGTCTTCTGTCTTTTTCTTTTCGTGATTGTATTGTCTTCTGTCTTTTTCTTTTGGTCATTGTATTGGCTTCTGTCTTTTTCTTTTGGTCATTGTATTGTCTTCTGTCTTTTTCTTTTGGTCATTGTATTGTCTTCTGTCTTTTTCTTTTGGTCATTGTATTGTCTTCTGTCTTTTTCTTTTAGTCATTGTATTGTCTTCTGTCTTTATCTTTTGGTCATTGTATTGTCTTCTGTCTTTTTCTTTGGTCATTGTATTGTCTTCTGTCTTTTTCTTTTGGTCATTGTATTGTCTACTGTCTTTTTCTCTTGGTCATTGTATTGTCTTCTGTCTTTTTCTTTTGGTCATTGTATTGTCTTCTGTCTTTTTCATTTAGTCATTGTATTGTCTTCTTTCTTTTGGTCATTGTATTGTCTTCTGTCTTTTTCTTTTGGTCATTGTATTGTCTTCTGTCTTCTGTCTTTTTCTTTTGGTCATTGTATTGTCTTCTGTCTTTTTCATTTGGTCATTGTATTGTCTTCTGTCTTTTTCATTTGGTCATTGTATTGTCTTCTGTTTTTTTCATTTGGTCATTGTATTGTCTGCTGTCTTTTTCTTTTGGTCATTGTATTGTCTTCCGTCGTTTTCTTTTGGTGATTGTATTGTCTTCCGTCTTTTTCTTTTGGGCATTGCATTGTCTTCTGTCTTTTTCTTTTGGTCATTGTATTGTCTTCTGTCTTTTTCTTTTGGTCATTGTATTGTCTTCTGTCTATTTCTTTTGGTCATTGTATTATCTTCTGTCTTTTTCTTTTGGTCATTGTATTGTCTTCTGTCTTTTTCTTTTGGTCATTGTATTGTCTTCTGTCTTTTTCTTTTGGTCATTGTATTGTCTTCTGTCTTTTTCTTTTGGTCTTTGTATTGTCCTCTGTCTTTTTCTTTTGGTCATTGTATTGTCCTCTGTCTTTTTCTTTTGGTCATTGTATTGTCTTCTGTCTTTTACCTTTGGTCATTGTATTGTCTTCTGTCTTTTTCTTTTGGTCATTGCATTGTCTTCTGTCTTTTTCTTTTAGTCATTGTATTGTTCTCTGTCTTCTGTCTTTTTCTTTTGGTCATTGTATTTTCTTCTGTCTTCTGTCTTTTTCTTTTGGTAATTGTATTGTCTTCTGTCTTTTTCTTTTGGTCATTGTATTGTCTCCTGTCTTTTTCTTTTGGTCATTGCATTGTCTTCTGTCTTTTTCTTTTGGTGATTGTATTGTCTTCTGTTTTTTCTTTTGGTCATTGTATTGTCTTCTGTCTTTTGCTTTTGGTCATTGTATTGTCTTCTGTCTTTTTCTTTTGGTCATTGTATTGTCTTCTGTCTTCTGTCTTTTGCTTTTGGTCATTGTATTGTCTTCTGTCTTCTGTGTTTTTCTTTTTGTCATTGTATTGTCTTCTGTCTTCTGTCTTTTTCTTTTGGTCATTGTATTGTCTTCTGCTTTTTTCTTTTGGTCATTGTATTGTCTTCTGTCTTTTTCTTTTGGTCATTGTATTGTCTTCTGTCTTTTTCTTTTGGTCATTGCATTGTCTTCTGTCTTTTTCTTTTAGTCATTGTATTGTCTTCTGTCTTCTTTCTTTTTCTTTTGGTCATTGTATTGTCTTCTGTCTTCTTTCTTTTTCTTTTGGACATTGTATAGTCTTCTGTCTTTTTCTTTTGGTCATTGTATTGTCCTCTGTCTTTTTTGTTGTCATTGTATTGTCTTCTGTCTTTTTCTTTTGGTCATTGTATTGTCTTCTGTCTTTTTCTTTTGGTCATTGTATTGTCTTCTGTCTTTTTTTTTGGTCATTGTATTGTCTTCTGTCTTTTTTTTTAGTCATTGTATTGTCTTCTGTCTTTTTCTTTTGGTCATTGTATTGTCCTCTGTCTTTTTCTTTTGTTCATTGTATTGTCTTCTGTTTTTTCTTTTGGTCATTGTATTGTCTTCTGTCTTTTACTTTTGGTCATTGTATTGTCTTCTGTCTTTTTCTTTTGGTCATTGTATTGTCTTCTGTCTTTTTCTCTTGGTCATTGTATTGTCTTCTGTCTTTTTCTTTTGGTCATTGTATTGTCTTCTGTCTTTTTCTTTTGGTCATTGCATTATCTTCTGTCTTTTTCTTTTAGTCATTGTATTGTTTTCTGTCTTCTGTCTTTTTCTTTTGGTCATTGTATTGTCTTCTGTCTTCTGTCTTTTTCTTTTGGTCATTGTATTGTCTTCTGTCTTTTTCTTTTGGTCATTGTATTGTCTCCTGTCTTTTTCTTTTGGTCATTGTATTGTCTTCTGTCTTTTTCTTTTGGTCATTGTATTGTCTTCTGTCTTTATCTTTTGGTCATTGCATTGTCTTCTGTCTTTTGCTTTTGGTCATTGTATTGTCTTCTGTCTTTTGCTTTTGGTCATTGTATTGTCTTCTGTCTTTTTCTTTTGGTCATTGTATTGTCTTCTTTCTTTTGCTTTTGGTCATTGTATTGTCTTCTGTCTTTTTCTTTTGGTCATTGTATTGTCTTCTGTCTTTTTCTTTTGGTCATTGTATTATCTTCTGTCTTTTTCTTTTGGTCATTGTATTGTCTACTGTCTTTTTCTCTTGGTCATTGTATTGTCTTCTGTCTTTTTCTTTTGGTCATTGTATTGTCTTCTGTCTTTTTCATTTAGTCATTGTATTGTCTTCTTTCTTTTGGTCATTGTATTGTCTTCTGTCTTTTTCTTTTGGTCATTGTATTGTCTTCTGTCTTCTGTCTTTTTCTTTTGGTCATTGTATTGTCTTCTATCTTTTTCATTTGGTCATTGTATTGTCTTCTGTCTTTTTCATTTGGTCATTGTATTGTCTTCTGTTTTTTTCATTTGGTCATTGTATTGTCTGCTGTCTTTTTCTTTTGGTCATTGTATTGTCTTCTGTCGTTTTCTTTTGGTGATTGTATTGTCTTCCCTCTTTTTCTTTTGGTCATTGTATTGTCTTCTGTCTTTTTCTTTTGGTCATTGTATTGTCTTCTGTCTTTTTCTCTTGGTCATTGTATTGTCTTCTGTCTTTTTCTTTTGGTCTTTGTATTGTCTTCTGTCTTTTTCTTTTCGTGATTGTATTGTCTTCTGTCTTTTTCTTTTGGTCATTGTATTGGCTTCTGTCTTTTTCTTTTGGTCATTGTATTGTCTTCTGTCTTTTTCTTTTGGTCATTGTATTGTCTTCTGTCTTTTTCTTTTGGTCATTGTATTGTCTTCTGTCTTTTTCTTTTAGTCATTGTATTGTCTTCTGTCTTTATCTTTTGGTCATTGTATTGTCTTCTGTCTTTTTCTTTTGGTCATTGTATTGTCTTCTGTCTTTTTCTTTTGGTCATTGTATTGTCTACTGTCTTTTTCTCTTGGTCATTGTATTGTCTTCTGTCTTTTTCTTTTGGTCATTGTATTGTCTTCTGTCTTTTTCATTTAGTCATTGTATTGTCTTCTTTCTTTTGGTCATTGTATTGTCTTCTGTCTTTTTCTTTTGGTCATTGTATTGTCTTCTGTATTTTTCTTTTGGTCTTTGTATTGTCCTCTGTCTTTTTCTTTTGGTCATTGTATTGTCCTCTGTCTTTTTCTTTTGGTCATAGTATTGTCTTCTGTCTTTTACCTTTGGTCATTGTATTGTCTTCTGTCTTTTTCTTTTGGTCATTGCATTGTCTTCTGTCTTTTTCTTTTAGTCATTGTATTGTTCTCTGTCTTCTGTCTTTTTCTTTTGGTCATTGTATTTTCTTCTGTCTTCTGTCTTTTTCTTTTGGTAATTGTATTGTCTTCTGTCTTTTTCTTTTGGTCATTGTATTGTCTCCTGTCTTTTTCTTTGGTCATTGCATTGTCTTCTGTCTTTTTCTTTTGGTCATTGTATTGTCTTCTGTTTTTTCTTTTGGTCATTGTATTGTCTTCTGTCTTTTGCTTTTGGTCATTGTATTGTCTTCTGTCTTTTTCTTTTGGTCATTGTATTGTCTTCTGTCTTCTGTCTTTTGCTTTTGGTCATTGTATTGTCTTCTGTCTTCTGTGTTTTTCTTTTTGTCATTGTATTGTCTTCTGTCTTCTGTCTTTTTCTTTTGGTCATTGTATTGTCTTCTGCTTTTTTCTTTTGGTCATTGTATTGTCTTCTGTCTTTTTCTTTTGGTCATTGTATTGTCTTCTGTCTTTTTCTTTTGGTCATTGCATTGTCTTCTGTCTTTTTCTTTTAGTCATTGTATTGTCTTCTGTCTTCTTTCTTTTTCTTTTGGTCATTGTATTGTCTTCTGTCTTCTTTCTTTTTCTTTTGGACATTGTATAGTCTTCTGTCTTTTTCTTTTGGTCATTGTATTGTCCTCTGTCTTTTTTGTTGTCATTGTATTGTCTTCTGTCTTTTTCTTTTGGTCATTGTATTGTCTTCTGTCTTTTTCTTTTGGTCATTGTATTGTCTTCTGTCTTTTTTTTTTGGTCATTGTATTGTCTTCTGTCTTTTTTTTTAGTCATTGTATTGTCTTCTGTCTTTTTCTTTTGGTCATTGTATTGTCCTCTGTCTTTTTCTTTTGTTCATTGTATTGTCTTCTGTTTTTTCTTTTGGTCATTGTATTGTCTTCTGTCTTTTACTTTTGGTCATTGTATTGTCTTCTGTCTTTTTCTTTTGGTCATTGTATTGTCTTCTGTCTTTTTCTCTTGGTCATTGTATTGTCTTCTGTCTTTTTCTTTTGGTCATTGTATTGTCTTCTGTCTTTTTCTTTTGGTCATTGCATTATCTTCTGTCTTTTTCTTTTAGTCATTGTATTGTTTTCTGTCTTCTGTCTTTTTCTTTTGGTCATTGTATTGTCTTCTGTCTTCTGTCTTTTTCTTTTGGTCATTGTATTGTCTTCTGTCTTTTTCTTTTGGTCATTGTATTGTCTCCTGTCTTTTTCTTTTATTCATTGCATTGTCTTCTGTCTTTTTCTTTTGGTCATTGTATTGTCTTCTGTCTTTATCTTTTGGTCATTGCATTGTCTTCTGTCTTTTGCTTTTGGTCATTGTATTGTCTTCTGTCTTTTGCTTTTGGTCATTGTATTGTCTTCTGTCTTTTTCTTTTGGTCATTGTATTGTCTTCTTTCTTTTGCTTTTGGTCATTGTATTGTCTTCTGTCTTTTTCTTTTGGTCATTGTATTGTCTTCTGTCTTTTTCTTTTGGTCATTGTATTATCTTCTGTCTTTTTCTTTTGGTCATTGTATTGTCTACTGTCTTTTTCTCTTGGTCATTGTATTGTCTTCTGTCTTTTTCTTTTGGTCATTGTATTGTCTTCTGTCTTTTTCATTTAGTCATTGTATTGTCTTCTTTCTTTTGGTCATTGTATTGTCTTCTGTCTTTTTCTTTTGGTCATTGTATTGTCTTCTGTCTTCTGTCTTTTTCTTTTGGTCATTGTATTGTCTTCTATCTTTTTCATTTGGTCATTGTATTGTCTTCTGTCTTTTTCATTTGGTCATTGTATTGTCTTCTGTTTTTTTCATTTGGTCATTGTATTGTCTGCTGTCTTTTTCTTTTGGTCATTGTATTGTCTTCTGTCGTTTTCTTTTGGTGATTGTATTGTCTTCCCTCTTTTTCTTTTGGTCATTGTATTGTCTTCTGTCTTTTTCTTTTGGTCATTGTATTGTCTTCTGTCTTTTTCTCTTGGTCATTGTATTGTCTTCTGTCTTTTTCTTTTGGTCTTTGTATTGTCTTCTGTCTTTTTCTTTTCGTGATTGTATTGTCTTCTGTCTTTTTCTTTTGGTCATTGTATTGGCTTCTGTCTTTTTCTTTTGGTCATTGTATTGTCTTCTGTCTTTTTCTTTTGGTCATTGTATTGTCTTCTGTCTTTTTCTTTTGGTCATTGTATTGTCTTCTGTCTTTTTCTTTTAGTCATTGTATTGTCTTCTGTCTTTATCTTTTGGTCATTGTATTGTCTTCTGTCTTTTTCTTTTGGTCATTGTATTGTCTTCTGTCTTTTTCTTTTGGTCATTGTATTGTCTACTGTCTTTTTCTCTTGGTCATTGTATTGTCTTCTGTCTTTTTCTTTTGGTCATTGTATTGTCTTCTGTCTTTTTCATTTAGTCATTGTATTGTCTTCTTTCTTTTGGTCATTGTATTGTCTTCTGTCTTTTTCTTTTGGTCATTGTATTGTCTTCTGTCTTCTGTCTTTTTCTTTTGGTCATTGTATTGTCTTCTATCTTTTTCATTTGGTCATTGTATTGTCTTCTGTCTTTTTCATTTGGTCATTGTATTGTCTTCTGTTTTTTTCATTTGGTCATTGTATTGTCTGCTGTCTTTTTCTTTTGGTCATTGTATTGTCTTCTGTCGTTTTCTTTTGGTGATTGTATTGTCTTCCGTCTTTTTCTTTTGGTCATTGTATTGTCTTCTGTCTTTTTCTTTTGGTCATTGCATTGTCTTCTGTCTTTTTCTCTTGGTCATTGTATTGTCTTCTGTCTTTTTCATTTAGTCATTGTATTGTCTTCTTTCTTTTGGTCATTGTATTGTCTTCTGTCTTTTTCTTTTGGTCATTGTATTGTCTTCTGTCTTTTTTTCTGGTCATTGTATTGTCTTCTGTCTTTTTCTTTTGGTCATTGTATTGTCTTCTGTCTTTTTCTCTTGGTCATTGTATTGTCTTCTGTCTTTTTCTTTTGGTCATTGTATTGTATTCTGTCTTTTTCATTTAGTCATTGTATTGTCTTCTTTCTTTTGGTCATTGTATTGTCTTCTGTCTTTTTCTTTTGGTCATTGTATTGTCTTCTGTCTTTTTCTTTTGGTCATTGTATTGTCTTCTGTCTTCTGTCTTTTTCTTTTGGTCATTGTATTGTCTTTTGTCTTTTTCATTTGGTCATTGTATTGTCTTCTGTCTTTTTTTCTGGTCATTGTATTGTCTTCTGTCTTTTTCTTTTGGTCATTGTATTGTCTTCTGTCTTTTTCTTTTGGTCATTGTATTGTCTTCTGTCTTTTTCTTTTGGTCATTGTATTGTCTTCTGTCTTTTTCTCTTGGTCATTGTATTGTCTTCTGTCTTTTTCTTTTGGTCTTTGTATTGTCTTCTGTCTTTTTCTTTTCGTGATTGTATTGTCTTCTGTCTTTTTCTTTTGGTCATTGTATTGGCTTCTGTCTTTTTCTTTTGGTCATTGTATTGTCTTCTGTCTTTTTCTTTTGGTCATTGTATTGTCTTCTGTCTTTTTCTTTTGGTCATTGTATTGTCTTCTGTCTTTTTCTTTTAGTCATTGTATTGTCTTCTGTCTTTATCTTTTGGTCATTGTATTGTCTTCTGTCTTTTTCTTTTGGTCATTGTATTGTCTTCTGTCTTTTTCTTTTGGTCATTGTATTGTCTACTGTCTTTTTCTCTTGGTCATTGTATTGTCTTCTGTCTTTTTCTTTTGGTCATTGTATTGTCTTCTGTCTTTTTCATTTAGTCATTGTATTGTCTTCTTTCTTTTGGTCATTGTATTGTCTTCTGTCTTTTTCTTTTGGTCATTGTATTGTCTTCTGTCTTCTGTCTTTTTCTTTTGGTCATTGTATTGTCTTCTATCTTTTTCATTTGGTCATTGTATTGTCTTCTGTCTTTTTCATTTGGTCATTGTATTGTCTTCTGTTTTTTTCATTTGGTCATTGTATTGTCTGCTGTCTTTTTCTTTTGGTCATTGTATTGTCTTCTGTCGTTTTCTTTTGGTGATTGTATTGTCTTCCGTCTTTTTCTTTTGGTCATTGTATTGTCTTCTGTCTTTTTCTTTTGGTCATTGTATTGTCTTCTGTCTTTTTCTCTTGGTCATTGTATTGTCTTCTGTCTTTTTCTTTTGGTCTTTGTATTGTCTTCTGTCTTTTTCTTTTCGTGACTGTATTGTCTTCTGTCTTTTTCTTTTGGTCATTGTATTGGCTTCTGTCTTTTTCTTTTGGTCATTGTATTGTCTTCTGTCTTTTTCTTTTGGTCATTGTATTGTCTTCTGTCTTTTTCTTTTGGTCATTGTATTGTCTTCTGTCTTTTTCTTTTAGTCATTGTATTGTCTTCTGTCTTTATCTTTTGGTCATTGTATTGTCTTCTGTCTTTTTCTTTTGGTCATTGTATTGTCTTCTGTCTTTTTCTTTTGGTCATTGTATTGTCTACTGTCTTTTTCTCTTGGTCATTGTATTGTCTTCTGTCTTTTTCTTTTGGTCATTGTATTGTCTTCTGTCTTTTTCATTTAGTCATTGTATTGTCTTCTTTCTTTTGGTCATTGTATTGTCTTCTGTCTTTTTCTTTTGGTCATTGTATTGTCTTCTGTCTTCTGTCTTTTTCTTTTGGTCATTGTATTGTCTTCTATCTTTTTCATTTGGTCATTGTATTGTCTTCTGTCTTTTTCATTTGGTCATTGTATTGTCTTCTGTTTTTTTCATTTGGTCATTGTATTGTCTGCTGTCTTTTTCTTTTGGTCATTGTATTGTCTTCTGTCGTTTTCTTTTGGTGATTGTATTGTCTTCCGTCTTTTTCTTTTGGTCATTGTATTGTCTTCTGTCTTTTTCTTTTGGTCATTGTATTGTCTTCTGTCTTTTTCTCTTGGTCATTGTATTGTCTTCTGTCTTTTTCATTTAGTCATTGTATTGTCTTCTTTCTTTTGGTCATTGTATTGTCTTCTGTCTTTTTCTTTTGGTCATTGTATTGTCTTCTGTCTTTTTCTCTTGGTCATTGTATTGTCTTTTGTCTTTTTTTTTTTGGTCATTGTATTGTCTTCTTTCTTTTGGTCATTGTATTGTCTTCTGTCTTTTTGTTTTGGTCATTGTATTGTCTTCTGTCTTTTTCTTTTGGTCATTGCATTGTCTTTTGTCTTCTGCCTTTTTCTTTTGGTCATTGCATTGTCTTCTGTCTTTTTCTCTTGGTCATTGTATTGTCTTCTGTCCTTTTTTTTTTGGTCATTGTATTGTCTTCTTTCTTTTGGTCATTGTATTGTCTTCTGTCTTTTTCTTTTGGTCATTGTATTGTCTTCTGTCTTTTTGTTTTGGTCATTGTATTGTCTTCTGTCTTTTTCTTTTGGTCATTGTATTGTCTTCTGTCTTTTTCTCTTGGTCATTGTATTGTCTTCTGTCTTTTTCTTTTGGTCATTGTATTGTCTTCTGTCTTTTTCTTTTCGTGATTGTATTGTCTTCTGTCTTTTTCTTTTGGTCATTGTATTGTCTTTTTCTTTTGGTCTTTGTATTGTCTTCTGTCTTTTTCTTTTGGTCATTGTATTGGCTTCTGTCTTTTTCTTTTGGTCATTGTATTGTCTTCTGTCTTTTTCTTTTGGTCAATGTATTGTCTTCTGTCTTTTTCTTTTGGTCATTGTATTGTCTTCTTTCTTTTTCTCTTGGTCATTGTATTGGCTTCTGTCTTTTTCTTTTGGTCATTGTATTGTCTTCTGTCTTATTCTTTTCGTGATTGTATTGTCTTCTTCCTTTTTCTTTCGGTCATTGTATTTTCTTCTGTCTTTTTCTTTTGGTCATTGTATTGTCTTCTGTCTTTTTCTTTTGGTCATTGTATTGTCTTCTGTCTTTTTCTCTTGGTCATTGTATTGTCTTCTGTCTTTTTTTTTGGTCATTGTATTGTCTTCTTTCTTTTGGTCATTGTATTGTCTTCTGTCTTTTTCTTTTGGTCATTGTATTGTCTTCTGTCTTTTTCTCTTGGTCATTGTATTGTCTTCTGTCTTTTTCTCTTGGTCATTGTATTGTCTTCTGTCTTTTTCTTTTGGTCATTGTATTGTCTTCTGTCTTTTTGTTTTGGTCATTGTATTGTCTTCTGTCTTTTTCTTTTGGTCATTGTATTGTCTTCTGTCTTTTTCTTTTCGTGATTGTATTGTCTTCTGTCTTTTTCTTTTGGTCATTGTATTGGCTTCTGTCTTTTTCTTTTGGTCATTGTATTGTCTTCTGTCTTTTTCTTTTGGTCATTGTATTGTCTTCTGTCTTTTTCTTTTGGTCATTGTATTGTCTTCTGTCTTTTTCTTTTAGTCATTGTATTGTCTTCTGTCTTTATCTTTTGGTCATTGTATTGTCTTCTGTCTTTTTCTTTTGGTCATTGTATTGTCTTCTGTCTTTTTCTTTTGGTCATTGTATTGTCTTCTCTCTTTTTCTCTTGGTCATTGTATTGTCTTCCGTCTTTTTCTTTTGGTCATTGTATTGTCTTCTGTCTTTTTCTTTTGGTCATTGTATTGTCTTCTGTCTTTTTCTCTTGGTCATTGTATTGTCTTCTGTCTTTTTCTTTTGGTCATTGTATTGTCTTCTGTCTTTTTCATTTAGTCATTGTATTGTCATCTTTCTTTTGGTCATTGTATTGTCTTCTGTCTTTTTCTTTTGGTCATTGTATTGTCTTCTGTCTTCTGTCTTTTTCTTTTGGTCATTGTATTGTCTTCTGTCTTTTTCATTTGGTCATTGTATTGTCTTCTGTCTTTTTTTGGGGTCATTGTATTGTCTTCTGTCTTTTTCTTTTGGTCATTGTATTGTCTTCTGTCTTTTTCTTTTGGTCATTGTATTGTCTTCTGTCATTTTCTTTTGGTCATTGTATTGTCTTCTGTCTTTTTCTTTTGGTCATTGTATTGTCTTCTGTCTTTTTCTTTTGGTCATTGTATTGGCTTCTGTCTTTTTCTTTTGGTCATTGTATTGTCTTCTGTCTTTTTCTTTTGGTCAATGTATTGTCTTCTGTCTTTTTCTTTGGGTCATTGTATTGTCTTCTTTCTTTTTCTCTTGGTCATTGTATTGGCTTCTGTCTTTTTCTTTTGGTCATTGTATTGTCTTCTGTCTTTTTCTTTTCATGATTGTATTGTCTTCTTCCTTTTTCTTTTGGTCATTGTATTTTCTTCTGTCTTTTTCTTTTGGTCATTGTATTGTCTTCTGTCTTTTTCTTTTGGTCATTGTATTGTCTTCTGTCTTTTTCTCTTGGTCATTGTATTGTCTTCTGTCTTTTTTTTTTGGTCATTGTATTGTCTTCTGTCTTTTGGTCATTGCATTGTCTTCTGTCTTTTTGTTTTGGTCATTGTATTGTCTTCTGTCTTTTTCTTTTGGTCATTGCATTGTCTTTTGTCTTCTGTCTTTTTCTTTTGGTCATTGTATTGTCTTCTGTCTTTTTCTTTTGGTCATTGTATTGTCTTCTGTCTTCTGTCTTTTTCTTTTGGTCATTGTATTGTCTTCTGCTTTTTTCTTTTGGTCATTGTATTGTCTTCTGTCTTTTTCTTTTGGTCATTGTATTGTCTTCTGTCTTTTTCTTTTGGTCATTGCATTGTCTTCTGTCTTTTTCTTTTAGTCATTGTATTGTCTTATGTCTTCTGCTTTTTTCTTTTGGACATTGTATTGTCTTCTGTCTTCTTTCTTTTTATTTTGGTCATTGTATTGTCTTCTGTCTTCTTTCTTTTTCTTTTGGTCATTGTATAGTCTTCTGTCTTTTTCTTTTGGTCATTGTATTGTCCTCTGTCTTTTTTGTTGTCATTGTATTGTCTTCTGTCTTTTTCTTTTGGTCATTGTATTGTCTTCTGTCTTTTTCTTTTGGTCATTGTATTGTCTTCTGTCTTTTTCTTTTGGTCATTGTATTGTCCTCTGACTTTTTTTTTTGGTCATTGTATTGTCTTGTGTCTTTTTCTTTTGGTCATTGTATTGTCTTCTGTCTTTTTCTTTTGGTCATTGTATTGTCTTCTGTCTTTTTTTTTTAGTCATTGTATTGTCTTCTGTCTTTTTCTTTTGGTCATTGTATTGTCCTCTGTCTTTTTCTTTTGTTCATTGTATTGTCTTCTGTTTTTTCTTTTGGTCATTGTATTGTCTTCTGTCTTTTACTTTTGGTCATTGTATTGTCTTCTGTCTTTTTCTTTTGGTCATTGTATTGTCTTCTGTCTTTTTCTTTTGGTCATTGTATTGTCTTCTGTCTTTTTCTCTTGGTCATTGTATTGTCTTCTGTCTTTTTCTTTTGGTCATTGTATTGTCTTCTGTCTTTTTCTTTTGGTCATTGTATTGTCTTCTGTCTTTTTCTTTTAGTCATTGTATTGTCTTGTGTCTTTTTCTTTTCGTGATTGTATTGTCTTCTGTCTTCTGTCTTTTTCTTTTGGTCATTGTATTGTCTTCTGTCTTTTTCTTTTGGTCATTGTATTGTCCTCTGTCTTTTTCTTTTGGTCATTGTATTGTCTTCTGTCTTTTTCTTTTGGTCATTGTATTGGCTTCTGTCTTTTTCTTTTGGTCATTTTATTGTCTTCTGTCTTTTTCTTTTGGTCATTGTATTGTCTTCTGTCTTTTTCTTTTGGTCATTGTATTGTCTTCTGTCTTTTTGTTTTCGTGATTGTATTGTCTTCTGTCTTTTTCTTTTGGTCATTGTATTGTCTTCTGTCTTTTTCTTTTCGTGATTGTATTGTCTTCTGTCTTTTTCTTTTGGTCATTGTATTGTCTTCTGTCTTTTTCTTTTGGTCTTTGTATTGTCTTTTGTCTTCTGTCTTTTTCTTTTGGTCATTGTATTGTCTTCTGTCTTTTTCTTTTGGTCATTGTATTGTCTTCTGTCTTCTGTCTTTTTCTTTTGGTCATTGTATTGTCTTCTGCTTTTTTCTTTTGGTCATTGTATTGTCTTCTGTCTTTTTCTTTTGGTCATTGTATTGTCTGCTGTCTTTTTCTTTTGGTCAATGTATTGTCTTCTGTCGTTTTCTTTTGGTGATTGTATTGTCTTCCGTCTTTTTCTTTTGGTCATTGTATTGTCTTCTGTCTTTTTCTTTTGGTCATTGTATTGTCTTCTGTCTTTTTCTCTTGGTCATTGTATTGTCTTCTGTCTTTTTCTTTTGGTCATTGTATTGTCTTCTGTCTTTTTCATTTAGTCATTGTATTGTCTTCTTTCTTTTGGTCATTGTATTGTCTTCTGTCTTTTTCTTTTGGTCATTGTATTGTCTTCTGTCTTTTTCTTTTGGTCATTGTATTGTCTTCTGTCTTTTTCTTTTGGTCATTGTATTGTCTTCTGTCTTTTTTTTTTAGTCATTGTATTGTCTTCTGTCTTTTTCTTTTGGTCATTGTATTGTCCTCTGTCTTTTTCTTTTGTTCATTGTATTGTCTTCTGTTTTTTCTTTTGGTCATTGTATTGTCTTCTGTCTTTTACTTTTGGTCATTGTATTGTCTTCTGTCTTTTTCTTTTGGTCATTGTATTGTCTTCTGTCTTTTTCTTTTGGTCATTGTATTGTCTTCTGTCTTTTTCTCTTGGTCATTGTATTGTCTTCTGTCTTTTTCTTTTGGTCATTGTATTGTCTTCTGTCTTTTTCTTTTGGTCATTGTATTGTCTTCTGTCTTTTTCTTTTAGTCATTGTATTGTCTTGTGTCTTTTTCTTTTCGTGATTGTATTGTCTTCTGTCTTCTGTCTTTTTCTTTTGGTCATTGTATTGTCTTCTGTCTTTTTCTTTTGGTCATTGTATTGTCCTCTGTCTTTTTCTTTTGGTCATTGTATTGTCTTCTGTCTTTTTCTTTTGGTCATTGTATTGGCTTCTGTCTTTTTCTTTTGGTCATTTTATTGTCTTCTGTCTTTTTCTTTTGGTCATTGTATTGTCTTCTGTCTTTTTCTTTTGGTCATTGTATTGTCTTCTGTCTTTTTGTTTTCGTGATTGTATTGTCTTCTGTCTTTTTCTTTTGGTCATTGTATTGTCTTCTGTCTTTTTCTTTTCGTGATTGTATTGTCTTCTGTCTTTTTCTTTTGGTCATTGTATTGTCTTCTGTCTTTTTCTTTTGGTCTTTGTATTGTCTTTTGTCTTCTGTCTTTTTCTTTTGGTCATTGTATTGTCTTCTGTCTTTTTCTTTTGGTCATTGTATTGTCTTCTGTCTTCTGTCTTTTTCTTTTGGTCATTGTATTGTCTTCTGCTTTTTTCTTTTGGTCATTGTATTGTCTTCTGTCTTTTTCTTTTGGTCATTGTATTGTCTGCTGTCTTTTTCTTTTTGTCAATGTATTGTCTTCTGTCGTTTTCTTTTGGTGATTGTATTGTCTTCCGTCTTTTTCTTTTGGTCATTGTATTGTCTTCTGTCTTTTTCTTTTGGTCATTGTATTGTCTTCTGTCTTTTTCTCTTGGTCATTGTATTGTCTTCTGTCTTTTTCTTTTGGTCATTGTATTGTCTTCTGTCTTTTTCATTTAGTCATTGTATTGTCTTCTTTCTTTTGGTCATTGTATTGTCTTCTGTCTTTTTCTTTTGGTCATTGTATTGTCTTCTGTCTTTTTCTCTTGGTCATTGTATTGTCTTTTGTCTTTTTTTTTTTGGTCATTGTATTGTCTTCTTTCTTTTGGTCATTGTATTGTCTTCTGTCTTTTTGTTTTGGTCATTGTATTGTCTTCTGTCTTTTTCTTTTGGTCATTGCATTGTCTTTTGTCTTCTGTCTTTTTCTTTTGGTCATTGCATTGTCTTCTGTCTTTTTCTCTTGGTCATTGTATTGTCTTCTGTCCTTTTTTTTTTTGGTCATTGTATTGTCTTCTTTCTTTTGGTCATTGTATTGTCTTCTGTCTTTTTCTTTTGGTCATTGTATTGTCTTCTGTCTTTTTCTTTTGGTCATTGTATTGTCTTCTGTCTTTTTGTTTTGGTCATTGTATTGTCTTCTGTCTTTTTCTCTTGGTCATTGTATTGTCTTCTGTCTTTTTCTTTTGGTCATTGTATTGTCTTCTGTCTTTTTCTTTTCGTGATTGTATTGTCTTCTCTCTTTTTCTTTTGGTCATTGTATTGTCTTTTTCTTTTGGTCATTGTATTGTCTTCTGTCTTTTTCTTTTGGTCATTGTATTGGCTTCTGTCTTTTTCTTTTGGTCATTGTATTGTCTTCTGTCTTTTTCTTTTGGTCAATGTATTGTCTTCTGTCTTTTTCTTTTGGTCATTGTATTGTCTTCTTTCTTTTTCTCTTGGTCATTGTATTGGCTTCTGTCTTTTTCTTTTGGTCATTGTATTGTCTTCTGTCTTATTCTTTTCGTGATTGTATTGTCTTCTTCCTTTTTCTTTCGGTCATTGTATTTTCTTCTGTCTTTTTCTTTTGGTCATTGTATTGTCTTCTGTCTTTTTCTTTTGGTCATTGTATTGTCTTCTGTCTTTTTCTCTTGGTCATTGTATTGTCTTCTGTCTTTTTTTTTTTGGTCATTGTATTGTCTTCTTTCTTTTGGTCATTGTATTGTCTTCTGTCTTTTTCTTTTGGTCATTGTATTGTCTTCTGTCTTTTTCTGTTGGTCATTGTATTGTCTTCTGTCTTTTTCTCTTGGTCATTGTATTGTCTTCTGTCTTTTTCTTTTGGTCATTGTATTGTCTTCTCTCTTTTTGTTTTGGTCATTGTATTGTCTTCTGTCTTTTTCTTTTGGTCATTGTATTGTCTTCTGTCTTTTTCTTTTGGTCATTGTATTGTCTTCTGTCTTTTTCTTTTGGTCATTGTATTGTCTTCTGTCTTTTTCTTTTAGTCATTGTATTGTCTTCTGTCTTTATCTTTTGGTCATTGTATTGTCTTCTGTCTTTTTCTTTTGGTCATTGTATTGTCTTCTGTCTTTTTCTTTTGGTCATTGTATTGTCTTCTCTCTTTTTCTCTTGGTCATTGTATTGTCTTCTGTCTTTTTCCTTTGGTCATTGTATTGTCTTCTGTCGTTTTCTTTTGGTGATTGTATTGTCTTCCGTCTTTTTCTTTTGGTCATTGTATTGTCTTCTGTCTTTTTCTTTTGGTCATTGTATTGTCTTCTGTCTTTTTCTCTTGGTCATTGTATTGTCTTCTGTCTTTTTCTTTTGGTCATTGTATTGTCTTCTGTCTTTTTCATTTAGTCATTGTATTGTCATCTTTCTTTTAGTCATTGTATTGTCTTGTGTCTTTTTCTTTTCGTGATTGTATTGTCTTCTGTCTTCTGTCTTTTTCTTTTGGTCATTGTATTGTCTTCTGTCTTTTTCTTTTGGTCATTGTATTGTCCTCTGTCTTTTTCTTTTGGTCATTGTATTGTCTTCTGTCTTTTTCTTTTGGTCATTGTATTGGCTTCTGTCTTTTTCTTTTGGTCATTTTATTGTCTTCTGTCTTTTTCTTTTGGTCATTGTATTGTCTTCTGTCTTTTTCTTTTGGTCATTGTATTGTCTTCTGTCTTTTTCTCTTGGTCATTGTATTGTCTTCTGTCTTTTTCTTTTGGTCATTGTATTGTCTTCTGTCTTTTTCTTTTCGTGATTGTATTGTCTTCTCTCTTTTTCTTTTGGTCATTGTATTGTCTTTTTCTTTTGGTCATTGTATTGTCTTCTGTCTTTTTCTTTTGGTCATTGTATTGGCTTCTGTCTTTTTCTTTTGGTCATTGTATTGTCTTCTGTCTTTTTCTTTTGGTCAATGTATTGTCTTCTGTCTTTTTCTTTTGGTCATTGTATTGTCTTCTTTCTTTTTCTCTTGGTCATTGTATTGGCTTCTGTCTTTTTCTTTTGGTCATTGTATTGTCTTCTGTCTTATTCTTTTCGTGATTGTATTGTCTTCTTCCTTTTTCTTTCGGTCATTGTATTTTCTTCTGTCTTTTTCTTTTGGTCATTGTATTGTCTTCTGTCTTTTTCTTTTGGTCATTGTATTGTCTTCTGTCTTTTTCTCTTGGTCATTGTATTGTCTTCTGTCTTTTTTTTTTTGGTCATTGTATTGTCTTCTTTCTTTTGGTCATTGTATTGTCTTCTGTCTTTTTCTTTTGGTCATTGTATTGTCTTCTGTCTTTTTCTGTTGGTCATTGTATTGTCTTCTGTCTTTTTCTCTTGGTCATTGTATTGTCTTCTGTCTTTTTCTTTTGGTCATTGTATTGTCTTCTCTCTTTTTGTTTTGGTCATTGTATTGTCTTCTGTCTTTTTCTTTTGGTCATTGTATTGTCTTCTGTCTTTTTCTTTTGGTCATTGTATTGTCTTCTGTCTTTTTCTTTTGGTCATTGTATTGTCTTCTGTCTTTTTCTTTTAGTCATTGTATTGTCTTCTGTCTTTATCTTTTGGTCATTGTATTGTCTTCTGTCTTTTTCTTTTGGTCATTGTATTGTCTTCTGTCTTTTTCTTTTGGTCATTGTATTGTCTTCTCTCTTTTTCTCTTGGTAATTGTATTGTCTTCTGTCTTTTTCCTTTGGTCATTGTATTGTCTTCTGTCGTTTTCTTTTGGTGATTGTATTGTCTTCCGTCTTTTTCTTTTGGTCATTGTATTGTCTTCTGTCTTTTTCTTTTGGTCATTGTATTGTCTTCTGTCTTTTTCTCTTGGTCATTGTATTGTCTTCTGTCTTTTTCTTTTGGTCATTGTATTGTCTTCTGTCTTTTTCATTTAGTCATTGTATTGTCATCTTTCTTTTAGTCATTGTATTGTCTTGTGTCTTTTTCTTTTCGTGATTGTATTGTCTTCTGTCTTCTGTCTTTTTCTTTTGGTCATTGTATTGTCTTCTGTCTTTTTCTTTTGGTCATTGTATTGGCTTCTGTCTTTTTCTTTTGGTCATTTTATTGTCTTCTGTCTTTTTCTTTTGGTCATTGTATTGTCTTCTGTCTTTTTCTTTTGGTCATTGTATTGTCTTCTGTCTTTTTGTTTTCGTGATTGTATTGTCTTCTGTCTTTTTCTTTTGGTCATTGTATTGTCTTCTGTCTTTTTCTTTTCGTGATTGTATTGTCTTCTGTCTTTTTCTTTTGGTCATTGTATTGTCTTCTGTCTTTTTCTTTTGGTCTTTGCATTGTCTTTTGTCTTCTGTCTTTTTCTTTTGGTCATTGTATTGTCTTCTGTCTTTTTCTTTTGGTCATTGTATTGTCTTCTGTCTTCTGTCTTTTTCTTTTGGTCATTGTATTGTCTTCTGATTTTTTCTTTTAGTCATTGTATTGTCTTCTGTCTTTTTCTTTTGGTCATTGTATTGTCTGCTGTCTTTTTCTTTTGGTCATTGTATTGTCTTCTGTCGTTTTCTTTTGGTGATTGTATTGTCTTCCGTCTTTTTCTTTTGGTCATTGTATTGTCTTCTGTCTTTTTCTTTTGGTCATTGTATTGTCTTCTGTCTTTTTCTCTTGGTCATTGTATTGTCTTCTGTCTTTTTCTTTTGGTCATTGTATTGTCTTCTGTCTTTTTCATTTAGTCATTGTATTGTCTTCTTTCTTTTGGTCATTGTATTGTCTTCTGTCTTTTTCTTTTGGTCATTGTATTGTCTTCTGTCTTTTTCTTTTGGTCATTGCATTGTCTTCTTTCTTTTGGTCATTGTATTGTCTTCTGTCTTTTTGTTTTGGTCATTGTATTGTCTTCTGTCTTTTTCTTTTGGTCATTGCATTGTCTTTTGTCTTCTGTCTTTTTCTTTTGGTCATTGCATTGTCTTCTGTCTTTTTCTCTTGGTCATTGTATTGTCTTCTGTCCTTTTTTGTTTTGGTCATTGTATTGTCTTCTTTCTTTTGGTCATTGTATTGTCTTCTGTCTTTTTCTTTTGGTCATTGTATTGTCTTCTGTCTTTTTCTTTTGGTCATTGTATTGTCTACTGTCTTTTTCTTTTGGTCATTGTATTGTCTTCTGTCTTTTTCTCTTGGTCATTGTATTGTCTTCTGTCTTTTTCTTTTGGTCATTGTATTGTCTTCTGTCTTTTTCTTTTCGTGATTGTATTGTCTTCTGTCTTTTTCTTTTGGTCATTGTATTGTCTTTTTCTTTTGGTCATTGTATTGTCTTCTGTCTTTTTCCTTTGGTCATTGTATTGGCTTCTGTCTTTTTCTTTTGGTCATTGTATTGTCTTCTGTCTTTTTCTTTTGGTCAATGTATTGTCTTCTGTCTTTTTCTTTTGGTCATTGTATTGTCTTCTTTCTTTTTCTCTTGGTCATTGTATTGGCTTCTGTCTTTTTCTTTTGGTCATTGTATTGTCTTCTGTCTTATTCTTTTCGTGATTGTATTGTCTTCTTCCTTTTTCTTTCGGTCATTGTATTTTCTTCTGTCTTTTTCTTTTGGTCATTGTATTGTCTTCTGTCTTTTTCTTTTGGTCATTGTATTGTCTTCTGTCTTTTTCTCTTGGTCATTGTATTGTCTTCTGTCTTTTTTTTTTTGGTCATTGTATTGTCTTCTTTCTTTTGGTCATTGTATTGTCTTCTGTCTTTTTCTGTTGGTCATTGTATTGTCTTCTGTCTTTTTCTCTTGGTCATTGTATTGTCTTCTGTCTTTTTCTTTTGGTCATTGTATTGTCTTCTCTCTTTTTATTTTGGTCATTGTATTGTCTTCTGTCTTTTTCTTTTGGTCATTGTATTGTCTTCTGTCTTTTTCTTTTCGTGATTGTATTGTCTTCTGTCTTTTTCTTTTGGTCATTGTATTGGCTTCTGTCTTTTTCTTTTGGTCATTGTATTGTCTTCTGTCTTTTTCTTTTGGTCATTGTATTGTCTTCTGTCTTTTTCTTTTGGTCATTGTATTGTCTTCTGTCTTTTTCTTTTAGTCATTGTATTGTCTTCTGTCTTTATCTTTTGGTCATTGTATTGTCTTCTGTCTTTTTCTTTTGGTCATTGTATTGTCTTCTGTCTTTTTCTTTTGGTCATTGTATTGTCTTCTCTCTTTTTCTCTTGGTCATTGTATTGTCTTCTGTCTTTTTCTTTTGGTCATTGTATTGTCTTCTGTCGTTTTCTTTTGGTGATTGTATTGTCTTCCGTCTTTTTCTTTTGGTCATTGTATTGTCTTCTGTCTTTTTCTTTTGGTCATTGTATTGTCTTCTGTCTTTTTCTCTTGGTCATTGTATTGTCTTCTGTCTTTTTCTTTTGGTCATTGTATTGTCTTCTGTCTTTTTCATTTAGTCATTGTATTGTCATCTTTCTTTTGGTCATTGTATTGTCTTCTGTCTTTTTCTTTTGGTCATTGTATTGTCTTCTGTCTTCTGTCTTTTTCTTTTGGTCATTGTATTGTCTTCTGTCTTTTTCATTTGGTCATTGTATTGTCTTCTGTCTTTTTTTGGGCTCATTGTATTGTCTTCTGTCTTTTTCTTTTGGTCATTGTATTGTCTTCTGTCTTTTTCTTTTGGTCATTGTATTGTCTTCTGTCATTTTCTTTTGGTCATTGTATTGTCTTCTGTCTTTTTCTTTTGGTCATTGTATTGTCTTCTGTCTTTTTCTTTTGGTCATTGTATTGGCTTCTGTCTTTTTCTTTTGGTCATTGTATTGTCTTCTGTCTTTTTCTTTTGGTCAATGTATTGTCTTCTGTCTTTTTCTTTGGGTCATTGTATTGTCTTCTTTCTTTTTCTCTTGGTCATTGTATTGGCTTCTGTCTTTTTCTTTTGGTCATTGTATTGTCTTCTGTCTTTTTCTTTTCATGATTGTATTGTCTTCTTCCTTTTTCTTTTGGTCATTGTATTTTCTTCTGTCTTTTTCTTTTGGTCATTGTATTGTCTTCTGTCTTTTTCTTTTGGTCATTGTATTGTCTTCTGTCTTTTTCTCTTGGTCATTGTATTGTCTTCTGTCTTTTTTTTTTGGTCATTGTATTGTCTTCTTTCTTTTGGTCATTGCATTGTCTTCTGTCTTTTTGTTTTGGTCATTGTATTGTCTTCTGTCTTTTTCTTTTGGTCATTGCATTGTCTTTTGTCTTCTGTCTTTTTCTTTTGGTCATTGTATTGTCTTCTGTCTTTTTCTTTTGGTCATTGTATTGTCTTCTGTCTTCTGTCTTTTTCTTTTGGTCATTGTAATGTCTTCTGCTTTTTTCTTTTGGTCATTGTATTGTCTTCTGTCTTTTTCTTTTGGTCATTGTATTGTCTTCTGTCTTTTTCTTTTGGTCATTGCATTGTCTTCTGTCTTTTTCTTTTAGTCATTGTATTGTCTTATGTCTTCTGCTTTTTTCTTTTGGACATTGTATTGTCTTCTGTCTTCTTTCTTTTTATTTTGGTCATTGTATTGTCTTCTGTCTTCTTTCTTTTTCTTTTGGTCATTGTATTGTCCTCTGTCTTTTTTGTTGTCATTGTATTGTCTTCTGTCTTTTTCTTTTGGTCATTGTATTGTCTTCCGTCTTTTTCTTTTGGTCATTGTATTGTCTTCTGTCTTTTTCTTTTGGTCATTGTATTGTCCTCTGACTTTTTTTTTTGGTCATTGTATTGTCTTGTGTCTTTTTCTTTTGGTCATTGTATTGTCTTCTGTCTTTTTCTTTTGGTCATTGTATTGTCTTCTGTCTTTTTCTTTTGGTCATTGTATTGTCTTCTGTCATTTTCTTTTGGTCATTGTATTGTCTTCTGTCTTTTTCTTTTGGTCATTGTATTGTCTTCTGTCTTTTTCTTTTGGTCATTGTATTGGCTTCTGTCTTTTTCTTTTGGTCATTGTATTGTCTTCTGTCTTTTTCTTTTGGTCAATGTATTGTCTTCTGTCTTTTTCTTTGGGTCATTGTATTGTCTTCTTTCTTTTTCTCTTGGTCATTGTATTGGCTTCTGTCTTTTTCTTTTGGTCATTGTATTGTCTTCTGTCTTTTTCTTTTCATGATTGTATTGTCTTCTTCCTTTTTCTTTTGGTCATTGTATTTTCTTCTGTCTTTTTCGTTTGGTCATTGTATTGTCTTCTGTCTTTTTCTTTTGGTCATTGTATTGTCTTCTGTCTTTTTCTCTTGGTCATTGTATTGTCTTCTGTCTTTTTTTTTTTGGTCATTGTATTGTCTTCTTTCTTTTGGTCATTGCATTGTCTTCTGTCTTTTTGTTTTGGTCATTGTATTGTCTTCTGTCTTTTTCTTTTGGTCATTGCATTGTCTTTTGTCTTCTGTCTTTTTCTTTTAGTCATTGTATTGTCTTATGTCTTCTGCTTTTTTCTTTTGGACATTGTAGTGTCTTCTGTCTTCTTTCTTTTTATTTTGGTCATTGTATTGTCTTCTGTCTTCTTTCTTTTTCTTTTGGTCATTGTATAGTCTTCTGTCTTTTTCTTTTGGTCATTGTATTGTCCTCTGTCTTTTTTGTTGTCATTGTATTGTCTTCTGTCTTTTTCTTTTGGTCATTGTATTGTCTTCCGTCTTTTTCTTTTGGTCATTGTATTGTCTTCTGTCTTTTTCTTTTGGTCATTGTATTGTCCTCTGACTTTTTTTTTTGGTCATTGTATTGTCTTGTGTCTTTTTCTTTTGGTCATTGTATTGTCTTCTGTCTTTTTCTTTTGGTCATTGTATTGTCCTCTGTCTTTTTCTTTTGTTCATTGTATTGTCTTCTGTCTTTTTC
Source organism: Bathymodiolus brooksi (assembly GCA_963680875.1). Taxonomy (NCBI): domain Eukaryota; kingdom Metazoa; phylum Mollusca; class Bivalvia; order Mytilida; family Modiolidae; genus Bathymodiolus; species Bathymodiolus brooksi. The sequence continues at coordinate 48,701,739 of OY804578.1, read as the reverse complement.
TTTTGGTCATTGTATTGTCTTCTGTCTTTTTCTTTTCGTGATTGTATTGTCTTCTGTCTTTTTCTTTTGGTCATTGTATTGTCTTCTGTCTTTTTCTTTTGGTCATTGTATTGTCTTCTGTCTTTTTCTCTTGGTCATTGTATTGTCTTCTGTCTTTTTCTTTTGGTCATTGTATTGTCTTCTGTCTTTTTCTTTTGGTCATTGTATTGTCTTCTGTCTTTTTCTTTTAGTCATTGTATTGTCTTGTGTCTTTTTCTTTTCGTGATTGTATTGTCTTCTGTCTTCTGTCTTTTTCTTTTGGTCATTGTATTGTATTCTGTCTTTTTCTTTTGGTCATTTTATTGTCCTCTGTCTTTTTCTTTTGGTCATTGTATTGTCTTCTGTCTTTTTCTTTTGGTCATTGTATTGGCTTCTGTCTTTTTCTTTTGGTCATTTTATTGTCTTCTGTCTTTTTCTTTTGGTCATTGTATTGTCTTCTGTCTTTTTCTTTTGGTCATTGTATTGTCTTCTGTCTTTTTGTTTTCGTGATTGTATTGTCTTCTGTCTTTTTCTTTTGGTCATTGTATTGTCTTCTGTCTTTTTCTTTTCGTGATTGTATTGTCTTCTGTCTTTTTCTTTTGGTCATTGTATTGTCTTCTGTCTTTTTCTTTTGGTCTTTGTATTGTCTTTTGTCTTCTGTCTTTTTCTTTTGGTTATTGTATTGTCTTCTGTCTTTTTCTTTTGGTCATTGTATTGTCTTCTGTCTTCTGTCTTTTTTCTTTTGGTCATTGTATTGTCTTCTGCTTTTTTCTTTTGGTCATTGTATTGTCTTCTGTCTTTTTCTTTTGGTCATTGTATTGTCTTCTGTCTTTTTCTTTTGGTCATTGCATTGTCTTCTGTCTTTTTCTTTTAGTCATTGTATTGTCTTATGTCTTCTGCTTTTTTCTTTTGGACATTGTATTGTCTTCTGTCTTCTTTCTTTTTATTTTGGTCATTGTATTGTCTTCTGTCTTCTTTCTTTTTCTTTTGGTCATTGTATAGTCTTCTGTCTTTTTCTTTTGGTCATTGTATTGTCCTCTGTCTTTTTTGTTGTCATTGTATTGTCTTCTGTCTTTTTCTTTTGGTCATTGTATTGTCTTCTGTCTTTTTCTTTTGGTCATTGTATTGTCTTCTGTCTTTTTCTTTTGGTCATTGTATTGTCCTCTGACTTTTTTTTTTGGTCATTGTATTGTCTTGTGTCTTTTTCTTTTGGTCATTGTATTGTCTTCTGTCTTTTTCTTTTGGTCATTGTATTGTCTTCTGTCTTTTTTTTTTAGTCATTGTATTGTCTTCTGTCTTTTTCTTTTGGTCATTGTATTGTCCTCTGTCTTTTTCTTTTGTTCATTGTATTGTCTTCTGTTTTTTCTTTTGGTCATTGTATTGTCTTCTGTCTTTTACTTTTGGTCATTGTATTGTCTTCTGTCTTTTTCTTTTGGTCATTGTATTGTCTTCTGTCTTTTTCTTTTGGTCATTGTATTGTCTTCTGTCTTTTTCTCTTGGTCATTGTATTGTCTTCTGTCTTTTTCTTTTGGTCATTGTATTGTCTTCTGTCTTTTTCTTTTGGTCATTGTATTGTCTTCTGTCTTTTTCTTTTAGTCATTGTATTGTCTTGTGTCTTTTTCTTTTCGTGATTGTATGTCTTCTGTCTTCTGTCTTTTTCTTTTGGTCATTCTATTGTCTTCTGTCTTTTTCTTTTGGTCATTGTATTGTCCTCTGTCTTTTTTTTTGGTCATTGTATTGTCTTCTGTCTTTTTCTTTTGGTCATTGTATTGGCTTCTGTCTTTTTCTTTTGGTCATTTTATTGTCTTCTGTCTTTTTCTTTTGGTCATTGTATTGTCTTCTGTCTTTTTCTTTTGGTCATTGTATTGTCTTCTGTCTTTTTGTTTTCGTGATTGTATTGTCTTCTGTCTTTTTCTTTTGGTCATTGTATTGTCTTCTGTCTTTTTCTTTTCGTGATTGTATTGTCTTCTGTCTTTTTCTTTTGGTCATTGTTTTGTCTTCTGTCTTTTTCTTTTGGTCTTTGTATTGTCCTTTTTTTTTTTCTTTTGGTCATTGTATTGTCTTCTGTCTTTTTCTTTTCGTGATTGTATTGTCTTCTGTCTTTTTCTTTTGGTCATTGTATTGTCTTCTGTCTTTTTCTTTTGGTCATTGTATTGTCCTCTGTCTTTTTCTTTTGGTCATTGTATTGTCTTCTGTCGTTTTCTTTTGGTGATTGTATTGTTTTCTGTCTTTTTCTTTTGGTCATTGTATTGTCTTCTGTCTTTTTCCTTTGGTCATTGTATTGTCTTCTGTCTTTTTCTCTTGGTCATTGTATTGTCTTCTGTCTTTTTCTTTTGGTCATTGTATTGTCTTCTGTCTTTTTCATTTAGTCATTGTATTGTCTTCTTTCTTTTGGTCATTGTATTGTCTTCTGTCTTTTTCTTTTGGTCATTGTATTGGCTTCTGTCTTTTTCTTTTGGTCATTTTATTGTCTTCTGTCTTTTTCTTTTGGTCATTGTATTGTCTTCTGTCTTTTTCTTTTGGTCATTGTATTGTCTTCTGTCTTTTTGTTTTCGTGATTGTATTGTCTTCTGTCTTTTTCTTTTGGTCATTGTATTGTCTTCTGTCTTTTTCTTTTCGTGATTGTATTGTCTTCTGTCTTTTTCTTTTGGTCATTGTATTGTCTTCTGTCTTTTTCTTTTGGTCTTTGTATTGTCTTTTGTCTTCTGTCTTTTTCTTTTGGTTATTGTATTGTCTTCTGTCTTTTTCTTTTGGTCATTGTATTGTCTTCTGTCTTCTGTCTTTTTTCTTTTGGTCATTGTATTGTCTTCTGCTTTTTTCTTTTGGTCATTGTATTGTCTTCTGTCTTTTTCTTTTGGTCATTGTATTGTCTTCTGTCTTTTTCTTTTGGTCATTGCATTGTCTTCTGTCTTTTTCTTTTAGTCATTGTATTGTCTTATGTCTTCTGCTTTTTTCTTTTGGACATTGTATTGTCTTCTGTCTTCTTTCTTTTTATTTTGGTCATTGTATTGTCTTCTGTCTTCTTTCTTTTTCTTTTGGTCATTGTATAGTCTTCTGTCTTTTTCTTTTGGTCATTGTATTGTCCTCTGTCTTTTTTGTTGTCATTGTATTGTCTTCTGTCTTTTTCTTTTGGTCATTGTATTGTCTTCTGTCTTTTTCTTTTGGTCATTGTATTGTCTTCTGTCTTTTTCTTTTGGTCATTGTATTGTCCTCTGACTTTTTTTTTTGGTCATTGTATTGTCTTGTGTCTTTTTCTTTTGGTCATTGTATTGTCTTCTGTCTTTTTCTTTTGGTCATTGTATTGTCTTCTGTCTTTTTTTTTTAGTCATTGTATTGTCTTCTGTCTTTTTCTTTTGGTCATTGTATTGTCCTCTGTCTTTTTCTTTTGTTCATTGTATTGTCTTCTGTTTTTTCTTTTGGTCATTGTATTGTCTTCTGTCTTTTACTTTTGGTCATTGTATTGTCTTCTGTCTTTTTCTTTTGGTCATTGTATTGTCTTCTGTCTTTTTCTTTTGGTCATTGTATTGTCTTCTGTCTTTTTCTCTTGGTCATTGTATTGTCTTCTGTCTTTTTCTTTTGGTCATTGTATTGTCTTCTGTCTTTTTCTTTTGGTCATTGTATTGTCTTCTGTCTTTTTCTTTTAGTCATTGTATTGTCTTGTGTCTTTTTCTTTTCGTGATTGTATGTCTTCTGTCTTCTGTCTTTTTCTTTTGGTCATTCTATTGTCTTCTGTCTTTTTCTTTTGGTCATTGTATTGTCCTCTGTCTTTTTTTTTGGTCATTGTATTGTCTTCTGTCTTTTTCTTTTGGTCATTGTATTGGCTTCTGTCTTTTTCTTTTGGTCATTTTATTGTCTTCTGTCTTTTTCTTTTGGTCATTGTATTGTCTTCTGTCTTTTTCTTTTGGTCATTGTATTGTCTTCTGTCTTTTTGTTTTCGTGATTGTATTGTCTTCTGTCTTTTTCTTTTGGTCATTGTATTGTCTTCTGTCTTTTTCTTTTCGTGATTGTATTGTCTTCTGTCTTTTTCTTTTGGTCATTGTTTTGTCTTCTGTCTTTTTCTTTTGGTCTTTGTATTGTCCTTTTTTTTTTTCTTTTGGTCATTGTATTGTCTTCTGTCTTTTTCTTTTCGTGATTGTATTGTCTTCTGTCTTTTTCTTTTGGTCATTGTATTGTCTTCTGTCTTTTTCTTTTGGTCATTGTATTGTCCTCTGTCTTTTTCTTTTGGTCATTGTATTGTCTTCTGTCGTTTTCTTTTGGTGATTGTATTGTTTTCTGTCTTTTTCTTTTGGTCATTGTATTGTCTTCTGTCTTTTTCCTTTGGTCATTGTATTGTCTTCTGTCTTTTTCTCTTGGTCATTGTATTGTCTTCTGTCTTTTTCTTTTGGTCATTGTATTGTCTTCTGTCTTTTTCATTTAGTCATTGTATTGTCTTCTTTCTTTTGGTCATTGTATTGTCTTCTTTCTTTTGGTCATTGTATTGTCTTCTGTCTTTTTCTTTTGGTCATTGTATTGTCTTCTTTCTTTTGGTCATTGTATTGTCTTCTGTCTTTTTCTTTTGGTCATTGTATTGTCTTCTGTCTTTTTCTTTTGGTCATTGTATTGTCTTCTGTCTTTTTCTTTTGGTCATTGTATTGTCTTCTGTCTTTTTCTTTTGGTCATTATATTGTCTTCTTTCTTTTTCTTTTGGTCATTGTATTGTCTTCTGTCTTTTTCTTTTGGTCATTGTATTGTCTTCTGTCTTTTTCTTTGGTCATTGTATTGTCTTCTGTCTTTTTCTTTTGGTCATTGTATTGTCTTCTGTCTTTTTCTTTTGGTCATTGTATTGTCTTCTGTCTTCTGTCTTTTTCTTTTGGTCATTGTATTGTCTTCTGTCTTTTTCTTTTGGTCATTGTATTGTCTCCTGTCTTTTTCTTTTGGTCATTGCATTGTCTTCTGTCTTTTTCTTTTGGTCATTGTATTGTCTTCTGTCTTTATCTTTTGGTCATTGCATTGTCTTCTGTCTTTTGCTTTTGGTCATTGTATTGTCTTCTGTCTTTTGCTTTTGGTCATTGTATTGTCTTCTGTCTTTTTCTTTTGGTCATTGTATTGTCTTCTTTCTTTTGCTTTTGGTCATTGTATTGTCTTCTGTCTTTTTCTTTTGGTCATTGTATTGTCTTCTGTCTTTTTCTTTTGGTCATTGTATTATCTTCTGTCTTTTTCTTTTGGTCATTGTATTGTCTACTGTCTTTTTCTCTTGGTCATTGTATTGTCTTCTGTCTTTTTCTTTTGGTCATTGTATTGTCTTCTGTCTTTTTCATTTAGTCATTGTATTGTCTTCTTTCTTTTGGTCATTGTATTGTCTTCTGTCTTTTTCTTTTGGTCATTGTATTGTCTTCTGTCTTCTGTCTTTTTCTTTTGGTCATTGTATTGTCTTCTATCTTTTTCATTTGGTCATTGTATTGTCTTCTGTCTTTTTCATTTGGTCATTGTATTGTCTTCTGTTTTTTTCATTTGGTCATTGTATTGTCTGCTGTCTTTTTCTTTTGGTCATTGTATTGTCTTCTGTCGTTTTCTTTTGGTGATTGTATTGTCTTCCCTCTTTTTCTTTTGGTCATTGTATTGTCTTCTGTCTTTTTCTTTTGGTCATTGTATTGTCTTCTGTCTTTTTCTCTTGGTCATTGTATTGTCTTCTGTCTTTTTCTTTTGGTCTTTGTATTGTCTTCTGTCTTTTTCTTTTCGTGATTGTATTGTCTTCTGTCTTTTTCTTTTGGTCATTGTATTGGCTTCTGTCTTTTTCTTTTGGTCATTGTATTGTCTTCTGTCTTTTTCTTTTGGTCATTGTATTGTCTTCTGTCTTTTTCTTTTGGTCATTGTATTGTCTTCTGTCTTTTTCTTTTAGTCATTGTATTGTCTTCTGTCTTTATCTTTTGGTCATTGTATTGTCTTCTGTCTTTTTCTTTTGGTCATTGTATTGTCTTCTGTCTTTTTCTTTTGGTCATTGTATTGTCTACTGTCTTTTTCTCTTGGTCATTGTATTGTCTTCTGTCTTTTTCTTTTGGTCATTGTATTGTCTTCTGTCTTTTTCATTTAGTCATTGTATTGTCTTCTTTCTTTTGGTCATTGTATTGTCTTCTGTCTTTTTCTTTTGGTCATTGTATTGTCTTCTGTCTTTTTCTTTTGGTCTTTGTATTGTCCTCTGTCTTTTTCTTTTGGTCATTGTATTGTCCTCTGTCTTTTTCTTTTGGTCATTGTATTGTCTTCTGTCTTTTACCTTTGGTCATTGTATTGTCTTCTGTCTTTTTCTTTTGGTCATTGCATTGTCTTCTGTCTTTTTCTTTTAGTCATTGTATTGTTCTCTGTCTTCTGTCTTTTTCTTTTGGTCATTGTATTTTCTTCTGTCTTCTGTCTTTTTCTTTTGGTAATTATATTGTCTTCTGTCTTTTTCTTTTGGTCATTGTATTGTCTCCTGTCTTTTTCTTTTGGTCATTGCATTGTCTTCTGTCTTTTTCTTTTGGTCATTGTATTGTCTTCTGTTTTTTCTTTTGGTCATTGTATTGTCTTCTGTCTTTTGCTTTGGTCATTGTATTGTCTTCTGTCTTTTTCTTTTGGTCATTGTATTGTCTTCTGTCTTCTGTCTTTTGCTTTTGGTCATTGTATTGTCTTCTGTCTTCTGTGTTTTTCTTTTTGTCATTGTATTGTCTTCTGTCTTCTGTCTTTTTCTTTTGGTCATTGTATTGTCTTCTGTCTTCTGTCTTTTTCTTTTGGTCATTGTATTGTCTTCTGCTTTTTTCTTTTGGTCATTGTATTGTCTTCTGTCTTTTTCTTTTGGTCATTGTATTGTCTTCTGTCTTTTTCTTTTGGTCATTGCATTGTCTTCTGTCTTTTTCTTTTAGTCATTGTATTGTCTTCTGTCTTCTTTCTTTTTCTTTTGGTCATTGTATTGTCTTCTGTCTTCTTTCTTTTTCTTTTGGACATTGTATAGTCTTCTGTCTTTTTCTTTTGGTCATTGTATTGTCCTCTGTCTTTTTTGTTGTCATTGTATTGTCTTCTGTCTTTTTCTTTTGGTCATTGTATTGTCTTCTGTCTTTTTCTTTTGGTCATTGTATTGTCTTCTGTCTTTTTTTTTTGGTCATTGTATTGTCTTCTGTCTTTTTTTTTAGTCATTGTATTGTCTTCTGTCTTTTTCTTTTGGTCATTGTATTGTCCTCTGTCTTTTTCTTTTGTTCATTGTATTGTCTTCTGTTTTTTCTTTTGGTCATTGTATTGTCTTCTGTCTTTTACTTTTGGTCATTGTATTGTCTTCTGTCTTTTTCTTTTGGTCATTGTATTGTCTTCTGTCTTTTTCTCTTGGTCATTGTATTGTCTTCTGTCTTTTTCTTTTGGTCATTGTATTGTCTTCTGTCTTTTTCTTTTGGTCATTGCATTATCTTCTGTCTTTTTCTTTTAGTCATTGTATTGTTTTCTGTCTTCTGTCTTTTTCTTTTGGTCATTGTATTGTCTTCTGTCTTCTGTCTTTTTCTTTTGGTCATTGTATTGTCTTCTGTCTTTTTCTTTTGGTCATTGTATTGTCTCCTGTCTTTTTCTTTTGGTCATTGCATTGTCTTCTGTCTTTTTCTTTTGGTCATTGTATTGTCTTCTGTCTTTATCTTTTGGTCATTGCATTGTCTTCTGTCTTTTGCTTTTGGTCATTGTATTGTCTTCTGTCTTTTGCTTTTGGTCATTGTATTGTCTTCTGTCTTTTTCTTTTGGTCATTGTATTGTCTTCTTTCTTTTGCTTTTGGTCATTGTATTGTCTTCTGTCTTTTTCTTTTGGTCATTGTATTGTCTTCTGTCTTTTTCTTTTGGTCATTGTATTATCTTCTGTCTTTTTCTTTTGGTCATTGTATTGTCTACTGTCTTTTTCTCTTGGTCATTGTATTGTCTTCTGTCTTTTTCTTTTGGTCATTGTATTGTCTTCTGTCTTTTTCATTTAGTCATTGTATTGTCTTCTTTCTTTTGGTCATTGTATTGTCTTCTGTCTTTTTCTTTTGGTCATTGTATTGTCTTCTGTCTTCTGTCTTTTTCTTTTGGTCATTGTATTGTCTTCTATCTTTTTCATTTGGTCATTGTATTGTCTTCTGTCTTTTTCATTTGGTCATTGTATTGTCTTCTGTTTTTTTCATTTGGTCATTGTATTGTCTGCTGTCTTTTTCTTTTGGTCATTGTATTGTCTTCTGTCGTTTTCTTTTGGTGATTGTATTGTCTTCCCTCTTTTTCTTTTGGTCATTGTATTGTCTTCTGTCTTTTTCTTTTGGTCATTGTATTGTCTTCTGTCTTTTTCTCTTGGTCATTGTATTGTCTTCTGTCTTTTTCTTTTGGTCTTTGTATTGTCTTCTGTCTTTTTCTTTTCGTGATTGTATTGTCTTCTGTCTTTTTCTTTTGGTCATTGTATTGGCTTCTGTCTTTTTCTTTTGGTCATTGTATTGTCTTCTGTCTTTTTCTTTTGGTCATTGTATTGTCTTCTGTCTTTTTCTTTTGGTCATTGTATTGTCTTCTGTCTTTTTCTTTTAGTCATTGTATTGTCTTCTGTCTTTATCTTTTGGTCATTGTATTGTCTTCTGTCTTTTTCTTTTGGTCATTGTATTGTCTTCTGTCTTTTTCTTTTGGTCATTGTATTGTCTACTGTCTTTTTCTCTTGGTCATTGTATTGTCTTCTGTCTTTTTCTTTTGGTCATTGTATTGTCTTCTGTCTTTTTCATTTAGTCATTGTATTGTCTTCTTTCTTTTGGTCATTGTATTGTCTTCTGTCTTTTTCTTTTGGTCATTGTATTGTCTTCTGTCTTCTGTCTTTTTCTTTTGGTCATTGTATTGTCTTCTATCTTTTTCATTTGGTCATTGTATTGTCTTCTGTCTTTTTCATTTGGTCATTGTATTGTCTTCTGTTTTTTTCATTTGGTCATTGTATTGTCTGCTGTCTTTTTCTTTTGGTCATTGTATTGTCTTCTGTCGTTTTCTTTTGGTGATTGTATTGTCTTCCGTCTTTTTCTTTTGGTCATTGTATTGTCTTCTGTCTTTTTCTTTTGGTCATTGCATTGTCTTCTGTCTTTTTCTCTTGGTCATTGTATTGTCTTCTGTCTTTTTCATTTAGTCATTGTATTGTCTTCTTTCTTTTGGTCATTGTATTGTCTTCTGTCTTTTTCTTTTGGTCATTGTATTGTCTTCTGTCTTTTTTTCTGGTCATTGTATTGTCTTCTGTCTTTTTCTTTTGGTCATTGTATTGTCTTCTGTCTTTTTCTCTTGGTCATTGTATTGTCTTCTGTCTTTTTCTTTTGGTCATTGTATTGTATTCTGTCTTTTTCATTTAGTCATTGTATTGTCTTCTTTCTTTTGGTCATTGTATTGTCTTCTGTCTTTTTCTTTTGGTCATTGTATTGTCTTCTGTCTTTTTCTTTTGGTCATTGTATTGTCTTCTGTCTTCTGTCTTTTTCTTTTGGTCATTGTATTGTCTTTTGTCTTTTTCATTTGGTCATTGTATTGTCTTCTGTCTTTTTTTCTGGTCATTGTATTGTCTTCTGTCTTTTTCTTTTGGTCATTGTATTGTCTTCTGTCTTTTTCTTTTGGTCATTGTATTGTCTTCTGTCTTTTTCTTTTGGTCATTGTATTGTCTTCTGTCTTTTTCTTTTGGTCATTGTATTGTCTTCTGTCTTTTTCTCTTGGTCATTGTATTGTCTTCTGTCTTTTTCTTTTGGTCTTTGTATTGTCTTCTGTCTTTTTCTTTTCGTGATTGTATTGTCTTCTGTCTTTTTCTTTTGGTCATTGTATTGGCTTCTGTCTTTTTCTTTTGGTCATTGTATTGTGTTCTGTCTTTTTCTTTTGGTCATTGTATTGTCTTCTGTCTTTTTCTTTTGGTCATTGTATTGTCTTCTGTCTTTTTCTTTTAGTCATTGTATTGTCTTCTGTCTTTATCTTTTGGTCATTGTATTGTCTTCTGTCTTTTTCTTTTGGTCATTGTATTGTCTTCTGTCTTTTTCTTTTGGTCATTGTATTGTCTACTGTCTTTTTCTCTTGGTCATTGTATTGTCTTCTGTCTTTTTCTTTTGGTCATTGTATTGTCTTCTGTCTTTTTCATTTAGTCATTGTATTGTCTTCTTTCTTTTGGTCATTGTATTGTCTTCTGTCTTTTTCTTTTGGTCATTGTATTGTCTTCTGTCTTCTGTCTTTTTCTTTTGGTCATTGTATTGTCTTCTATCTTTTTCATTTGGTCATTGTATTGTCTTCTGTCTTTTTCATTTGGTCATTGTATTGTCTTCTGTTTTTTTCATTTGGTCATTGTATTGTCTGCTGTCTTTTTCTTTTGGTCATTGTATTGTCTTCTGTCGTTTTCTTTTGGTGATTGTATTGTCTTCCGTCTTTTTCTTTTGGTCATTGTATTGTCTTCTGTCTTTTTCTTTTGGTCATTGTATTGTCTTCTGTCTTTTTCTCTTGGTCATTGTATTGTCTTCTGTCTTTTTCTTTTGGTCTTTGTATTGTCTTCTGTCTTTTTCTTTTCGTGACTGTATTGTCTTCTGTCTTTTTCTTTTGGTCATTGTATTGGCTTCTGTCTTTTTCTTTTGGTCATTGTATTGTCTTCTGTCTTTTTCTTTTGGTCATTGTATTGTCTTCTGTCTTTTTCTTTTGGTCATTGTATTGTCTTCTGTCTTTTTCTTTTAGTCATTGTATTGTCTTCTGTCTTTATCTTTTGGTCATTGTATTGTCTTCTGTCTTTTTCTTTTGGTCATTGTATTGTCTTCTGTCTTTTTCTTTTGGTCATTGTATTGTCTACTGTCTTTTTCTCTTGGTCATTGTATTGTCTTCTGTCTTTTTCTTTTGGTCATTGTATTGTCTTCTGTCTTTTTCATTTAGTCATTGTATTGTCTTCTTTCTTTTGGTCATTGTATTGTCTTCTGTCTTTTTCTTTTGGTCATTGTATTGTCTTCTGTCTTCTGTCTTTTTCTTTTGGTCATTGTATTGTCTTCTATCTTTTTCATTTGGTCATTGTATTGTCTTCTGTCTTTTTCATTTGGTCATTGTATTGTCTTCTGTTTTTTTCATTTGGTCATTGTATTGTCTGCTGTCTTTTTCTTTTGGTCATTGTATTGTCTTCTGTCGTTTTCTTTTGGTGATTGTATTGTCTTCCGTCTTTTTCTTTTGGTCATTGTATTGTCTTCTGTCTTTTTCTTTTGGTCATTGTATTGTCTTCTGTCTTTTTCTCTTGGTCATTGTATTGTCTTCTGTCTTTTTCATTTAGTCATTGTATTGTCTTCTTTCTTTTGGTCATTGTATTGTCTTCTGTCTTTTTCTTTTGGTCATTGTATTGTCTTCTGTCTTTTTCTCTTGGTCATTGTATTGTCTTTTGTCTTTTTTTTTTTGGTCATTGTATTGTCTTCTTTCTTTTGGTCATTGTATTGTCTTCTGTCTTTTTGTTTTGGTCATTGTATTGTCTTCTGTCTTTTTCTTTTGGTCACTGCATTGTCTTTTGTCTTCTGCCTTTTTCTTTTGGTCATTGCATTGTCTTCTGTCTTTTTCTCTTGGTCATTGTATTGTCTTCTGTCCTTTTTTTTTTGGTCATTGTATTGTCTTCTTTCTTTTGGTCATTGTATTGTCTTCTGTCTTTTTCTTTTGGTCATTGTATTGTCTTCTGTCTTTTTGTTTTGGTCATTGTATTGTCTTCTGTCTTTTTCTTTTGGTCATTGTATTGTCTTCTGTCTTTTTCTCTTGGTCATTGTATTGTCTTCTGTCTTTTTCTTTTGGTCATTGTATTGTCTTCTGTCTTTTTCTTTTCGTGATTGTATTGTCTTCTGTCTTTTTCTTTTGGTCATTGTATTGTCTTTTTCTTTTGGTCTTTGTATTGTCTTCTGTCTTTTTCTTTTGGTCATTGTATTGGCTTCTGTCTTTTTCTTTTGGTCATTGTATTGTCTTCTGTCTTTTTCTTTTGGTCAATGTATTGTCTTCTGTCTTTTTCTTTTGGTCATTGTATTGTCTTCTTTCTTTTTCTCTTGGTCATTGTATTGGCTTCTGTCTTTTTCTTTTGGTCATTGTATTGTCTTCTGTCTTATTCTTTTCGTGATTGTATTGTCTTCTTCCTTTTTCTTTCGGTCATTGTATTTTCTTCTGTCTTTTTCTTTTGGTCATTGTATTGTCTTCTGTCTTTTTCTTTTGGTCATTGTATTGTCTTCTGTCTTTTTCTCTTGGTCATTGTATTGTCTTCTGTCTTTTTTTTTGGTCATTGTATTGTCTTCTTTCTTTTGGTCATTGTATTGTCTTCTGTCTTTTTCTTTTGGTCATTGTATTGTCTTCTGTCTTTTTCTCTTGGTCATTGTATTGTCTTCTGTCTTTTTCTCTTGGTCATTGTATTGTCTTCTGTCTTTTTCTTTTGGTCATTGTATTGTCTTCTGTCTTTTTGTTTTGGTCATTTTATTGTCTTCTGTCTTTTTCTTTTGGTCATTGTATTGTCTTCTGTCTTTTTCTTTTCGTGATTGTATTGTCTTCTGTCTTTTTCTTTTGGTCATTGTATTGGCTTCTGTCTTTTTCTTTTGGTCATTGTATTGTCTTCTGTCTTTTTCTTTTGGTCATTGTATTGTCTTCTGTCTTTTTCTTTTGGTCATTGTATTGTCTTCTGTCTTTTTCTTTTAGTCATTGTATTGTCTTCTGTCTTTATCTTTTGGTCATTGTATTGTCTTCTGTCTTTTTCTTTTGGTCATTGTATTGTCTTCTGTCTTTTTCTTTTGGTCATTGTATTGTCTTCTCTCTTTTTCTCTTGGTCATTGTATTGTCTTCCGTCTTTTTCTTTTGGTCATTGTATTGTCTTCTGTCTTTTTCTTTTGGTCATTGTATTGTCTTCTGTCTTTTTCTCTTGGTCATTGTATTGTCTTCTGTCTTTTTCTTTTGGTCATTGTATTGTCTTCTGTCTTTTTCATTTAGTCATTGTATTGTCATCTTTCTTTTGGTCATTGTATTGTCTTCTGTCTTTTTCTTTTGGTCATTGTATTGTCTTCTGTCTTCTGTCTTTTTCTTTTGGTCATTGTATTGTCTTCTGTCTTTTTCATTTGGTCATTGTATTGTCTTCTGTCTTTTTTTGGGGTCATTGTATTGTCTTCTGTCTTTTTCTTTTGGTCATTGTATTGTCTTCTGTCTTTTTCTTTTGGTCATTGTATTGTCTTCTGTCATTTTCTTTTGGTCATTGTATTGTCTTCTGTCTTTTTCTTTTGGTCATTGTATTGTCTTCTGTCTTTTTCTTTTGGTCATTGTATTGGCTTCTGTCTTTTTCTTTTGGTCATTGTATTGTCTTCTGTCTTTTTCTTTTGGTCAATGTATTGTCTTCTGTCTTTTTCTTTGGGTCATTGTATTGTCTTCTTTCTTTTTCTCTTGGTCATTGTATTGGCTTCTGTCTTTTTCTTTTGGTCATTGTATTGTCTTCTGTCTTTTTCTTTTCATGATTGTATTGTCTTCTTCCTTTTTCTTTTGGTCATTGTATTTTCTTCTGTCTTTTTCTTTTGGTCATTGTATTGTCTTCTGTCTTTTTCTTTTGGTCATTGTATTGTCTTCTGTCTTTTTCTCTTGGTCATTGTATTGTCTTCTGTCTTTTTTTTTTGGTCATTGTATTGTCTTCTGTCTTTTGGTCATTGCATTGTCTTCTGTCTTTTTGTTTTGGTCATTGTATTGTCTTCTGTCTTTTTCTTTTGGTCATTGCATTGTCTTTTGTCTTCTGTCTTTTTCTTTTGGTCATTGTATTGTCTTCTGTCTTTTTCTTTTGGTCATTGTATTGTCTTCTGTCTTCTGTCTTTTTCTTTTGGTCATTGTATTGTCTTCTGCTTTTTTCTTTTGGTCATTGTATTGTCTTCTGTCTTTTTCTTTTGGTCATTGTATTGTCTTCTGTCTTTTTCTTTTGGTCATTGCATTGTCTTCTGTCTTTTTCTTTTAGTCATTGTATTGTCTTATGTCTTCTGCTTTTTTCTTTTGGACATTGTATTGTCTTCTGTCTTCTTTCTTTTTATTTTGGTCATTGTATTGTCTTCTGTCTTCTTTCTTTTTCTTTTGGTCATTGTATAGTCTTCTGTCTTTTTCTTTTGGTCATTGTATTGTCCTCTGTCTTTTTTGTTGTCATTGTATTGTCTTCTGTCTTTTTCTTTTGGTCATTGTATTGTCTTCTGTCTTTTTCTTTTGGTCATTGTATTGTCTTCTGTCTTTTTCTTTTGGTCATTGTATTGTCCTCTGACTTTTTTTTTTGGTCATTGTATTGTCTTGTGTCTTTTTCTTTTGGTCATTGTATTGTCTTCTGTCTTTTTCTTTTGGTCATTGTATTGTCTTCTGTCTTTTTTTTTTAGTCATTGTATTGTCTTCTGTCTTTTTCTTTTGGTCATTGTATTGTCCTCTGTCTTTTTCTTTTGTTCATTGTATTGTCTTCTGTTTTTTCTTTTGGTCATTGTATTGTCTTCTGTCTTTTACTTTTGGTCATTGTATTGTCTTCTGTCTTTTTCTTTTGGTCATTGTATTGTCTTCTGTCTTTTTCTTTTGGTCATTGTATTGTCTTCTGTCTTTTTCTCTTGGTCATTGTATTGTCTTCTGTCTTTTTCTTTTGGTCATTGTATTGTCTTCTGTCTTTTTCTTTTGGTCATTGTATTGTCTTCTGTCTTTTTCTTTTAGTCATTGTATTGTCTTGTGTCTTTTTCTTTTCGTGATTGTATTGTCTTCTGTCTTCTGTCTTTTTCTTTTGGTCATTGTATTGTCTTCTGTCTTTTTCTTTTGGTCATTGTATTGTCCTCTGTCTTTTTCTTTTGGTCATTGTATTGTCTTCTGTCTTTTTCTTTTGGTCATTGTATTGGCTTCTGTCTTTTTCTTTTGGTCATTTTATTGTCTTCTGTCTTTTTCTTTTGGTCATTGTATTGTCTTCTGTCTTTTTCTTTTGGTCATTGTATTGTCTTCTGTCTTTTTGTTTTCGTGATTGTATTGTCTTCTGTCTTTTTCTTTTGGTCATTGTATTGTCTTCTGTCTTTTTCTTTTCGTGATTGTATTGTCTTCTGTCTTTTTCTTTTGGTCATTGTATTGTCTTCTGTCTTTTTCTTTTGGTCTTTGTATTGTCTTTTGTCTTCTGTCTTTTTCTTTTGGTCATTGTATTGTCTTCTGTCTTTTTCTTTTGGTCATTGTATTGTCTTCTGTCTTCTGTCTTTTTCTTTTGGTCATTGTATTGTCTTCTGCTTTTTTCTTTTGGTCATTGTATTGTCTTCTGTCTTTTTCTTTTGGTCATTGTATTGTCTGCTGTCTTTTTCTTTTGGTCAATGTATTGTCTTCTGTCGTTTTCTTTTGGTGATTGTATTGTCTTCCGTCTTTTTCTTTTGGTCATTGTATTGTCTTCTGTCTTTTTCTTTTGGTCATTGTATTGTCTTCTGTCTTTTTCTCTTGGTCATTGTATTGTCTTCTGTCTTTTTCTTTTGGTCATTGTATTGTCTTCTGTCTTTTTCATTTAGTCATTGTATTGTCTTCTTTCTTTTGGTCATTGTATTGTCTTCTGTCTTTTTCTTTTGGTCATTGTATTGTCTTCTGTCTTTTTCTTTTGGTCATTGTATTGTCTTCTGTCTTTTTCTTTTGGTCATTGTATTGTCTTCTGTCTTTTTTTTTTAGTCATTGTATTGTCTTCTGTCTTTTTCTTTTGGTCATTGTATTGTCCTCTGTCTTTTTCTTTTGTTCATTGTATTGTCTTCTGTTTTTTCTTTTGGTCATTGTATTGTCTTCTGTCTTTTACTTTTGGTCATTGTATTGTCTTCTGTCTTTTTCTTTTGGTCATTGTATTGTCTTCTGTCTTTTTCTTTTGGTCATTGTATTGTCTTCTGTCTTTTTCTCTTGGTCATTGTATTGTCTTCTGTCTTTTTCTTTTGGTCATTGTATTGTCTTCTGTCTTTTTCTTTTGGTCATTGTATTGTCTTCTGTCTTTTTCTTTTAGTCATTGTATTGTCTTGTGTCTTTTTCTTTTCGTGATTGTATTGTCTTCTGTCTTCTGTCTTTTTCTTTTGGTCATTGTATTGTCTTCTGTCTTTTTCTTTTGGTCATTGTATTGTCCTCTGTCTTTTTCTTTTGGTCATTGTATTGTCTTCTGTCTTTTTCTTTTGGTCATTGTATTGGCTTCTGTCTTTTTCTTTTGGTCATTTTATTGTCTTCTGTCTTTTTCTTTTGGTCATTGTATTGTCTTCTGTCTTTTTCTTTTGGTCATTGTATTGTCTTCTGTCTTTTTGTTTTCGTGATTGTATTGTCTTCTGTCTTTTTCTTTTGGTCATTGTATTGTCTTCTGTCTTTTTCTTTTCGTGATTGTATTGTCTTCTGTCTTTTTCTTTTGGTCATTGTATTGTCTTCTGTCTTTTTCTTTTGGTCTTTGTATTGTCTTTTGTCTTCTGTCTTTTTCTTTTGGTCATTGTATTGTCTTCTGTCTTTTTCTTTTGGTCATTGTATTGTCTTCTGTCTTCTGTCTTTTTCTTTTGGTCATTGTATTGTCTTCTGCTTTTTTCTTTTGGTCATTGTATTGTCTTCTGTCTTTTTCTTTTGGTCATTGTATTGTCTGCTGTCTTTTTCTTTTTGTCAATGTATTGTCTTCTGTCGTTTTCTTTTGGTGATTGTATTGTCTTCCGTCTTTTTCTTTTGGTCATTGTATTGTCTTCTGTCTTTTTCTTTTGGTCATTGTATTGTCTTCTGTCTTTTTCTCTTGGTCATTGTATTGTCTTCTGTCTTTTTCTTTTGGTCATTGTATTGTCTTCTGTCTTTTTCATTTAGTCATTGTATTGTCTTCTTTCTTTTGGTCATTGTATTGTCTTCTGTCTTTTTCTTTTGGTCATTGTATTGTCTTCTGTCTTTTTCTCTTGGTCATTGTATTGTCTTTTGTCTTTTTTTTTTTGGTCATTGTATTGTCTTCTTTCTTTTGGTCATTGTATTGTCTTCTGTCTTTTTGTTTTGGTCATTGTATTGTCTTCTGTCTTTTTCTTTTGGTCATTGCATTGTCTTTTGTCTTCTGTCTTTTTCTTTTGGTCATTGCATTGTCTTCTGTCTTTTTCTCTTGGTCATTGTATTGTCTTCTGTCCTTTTTTTTTTTGGTCATTGTATTGTCTTCTTTCTTTTGGTCATTGTATTGTCTTCTGTCTTTTTCTTTTGGTCATTGTATTGTCTTCTGTCTTTTTCTTTTGGTCATTGTATTGTCTTCTGTCTTTTTCTTTTGGTCATTGTATTGTCTTCTGTCTTTTTCTCTTGGTCATTGTATTGTCTTCTGTCTTTTTCTTTTGGTCATTGTATTGTCTTCTGTCTTTTTCTTTTCGTGATTGTATTGTCTTCTCTCTTTTTCTTTTGGTCATTGTATTGTCTTTTTCTTTTGGTCATTGTATTGTCTTCTGTCTTTTTCTTTTGGTCATTGTATTGGCTTCTGTCTTTTTCTTTTGGTCATTGTATTGTCTTCTGTCTTTTTCTTTTGGTCAATGTATTGTCTTCTGTCTTTTTCTTTTGGTCATTGTATTGTCTTCTTTCTTTTTCTCTTGGTCATTGTATTGGCTTCTGTCTTTTTCTTTTGGTCATTGTATTGTCTTCTGTCTTATTCTTTTCGTGATTGTATTGTCTTCTTCCTTTTTCTTTCGGTCATTGTATTTTCTTCTGTCTTTTTCTTTTGGTCATTGTATTGTCTTCTGTCTTTTTCTTTTGGTCATTGTATTGTCTTCTGTCTTTTTCTCTTGGTCATTGTATTGTCTTCTGTCTTTTTTTTTTTGGTCATTGTATTGTCTTCTTTCTTTTGGTCATTGTATTGTCTTCTGTCTTTTTCTTTTGGTCATTGTATTGTCTTCTGTCTTTTTCTGTTGGTCATTGTATTGTCTTCTGTCTTTTTCTCTTGGTCATTGTATTGTCTTCTGTCTTTTTCTTTTGGTCATTGTATTGTCTTCTCTCTTTTTGTTTTGGTCATTGTATTGTCTTCTGTCTTTTTCTTTTGGTCATTGTATTGTCTTCTGTCTTTTTCTTTTGGTCATTGTATTGTCTTCTGTCTTTTTCTTTTGGTCATTGTATTGTCTTCTGTCTTTTTCTTTTAGTCATTGTATTGTCTTCTGTCTTTATCTTTTGGTCATTGTATTGTCTTCTGTCTTTTTCTTTTGGTCATTGTATTGTCTTCTGTCTTTTTCTTTTGGTCATTGTATTGTCTTCTCTCTTTTTCTCTTGGTCATTGTATTGTCTTCTGTCTTTTTCCTTTGGTCATTGTATTGTCTTCTGTCGTTTTCTTTTGGTGATTGTATTGTCTTCCGTCTTTTTCTTTTGGTCATTGTATTGTCTTCTGTCTTTTTCTTTTGGTCATTGTATTGTCTTCTGTCTTTTTCTCTTGGTCATTGTATTGTCTTCTGTCTTTTTCTTTTGGTCATTGTATTGTCTTCTGTCTTTTTCATTTAGTCATTGTATTGTCATCTTTCTTTTAGTCATTGTATTGTCTTGTGTCTTTTTCTTTTCGTGATTGTATTGTCTTCTGTCTTCTGTCTTTTTCTTTTGGTCATTGTATTGTCTTCTGTCTTTTTCTTTTGGTCATTGTATTGTCCTCTGTCTTTTTCTTTTGGTCATTGTATTGTCTTCTGTCTTTTTCTTTTGGTCATTGTATTGGCTTCTGTCTTTTTCTTTTGGTCATTTTATTGTCTTCTGTCTTTTTCTTTTGGTCATTGTATTGTCTTCTGTCTTTTTCTTTTGGTCATTGTATTGTCTTCTGTCTTTTTCTCTTGGTCATTGTATTGTCTTCTGTCTTTTTCTTTTGGTCATTGTATTGTCTTCTGTCTTTTTCTTTTCGTGATTGTATTGTCTTCTCTCTTTTTCTTTTGGTCATTGTATTGTCTTTTTCTTTTGGTCATTGTATTGTCTTCTGTCTTTTTCTTTTGGTCATTGTATTGGCTTCTGTCTTTTTCTTTTGGTCATTGTATTGTCTTCTGTCTTTTTCTTTTGGTCAATGTATTGTCTTCTGTCTTTTTCTTTTGGTCATTGTATTGTCTTCTTTCTTTTTCTCTTGGTCATTGTATTGGCTTCTGTCTTTTTCTTTTGGTCATTGTATTGTCTTCTGTCTTATTCTTTTCGTGATTGTATTGTCTTCTTCCTTTTTCTTTCGGTCATTGTATTTTCTTCTGTCTTTTTCTTTTGGTCATTGTATTGTCTTCTGTCTTTTTCTTTTGGTCATTGTATTGTCTTCTGTCTTTTTCTCTTGGTCATTGTATTGTCTTCTGTCTTTTTTTTTTTGGTCATTGTATTGTCTTCTTTCTTTTGGTCATTGTATTGTCTTCTGTCTTTTTCTTTTGGTCATTGTATTGTCTTCTGTCTTTTTCTGTTGGTCATTGTATTGTCTTCTGTCTTTTTCTCTTGGTCATTGTATTGTCTTCTGTCTTTTTCTTTTGGTCATTGTATTGTCTTCTCTCTTTTTGTTTTGGTCATTGTATTGTCTTCTGTCTTTTTCTTTTGGTCATTGTATTGTCTTCTGTCTTTTTCTTTTGGTCATTGTATTGTCTTCTGTCTTTTTCTTTTGGTCATTGTATTGTCTTCTGTCTTTTTCTTTTAGTCATTGTATTGTCTTCTGTCTTTATCTTTTGGTCATTGTATTGTCTTCTGTCTTTTTCTTTTGGTCATTGTATTGTCTTCTGTCTTTTTCTTTTGGTCATTGTATTGTCTTCTCTCTTTTTCTCTTGGTAATTGTATTGTCTTCTGTCTTTTTCCTTTGGTCATTGTATTGTCTTCTGTCGTTTTCTTTTGGTGATTGTATTGTCTTCCGTCTTTTTCTTTTGGTCATTGTATTGTCTTCTGTCTTTTTCTTTTGGTCATTGTATTGTCTTCTGTCTTTTTCTCTTGGTCATTGTATTGTCTTCTGTCTTTTTCTTTTGGTCATTGTATTGTCTTCTGTCTTTTTCATTTAGTCATTGTATTGTCATCTTTCTTTTAGTCATTGTATTGTCTTGTGTCTTTTTCTTTTCGTGATTGTATTGTCTTCTGTCTTCTGTCTTTTTCTTTTGGTCATTGTATTGTCTTCTGTCTTTTTCTTTTGGTCATTGTATTGTCCTCTGTCTTTTTCTTTTGGTCATTGTATTGTCTTCTGTCTTTTTCTTTTGGTCATTGTATTGGCTTCTGTCTTTTTCTTTTGGTCATTTTATTGTCTTCTGTCTTTTTCTTTTGGTCATTGTATTGTCTTCTGTCTTTTTCTTTTGGTCATTGTATTGTCTTCTGTCTTTTTGTTTTCGTGATTGTATTGTCTTCTGTCTTTTTCTTTTGGTCATTGTATTGTCTTCTGTCTTTTTCTTTTCGTGATTGTATTGTCTTCTGTCTTTTTCTTTTGGTCATTGTATTGTCTTCTGTCTTTTTCTTTTGGTCTTTGCATTGTCTTTTGTCTTCTGTCTTTTTCTTTTGGTCATTGTATTGTCTTCTGTCTTTTTCTTTTGGTCATTGTATTGTCTTCTGTCTTCTGTCTTTTTCTTTTGGTCATTGTATTGTCTTCTGATTTTTTCTTTTAGTCATTGTATTGTCTTCTGTCTTTTTCCTTTGGTCATTGTATTGTCTTCTGTCGTTTTCTTTTGGTGATTGTATTGTCTTCCGTCTTTTTCTTTTGGTCATTGTATTGTCTTCTGTCTTTTTCTTTTGGTCATTGTATTGTCTTCTGTCTTTTTCTCTTGGTCATTGTATTGTCTTCTGTCTTTTTCTTTTGGTCATTGTATTGTCTTCTGTCTTTTTCATTTAGTCATTGTATTGTCATCTTTCTTTTAGTCATTGTATTGTCTTGTGTCTTTTTCTTTTCGTGATTGTATTGTCTTCTGTCTTCTGTCTTTTTCTTTTGGTCATTGTATTGTCTTCTGTCTTTTTCTTTTGGTCATTGTATTGTCCTCTGTCTTTTTCTTTTGGTCATTGTATTGTCTTCTGTCTTTTTCTTTTGGTCATTGTATTGGCTTCTGTCTTTTTCTTTTGGTCATTTTATTGTCTTCTGTCTTTTCCTTTTGGTCATTGTATTGTCTTCTGTCTTTTTCTTTTGGTCATTGTATTGTCTTCTGTCTTTTTGTTTTCGTGATTGTATTGTCTTCTGTCTTTTTCTTTTGGTCATTGTATTGTCTTCTGTCTTTTTCTTTTCGTGATTGTATTGTCTTCTGTCTTTTTCTTTTGGTCATTGTATTGTCTTCTGTCTTTTTCTTTTGGTCTTTGCATTGTCTTTTGTCTTCTGTCTTTTTCTTTTGGTCATTGTATTGTCTTCTGTCTTTTTCTTTTGGTCATTGTATTGTCTTCTGTCTTCTGTCTTTTTCTTTTGGTCATTGTATTGTCTTCTGATTTTTTCTTTTAGTCATTGTATTGTCTTCTGTCTTTTTCTTTTGGTCATTGTATTGTCTGCTGTCTTTTTCTTTTGGTCATTGTATTGTCTTCTGTCGTTTTCTTTTGGTGATTGTATTGTCTTCCGTCTTTTTCTTTTGGTCATTGTATTGTCTTCTGTCTTTTTCTTTTGGTCATTGTATTGTCTTCTGTCTTTTTCTCTTGGTCATTGTATTGTCTTCTGTCTTTTTCTTTTGGTCATTGTATTGTCTTCTGTCTTTTTCATTTAGTCATTGTATTGTCTTCTTTCTTTTGGTCATTGTATTGTCTTCTGTCTTTTTCTTTTGGTCATTGTATTGTCTTCTGTCTTTTTCTTTTGGTCATTGCATTGTCTTCTTTCTTTTGGTCATTGTATTGTCTTCTGTCTTTTTGTTTTGGTCATTGTATTGTCTTCTGTCTTTTTCTTTTGGTCATTGCATTGTCTTTTGTCTTCTGTCTTTTTCTTTTGGTCATTGCATTGTCTTCTGTCTTTTTCTCTTGGTCATTGTATTGTCTTCTGTCCTTTTTTTTTTTGGTCATTGTATTGTCTTCTTTCTTTTGGTCATTGTATTGTCTTCTGTCTTTTTCTTTTGGTCATTGTATTGTCTTCTGTCTTTTTCTTTTGGTCATTGTATTGTCTACTGTCTTTTTCTTTTGGTCATTGTATTGTCTTCTGTCTTTTTCTCTTGGTCATTGTATTGTCTTCTGTCTTTTTCTTTTGGTCATTGTATTGTCTTCTGTCTTTTTCTTTTCGTGATTGTATTGTCTGCTGTCTTTTTCTTTTGGTCATTGTATTGTCTTTTTCTTTTGGTCATTGTATTGTCTTCTGTCTTTTTCCTTTGGTCATTGTATTGGCTTCTGTCTTTTTCTTTTGGTCATTGTATTGTCTTCTGTCTTTTTCTTTTGGTCAATGTATTGTCTTCTGTCTTTTTCTTTTGGTCATTGTATTGTCTTCTTTCTTTTTCTCTTGGTCATTGTATTGGCTTCTGTCTTTTTCTTTTGGTCATTGTATTGTCTTCTGTCTTATTCTTTTCGTGATTGTATTGTCTTCTTCCTTTTTCTTTCGGTCATTGTATTTTCTTCTGTCTTTTTCTTTTGGTCATTGTATTGTCTTCTGTCTTTTTCTTTTGGTCATTGTATTGTCTTCTGTCTTTTTCTCTTGGTCATTGTATTGTCTTCTGTCTTTTTTTTTTTGGTCATTGTATTGTCTTCTTTCTTTTGGTCATTGTATTGTCTTCTGTCTTTTTCTGTTGGTCATTGTATTGTCTTCTGTCTTTTTCTCTTGGTCATTGTATTGTCTTCTGTCTTTTTCTTTTGGTCATTGTATTGTCTTCTCTCTTTTTATTTTGGTCATTGTATTGTCTTCTGTCTTTTTCTTTTGGTCATTGTATTGTCTTCTGTCTTTTTCTTTTCGTGATTGTATTGTCTTCTGTCTTTTTCTTTTGGTCATTGTATTGGCTTCTGTCTTTTTCTTTTGGTCATTGTATTGTCTTCTGTCTTTTTCTTTTGGTCATTGTATTGTCTTCTGTCTTTTTCTTTTGGTCATTGTATTGTCTTCTGTCTTTTTCTTTTAGTCATTGTATTGTCTTCTGTCTTTATCTTTTGGTCATTGTATTGTCTTCTGTCTTTTTCTTTTGGTCATTGTATTGTCTTCTGTCTTTTTCTTTTGGTCATTGTATTGTCTTCTCTCTTTTTCTCTTGGTCATTGTATTGTCTTCTGTCTTTTTCTTTTGGTCATTGTATTGTCTTCTGTCGTTTTCTTTTGATGATTGTATTGTCTTCCGTCTTTTTCTTTTGGTCATTGTATTGTCTTCTGTCTTTTTCTTTTGGTCATTGTATTGTCTTCTGTCTTTTTCTCTTGGTCATTGTATTGTCTTCTGTCTTTTTCTTTTGGTCATTGTATTGTCTTCTGTCTTTTTCATTTAGTCATTGTATTGTCATCTTTCTTTTGGTCATTGTATTGTCTTCTGTCTTTTTCTTTTGGTCATTGTATTGTCTTCTGTGTTTTTCTTTTGGTCATTGTATTGTCTTCTGTCTTTTTCATTTGGTCATTGTATTGTCTTCTGTCTTTTTTTGGGCTCATTGTATTGTCTTCTGTCTTTTTCTTTTGGTCATTGTATTGTCTTCTGTCTTTTTCTTTTGGTCATTGTATTGTCTTCTGTCATTTTCTTTTGGTCATTGTATTGTCTTCTGTCTTTTTCTTTTGGTCATTGTATTGTCTTCTGTCTTTTTCTTTTGGTCATTGTATTGGCTTCTGTCTTTTTCTTTTGGTCATTGTATTGTCTTCTGTCTTTTTCTTTTGGTCAATGTATTGTCTTCTGTCTTTTTCTTTGGGTCATTGTATTGTCTTCTTTCTTTTTCTCTTGGTCATTGTATTGGCTTCTGTCTTTTTCTTTTGGTCATTGTATTGTCTTCTGTCTTTTTCTTTTCATGATTGTATTGTCTTCTTCCTTTTTCTTTTGGTCATTGTATTTTCTTCTGTCTTTTTCTTTTGGTCATTGTATTGTCTTCTGTCTTTTTCTTTTGGTCATTGTATTGTCTTCTGTCTTTTTCTCTTGGTCATTGTATTGTCTTCTGTCTTTTTTTTTTTGGTCATTGTATTGTCTTCTTTCTTTTGGTCATTGCATTGTCTTCTGTCTTTTTGTTTTGGTCATTGTATTGTCTTCTGTCTTTTTCTTTTGGTCATTGCATTGTCTTTTGTCTTCTGTCTTTTTCTTTTGGTCATTGTATTGTCTTCTGTCTTTTTCTTTTGGTCATTGTATTGTCTTCTGTCTTCTGTCTTTTTCTTTTGGTCATTGTATTGTCTTCTGCTTTTTTCTTTTGGTCATTGTATTGTCTTCTGTCTTTTTCTTTTGGTCATTGTATTGTCTTCTGTCTTTTTCTTTTGGTCATTGCATTGTCTTCTGTCTTTTTCTTTTAGTCATTGTATTGTCTTATGTCTTCTGCTTTTTTCTTTTGGACATTGTATTGTCTTCTGTCTTCTTTCTTTTTATTTTGGTCATTGTATTGTCTTCTGTCTTCTTTCTTTTTCTTTTGGTCATTGTATTGTCCTCTGTCTTTTTTGTTGTCATTGTATTGTCTTCTGTCTTTTTCTTTTGGTCATTGTATTGTCTTCCGTCTTTTTCTTTTGGTCATTGTATTGTCTTCTGTCTTTTTCTTTTGGTCATTGTATTGTCCTCTGACTTTTTTTTTTGGTCATTGTATTGTCTTGTGTCTTTTTCTTTTGGTCATTGTATTGTCTTCTGTCTTTTTCTTTTGGTCATTGTATTGTCTTCTGTCTTTTTCTTTTGGTCATTGTATTGTCTTCTGTCATTTTCTTTTGGTCATTGTATTGTCTTCTGTCTTTTTCTTTTGGTCATTGTATTGTCTTCTGTCTTTTTCTTTTGGTCATTGTATTGGCTTCTGTCTTTTTCTTTTGGTCATTGTATTGTCTTCTGTCTTTTTCTTTTGGTCAATGTATTGTCTTCTGTCTTTTTCTTTGGGTCATTGTATTGTCTTCTTTCTTTTTCTCTTGGTCATTGTATTGGCTTCTGTCTTTTTCTTTTGGTCATTGTATTGTCTTCTGTCTTTTTCTTTTCATGATTGTATTGTCTTCTTCCTTTTTCTTTTGGTCATTGTATTTTCTTCTGTCTTTTTCGTTTGGTCATTGTATTGTCTTCTGTCTTTTTCTTTTGGTCATTGTATTGTCTTCTGTCTTTTTCTCTTGGTCATTGTATTGTCTTCTGTCTTTTTTTTTTTGGTCATTGTATTGTCTTCTTTCTTTTGGTCATTGCATTGTCTTCTGTCTTTTTGTTTTGGTCATTGTATTGTCTTCTGTCTTTTTCTTTTGGTCATTGCATTGTCTTTTGTCTTCTGTCTTTTTCTTTTAGTCATTGTATTGTCTTATGTCTTCTGCTTTTTTCTTTTGGACATTGTAGTGTCTTCTGTCTTCTTTCTTTTTATTTTGGTCATTGTATTGTCTTCTGTCTTCTTTCTTTTTCTTTTGGTCATTGTATAGTCTTCTGTCTTTTTCTTTTGGTCATTGTATTGTCCTCTGTCTTTTTTGTTGTCATTGTATTGTCTTCTGTCTTTTTCTTTTGGTCATTGTATTGTCTTCCGTCTTTTTCTTTTGGTCATTGTATTGTCTTCTGTCTTTTTCTTTTGGTCATTGTATTGTCCTCTGACTTTTTTTTTTGGTCATTGTATTGTCTTGTGTCTTTTTCTTTTGGTCATTGTATTGTCTTCTGTCTTTTTCTTTTGGTCATTGTATTGTCCTCTGTCTTTTTCTTTTGTTCATTGTATTGTCTTCTGTCTTTTTCTTTTGGTCATTGTATTGTCTTCTGTCTTTTTCTTTTCGTGATTGTATTGTCTTCTGTCTTTTTCTTTTGGTCATTGTATTGTCTTCTGTCTTTTTCTTTTGGTCATTGTATTGTCTTCTGTCTTTTTCTCTTGGTCATTGTATTGTCTTCTGTCTTTTTCTTTTGGTCATTGTATTGTCTTCTGTCTTTTTCTTTTGGTCATTGTATTGTCTTCTGTCTTTTTCTTTTAGTCATTGTATTGTCTTGTGTCTTTTTCTTTTCGTGATTGTATTGTCTTCTGTCTTCTGTCTTTTTCTTTTGGTCATTGTATTGTCTTCTGTCTTTTTCTTTTGGTCATTTTATTGTCCTCTGTCTTTTTCTTTTGGTCATTGTATTGTCTTCTGTCTTTTTCTTTTGGTCATTGTATTGGCTTCTGTCTTTTTCTTTTGGTCATTTTATTGTCTTCTGTCTTTTTCTTTTGGTCATTGTATTGTCTTCTGTCTTTTTCTTTTGGTCATTGTATTGTCTTCTGTCTTTTTGTTTTCGTGATTGTATTGTCTTCTGTCTTTTTCTTTTGGTCATTGTATTGTCTTCTGTCTTTTTCTTTTCGTGATTGTATTGTCTTCTGTCTTTTTCTTTTGGTCATTGTATTGTCTTCTGTCTTTTTCTTTTGGTCTTTGTATTGTCTTTTGTCTTCTGTCTTTTTCTTTTGGTTATTGTATTGTCTTCTGTCTTTTTCTTTTGGTCATTGTATTGTCTTCTGTCTTCTGTCTTTTTCTTTTGGTCATTGTATTGTCTTCTGCTTTTTTCTTTTGGTCATTGTATTGTCTTCTGTCTTTTTCTTTTGGTCATTGTATTGTCTTCTGTCTTTTTCTTTTGGTCATTGCATTGTCTTCTGTCTTTTTCTTTTAGTCATTGTATTGTCTTATGTCTTCTGCTTTTTTCTTTTGGACATTGTATTGTCTTCTGTCTTCTTTCTTTTTATTTTGGTCATTGTATTGTCTTCTGTCTTCTTTCTTTTTCTTTTGGTCATTGTATAGTCTTCTGTCTTTTTCTTTTGGTCATTGTATTGTCCTCTGTCTTTTTTGTTGTCATTGTATTGTCTTCTGTCTTTTTCTTTTGGTCATTGTATTGTCTTCTGTCTTTTTCTTTTGGTCATTGTATTGTCTTCTGTCTTTTTCTTTTGGTCATTGTATTGTCCTCTGACTTTTTTTTTTGGTCATTGTATTGTCTTGTGTCTTTTTCTTTTGGTCATTGTATTGTCTTCTGTCTTTTTCTTTTGGTCATTGTATTGTCTTCTGTCTTTTTTTTTTAGTCATTGTATTGTCTTCTGTCTTTTTCTTTTGGTCATTGTATTGTCCTCTGTCTTTTTCTTTTGTTCATTGTATTGTCTTCTGTTTTTTCTTTTGGTCATTGTATTGTCTTCTGTCTTTTACTTTTGGTCATTGTATTGTCTTCTGTCTTTTTCTTTTGGTCATTGTATTGTCTTCTGTCTTTTTCTTTTGGTCATTGTATTGTCTTCTGTCTTTTTCTCTTGGTCATTGTATTGTCTTCTGTCTTTTTCTTTTGGTCATTGTATTGTCTTCTGTCTTTTTCTTTTGGTCATTGTATTGTCTTCTGTCTTTTTCTTTTAGTCATTGTATTGTCTTGTGTCTTTTTCTTTTCGTGATTGTATGTCTTCTGTCTTCTGTCTTTTTCTTTTGGTCATTGTATTGTCTTCTGTCTTTTTCTTTTGGTCATTGTATTGTCCTCTGTCTTTTTTTTTGGTCATTGTATTGTCTTCTGTCTTTTTCTTTTGGTCATTGTATTGGCTTCTGTCTTTTTCTTTTGGTCATTTTATTGTCTTCTGTCTTTTTCTTTTGGTCATTGTATTGTCTTCTGTCTTTTTCTTTTGGTCATTGTATTGTCTTCTGTCTTTTTGTTTTCGTGATTGTATTGTCTTCTGTCTTTTTCTTTTGGTCATTGTATTGTCTTCTGTCTTTTTCTTTTCGTGATTGTATTGTCTTCTGTCTTTTTCTTTTGGTCATTGTTTTGTCTTCTGTCTTTTTCTTTTGGTCTTTGTATTGTCCTTTTTTTTTTTCTTTTGGTCATTGTATTGTCTTCTGTCTTTTTCTTTTCGTGATTGTATTGTCTTCTGTCTTTTTCTTTTGGTCATTGTATTGTCTTCTGTCTTTTTCTTTTGGTCATTGTATTGTCCTCTGTCTTTTTCTTTTGGTCATTGTATTGTCTTCTGTCGTTTTCTTTTGGTGATTGTATTGTTTTCTGTCTTTTTCTTTTGGTCATTGTATTGTCTTCTGTCTTTTTCCTTTGGTCATTGTATTGTCTTCTGTCTTTTTCTCTTGGTCATTGTATTGTCTTCTGTCTTTTTCTTTTGGTCATTGTATTGTCTTCTGTCTTTTTCATTTAGTCATTGTATTGTCTTCTTTCTTTTGGTCATTGTATTGTCTTCTTTCTTTTGGTCATTGTATTGTCTTCTGTCTTTTTCTTTTGGTCATTGTATTGTCTTCTTTCTTTTGGTCATTGTATTGTCTTCTGTCTTTTTCTTTTGGTCATTGTATTGTCTTCTGTCTTTTTCTTTTGGTCATTGTATTGTCTTCTGTCTTTTTCTTTTGGTCATTGTATTGTCTTCTGTCTTTTTCTTTTGGTCATTATATTGTCTTCTTTCTTTTTCTTTTGGTCATTGTATTGTCTTCTGTCTTTTTCTTTTGGTCATTGTATTGTCTTCTGTCTTTTTCTTTGGTCATTGTATTGTCTTCTGTCTTTTTCTTTTGGTCATTGTATTGTCTTCTGTCTTTTTCTTTTGGTCATTGTATTGTCTTCTGTTTTTTTCTTTTTGTCATTGTATTGTCCTCTGTCTTTTTCTTTTGGTCATTGTATTGTCTTCTGTTTTTTTCTTTTGGTCATTGTATTGTCTTCTGTCTTCTGTCTTTTTCTTTTAGTCATTGTATTGTCTTCTGTCTTTTTCTTTTGGTCATTGTATTGTCTTCTGTCTTTTTATTTTGGTCATTGTATTGTCTTCTGTCTTTTTCTTTTGGTGATTGTATTGTCTTCTGTCTTTTTCTTTTGGTGATTGTATTGTCTTCTGTCTTCGATTTACCGCTTTTGATTACCCCATTATCTTCAAACTTTTCTTGTGGATTGAACAATTATAACATTAAACCTCTAGATTTTAAATTAATAAATTGGAAGCTCTAGATTTATATTTATAACTTGGAATCTTTAGATGTGACAATAGTAGCATTAAAGTTCTAGATTTGACTATCATCACTTTTGAAACTGTATAGTTGTCATCGTCATATATATTCTATCGCTAACCTACATATCACGAAAGATGGTATTGACAATTAGATTTTGGTTCAAAGTTGACTATTGTTTACCTATTATGTCTTCTGATGGCCTTGTGTATTATATGTCACGAATATTAAACATAGCATGAACAAGTAAAACGATCGGACTCAGTGTTAATTAGAACAACACTGCTCATCTTGTTGTATGTGAGGGTTGACTTTTTTTACTCACATGTGAAAAACAATAACATGACAGCATCATTTCACAACGAGGGAATATTAGGACTTATAAAACTAGCTTAACCCCACCACATTTTATTGAAGTGCCTGCACCATCCAAGATAATGGGCGGGCATGAATTGTTGTTCGTGGTATTGATGTTGTATCTCTGTCAACACTTTTTCGATTATAATTTGGAGCTGTCCCGTGTTTTGTTTTTCACTTTGTTACTATTGATATGATACATTAACAGAGACATCAATTATCACCGGAGGGATTCCGATGGTTAGTACCATTGCTGATTACATTCTTTGCCTTCTGTGAGGTTGTTTTTGCCATTGTTTCTACTTCCGTTTGCTGCTGTTGTGCACCATTTGATTCGTCAAGGGTAAATAAATAAATGGACTTTTGTCTATATTACATATATATGCACAATATGTCAGATAATATCTCAGAACAACGCAGTATTCAGTTTCTATATAAAGTTAACTAGATGATACCAATATGTAATTGAATAGACAATAAGCAGTAAAATAAAAATGGAGAATAACGAACACCACAAAAACCGGGGTGAACACAGGGTGCTCCGGATGGGTAGGCAGTTCCTGCTCCACCACTACTTGATGTTTCATATTCTTGCATGAACTTCAGTTCGTGGTTTGATTTATGAGAGTAATAATTTAACTTTGCATTCCTGTTAGATATCCTAACACCGGCATATATGTTCCAACGTATATATAAATTCATCAAAATCAGAAAGATATATATTTTTCATGATGCATGTCTACATTGGAATATCTGGTAGTAGCAACAATATCTAATAAAAATGTAGATATCAAATATAGTGGACAAAATATTGACTATCTTATAGATTTTGTTTAAAAATAGAAAATATCTCCACTGAAATGATTGATGAGTTGTTTGTGTCATTGGCGGTCTATCTTAGAGCACTATTTGTTTAAAGTGGTCCGGTATTTGCATTTTTTTTAGAGCGGCGGTAGTAAAATATAGCGTACTATTACTTTCACCACAGGCTTTATGCAATGCCGCAAAGCTATAGCAGTTAAACTACCAAGTTTCATGTTACTGTGATACATGCTACTCGAGATAGAATTCGACATTTTATTGAATTTGGTTCCAATGGCTTCTGGGCATTGCTTACTGATATTAATAAGTTTGTAGGTCATTGTACCAGCAAAGTTTCTTAAATATCACCCGAGTCCAGCAATGGACAATTGAGTACTGCGTTGCCTTTGCCTTTAACTTTGATCAACTGATCCCAAGTCGATATAGTTCTTTGATTCATATGAATGGAAATGCCAGGGACATTCGTGTTACCCCAAATAAATCTGGCACGCAACATTTCAAATTATGTGGATACTGATATATTGCACGCAAAAACAAAATAAAACATCAGATAAGATAAGAGGTGATGATGCCTATTTAAACGTTCTTTTCATAATAATGGAAATTGGAGCATAGTTCTATTCAGCACTGACAAACGACACGTTATAGTTTATCAATGACTTATGTTAGTACAGTATTGTTCACAAATAACTCTCAAATTATGAAGTAAATAAAATAAGGAGCTCCAATGGCACGAATAATTATTCATACTACTAGTACTGTTTCTATCCTATTTTACCGTATTAATATTATTACGAAAAAAATCATTATCTATAGAATGTAATAAATAGAAAGCAACAGCAATAATATACTATTGAATATTTATTGAATAATGCTGATCGGAAAAATATTTGAAAGATAAATTAATTGATATTTACCCACAAGGATGCTATGATATGTTGACAAAGATTGAATGTATTTTATAGTCAGGTTCGGGTGTTATTGACAAAACAGCAAGATAAGGAAAAATCAAAAGAATCTTTTGACATTTTCACAACAGTCGACAAAAGGGGCAAACCTCTGCCACCTAGGCACGAGGAGATCGAACAACTGCCTTCAAGGGATACCCCAAAACAACGACCAACAAAACAAGACAGAAAGGAGAAACCAACGAACATAGATGACAGGAAACCAGAACAGAAGGCACTCTCACCAAAGGCAGACGACAACAGGCGTACACGTGACCGGAAACCCGAAAGGAAACAATCCCCTAACAATGATGTTAAAAGACGTAATAACAGCGATGAATTCGATGAGCATAGATTTGAGGATGATAAACCAATACGTAGCCATGGATACAATAACAGACCATATACAAAGGACTCCAGTTATGAACAACTTAAAAGTTTAGTGATCCCGAAAACCGCACCAAAGCAAACATTTTAAAACAACTTTTCATTAAAAAAAAAGTACAACATACATGTATACAAGTAACATGTATATTTGCCGATGAATGTTTTAATATGTAATCAATCTGGAGGAATTGGCCTTACAGTAATAACACGTCCAAGTACAATTGTATACCCTACTAAAATATCGCCCAATCATAATACTAGTTGTATATTTAAAGGATATACAGTCAAACCTGTATTAAGAGGTCACCTTTGTGAGAAAGATAAAGTCGCCTTATAAGATAGGTGACCTCTTAAAAGAGGTTTAATTCATATGAAGTTTTCTATGTCTGGACAAGAAAAATCTGACCTCTTATTACAGGTGACTGATTAATAGAGGTGACCACATGAGCATGCTTGACTGTAGTGTGTTCTGATCGGAGGTTTTTCGAGAAGGAGTACAAAACAAGTGGTCCAATGTTTACGCCTTCAACCCTGGTAGCACTTCCATTTTAAGTGGAATTTTATTGTGGACCGAGTTATTTTTGCTTGTCATTTTTTCATACTGTTGTGTTCGTTTCTTGACATTAGCTTTTAGGTTTTTTGTGTGCTTGTATTATATCATATAGCCACCCAAAACAACACGAAGAACCAATAATTTTATACAGAATTGGTCGACAATATAGCCACTCACAACAACACGGACCCTTCTTGTGGCTAAAATCTGTGATGTAAAAACAAATTGTCAACAAAATAGGGTTTATGACAACAGTAAAATATACACCTAGAATATATTAGATGCTCAACAGGTCTTGACTACATGAGTAGCATTGGCGGGTGTCTGATAAGAGGCGGGAATTGCGTTCCCTTCACAAGCACCTAGGTTCACTCCTGGTTAGAGTTGCCCATCTTTTTAGTTTTCTGTGGCGTGTTGTGCTTTGTTTGTCTTCGTCCTGTGTGCCCAATGTTCCCAGTGTCTCTGGATGGTTCAATCTGGAATTTCCTTCAGTTTTCTCTAACATTTATTTATCTGCATTTACACAATCGCAATCGATATCTTAGCAAAGAAAAATATCACGCATACTTAATTAATGTTGGAATAATATAACCTTTGCGAATACGAAACTAGTATATATTTCAGTAATGGTATCAATCCAGAATGGCACAATTTACATTTTTATGACAAAAAAGATAGGACAAGCCCCTTTATTTGAAATCGCTGGTAGGGGAAATATATTTGAATATATTGGTATTCCAATTAAGTACAATAGTTAATGAAAACGATATACCTTGTTGTACGGTCATGAACCTCTAGACAACTAGTTCCTAATCATTCTCCAATATCGTTCGATCATAATTCTTTATTTTTATGATGGACTGTTCTGCTTAACTGTTTGGTGGTACTAGTACAGTAATCGTACTCAGAAGTATTACTACAGCAAGTCCTTATGCAGAATGTTTTCAGTTATTACGAGATTACCTTCATTCAAGTCGATAATATAAATTATTACAAACTAACTGATAAATATACTAAATATATGAATCTACTCCATATGATGGAGTTAAAGCCATGTCAACGTCCAAAAGGGAAAATTTACGGTAAGGAAAGAAAAGCAATCTCTATTGTCAAAACCAGTGTGTTACATTGATGGAATAAATGTCTAAATCTGAAATCACAATTAATGATGGATTTATTTGAAGTATTATATTATCATATTTAAGACGGTCATGATTAATTACACTTAGTTTAACCATATAGGTATCTTACGCTGATGTTGGATGAACACATATATTGAACATTTTTGATATTGTTTCAATTTGATATTGAGTTCGTTTCAATGTTATGGATTATCATTTGAAATTCAACTCCTATATGTTAACACTGAGAATGTAAAGAATAATTAAAAAAAAATATCTAGATAAAACAAATATGACGTAAGGAAAACGAATATTATACATTTGGTTTCATTCGGTATAATAACACATTTATAGAATGCGGGTTCAGGAAATATGAAACATGTATTCACCCACGAGTATTATATTCACCTCGGGTGTTGTCCTCAGAGAATATGATACTCTTGGGTGAATAAACTTTCATATTTCCCTCACCAGCAGAATAATGTGCACCGATGTAAAAAAATATGAATGTGATATGCAATCTTCTCTTTGGAAAACATTTTGATTTTCTCTTGTTCATATCAAGAAATTGTTGATACTATTCCTCACAAATATTCATCATAATTAAATTAGATTTTGAGAACGTGACTGAAGTTTCAAATTGGGCAGATTGCTAATTAGATTTGTCAAATAATTCCATACTATACAGAAATTCAATGTGTCTGCCAACAATTCGATAAAAAAATGTTATTGTTGAAGTTCTTTTCTGCCAAAATTCAAATTGTGTTATTGTATTGTAACGATTTTAATGTATTTCAGTCATGTTTACATAGACTCGAAAGGCCAATATAATGGCTTGACTCTCAGATTTTCATTTTCGCCAGGAACTTCGAATATTTCATGGTTGTCGTTATTTTTTTTAATTTCATTTTATCTGACTTGTTTTAATGTATCATTATCATTTCCAGAGGTTAACATGCACGCTATATAAGAAGTAGATCTGCAATATAGATCATATTAAACTTTAGATGTCCTGATGTTGTCATCTTAGATAATTAAATGATCAAATGGCACATAATATCTGGCTATGTATCAATTGTTAATCACCCACTCCTGGGAAATTATAAAATAATGCTTTACACGTAGGCAATGGTATGTATGAATAGTTACAAAAAAATCAGGAAGGCATCTAGATTCGGAGCAGCTGTATACCAATACATGTTCTGATAGCGGTTGCTAAGTTCCAGATGTAAGTTCTGACAGTAGTTGCTAAGTTCCAGATGTAAGTTCTAACAGCGGTTGCTAAGTTCCAGATGTATGTTCTGACAGCGGTTGCTAAGTTCCAGATGTAAGTTCTGACAGCGGTTGCTAAGTTCCAGATGTAAATTCTGATAGCGGTTGCTAAGTTCCAGATGTAAGTTCTGATAGCGGTGGCTAAGTTCCAGATGTAAGTTCTGATAGCGGTTGCCAAGTTCCAGATGTAAGTTCTGATAGCGGTTGCCAGGTTCCAGATGTAAGTTCTGATAGCGGTTGCCAAGTTCCAGATGTAAGTTCTGATAGCGGTTGCTAAGTTCCAGATGTAAGTTCCAATTACTGATTAATTAATTGCAATGCAATGTAATCACAGAACAGTACAGGAGCCGTCGTGGTCGTGACCGTATGGTTGTTGGATTTATAACTACCTATGCAATCAGTGCCTATCACCACTAACGTTGTGAGTTGGAATCCCACGCAGGAGAGGTGTTCTCGATACAGCATTATGTTATAAAGTTTGTCTGTGTTTTTTCCAGGTGCTCTGGTTTCCTCCACCAATAAAACTGACTGCCACATATAATTGAAATATTGTTGAAAGTGGCGTTAAATGTGGCATAAATCAAATGATAATTCAAGGTTAATCATCTATCTGTTTACAACCACACACAGACTACAGCTGTGCAGGTGTTTGTTTAGAACTCTGTCGCCATCAGTTCAGATAAGGTCACTCCACATCACATTCTTTAATATAATTGTTTTAGCACTTGTTTGGATCATAATATATATCTGTATTATAGGTAATAAATAGTCTAGCTTATTATGTAATTGAGTCAACACGCTCCCAAAGCATTAAACACCATAACTATAACCCCAGAACAGTACATACATTATTGTAGATCCTCAACCTATATAACGCACATTCTTTGGAAGCGTATATTTTCTGGAAACTGTTGAATTTCTTTATCTTGAATATTTGACATATTAACTTGCTGTTGTGGTTTTCAAAAGGTTGTGTATGTCAGGGGTGGATCCAGGATTTCAAGTTAGGGGGGAGCGCACTTAAAAAAATTGCGCCGAGCGGAGGGAGGAGCGAAAATTGTTGGGGTATTTTGTGTGAAAAATCACGATTTTACGTCAAAAAATCTTATTTTTTCCAATTGTGGAGGAAGGCGCGAAAATTGTTGGGGTATTTTCGTATTTCGTGTGAAAATCACGATTATACGCCAAAAAATCATATTTTTTTGCAATTTTAGGGGGGGCGCCCCCCCTGGATCCGCCCCTGTATGTTAATCTTACACAATTCCCCACACGCTCTAATAAACATTAGAAACTGATCTGTATCTACCCATCTAAAACCCATCAAATGTACATAGCAATGAAAATTTGTATATTGAAGTTTTACGAAGGTGTTCCCCTTTTCTTTGTAGTAAGATCAGATTTCTGAATATTCATTGCATTCCCTGTGGTGACTGAATTTATAAAAAAAACAACCTTGTTTGCTCATATTATATAATAGTCTTTGTAAATTGCCACAGAAGACGAAGCAGAACACCCAGGTAGGGAAATACATGTACTTGCAAATGAACATTCGAACTCGCAATATAGTTTTGCTGTTATATATAATCCATGATTAGTTTAATCTTAGTTTAAAAATATTTTATTTGTCAATTAAACAGATAGAATGGATTAGACACAAGTTAAAATAACTTATGAAGTCTTCTCCAAATTACAATTTGTTACATAAAAGAAGTACATACTCATTAATCTTAACTCGTCACAATTATTATTATTTTTTATTATTATTATTATTTTCTTTAATTTCAGATCATTTTATTCAAAAGCCCTGCTATATAATTACCCTATGGTCCCTGTGGTTTATATAACTCATTTGCCCAGGGAAAATATCATAATGAGTAAAAAAATATACACTCCCTTTCATTCACACAAACATACATGTACATTTAATTTTACAACATATATATCATCATTTTGTCTTCTCACAAAAGAGTTTGGATTATCAATAATTAAATCAATAATTGCGACTAATCCGGTCAATTAAAATTGTATTGGACAATCTTATATTACCTATGATTTCTTACCCTTCAGTGTACCCCACTTATGTGTCGCCCTATTTATTAAATACGTAACAGTCACAGAAGATGGATTTAATTCTCACTCATGATCACATATCCAACTATTCCAGTCATAATCAGGTTCGATTACTCTATAATTAATTATGATCTAGCTTTCGATAACCTGTTCATATCAGAAACATATAAAATAATATGTCTCTGATCATATATTGTACCAAGGATTTATATCCTTGATTGTACTGATATAACATGTAAAATGCATTTTTTTTTAGGTAATCAGTGAATTTATTTATCTGAAAACAAATATGAGAGTTAAGATAATATTCAGATGAATTATTTAATGTAACTTTTACATTAAAATGTGAAATTTACTATTAAGATTCTTCCATTTAAAAAATAATCGGTTCAAAACATTGCATTCTTGCAGCGAAAAGTGAAGATTTAGAAAATTAAATACCTATACCCGAGGTTACAAAAGATTGGAACGCTAAATAAGTGTTTAGGAGTTGGAAAGGATAGCCAAAATCGGGATGCATAATGTTGCCTATTCATTTTGTCGTTTCCCCCCTTTTTGTTTGCTTTTTGTTAATAAAAGGTTTTGCTTCTGTGCAAAAATGTAGATTTTATTTTACAGGATAGCCAAAATCGCTAACTGCTACATTTTTGTATATACACATTTGTTGTCATTTTTACTGGTCGAATTATATTATTTAAAAAGTGTGTGAATTGATATTATTTACCTGTACAATAATACAGGAAATAATCACACCGGGTGTTCTGACATTTTATGGCTTTGTGTATAATTAATTAAGATGTATTGTACTCCTCTGTGCGGACTTCACTTCTCCAAACAATTTACATAATTGTAATAAAAAATATCTGTAATCCAGAAAATGTTCAATTCACATTTGACAGGACAGAATCAAGCCAAGTGCTAAAAATTACAAACATACATTAATTAGTAAAGTTGCTAAAGAGGAAAATGCACTCTTATGACTGAAATATTTTTAATCAGTTGGAATATTTTTAAAGAGTCATGAATAAATGAGTGAAATAGATTATCTATAATCTGTCAAATCGCCTGCTATTAAACATGAACACTATTGCCGGTGAGCTCCGCCATGTTTGATTTTACTTGATCGATCTTGAAAAAATTGTCATTTTCAAATCAAATTGGAAGTAATAAGAACACAAATTAAACTGTTAGGAACTCGATTTTCGGAAAGATTCATTATTCAGCTTCTACAAGATATCAGCATAATTTTTTTTCTTATTAATTTTATTCATCAATTTTGAAATTTCCAACGACTGAATTTACAAATTATCGTAAATTAATAGGGATTGTACATGATTTATCGAGGTTTTTATGCAGTTTTTAAAAATTGATTTGGAAGTATTTTCGTTAAATTAAACTGATACAAATAACATTTTCTTATCGATAAACATTTCAAGATTATGTGGATATCAGCATAATTTTTTTTATATTGAGCAGTTTTTTTTCAATTGCGATTTAAAGTTCAATCAACGTACATTCTTTGTTAATTTAAATGAAACCTATAATGTTGGCGACTACGTCTTCAAAGTCACGTGATGACTGAATAAGCTGGATATATAACTGGATTTACTTTTGTGTGCAGATAGTAATAATGTAAGTACAGTTAAAATCCACCTGTGATGTAAATCTATTGTCTAAACTCTCCAATATTTTTAAGGAATGGAGAGTTGTGAACAATATGTACAGGGGCGGAGCTAGAGTTTAAAGGTATAAAACCTCAACCTGTTTAAAATTGCAAAAGGGAATAACAAACAATTTATTTAAATTTTTTTGTTACAAGATTAATAATTAATAAAATTATTATGGGTGGATTTTAAGTTGGAGAATGTCCTCGTATCTCTCCATTCCTTAAAATCAATTATTTTTAAGGAATGGAGAGTTACGTATACTCGGACATTCTCCTATACTTAATTATCGATAACACCAATAGGAAGTTGATACAAATGTTAGCTTGGTAGTTGGAAGCTAAAATATATAAACAATTTGCACATGTTACAGAAGCTTCAGTTTGTGGGAGTGTACTTAATATACCCGTGTACAAAATGAGTTTTTCAATTCTATAAATGTATCATCATCATAAATAGCAGATCGAAACGACAATTCATTTTTTAACAGATTAATAATTCTAAATTTACTCATAGCCTTTTTCTGATATTTAACAACATTTCTTTCTTTCCAAATAAAATATTTTGTAGACAACAAAATAGTGTTAACAAACTTTGCAATTTTCTTCAAGTCTTTATAAAAAATTCCTAAACATATATTTTTTTCAGATTTTTCCGTCAATATATTAAATTTGCTAAGAAAAAAGTCATTGAACTTATCAAAAACTTCTATCCAGACACTGTCAACAAATTTACAATGTACAAATAAATGTAATAAAGTTTCATTTTCTTTACAAAAATGACCAGAACCATTTAATGATAAACCCATACGTTGCAGTCTTTCCTCGGTATACACTATCACTGTCGTCAAAGAGCTCCGATCGAAAATGTTTGGTCAACATCCGGGATATTTTAAAGCGGTATTTTTAATGCAGACACGGATAATTATCGTAAGTATTTATAAATATACTGTGTATATAATATTTTGAATTATGATACTTTATGATTGTTATTATTATTAATTTCATTTTTTGTCCAAATATCATTTATTTTTGCATTGTAAAATTAGATTTTTCTATAAGTTATAAGGAATCCGGCTTCAAAATCATTACAATCAACTGAAATATCGCTATATTTGCATTTACGAATGAATTAAATGTTGCCCAAAAAGAAAAAAATATTGATGAATGATCTGTTCCGATCCGCTTTACACAATTTGATATCGTTTGAACTGAGGGTCTGTACGAGTATGCCAAGATGTCAAAAAAGAGAAAGACAAAGATAAAAAGAATGAACTATCCACATCACAGATGCTTGGTGAAACTAGAAGCGTATTATTTGGAGATAATACAGAACTCACAGCGGTCCTAAATAACTTGGTTACACTATTTAGTAGAATGGACTCACGTCTATCTAGTATTGAGGAAAACACAGGGAAAAATACAAGAACACTTAAACAGATGGATGATAAATTGACATCTCTAACATCCAGCGTAATAACTGTAGAAAACGAAATAACGAGTGTGAAAACCCGGGTTTCAGACCTAGAAACAAGTTCCCAAGGTACCAGCAACTTATTTGATGAAATAAAAGAAACAACTGAAACTACGAAGAAAGGGTTAGAAAAAATTAGAACAAAACATCAACAAACACAGTTTGATAGAACAAAGACCGAGGACATGAAAAAGCTAGTAGAAGAAAATAGTAAACTGAAAGAAGGTCTTCTAGATGTGAAATGTCGTTCGATGAAGAACAACCTGATTTTTACTGGTCTGTCGGAACAAGAGGGCGAAAATTGTGAAGGGTTGTTGAGAGATTTCTTGTACTATGAAATAAACATTGACAAAGACATTCAATTCGGAAATATTCACCGTTTCGGAAAAAGGGCACACATTTCGGTGTCAGAGAACAATTTCCGCCGGAGATAGAAGATCGAAGGAGACTCTGATACCCTATTATGAGAGAAGACAAAATCAAAAGTTGTACTAGTGCGTGATAAACTATATGTCAACAATGAACTTGTAGAAATGAGAAGAGATGATACTCCTGGGGACCCTCGTCCTTCCACTTCACGACCACAGAAACGTAGTCGGGTGAACTCTACTCCCGAGAGAGAATAGGACAACCAAGGAAGACAAAATCGATATAATTATAATGTAAATAATCAATCATTGAATGTGAATGTAAATAAAAATGTTGTTAAACTTTTAATGATTAATGTATGCGGGTTAGTTAAACGTATTCAATACACTGAATGTATGGAGTTGATCGAAGGTTTTGACATACTGTGTTTTGTTGAAACGAAAACAGACGACGCAGATGAAATTAACTTACCGGGTTTTATATTGCATATGAAAAATAGATTTACTTTTAAAAGGGTGAAATCGGGTGGAATTATTTTAGCTTATAAGACAGAACTTAGCAGTTTCGTTAATATTGTTGAATCTGAGAGTAAATACATTTTATGGTTTAAATTGAACAAAAGTCGGATAATATGAAGCAGCCGGCCGCGATACTGGTAATACCAGTATTGTAATATTTACAATACTGGTATTACCAGTATTATAATATTCACAATACTGGAAATACCAGTATTGTAAATATTACAATACTGGTAATACCAGTATTGTAACACTGTACAATACTAGAAATACCAGTATTGTAATGTTACAATACTGGTAATACCAGTATCGTACATATACAATACTGGATGTACCAGTATCGTGCATTTACAATACTGGAATACCAGAATCGTTGATCTATACACAATACCGAAAGCTCCAGTATTCTTCATCCAACAATACTGGTAATACTAGTATTGTAAAACACACGATACTGGAAGCTCCAGTATTTTTCATCCAACAATACTGGTAATACTAGTATTGTAAAGTACACAATACTGGTAATACTAGTATTGTAAAACACACAATACTGGAAGCTCCAGTATTCTTCATCCAGCAATACTGGTAATACTAGTATTGTAAAACACACAATACTGGAAACTCTAGTATCTGGTAATTTGACACGAGTGGGCAGAGCCTAATTCTAACTGTAAATCACAGCTCATTGTATTTACCGTTAGTATTAGGCTCCGCCCAGTCATGTCAAATTACCTTACCAATATATATCAAACTCTAAGGGACCATACAAAATATTTTGACATTACAGGGCTTTTGCCTATTATGTTATGAACAGCAGAAATGACGTATGAGTATGAATTATATTCAATTCTTTTAGTATAATGTAGACATAAAAACTCGGGTTAACCGGAATTCTACTTAATCTTCCAATATCTGCAATACTGGTATAACCAGTATTTTCCAGAATCTTCCGGTATCTACAATACTCATATTTTGGCAATGACCAGTATCTTCTAGTATTGCAGATACTGGAAAATTCTGGAAGATACTGGGATACTAGTATTTACCAGTATCTGTACCAGTATTGCAGATACTGGAAGATACTGGTAAAATACTGGTATTACCAGTATTGTGTACCAGTATTGTAGTACCAGTATCGCGGCCGGCTGCTTCATATTATCCCAAAAGTCTGTTTCATCTGCCTCAAGATGCTTTATTTGGAATTGTATATGTGCCACCAGAAAATTCTAAATATTGTATTGGACATCCTTTTAATGAAATTGAAAGCGAATTATTAGATTTCAGTACTAATTTTGAAAACGTTTGTATTATATGAGATTGGAATGCACGAACATGTGAAGAACATGACTATATTATAACCAATTTTGATACATTTTCTGACTTTCTAAATGTTGATAATGGTGGTGTTCAAATGTTAGAAGAATTAAATGTTGAGATAGTACGAAAGAGCATGGATAACAGAAAGAATAATTTTGGTAATCGGTTACTAGAATTGTGTAGATGTAATAATATCTTTATATGTAATGGTAGAATTGGAGATGATAAGGGGATAGGTAAATTCACTAGTAAAAATGCAAGCGTCGTTGATTATGCAATTTGTTCTCCACTATTATTTAAGATTATTGATAATTTTTCAGTATTGGAGACTAGTAAATTGTTTTCCGATATTCACAATCCTCTGTCGATGGTATTTAATTGTATTAGAGAAAATACGAGTAGCGCTATTCAGACCAATGATGCTAAGGTTGAACAAATTAAGAATTGGGAATCCGAAAAGAAAGATGAATTTATTAGTAACATTAATATTGAGGACATTAATGAGTTAGAACTATTATTAAATAACCTTTCTGAACAAGATTCAGGTTTAGTAGACAACTCCTCTGTAAACGATATGGTGAAAAAAATTGAATCACTTTTGACAAATTCCGCGAAGACGACATTCGGAACTTTTGTACCTGGCAGACATAACAAGAAGGAAACTAATAAAAAACATAAACCATGGTTCGACGCAGAATGTAGAGAAGCGAGACAAAAATGTCGATGTTCTAAACGCAAAC
Organism: Bathymodiolus brooksi; assembly: GCA_963680875.1. Classification (NCBI taxonomy): domain Eukaryota; kingdom Metazoa; phylum Mollusca; class Bivalvia; order Mytilida; family Modiolidae; genus Bathymodiolus; species Bathymodiolus brooksi. The sequence goes on along the minus strand of OY804578.1, from coordinate 48,659,337 downwards.
TTAAGTTTAACCGTACCGTGCCCCAACTTGAGCAGACAAAATCTTTAGAGAAAAAATATAAAAAAGTGGTGGATCGTTGTATTCGAAAACATAGAAAAAAATGAGACAAAAAATACATAACCTAAGATCTACTAATCCAAAAGAATATTGGAAAATTATCAATAATGGTAGAAAACAAATAAGTCCAAATATATCCATTAATGTGTTATTTGATTTCTTTAAAACTCTAAATACTGGTGAACCTGAAAATGAGGGCGACCCACCAGTGTTTAATCAAGATACTGATGATTTGAATAATATCATTAATGCGGCAATCACCATAGATGAAATAAAATCTGCTATGAAAAATTTGAAAAATAACAAAGCTTCAGGTGAAGACTTAATTGCAAACGAATACTTAAAACACTCATTTGAAATTATGTCTGACATATATGTTAAATTGTTAATCTGATTTTTGATAAAGGTTTGATTCCAGAACAGTGGTTATATGGTGATATTATACCTATTTTCAAGAACAAAGGTGACAAGTCTGACCCGAAAAACTATAGACCAATTACAATCGTAAGCTGCTTTGGAAAACTGTTCACTTCTGTTCTAAATAATCGGTTAAATAAATTTTCTAATCAACATCATTTTATATTAGAAAACCAAGGGGGATTCCGAAAAGGGTATTCGACAAATGATAATCTGTTTATTCTTCATATATTGATACATATTATGAAAAAGAAAAAGAAAAAGCTATACTGCGCATTTATAGATTTTGCCAAAGCTTTTGATACAGTGTGGAGAAATGAGAGCGGGAGGTTTGGCGCCTTAAAATCTGATTCAACCCACCATTTCTTTAGAAATGCCTGTACCAAGTCAGGGTCATTACGGTTTTCACAGTTTTCCGGTTGTTGACTGATTTTGTCTGTTTATATAATTATGAGTTTTGACTTTCCCTTTGTAAGATTGTTCGGAGTTCGGTAATTTTGTTATTACCTTTATTTACTATAACCATGCCCAATGTCACTGCTGGTGGAATTTTTTTTTCCCCGAGGTCATTGCAACTTGGTAGCTTCACTTAAGCAATTATGAATAACGAAATTAACGACAACATAACGGCTAGGACGTCACCCGGGTTAACAAGGTCCTCATTTGCTACTACACGGAACAGGGTAGCAAATGATATATGCGTTCCACGGAATATCCTACGGGATACCCCCGATTTGTCTTACGTTCAGCCAGAGGGTAATTATTATTTCAAAACTTCAGATTCGTATCAAATTTTAAAATCTTGTTCTATTAATATTTCGGACTGTCTTAAATCTCCAGGTACTTGTGACTCTTCTCCATGCATTACTACTTGCAAAATAAAAACTGACAAAAATAATACTTGTAAAACATGCGTCATGCTAATAACTTCTCCTGAATTTACAAGTAATTTAACTGGAAAAACGTACTACACCAAATCGTTTGAACCTCTGGACTGTTCTACTAAAAATGTCATTTACGGCATAGAATGTACACTCTGTGGACTTTTGTATGTTGGTGAAACTCGTCAAACATTGCGAAGTAGGATGAACCAACATCGATATGATGCAAAAGATCCCAAATACAGGATTTTGTATAATCATTTCAATCAACCGGGTCATGACCGCTGTTTGACGATGAAAGTTCGAATCATCGAGAAGATTTACCATCATACAAACAGTCCTATTCTTAGTACACCTTACCGCACCGATAGAGAGTTGTTCTGGATAAAAGAATTAGGCACTGCAATGCCTTACGGTTGCAATGATAACATCAAAGGAGTGGGAAATTTGTCAAGTCCTGGATGCAACGAAATCAACGTGATGAGCCTTTTTAATACTATTCCAAGAACTAAACGTAGCCATGGTCATAAAAGAATTCAACATCCTAATGTTAAAAAGTCCTCTAAACCAAGAACGTTACAAGATACTTTTAATGATTTACTTTCTAATATACAGAAACCTCTTGGAATTCATCATATTCGTACAATCTTATTTTCACTACCTGTAAACTACCTCAAAGATCTTAGGGATTTTGGACTTGACAAAGGAGGCGTAGATCCTTTTTCTCCTAAGTACAGATTGTCTAGTATTATATGTGACGTGGCGTCCTTTCGTCTTTTTAAACCAGTTCGATCTGAACCTCTTCATGATAACAACAGAAAATTCCTCCATATTCCGTTTGCTAACAAAGGAATCGATGCTATTAACATCAGCAACATTCTTAATAGAAAAGAGGTCGTAAAAGAAATTCCACCATATTTCAAAAATCAATCTGTTCCCATTGTCTCCTATAGTTACACTAACAGCATTGGCCGTAAAATTTTCAACTACAAAGAAGCATTGCAAGATATTAACATAGAAGAGTACCTTAAGAACCCTCTGACTTGTGACTGCTCCCACTCTCCTTTTCAATACAACCCATCTGGACATGTAATCACTGGTGATCTGAATATCATTCAACATGAGAGTCTCCGAAAGGTGATTTCTCATGGTCCTAAATTCAGAGAACCTCAACACATCAATTGGAAACATAATTTCAAGATAATTATGGATGCTGTTGAAGATTATGCCAGAAGGTGGATAAAGAGAGAAGTAGACCAAGATCCTGAGTTAGAGTCCTTGTCAGACTGGGTTAGAACAATTAGGTCTCTAGTACAAGGTCGGATTCACAAACTCAAAAATTGTGTTAATAGTCGACCTAAGTCTGTATTTAAAGACCAAGAAGCTGTTAAGTGTCTTTCCTCCCTTCATGACAAATATGTTATCGTTCCTGCGGACAAGGCTTCCAACAATATCGTGTTTGTATGTAAATCATATTACTTCGAATGCCTAATCAAGGAATTAGGTATAAATAGCAACACCTCTAGTAATACCACATACAAACCAACTTCGTTCGACAAAGATGAAATCCTAGCTAACCACAGATCATTCATGACCTCTTTAAACATTCCCTCTGGTAAAAAGTCTGAGGATTTACCCTATTTATATTGGATACCTAAACTCCATAAGACACCATACAAAGAAAGGTACATAGCGGGATCATCAACTTGTTCGACGAAAGAATTGTCTATTCACCTAACAAAGATTCTGTCTGCAGTAAAAGAGGGACAACAGAAATATTGTGAAACTGTTTACTCACGTAGTGGCATAAATCACATGTGGATTCTGAAAAACTCTAAAGATCTTTTGGATAACCTGAAATCAAGATCTTTCTCTCAGGTATCCTCCATCAAAACCTTTGATTTTTCAACTCTATATACCACCCTACCGCATGACAAATTAAAAACCCGCTTAAAAGAAACAATTCATAAAGCTTATAGTCATAGAAACTATGGCTCAAAATTTGTTGTGTTAGGCTACAATTCCACATATTTTTCAAACAAAATTCATAAAGGTAAAACATGCTACTCCGAGGAACAAGTGATCAGTATGCTGGAGTTCCTCATCGATAACATATTTGTCTCCTTTGGAGGGACACTGTTTCAGCAGGTCGTCGGCATACCAATGGGTACGAATTGTGCCCCTCTTCTAGCCGATTTATTTTTATACTCATATGAGTCGGAGTTTCTTCAACAGCTTGTAAAAGATAAGAAGATTCATGAGGCTAGAGCCTTTAATTTCACATACAGGTATATTGATGACGTTTTATCTATCAATAATTCTAGATTTGCAGAATTTCTTCCATTGATATATCCTCCAGAGCTGGAAGTTAAAGAGACCACCGATACAGCTTCGTCCGCATCATTTTTGGACTTATACCTCGAATTTGACGACAGTGGTCAACTCAGTACTAAAATTTATGATAAGCGGGACGACTTCAATTTTAAAATCATAAATTTTCCAAATATGTGCAGCAATATACCAGCTTCTCCTGCATATGGTGTTTACACCTCGCAATTGATTCGCTATGCAAGGGGCAGTAGCAATTATTCCGATTTCCTGAAACGTCATCTTCATCTGAGAAACAGGCTACTGGACCAGGGCTATAAAAAGATTCGCCTTATTCGATCTCTTAAAAAGTTTATATTCCGATACCAATATCTTGTCGAAATATATTCCGTCTCCGCAGAAAAAATTATAAGCGATGCATTTTCATATAGTGAAAATGTATAAAGATAAAGATGCAAATATGTCAAGAATTTTTTTTGTCAATGTGTGACGTAAAAATATTTTTGACATTTACGTCACCGAATATGGTACTGCTTTGACAACTATTTTACCTATTTTGTTCCTGTATTTAAATACTGTTACAGTGACAGCCGGAACCTTTGAACCGTAATGAGAGCGGGAGGTTTGGCGCCTTAAAATCTGATTCAACCCACCATTTCTTTAGAAATGCCTGTACCAAGTCAGGGTCATTACGGTTTTCACAGTTTTCCGGTTGTTGACTGATTTTGTCTGTTTATATAATTATGAGTTTTGACTTTCCCTTTGTAAGATTGTTCGGAGTTCGGTAATTTTGTTATTACCTTTATTTACTTATAAATCAGATAAATGGGAAGATGTATAATGTTATTTTTAATATGTACCAAAACATCAAGTCTCGCATACAGTATAATAAAGAGACTTCAAACTATTTTGAATGCAATGTTGGAGTTAGACAAGGGGAAAATGATTTCCCTTTTTGTTTTCTTTATATTTAAACGACTTGGAACATTTTTTACAGAGCAAAAATTCTTTAGGACTAAATTGTATTACTGATGAAATAGAAAATGAGCTAGATAATTTTATTAAAATGTTAGTAATACTATATGCTGATGATACAGTTTTATTTACAGACTCTGCAGTTGAGATGCAAATACAGCTTGATAATTTTTCAGAATATTGTAGTTTATGGAAACTAAATGTCAATTCCAGTAAAACAAATAACTTTAATTTTAATTTTGATGGTTATAATTTAGAAATTGTATCAGATATTGTATATCTTGGAGTAAATTTCTCAAGAACTGGGAGTTATTTGAATACTAGAAAGCGTAACATCGATAAAGCCTACAAGGCTATATATGCAGTACTAAAAAAGGGGCGTCTTCATAACTTGTCTATAAAATGTCAGTACGATCTTTTTGATAAGATAGTTAAACCAATTCTATTATATGGTTGTGAAATTTGGGGTTTTTCAAACTTAGATACAATAGAGCGTGTCCATCTTAATTTTGTAAACTCTTACTCCATCTGAAGAAATCTACTCCAAACTTTATGATTTATGGTGAGGTAGGTGCTTGCCCTATGTCTGTATATATCCAAACACGCATTGTAATTTTTTGGTCAAAGTTGGTGAACTGTGAAAATAGTAAATTGTCATGTATTATTTATAAATACGCATATTTACAGCATACAAAAATGGTTTGGAAATGCCTTGGATAAAAGCTGTCAAAAATATATTAGATAGTTGTGGTTTTAGTAATATATGGGAAAATCAAGAAAATTTTAATTCAAAGTGGCTTAGTTTAAGCTTAAAACAAAAAGTATTTGATCAGTTTCAGCAAAAATGGCGTTCTGACATGAATAATTCATCAAAAGGGTTATTCTATAAAAATGTTAAGGATTGTTTTGAATTCGAAAATTATCTAAATTTACTTGATGACAAAGACAGACAGTTACTTTGTAAATTTAGGACATGCAATCATAGATTACCTATTGAAATTGGTCGGTGGCAAGGTATTGAGAGACAAAATAGGACATGTAACATATGTGATAAAAATGAGATTGGTGATGAATTCCATTATGTACTACAGTGCCCATCTCTTCACGACGATAGACGACGTCTATTGGATTCTACCTATTTGACTAGAGTTAATGTTTTAAAATTTGCTAATCTATTCCAATTTAGAAATAAAATTAAGTTAAGACACCTTTGTAAATTTATCAAAATTATTTTTTCAAAAACACGTCGTCCTGGTTAGTCACCTCTCTCTCCTTTGTTGTGTTTTTATTGTGTTACATCCATCATCTTGTCATGTGCCTGCAAATATTGATATTGAATGTTTGTATTTATCATTGTAATGCATTGGTTTATGAGAATAAAGAATCTTGAATCTTGTTACAGAAGCTTCAGTTTGTGGGAGTGTCTACTTAATATACCCGTTTACAAAATGAGTTTTTCAATTCTATTAATGTATCACCATCATAAATAGCAGATAGAAACGACAATGTTAACAAACTTTGCAATTTTCTTCAAGTCTTTATAAAAAATTCCTAAACATATATTTTTTCAGATTTTTCCGCCAATATATTAAATTTTATAAGAAAAAAGTCATTGAACTTATCAAAAACTTCTATCCAGACACTGTCAACAAATTTACAATGTACAAATAAATGTAATAACGTTTCATTTTCGTTACAAAAGTGACAAGATCCATTTAATGATAAACCCATACGTTGCAGTCTTTCCTCGGTATACACTATCACTGTCGTCAAAGAGCTTCGATCGAAAATGTTTGGTCAACATCCGGGATATTTTAAAGTGGTATTTTTAATGCAGACACGGATAATTATCGTAAGTATTTATAAATATACTGTGTATATAATATTTTGAATTATGATACTTTATGATTATTTAGTCGGAATACCAACATTGACAAATATGATCAGATATCAGTTTTCCACTGTCACATCTGTGTGTATGTCCTGAAGCTAGGAGATATATTTCCATTAGCTAGTGTCGTATTATATTTTCATTACTTGCTTTTTATATTGTAGAATCCACCATTTTGACGATAAATTTGTTCATTATCACTATATGATCACATTGCAGAACATACACTCACGATGAATGCATAGTACCATTAGAGATATTCTGCTTAAAATGATAACGAATTCCAATCACAACACTGGTCCTCCCGTGGACTATTATATGACAAGTTTTGAAGGTAACATATGGGCAATCAGAAGACGCAAATCGAAAAAAGACAATACAATAGAATGTAGTGTTGATTAAAAGGTCAAATTCCGATGGCCCTATTGACACATGTTTTATTTATATCAATAAAAGCAGATGTAATGGATAAGGATCCGACAATTTGGCTTGCAACAGAACACCAACGATTTCTTCTAATAAATGGTTGGTCAGTAGCTGAGAGCATAGCAGAAACTAGTAACACATCCGGAGCACATGGGTTCACATGATTTTAGTGGGGTTCACCTGATTTTAGTGGGAATTTTGTTGCTCAATTTTCAGTTTTCCGTGTATTGATTGTAGATCATTATTTGTCCTTTTGTTATTTTTTCCTTTTGTCGTTGTATTGTCTGTTCTTCGAATAACGGATTCCGATTACTCTTTTAGTATCATCAAACTTTTTTGTACATGCAGCGGAGAACATTTCATATTTCCCCAATGGTATTAATTAGAGGTTTAGAAAAAAATTTGGAGTTACTGGTGAGGAAAAATGAGAGGAAACCCTTCTACACTTAAAAGTACAAGTCAATCAGTCTCAATGATAAGCTACTGGAAATGACCATATAATCATTAATGCTAACATAGTTATATATATATATATTTCAGACGTATATATATATATAGGAAGTGGATGTGGTCGAGTGGTCTAGGGCGCTGGACGTAAGGCTAAGCGAATGGTGCTGCAGTGTATCAATGGTGTGGGTTCAAATCCCGTCGAGGGAAGAACAAAAAATTGACAGGTCTAAAATCTAATTCTAACATTGTTTGGTTTAATTTTCAGACGTATATATATATTAGCGATCCACTACCGGTTTAACATAGTAGATATAAACAGCTTCCTTCGATTGCTTTAGACCTTTATTTTACCATTTCGAAATGAAATTTCATCATTTGAAATAAACAATTATCAGGTATTGGTGCGAATTATAAGGAAATCGCAACGTTCGCAAAGCAATTTACGATAATGACAGTTGTATTTTGGATATACCTATTAAATACATATCTGAAATAGATCAGCATGTAGGAAGATCATCCATTTACATGTGGTAAGCTGTGTAGATCCTGTGAATGTTATTACTTTTACTTAGATTGAACATGACCCATACTCATAATTGGGTATCCCTAAAGTTTATCTTCATTCTTTGACCTTTTTAACATTAATGTTCGCATGACCGTTTCATTTCAATAAAAATTGTGTTTGTGGTCCATGAAACTATTCTAAAGCCGCCTCTTTGTGCTGAAAGAAATTCATGAATCAGGACAGGATATATATGTGTGTGTGTGTGCTATGGGTATCGATTACTTGTTATTACGATTTTCCGTTAGATTTTGAAAGTGTTCTGAAAATATGTTTAAATCAGAAAAAAAAAATAGGAAACGGATTAATATAAGCGTTACGCTTGTTTCTGAATCCTATGTTATATTGTATTGTGAAAAAAAATGTAATATGTAATTCATCAATAAAAATATGTTTAAATCAAAGTGTTCTGACGGTGACGTATTTTTACTTTCATTTTATTTCAGCCTTTTACACTTTTCTAGGTAACGAAATTGTGACAGGCAATGCTTTATATCGTACAAGTCATTGACCTTGCATATCTAGTGAAACATATATTTTCCGCGCTACCACTAACGATTATTTTTCTGTCATAACACGTGTGATTTCATTAATATTGTCCATTGTATCTTTTGTAGTTTTTATGTTGCTGTTTTCATGTTATCCGTTGAATCTCTTGGCATTGACTTTCTTTATTTATTGGTTTACTCGTATTGTTCTAGATATTCTGCGTTTTTCATATATAATATATTATCTTATACTCGCATTATTTAAAAACATATATGTATAACTCGTAAAGCTTACCCCAATGCAATTTCCATTCAATATGCACCACATATGATAAAGTAAATTGTTCACTTATAAGTAGTAAACGTAATAAAGAGATGTCTACAGCTTTAACCTATTGTTTTTTGTTGTTGTTGTTTTTTCGTTCTATTTTTACATTTTTTGTGACAATTTAAATAATCATGTAGTAAGTCGTGATAATAAATAAGGGTAATAACAAAATTACCGAACTCCGAACAATCTAACAAAGGGAAAGTCAAAACTCACAAGTATATAAACAGACAAAATCAGTCAACAACCCGAAAACTGTGAAAACGTAATGACCCTGACTTGGTACAGGCATTTCAAAAGAAATGGTGGGTTGAATCAGATTTTAAAGCATCAACCCCCCCCCCCCCCCCCCACCCCTTTCATTACCGCTCAAAGTTTCCGGCTGTCACTATAACAGTATTTACAACAATACTTGAACAAAACAGGTAAAACAGTTGTCAAATCAGCGCCAACCTCAGTGAAGTAAATGTCAAAAACACTTTTACGTCACACATTGATAAAACAATATTTTTGACATTTTTGTTTAAACCTTATCTTTATACATTTTCACTATATGAAAATCCATCGTTTATAATCTTTTCTGCAGAGACGGAATATATTTCGACAAGATCTTGGTATCGGAATATAAACTTTTTAAGAGATCGAATTAGGCGAATCTTTTTATAGCTCTGGTCTAGTAGCCTGTTTCTCAGATGAAGATCATATAATTTTTTGTTCAATGATTGTGTTTTTGTAATATATATGTATCTCCATTAGATGACTGATGCACTTACTTTTGCTTTGTAAAATGTACTGTGAATTTGAATAAGTATTCATATGTTTTATATGAGAAAGAGAAGTTCTTTAATGAAATCGACCAAACCTGACCAATCTAAAGAATCAGTACTCTAGACTGTATTTTATCTATGTTATAGCACTCTAATGATGGTAAATGTATTAGATGAAGGTGATAATTCAAACAGGAGCCCGCGTCGCGCGCCCTCGGAGTGCTGTTCGCTTGTTGCTAAATTAGACAATATTATTACTTTATAACTCTTTACATCGTCTAATAACTAATTCTCAGGGGCGTATACCCCTTTTTTTTACCAGGCGCTGCCCATTACCCGATGTGAGCTGTAGACACCTCATCTACAAAATGTGCACCTCTCAAGCATTAAATATTGCATCTGCGCCTGATTTTCTACTACTTCAAGACGACGACAAAACAATCTGTATACTCTCTTTTACCGATGTCCCTCTTCCCTTGAGACAAACAAATTTTCCAAAATCACTTGAAATAAGTCGAATCAAAGTACTTCACTGGATTAAGCGTATTGTTCCGAATTATATAAGAATTTACAACATACAACTCTGGTATAAACAAATACAGAAAACTAAGCATTCATATATGTGTATTAGCCGTAAAACAATTAAATGAAAAACGTCAAATACCGCCGGAGCAGTTCCAAGATTTAATCAACAAAGTTTAACGCACATATATATTACCTCTCTCAATTTCCTGGCTTGGTACAAGCACTTCAATAAAAAGTTGCCGGGTTAAGCTAGTTGAATAAACCCAAAGTGCCACTCTTAGTGAGAAGATGCGGGCATCCAAGTGTTTTCCATATATGAGTAAAAAGTCAAACCTCACATATAACTGAATGAGCATTTTAGTAAAGAATACCGAGTTCTCATAATGGACTTCATACATAATATACCTACCCTTCATGACACATATGCTTTCATATATATAATATTAGTTCTATGAAAGAGTATTGATGGCCTTATTTTAAATATTGGATATTACACAAGGCGACAGAGGCCAAATAAAAATTGTGCGCTTTAAACCAGAATCTAGTTCCCAATACAGTCTCTCGTCATTTGCACGCAAGTGACAGAATACTTTTCAACAAGGTATTGATATCCTCAAAAAAAACTTTCAGAAAGATATTGTAAAAATCTTAATAGTTTAGTACTCAGAAGATGTCTTAGAGTCTAAATAGAAACTGTCATCACGAGCGTAACGGACGAGTAGTGCAATTTAATTTGACTACGCGGAGCCTTTGGTATGTTTATATCGTGTGTGGAAAATATATAATTGCAAAATTGAAGTCGTCTCTTTTTTCATAGAGTCTGGTAACAAGATGACCATTGATGTCAAATTTGAGATAAATTGCCAAGAAATGGAACAGACGAAACCGCTGCTCTTGTCTTAAGTTCTTATATATATTAATTGACTTCAGTTAGTTTGGATTATTCATTGACAGAGCATCAGCAATATTACGAGGCTTAAAGGTGACTTCTCTGGCTAAAATTAAACTGATCGCCACGACTGAAATATGGTTGAAAGAGGCATTATTAATTATTAATGCCTATTCTAATGTTTATTTAAAGACACGTTTGAGGATACCAAAGTGATAATCAAAATGCATAGTTCGATGAAGGACGGATAATACAATAGCCAAAAGAAAGAGACAAAACACAAACGATTGTTAAACAAAACACTACACGGAATACTGAACAACACGAACCCCACTAAGCTCCGTCAAGTGAACTCTTGTGATTTTGAAGCGTCAGCAGTTTCTGTTCCTCTAGTACGACCCGTCATGCTTCTGTTTAACAACATCATCACCATCTGCTATGGAAATCTTGTTGGACACCAGTATACAAAACTAAATACAAATAACATAGACCCTGAGAGTAAACACGAAGGGAATATAGTAGCGGATAGCACACCACTGAACGATCTTAAAACACGAAGACATGTATTTGAAATGTCTATGTTTCTTGTACATTGTATATGTATATATATATATTCTAACAATCAAAATGTCATTGCTACAGAGTATACAGGATAACTGAATATAAATAATAATATAGTATATTACGAGTGTAAGTCATATGTATGTATGTGAAATGTAACATATTCAAAACCTTCAATCATATATCATATATAGTTCATTGTCTGACCTTGATCTAAGCATTCAAACATCCTTGTTTATGTCTTATTGCCAAAAACATTTGATTGAATACATAATATGTGGATTCTAAACTTGGTTGGATTGAAACAATTTGAAAAGAAAATATCGAATCATCCTTTACGGTAGCAACAGATAACTCAGTCAGAGTGATGATTTTTTTATACTGTCAAATTTGTATTAAGAGGTCACCTTTAGGACAAATAAAAAATGGCCTTATAACACAGGTGACCTCTTAAAAGAGGTTCAATTCATATGAAAATTTCTATGACAGGTCAAGGAAAAAGTGACCTTTTGATGCATGCGACTGCTTAATAGAGGTGACCGCATGGACATGTTTGACTGTATATATATTTATGGAATCTACATAAAGAGGAAAAGGCGTTAGGGTGCACAATTGACCCCACATTATATTACAAAATAATGCTTGACATAGAATAAAAACAATTTACTATTTTAATTGTAATATAAACAAATTGGGTGCGCTATGACGTCATAATGACATCATAATTAGACGGATAATGCTAAAAATGGACTACAAACGACATATTTAATGTACAGTTTATATACCTCCACATTCTTCCACCAACACCAAATTGAGTAGTTATTTTGAGTATTGAGGGTTAATGATTGTATCAAAATATTTTGTTGGATGATTGTGGAGGTTGTTAAATATTAATTTATTTATAACCTCGACCAGACCCTTAAAATCAATATTTTCACTCTTCTGATTGTATATATGAGACCATTATGTATATATACACAATCTCTGTAAATTTTATGATTCATTTCAAGTAATGAAATTCACCAGTAAATAATTTATACTTCTGTAAATAATTGTATTTATTTTGAATACAGTTTGTATACATTGAAACCAGGAGAAAAACTCAGTGCATGCAATCCGGCGTCAATGCGATAAATAAAAACTGGGGACTATATGAGTGCCATATATGGTCCTATATTTAATGAATCATTATCTTAGAAAATACTTGATTAAACTTTGATGTGTTTTATTTTATAGAAGACATCATACTTTTGATGTTAAAACTTGTTTCCAACAAAATCGATACGTATTTGAATTCATTGTGACGTCATGGGCGTTATTTGTTTTCTGTATTTCGTGGAATTTTTCCCGCGATATTTCGACTGTTTTCGAAGAAATTAAGCACATCCGCAGTCGTGCCCCAAAATTTTTTTTTACCAGATTATTAAAATAAATAAAATACATGTGCTGTTAAGGTATTTTTTTCAAATATTACAAGCCCTTAGATGACGTTTTGATGTTTGAGAAGCAATCTTTTCGTAAAAAAACGATGGTATGTCGGCATGTAATAGCTATATAAGATAAAAATAAGATAAACACCACTAGTAGTACATGGGCACAGCTCAGTTATCATTTGCGGAGGAGCGATGAGGAGCAACCGGAAGTGACGTGACCGGAAGTGACGTAAGTCACATGACCAAGAAATGACGTCACCGGAAGTCACGTGACTTTTCCCCCGTACTTTTTCTCCCGTACTTTCCCGTATTTTTTTTCCTGTATCTGTTTCTTACTTCTTTTTCCCGTACTTTTTTACCCTACTTTTTTTGCGCTACTTTTGTTCCGTACTTTTTTTCCTCGTGTTTTTTTTTTCCTACTTTTTTCCCGTACTTTTTTTCTCCGTATTTTTCTTCCGTACCTTTTTATTTCTGTACTTTTTTCATTTTTTTTCCCGTACTTTTTTTATATTTTTTTTCCGTACTTTTTTTCCCGTACTTTTTCATATTTTTTTTCGTACTTTTTTAATAAAGATTCCAGTACTTTTTTTCCCGTATTTTTTTTCCTCTACTTTTTCTTCCCGTCCTATTTTTCCGTACTTTTTCAAAAGTCACGACGTTTGAAATCCAACGTTTTAAAATACCAGTGAGTTGTTTTTCTAGTACATGTCGTTATATCACAGTTCATGTTCCTTGCTGAATATCCATTCAAAGGTCACCCGTAGGGCTTCCCCTGGACCGGTTGGGTGCGCGCATGCGCGATCTGAAGAGACCAAAAATGAATTTATTTAAAGCAAAAGAGGATTGAAATGTTTTATAGCAACAACAAATCATATCACTGGAAATTGAACCAATCAGAAGTCGCTATTTCCGGCCGATTAGCCAATCAGAAGCCCGGAAAAAAACAATCAGAAAGGAGGATACAGAAAGAAACAACCAATCGACTTTTTTTTTTTTTTTTTCCTAAAAAAAAATTCATTTTAATATATTTTTTCACTTTTTTTAATTACACATGTTTAACAAGTAACAACACAAAATTCTGTACAATAGTTGTCTTTTCCACGGGATTTTCCTTTCCCGCCAATTCATTTTCATTATGCGCGTCACATAACCTTATTATTTTCTACGAACTAGGCCTTTTACTGGTTATCTGCCCCTTTCCCGCCAATTTATTTTCATTATCCGCGTCCCATAACCTTATTATTTTCTACGAACTAGCACTTTTTCTGGTTATCTGCCTCTTCCCCGCCATTTTACTTTCATTATGTGCGTCCTATAACCTTATTATTTTCTACGAACTAGCCCTTTCACTGGTTATCTGCCCCTTCCCTGCCATTTTATTTTCATAATTACATTATTTATTTCAATAATTACATTTCTTACCAAAGTTTACCACCACCACCACATTTACTTCCACCACCACCACCATCACCACCACCACTCATTTCCCTATCTTTTCACTATTCAACATACTTTTCCTCTGTATTTTCCATCTCTTCTCACTATTCAATTTACTTTTCTTCCATATTTTCCATATCATTTCACTATTCAACTTGCCTTTCTTCTGTATTTTCCAAATCTTTTCACTATTCAACTTGGGTTTCTTCCACAATTTTTAAATCTTTTTCACTATTCAGCTTACTTTTCTTCCGTATATTCCCTATCTTATCACTATTCAACTTGGCTTTCTTCCATATTTTCCATATCATTTCACAATTGTCTTCCATATTTTCCATATCTTTTCACTATTCAACTTACTTTTCTTCTGTATTTTCCCTATCTTTTCACTATTCAACTTGCTTTTCTTCATTTCTTACTCCCCCACTTACACAACTCACTCAATGATATTCCCAACATAATTAAGTTTTAAAATTATCCTGTGATTTAAATTTATTTCAAAGAATACCCAATGCTCTAAAATATATTGTGTTCTCCAGCTATTTGAAGAGTATTGAGCAATGTTTTCCAGTTATCAAAAACAAGCATTAACAGTTATGATATCTCCTATATGTAGAAACTGCCACGATATAACTGTAGTATTGTTGAATGTGGAATTAAACACCATAAACCTAACCCTTTATTTTCAAAGACATATACCTATCTACCTATCTATCTACATTTTTATCAGAATTATAGATTTTATTCAATTTTTTGCTAGTTATTTTCCTATCTTGATGAGTTTCAAATTTCCACAATCAAATTTATTTTACATAACAGCTAACACAGTGTTCTATTTTAGAGCAGTGAGAAAGCTTACTTCCTGAACAGGGTTTTAGTATATATTTACCTGTCAAGGGCAAGTAAAACTCTTTGTATATAAGTTAAACAATCGATTTCCAAATAGCCATTTCTTGATACGTATTATATAGTATTTCTCTTTCTGCACAGGTATATGTCCAAATACAGAGTGATGACCCCCTTTTATCCTCCACATAAAGAATTATTCCCCCTACTGTAGTATTATCCTTGCACATACAGAGTTGTAACTTATTCCCCACATAAATATACAATATTGGTCTGTTGACGGTAAATATAGAATTTATTTGACAAGGCTGAGAAACGGGGTGAAAGACGAGCTTTTAGCGAGTCTTTCTCCCCGTTTCGCGCCGAGTCAAATAAATTCTATATTTATCGTCAACAGACCAATATTGTATTTATCCTGCAATCCACGATGTCCTAAAAAATAATCTTAACTCGTAAAAATGCATTTTTTAATGCAACGGAATCCTCACTATTTGGCGTAATAAAATACCAGATTTTTTTTGCCGACAAAAATTCGCGAACAAATAGTTCTCAAAAGGAAGTGAAATAACTTTATTTAAATGAAGATTTATTGATTAAGATGAAAATCTATATAGAAAATTGATAGTTTAGAACCTGAAATATATATTTAATATGTTTTTCATAGATATGAAAACACATTAATTTATCGATCATACGTCACATGCGGTCATACTTAAATACGCCTGCAGTAGTAACCTGGTAAATATATACGCCTGTGTGAAAAGGTATACGCCTGCAACTATATGGTTCACTTTTATTTTTATTTTTTTATATCAAATAATAAACATCCGATATATTCCTTTTACTAGTTTATATTAAAAAAAATTAAATAAAAAAGAACCATATAGTTGCAGGCGTCCACCATTGTATGACACACAGGTGTATATATTTACCTGGTTACTACTGCAGGCGTATTTAAGTATGACCCACACAGTTTGTAAACATGTGAAAGCAACACACACATACATGTATCGACGATTCGAGCATGTTTTAAGTAAACTAGGTAGAGTAGAGAAAACAGAAAGATTAATAATTTATCTCAACAAACTGAACTGATTCACGGAAATGTATTTAACAACGATGTCAAACACTCAAATGCTCAGTTATTGGGATATAAGTCATTTGTGAAAATTGTGCACACATTCACCATTTGTTATGGATGACCACGCCGTAAAACATAGAACTAATTTGACTTGACATATTTGTATTGGAACTGTAAGAAGGAACATCGGGATTGCTTCGACACGAAATATCAGAAGTGCTACTGGCTGTATAATTTGTGGAGGTTTTACGAGGTAAGTTTGCTGAAAAGCATTTCTGTTAGTTTCACTTTCAGTGTTGCTGAGGATGTTTGATATTTTCTTGTGTCTTTCCTCACTCAATGTTGAGTAATTATTAATAGATGCCACATTTTTATGCCCAGATATTTGCATAATATCTATAGATCCCCTCCACATTGTTTTCTCTTAACTTCTGGACGGGATAAGATATTTTCTGGCACTGATTGATTAATGTCTAATTTGCAACTTTCCTTCATTTTTTTCATGAGACTGGAAAGTTTTCTTTCATGCACTTTTCAAACTGTTTCTAAAGCTCGTACAAATAAATTATGTATTTTGCGACAATGCAAGTATATAAAGGAGAAGAGGCTAATACCAATCTTCTGGACTTTACATAGGTTTCAATGGAAAATTGGAATTTATTTTTATAGAATAAAATAAAACTTTCATATATACACGGTAAATTGAAGAAAATCAAAATAGAGATCTGATTTAGTGTCAACAAGCACCAGATATGATTTTAATTACTATATTTAACTTCTGTTTGTATATCATAATCAAATGAATTAATATGCATTGAAGTCTACATGTATGTACATGTAGAATCCCCACCAACTATTTTCTTCATATCAAATTTGATATTATTAAACCATAATCCATTGATTGGTAAATTACATAATGCGATGTCATTAAGGAACCAAGAATATTATGGACATAGGTTTATTGCATAAGTGTTGTGACCAGAAAAATATTAGAGTGAAGGATATATTTTTCTGGAATGAACAATATTTACATGATAATGTTGGCTGTTGCAAGTAATGACTAATGTGCGAATATATTTTTTGAGTCAGATCATACAAAAATGCATTATGAAAGCTTGAAGTTTCAAATATTCAAACATTGCTAATTTAGTCTGCATTTTGTTCCTTTTTTCTTGTTATTTTATTAGTAAATATATAATAACATGTATTTTAATTATAATCAATGCTATATTAATGTCTTTCAGATGAATGGCTGGATTAATGGTCTAACAGTGTACAATGTACATGTGATGTTTGAAATAAGTGCAAAGACTATATATATGAAAGAAATAATTGCATAAAAACCTATGAACGTTTTATAAAGATCTGATTAAACAAAGGACATTTTTCAAGAACTATCACTCAGTTGTTGCACAGGCCAGGGGTATGTGAATCAGTTTCAAATGGAATTGCACAAAATAAAAAATGTACTGTAATCCTGATCAACAGTGAGTAGAATTCCAGCAGATAAAACACTAGTTTCAATTGACAAATCATACAACTTTGTTGGAATTTTGCAAAAGAAAAAAAATGTTTTAAAAAAAGATGCAAAATGATTGGAGGAAGTGACTGAATACAATTATTCCAAATGGTTAAAACAAATTATATAGATATTTTGTGGTGTCATAAAGAATTCAGAATATAAAACATTATCTATAATTTTAAAGTGATTTGATGCAATAGCAGGAATATGTGTTCTTTTCACCTTGAAAAAATCTACTATCTGATATGTTGAAGTAATTGATGTGAATTATTTGAACATTTAATATGAAGAAATTTTATAATAAAATATATGTAGTAATCTTAGAGTTTGATGTTCAAACTGTACTGAGTTATTTAACCATATAAGTGTGAGATTGTGGTGTGTGACTGCCCAGAACGTTTCTGTTATAAAGGATGTTAATTTCCTCATCTGTTGGAGGGCATGTCCTCTTTGGTTTATTCCCTTTGTCCTGTAGTTTTAGTTGCTTTTGTTTTGTTTTCAAAGCTTCCCTGTCAAGGTATAAATGATTCGGATTTGCTTAAGATTTTTGTTTTGTTTTTTATTGACTTCTAGGATTTTTTTTATCGTAAAATATGTATAAAAAATATGAAATTTTAAAATTATTAGTTTCATTTTGTCGGTTTGTAAATTTACAAATAGTGAGAACGAAAACATTTATTAGAAAAAGACGACGTCGATTATTGACATTGGTTACGGTTAATATTTTAACTCCTTCACAGGAGAGCAAAAACACAAAAAAGCAGTTCCGGAATCTATGGGCGGGGCTTAAAAGTTTATTCGTAGGTTTAAAAGTTTATTCGTAGGCTTCAAAAGTTTATTCGTAGGCTACGAATAAAGCAAACATTTATTCGTGTGGTATATTTGTACAGCAAATGTACTGATTGCAGGATAAAGAGTTATATCCCCTATTACAGAGTTATCCCTTCAGATGCAGAGTTATTCCCCTTACTGTAGGGCATAATGTAAACTTAAATAAATTACATTTTTCTTCCGTATTTTCCATATTTTTCATTACTACTAAAGTTACTTTTCTTCCATATTTTCCATATCTTTTCACTAATCAACTTATTTTTCTTCCATACTTTCCAAATCTTATCACTATTCAACTTACTTTTATTCCATATTTTCCCTATCATTTCACCATTCAACTTACTTTTCTTCCCTATTTTCCCTATCTTTTCACTATTCAACTTAATTTTCTTCCATATTTTCCATCTCATTTCACAATTTTCTTTGTATTTTCCAAATCTGTTCACTATTCAACTTACTTTTCTTCCATAATTTCCATATTTTCCACTATTCAACTTACTTTTCTTCTGTATTTTCCATATCTTTTCACTATTCAACTGACTTTTCTTCCACATTTTCCATATCTTTTCACTATTCAACTGACTCTTCTTTCTTAATTTCCATATCATTTCCCTATGTTCTTCCATATTGTCTATATTTTATCACTATTCAACTTGCCTTTCTTCCATATTTTCCATATCATTTCATTATTCAAGTTATCTTTTTTTCATATTTTACATATCATTTTACTATTCAACCTTCTTTTCTTCCGTGTTTTCCATATTTTTTCACTATTCAACATTCCTTCCTTCTGTATTTCCCATATCTTTCCACTTTTCAATTTACTTTTCTTCCATATTTTCCAAATCTTTCCACTATTCAACTGCCTTTTCTTCCATATTTTCCCTATCTTTTCACTATTCAACTTATTTTTCTTCCTTACTTTCCAAATCTTATCACCATTCAACTGACTTTTCTTCCATATTTTCCATATCTTTTCACTATTCAACTTATTTTTCTTCTGTATTCTTTATATCTTTTCCCTAATTTCTTTCATATTTTCAATATCATTTCACAATTTTCTTCCGCATTTTCAATATCTTTTCACTATTCAACTGTGGTTTCTTCCGTATTTTGATGAGTCATCGAAGTGCTGTGACATTCGACACGGTCTGTTTAATTATCTTTGTCTCTTGTGTTTTGTCTTTTCGTTTATCTCTCCGTTTTTTTTATGTTTTCCTTGTTTTCTGTTTCTAATTTCTACTTCACATCACAATACCTCGAACTGCCTCCCTCCTCCTCTGCCCTCCTCCTCCTCCACCTCCTTCTCCTCCTCCTCCTGCTCTTCCACCACCACCACTACCGCGATAGCGTTGAATGTTCACCCAAAACACGAAAAAACGTAAACAAAAACCTTAACAAAACGAACAAATAGTCATTAAAAAGTTAAATGGACACAAAAACGTGATTAAAACTGAAAAGATAACGTGAAAATGTCACCACAAACGTGAAACAAACGTAAACAATACGACAAAAAATCGAAAAAACGAGAAAATGTTCGTATCTTTTCACTTTTCAACTTTCTTTTCTTCCATATTTTCCATATCTTTTCACTATTCAATCTACCTTTCTTTCAGTTCCGAGTATTCATTTTGACCATGAGCTTTAGCAGTGCATTTGTTTTCTGTTTTGCAAGAACATATAGTTGTTGGTTCCGAATGTTTATTAGAAAATTGTCTGTTTTTCAAGTACATATAGTTGTAGGTTCCGAGTATTCATTTTGACCATGAGTTTTAGCAGTGCATTTATTGTCTGTTTTGTAAGAACATATAGTTGTTGGTTCCGAATGTTTATTAGAAAATTGTCTGTTTTGCAAGTACATATAGTTGTAGGTTCCGAGTATTCATGGGCCATTATGACTAACCTTGGACATATAACCGGTCCATTATGAAGACACCCATTTATTAATACTATAATGTTAATCTTACTGTCACAAAACGAACAAGGAATAAGTGCATTAGATCTGCAGAAACACATTTTTCCTTCGGGCAGTTCACCCATGAAGAATACGTTTCCATGAATGCAGCGTAAGCTATTACAAAGAGGAGCAACTCGCATGAAACAAACCGTTAACCTGTAGATGTAATTGTATCAATCTCAAATATACTCTAATGATAGCGTGCACACATCCAGTGCAGTAGCTCTTGTGTTCGAGTCCCGGTCTGGTCAATCTAAAGACTATAACATTAGTAGTTGGTGTTACCAGGTAAACACAAATAGGTCAACACAAAAAACTAAAAAGATGAGCAACATGGACCCCCACCTAAATAAACTTGCTTGAAAATAATTTCGTTCTGTTCATATGAGAGTGTAAGATTACCACAGGTCAAAAGTGTAAGGTCTAAGACACAATAATTAGGTAGCCAGTTGAGATTTTGAAACAATGTATGTCTTATATTTGAATAATGAGAACAATCGAAGAGGAAATGATAGGAGTCTTCGCAATTGGCACCACAACGACAAGACGGGTCTGAGACTATATTTACTTGGAACAAATCGTAATTCAAAAAAGAAGCAAAACATCGTAGCTGGGTTAAAATAATATTCAGTTTTCGAGGTCCAATTACTTTCCGCTTTCTTAATTCAGTTTTAAATTTTGCAATAGAATCCACATTTCGAATTGATGGATCTAAGCTATTCCATTGACGTATAGTTGAGGGAATAAAAGAGTCATAAGTATTCGATAGTCTGCAAAATGGTATTATAATATCACTTCCATTACGCAATGGATAAACGGTTGTACTTTGAATTGTTGGTGGAATTAAGTCACAAAGATACATGGGTGCATTATTATTTTGTATATTATAAAACATTTGTAATTTTCTCCTTTGTCTTCTTTCTGCCAATGATTCCCAGCCTAACTCTTTATAAATTAAAATTGAACTAGCAAATATTGGAAGACCACTAACGATTATAGCAGCCTCAAGTTGCAACTGATCGAGTTTATTAGAATTCCCTACCCCACAATTATCCCATGCTTCACAAGCATATTCAAAGATTGGTCCAATATAGACTAAATATAAATTCTCTAGATTTTACCGAGAAAGTTTATATTTTAACTTTCGATGAACTTTCAGGTGTTTGTAAATATTTAACAATATATTTTCTATATGTATATTCCATTTAGCATCGCTGCTAAATGTAACCCCCAAATGTTTGTTAGAATTTGTAATAGGAATAGTTTTTCCATTAAATGTAAAATTGAAATCTGGAATATCCGTATTTGAAAATAGCATAATTTCTGTTTTATCTGGGTTAAAAGACATCAACCATTTCTTTGACCATTCATCCAGCTCTTTCAAATCGTGATCAATCACAGTTTTTATCTGTAATTCATCACGGTTGGAATAGCTGAAAGAAGTGTCATCTGCGAAAAGTCGGCTAAGAGATATTAGATTCTCAGTAATATCGTTGATATACATGATAAATAATAGAGGTTCTAGTACTGTCTTTGAGGTACACCAGCTGAAACATTGCAAAGTCAAGAAGACGAATTGTTTATTAATACACTCTGTTGTCGATCTTGCAGGTAACTAGAGAACCAATTTAATAAATTACTATCCACACCGTGTGATTTAATTTTATGCATCAACCCTTTATGCCAAACTTTGTCAAATGCTTTAGACAAATCACAGAATACAAAACAGCTAATTTCCTTTTTTCTAGTGAATGTAGAATGCAGTTGTACATTTCTAATAGTTGGTGTACTGTTGAATATTTTGGGAGAAAACCAGATTGATATTCATAAATAACTTGTTTCTTTGTAGATGGTTAAATATATATTCATAGATAACACGTTCCATTATTTTTTCAACGCAACTTATGAGAGATATAGGTCTATAATTAGACGTAATGACTTGTCACCTTTTAAAAAAATAACAATCACATGTGCAATCTTCCAGCTGGTTGGATATTTACATTGTAGAAGAGATTTATTAAGAATTATTTGAAGAGGGGCTGCTATTTCTTCAAGACAGACTTTTAACATTTTGTGACTGATTATATCTGGCCCCGATGCCTTATTAGGATTTATTATTTTAATAATATGAATGGTTGGACACTTTCTCCTACGTATTGCGACCCACAGACGTGACAGTCAAGGAGGTAAACCACGTTAGGTGTTTTGCAATTGACATTGCAAAAGATCTTTTACTCCTTTCCTGTTGGCTTACTATGGAACACTTGTGCGTGCTGTAATTGGAGACAGCACTTGCAACGCTTGTCACCACATGGTTTACACTGGCCGACCGTCGATGAAGGTCTAAATACCGCATCTCTGACCACTGTATCCTTAATGCTTTTAGGTCGCCGGAACGCTACAACTGATTGTTCAGGGAACAACTTGGCCAGCGTTTCACTTTTTTCAATTTCTTTCCAATGATGAAACGGACGATGCCTGAAATTTTCTCTAAAGAGGGATGGTATTATATTACTTAAAGTGAGAACAAGGGGAATCCGTTTGTTGATCTTTTTTTCTTTGTATTCCAGGAGGTTATTTCTGTTAATTTCACTGACCTTTGAAAACCCACTCTCTATAACTTTGCCATTATATCTCCGTCTCTTCAAATGATGGCGTAAATCTCCTAGTCTTTGCTTGGTGGTTTCAACAGTGGAGCATCATCCTAATGGCTTGGCTGAATGGGATACTCTTAAAATATATATTAATAACTGTGTCTGTGTACCCGTTTGTAAGTCTCCAATTTGTCAGAATGTTGTATTCAGTACTCATACGCCTCCCCTGAATGGAATTCAACAAACCTTAACAATTTTTACTCCGCCCATTTTTACATTAAGAATAATGATTACATGTATGTGTACTTTTATTAAATTGCATGCATATTTATAGACATATTGCACTATTATACACAGTAAACATGTTCATGTATCATTCAACACAACTATTTGCGCTATCAAGCTATAATATTACCCATAATTAGCTACAGTTTAAATTAATCGTTTGCTTTACTATTTTACATTTATATCATACATTAGTTAACATACAATATAATTGGCATCATCAGATGCAAATCCCAATCGTGGTGAGATCATGTAAACCACAGAAAGAAATAAGGACACCAATTTCCCGATCCTTTCAAATGTACCCTTTCTCTTGAAAATGGCCACGGAATCCCGATCGTACGAAAGATGAACTTACAGGTATATACTTATACAATCCGTGTTGATCACAAATATGTCTTGTTAATGTAACTCCAGTTCATGGCGATGTATTCTAACTACAATGTTATCCGATTTAGTTTCTTTGTGACTAACTTAAGCACGGCTGTGTTTTCTTGTTTGCTCCATCAATAATATTGAATGATATTATAAAAATTTGAATTAAAATACCCCACTGTCGTAACATTTCCAAAAACAAATAGAAAAATCGTAGAAAAAGGAAAAAAACTGATTCCCCAAACAGAAAGCCGAAAGCCTGTCTTGATACATAGACGTCAATAAAAAGTGGCGGGGTTAAACTAATTTAAGCCCCCCCCCCCCCCGTCTTAGTGAAATGATGCGGTCATGAAAGTGTTTTTCCTTGCGAGTAAAATGCAAAACCTCATATAAATGAAATGTCGAAATATTTGTGTCACAGATGACCGCGGACATATTTCGTTTGTCATAGTCCCATTCCGTCCTCCTTGCCTCTTTCATGGCTCATCATCTAACTGTTAACAAAGTAACACGACAGGTGCCACTTATGTAGCAGGACCTTTCGTCTGACCTGCAGTCATCCGGTTAAAAGACGGGTTCGTGTTGTTAAATCTGTAGTTTTCAGTGTAGTATTTTTGTGGAATATTGTTTTTCATATTCCTTTTATGCCATTTCATTGTCTGTCCTTCGATTTACGATTGTTCATTACTCTTATGGTATCAATCCAAATAAATGTGAGGAGAAAACCCAATAAGGGCAATCAAGAATGGACAACCCAGATACATAGGCAACATTGTGCACAAGACACAGAACGAAGGCAAACAAAAAAGACCAAACATATTATACAGAAAATTTTAATGATAAGCAACACGACTCTACAATACAAAACAGGGGTGAACAAAGGTGATCGCGAATGTAAGCAGTTTTTGATTCTTAAAATGAAACCCGTCGTGGCACGCACTTATAGTCAAGTCCGGTAAATGTCTTATCGGTGGGAGAGGACAGAAAACATCCTTCGGTTCTGTACAAAAACAAGATCGTAACGAAAGTAATACATTTTTGCCCGCTTATAGCTCTTCTGTGATAGACAGCATAGACGGATATTAATAGTCTAGACCGCCCAAGGAAGTCAATCACACACGCTATAAGTAACGAAATTTCTTCTAAATCATAGGTATATTCCCAGAAGGAATACGTTGTTAGAGAGGTCAAATGGAGTTAAATTGGTGACCAGAAGATGAACTTAAAATATTTTGTTTATCGTGTACGGACTTTCATATTAATCTATATCTGGTTGATTTTGTTTAATTGAGGTTAGAAAAACTGGTTTACCGATTAATACCTGACATACACAATATCGGAGATTCCTGGTTTCTTTTTAAATCTATAATATATGATAAATGTGTCCCCATTGGCACCGGACAAAGAAGAATATTGCGGAAATATAAATTGTGATCGTCTGCATGTCCCAGATCTTTGAGGAATAATCGTGAATGAGTACAAAAAAAGAATTATAGTTCAGTTCACAAATTGTTCGAAATATATATCAAATCTATAGTTAGTATTAGCAGGATGCATACTATCACCACTTTCAACCTATATATGTCTTTAGTGATATATACGAAATAAGGGAATTTAAGCTAAGGTATGTTAGAACTTTCTCACAGGAAGTATGAATACTATAAATTATATACTTCCAAATAGAAAATATTTGAATTTGAAATGATGGGACAATATCGCTTTTCCAACATTATGTTTGGTTGATTGTTTGTTGATTAACGTCAGGAAAAACGTAGATATCAAACTTAATGCGCACGACACGTTTCTGGAATAACCTTCATCAGGTACGCTCAAAATCGAAAGATTGGAAAACCAATTAATTCAAAGTTTTGGGAGCAATAAAACCAAAAGGTCTAAACAGGATAGCCAACATCAGCTTAGTTGGCAGTAACTCAACAATATTCATGATGAGAACAAGTTAACATTCTGTTGTATTTCATCTATCATTGTTTATATTTATTCCTGTATCTTTTGGTTATTGCATTGTCTGTCTGTCTATTGTATTGTCTGTCCGTCTTCAAATTATGGCTCTTAATTACTCTTTTGATGACTTCAAACTGTTCTTATAAACAATAAATGATGTACACTGTAGACACTGAAATGTGATTATAGTCAGATGTTTTGATTGCAGAACGGAAATGGTTGATTGGTTGGGTCGGAAAATATTACCATTCAATGATCCACCAATGACCACTCCTAGAAAACTGTTGCTTATTTAGAGCTTTTTCTAGTTCTCTCTTCTTTTTTCTTTTTTTTTTTAGGTTTTGCTACTTTCATATATTATTTTGTTGTTGTGTATTTTTTTTATCTATGTAAAGCGCCTTGGTGTAATTTCCTTTAGCTAGGGCGCTATGCAAATTCTGGCATAATAATAAAAACTTATTATTCTACAAAGGCGAAGGGTGCATTGCGTGAATGCAATGTGCAAATCAAAATTGATTGATTGATTGATTGATTATATAACGTCAAATGAGAAATATTTTATCTTTATCCATGACGAGAACAGGTAAATCACGTGTAAAAGAGATGTCGCTTATAAGTTATAAATGAACGTTTTAATTACCACAAGTTAAAGCTATGATAGGGTATGTCATGTTTCATTGTAGCGCACTACCAACGAAGAACAAAATTCATTCAAAGCTCCTGTGAGTTGTATTACACGTGCGTGCCAGGTGCCCGTGGCATATTTTAAACAAAAGAAATCGCTATGTTCATTTGTCCCAGAAAACCAGTATATACCACTTTCCCACAGGTTGAAACTCTCCGCAGAGAAATTAGGTCATATATGTTGCTCGCAGAGAAAGTAGGTCATATATGTTACTCACACAGGGTAATTATCTAATGCATGTATTGTATGACCACAATGTGGGTTACTATGTCATCGGAAATGCGTAGTTATCCCCTGAATCCACCTTGTTATCTTTTGTGTCATCACAAATGAGTTGTTATCAACTGAATCCGTCTTTTTATCTATTACAAAGGCTATTAAACATTTTTGTTGTCTCCAGTTGAAGGTCTTACAAACAGCAATTACAACAAGAATTAAATACCGGTAAGTAAACATACACAATATATAAAAGAAAGGAGAACAAATAAACATGCAACAGGAATTACATAACGCAGTTTTCAGCATCACTAGAACAATTTGTTTATGAAGCAGTTATATAACACAGTTTTCACCGTCACTAGAACAATTTGTTTCTGAAACACTTATATAACACAGTTTTCATTGTCATTAAAATAATTTGTTTCTGCAGCAGTTACATAACACAGTTTTCATGGTCACTAGAAGAATTTGTTTCTGAAACACATATACTACAGTTTTCACCGTCATTAGAACAATTTCCGTCTGAAGGTGATGTCATTGATTTGCTGTCTTGTTCCTTACTGCCTCGTTTTTTCATTATAACTAAAGTAATCCTACATGCAATTGTAAACAATACCAATATCAGAAGACTAAAAATCCCAAAAATTAGAGGAAATATCACAATCTTTGAGGCTTCCTCAATCTTAAAAGATACGTATATCAATGTTATGCACAAGGGCAGGTTCTGGGAGGAAACTTCTATCCCTACTGTCCGACACTGCTTGTGTGTCAAACAGGCAATTCGGGAACCAAGGTACCCTACACCAAGACCAAAAATAGGCAGCAAAATAGCTGCAAACCATAATTTCCAGTCGGCGTCGAACATCTGTGGGTATGAATAGAAGTTAATCCCGGTTACTGTAAGGATAAACACAAACCCCAATACACCACCAATCTAAAAATATAAATAAAAGATGTATATACCTATTAGGTATATAATTAAATCAAGTCACATAAAACTCGAATATCATTTATATTTTGGCAATTTACTAGTATATTAATTCAGTAGAATAAGAAGCAATAAAACATGTCTCAATAAAATGTCATTGCGACCACCTTTTGTGTTCGAAATACACATATGTTCGATTTATGCAGGTTTAATGAATACATATTCAAATATTTTCTACATTGGAACTTCATTTAATGTTCGATGTATAAAGGATTCCGGTTTATTCATGGTTCGGTGTAGACAGGTTTCACAGTACTATGTAAATTGAAGGAAGGATTGCGCAACACGAACTCCACAAAAAATGTAAGTAAACCAAGGTGCTGTGGAAGAATAAACAGTTACTGCTCCACTAGTGACAGATGTCGTGTTAATTTTGTTACTAGCCCAGTGATAAATCATAACAGAATACTTGATATATTCCAAAATATTTACCGGGGCCGTTGTGATTGCTATCGTATGGTGGTTGGATTTAACACTACTTATGCGATCAGTGCCCATCAGCACTAAAGTTCTGAGTTTGAATAGAATCCCACTCATATCGAGGTGTCCTCGACACAACATTATGTAATAAAGTTTGCCTGTGACTTGCAGCAGGTCGGTAGTTTTCTTCGGGTATTCCCGTTTCCTCCATCAATACAATTGACCGCCATGAAATAACTGAAATATTGTTGAAAGTGGCGTTAAAACACCATAGCCCTAACCCATTATTTACCAAATACATAATGATTACCAACGGTAAAAGGTGCTACTGTATAATAAATTTAAACAAAAAAATACACATGTTACCAGTGCAAAAAATAAATATATTTTATATGCTTAAACAACATTTATTTTTACAAACTATTTTATTTAAAGCAAACTATCAATTATAACCACATGGCTTTAGAGCATGTGAGATAAGGGTAATAACAAAATTACCGAACTCCGAACAATCTTAAAAAGGGAAATTCAAAACTCATAAGTATATAAACAGATAAAATCAGTCAACAACCAGAAAACTGTGAAAACCGTAATGACCCTGACTTGGTACAGGCATTTCTAAAGAAATGGTGGCTTGAATGATATGTGACCTTTAATAAGATATAAAAAATATCAATATCTCATAAATCTTTGGTGTCTGGTTTTGGACACAACTTTGTATATTTTATGTCGAGCACTCGACTATCTCGAGCTAATTGCTAGCTAACTCGAATACCTGACTTAGTATCTCGAGCGGTAGACATGAACCATATAATATATCTTCCCCACTGGATTGTGAGTGATATGTAGCTTAACGTCAACTCTGAAATGTTTCAGCTATATCATGGCTAGAACAAATAAATATTCAAGGAGATAACGATGAGATCCCTTTTGTACTAGACCAGTACGCTTAGTTGGATTTCTATAGTGCTAGCTCATGGCAACAAGAGTCCACGGATAAACATGTCGCTCCACTCTGACACATTGGCCTGATTCCGAGCCAATCACACTTTGTTCTTTCTCCTTAATGTTGCGTGCTTAGCGAAGAAGCAACACATATCAATTATATATTCTTTGGATTAACCCGATCGGGACTCGAACCCACGATCTACCGAACTCGAGGCTAACCATTACGCCACTGATGCGGTTACACTGGATTTTGATATTACTTGAAATATTGGGTTAATATTAAATATGCATATACGTCTAAATATTAGATGCAACAGTGTTATAATTAGATTTTTTAGCTGAAACATTATTCAGAAATATATATATAACTTACATTAACGATGACCCTGGCAATTTTTGGCAGTTTTCTTAGTATCAGCATTCCAATAGCTACCGGAACAAGAATTAGTGCTAAGCCAATGATGATTTTTACATAAGGTACAGACGTCAGTTTTACTGTTGTGAACGCACGAGAGTATATAAATAGATTGAGTGGCATCATTCCTATGGCAACCGTTGTCGCAACTGATGTCATACAAACACTGAAAAAGACGGAACTCATCAAGGCCTATGATCAGATTCTGTTAAACTAAATATTATAAAGGTGTCCTACCAGTTAGAGATTATAGCACAAAACATAACAAATGCGTATGGAAAAACAAACCCTGCGCAAGAAAAAATGCATGCGATAGCAAAATATTAAGTTAAATGCGGAAATATTTTTTGCAAGTATTTCAAATTACACATCAGCTACTAGACTAGTTTCTACACTGTCAACCAACTAGATGGTTTGTATATTGTCTTATTGTGCATCAATATACATAAACATCACTTTGTTTCTATGGTCTCCCATGAGGACAATTAATTTCTTAAGACGACGTGATATATTTTCTCCTAAGGTTAATATTTTAATCAACAGATTCTACCTTCCCAGCTAGTAGTCCGTTCACGACGAGCAATCACTGATGCTGCTATCGGTATTGTACTGTCCATGTTTATGTTGTTATTCATATTGATGAGTGTGTGGTCCTTTTGAGTTGAAGCGAATATATGCAGGTTTTTGTTGTTAGTTTGCATTGTTTCTGGGGATCCTATTATAAGGTGAAGGGTTGGAATCCAATCACACGGCTTAGCCCTGCTACATGTTTGCGGCTATCCCAAGGCAGGACATGGATGTGTCGTGGTCTTTAGAGTGTTTATTTGTTTGAGGTGAGAGTTGGTTTTTCATTTCGTTGATATTGGTGGAAATGTTGATCATCAATGTTCAAAAATTATTTTCACAATATTAGTTTTGATTTTGTTGATGAATATAATTTTATCTGGACAACTTACACAACATGTTTTTTATAATTGCGTATTGTCACCGGCCACTGTGTTTTATATGTAGTAAACCCCCATAATGTAATGAATGCACTTTTAAAGAGTATATACATTACCTTAGAACAACATCTCCAGAACACCAGTACGTTATGAGATTTGACAGACTACCACCAGGACATGTCCCAATTAACAGCATACCTAATGCGTCATACTGATTTAGTTGAAAGGCGTACGCCATACCAAAAACCATCAAAGGATATACAACAAACTGTAGGAACATTCCTATTATTGTCGGAAGTGGTCTTTTCAGCTGCTTAATAAGATTTTCAAGTTGAATCGTACAACCCAGTGACATCATTATCACTGCCAGGATGCTAACTATTAGAACACTTGTTATCTTTTTCATCAAAATTTTAGTTGGATCAGTTTCACCACCAGTCACCGTGTCTAGTGATTGGTTATTTGTAATGTTAAACGTTGCCAGCGTTGTTGTAGCCATGTTTGTTTTAAATCAGCACAGTTCTAGTGAATATGTCTTTCTTATAGCCTAAAATTGAAAACAAAAACGTAATCCAAGTAAACTTTAATAAATAGCAGATAACTAACAAACATACTCAATCTCCCCCTCCCCCCACCCAATAAAAAATACCCTGATTGTTTTTACACACTCTATATGTAGTACTTACATAGACTCTAATAGTAACTCATTAAATGTAAGCAATTGTGATATGTGTATAAGTGGCTTTCATGAGGCATGACTGGTATATACAAAAAAAAAACAATATTTTCGAAACGCAAGAACTCGTAGCCTATCAGATAAAACACTGGTATTATTTAGTCGGAATACCAACATTGACAAATATGATCAGATATCAGTTTTGCACTGTCACATCTGTGTGTATGGCCTGAAGCTAGGAGATATATTTCCATTAGCTAGTGTCGTATTATATTTTCATTACTTGTTTTTCGTATTGTAGAATCCACCATTTTGACGATAAATTTGTTCATTATCACTATATGATCACATTGCAGAACATACACTCACGATGAATGCATAGTACCATTAGAGATATTCTGCTTAAAATGATAACGAATTGCAAACACAACACTGGTCCTCCCGTGGACTAGTATATGACAAGTTTTGAAGGTAACATATGGGCAATCAGAAGACGCAAATCGAAAAAAGACAATACAATAGAATGTAGTGTTGATTAAAAGGTCAAATTCCGATGGCCCTATAGACACATGTGTTATTTATATCAATAAAAGCAGATATAATGGATAAGGATCCGACAATTTGGCTTGCAACAGAACACCAACGATTTCTTCTAATAAATGGTTGGTCAGTAGCTGAGAGTATAGCAGAAACTGGAAACACATCCGGAGCACATGGGTTCACCTGATTTTAGTGGGGTTCACCTGATTTTAGTGGGAATTTTGTTGCTCAATTTTCAGTTTTCCGTGTATCGATAGTAGATCATTATTTGTCCTTTTGTTATTTTTTCCTTTTGTCGTTGTATTGTCTGTTCTTCGAATAACGGATTCCGATTACTCTTTTAGTATCATCAAACTTTTTTGTACATGCAGCGGAGAACATTTCATATTTCCCCAATGGTATTAATTAGAGGTTTAGAAAAAAAATTGGAGTTACTGGTGAGGAAAAATGAGAGTCAACCCTTCTACACTTAAAAGTACAAGTCAATCAGTTTCAATAATAAGCGACTGGAAATGACCATATAATCATTAATGCTAACATAGTTATATATATATATTTTTCAGACGTATATATATAGGGAGTGGATGTGGTCGAGTGGTCTAGGGCGCTGGACGTAAGTCTAAGCGAATGGTGCTGCAGTGTATCAATGGTGTGGGTTCAAATCCCGTCGAGGGAAGAACAAAAAATTGACAGCTCTAAAATCTAATTCTAACATTGTTTGGTTTAATTTTCAGACGTATATATATATTAGCGATCCACTACCGGTTTAACATAGTAGATATAGACAGCTTCCTTCGATTGCTTTAGACCTTTATTTTACCATTTCGAAATGAAATTTCATCATTTGAAATAAACAATTATCAGGTATTGGTGCGAATTATAAGGAAATCACAACGTTCGCAAAGCAATTTACGATAATGACAGTTGTATTTTGGATATACCTATTAAATACATATCTGAAATAGATCAGCATGTAGGAAGATCAGCCATTTACATGTGGTAAGCTGTGTAGATCCTGTGAATGTTATTACTTTTACTTAGATTGAACATGACCCATAATCATAATTGGGTATCCCTAAAGTTTATCTTCATTCTTTGACCTTTTTAACATTAATGTTCGCATGACCGTTTCATTTCAATAAAAATTGTGTTTGTGGTCCATTAAACTATTCTAAAGCCGCCTCTTTGTGCTGAAAGAAATTCATGAATCAAGACAGGATATATATGTGTGTGTGTGTGCTATGGGTATCGATTACTTGTTATTACGATTTTCCGTTAGATTTTGAAAGTGTTCTGAAAATATGTTTAAATCAGAAACAAAAAATAGGAAACGGATTAATATAAGCGTTACGCTTGTTTCTGAATCCTATGTTATATTGTATTGTGAAAAAAAATGTAATATGTAATTCATCAATAAAAATATGTTTAAATCAAAGTGTTCTGACGGTGACGTATTTTTACTTTCATTTTATTTCAGCCTTTTACACTTTTATAGGTAACGAAATTGTGACAGGCAATGCTTTATATCGTACAAGTCATTGACCTTGCATATCTAGTGAAACATATATTTTCCGCGCTACCACTAACGATTATTTATCTGTCATAACACGTGTGATTTCATTAATATTGTCCATTGTATCTTTTGTAGTTTTTATGTTGCTGTTTTCATGTTATCCGTTGATTCTCTTGGCATTGACATTCTTTATTTATTGGCTTACTCGTATTGTTTTTCATATATAATATATTATCTTATACTCGCATTATTTAAAAACATATATGTATAACTCGTAAAGCTTACCCCAATGCAATTTCCATTCAATATTCACCACATATGATAAAGTAAATTGTTCACTTATAAGTAGTAAACGTAATAAAGAGATGTCTACAGCTTTAACCTATTGTTTTTTGTTGTTGTTGTTGAAACGAGGTTTGTGGTAATTGGATATATTACAACAATGACGGCAACATCCGTGTCAAGCAAATACAAATAATCGTGTGGTACCGGTATATTGTGACCAGATAATTTTTCTTGGAAGGATTTTTTCGTTCTATTTTTACATTTTTTTTGACAATTTAAATGATCATGTAGTAAGACGTGATCATAAATAAAGGTAATAACAAAATTACCGAACTCCGAACAATCTAACAAAGGGAAAGTCAAAACGCATACGTATATAAACAGACAAAATCAGTCAACAACCCGAAAACTGTGAAAACCGTTATGACCCTGACTTGGTACAGGCATTTCTAAAGAAATGGTGGGCTGAATCAGATTTTAAAGCGTCAACCCCCCACCCCCACCCCTTTCATTACGGCTGAAAGTTTCCGGCTGTCACTATAACAGTATTTACAACAATACTTGAACAAAACAGGTAAAACAGTTGTCAAATCAGCGCCAAACTCAGTGAAGTAAATGTCAAAAACACTTTTACGTCACACATTGATAAACAAATATTTTTGACATTTTTGTTTAAACCTTATCTTTATACATTTTCACTATATGAAAATCCATCGTTTATAATCTTTTCTGCAGAGACGGAATATATTTCGACAAGATCTTGGTATCGGAATATAAACTTTTTAAGAGATCGAATTAGTCGAATCTTTTTATAGCCCTGGTCTAGTAGCCTGTTTCTCAGATGAAGATCATATAATTTTGTGTTCAATGATTGTGTTTTTGTAATATATATGTATCTCCATTAGATGACTAATGCACTTACTTTTGCTTTGTAAAATGTACTGTGAATTTGAATAAGCATTCATATGTTTTATATGAGAAAGAGAAGTTCTTTAATGAAATCGACCAAACCTGACCAATCTAAAGAATCAGTACTCTAGACTGTATTTTATCTATATTATAAGCACTCTAATAATGGTAAATGTATTAGATGAAGGTGATAATTCAAACAGGAGCCCGCGTCGCGCGCCCTTGGAGTGCTGTTCGCTTGTTGTTAAATTAGACAATATTATTACTTTATAACTATTTACATCGTCTAATAACTAATTCTCAGGGGCGTATACCCCCCTTTTTTACCAGGCGCTGCCCATTACCAGATGGGAGCTTTAGACACCTCATCTACAAAATGTGCACCCCTCAGGCATTAAATCTTGCATCTGCGCCTGATTTTCTACTACTTCAAGACGACGACAAAACAATCTGTATACTCTCTTTTACCGATGTCCCTCTTCCCTTGAGACAAACAAATTTTCCAAAATCAATTGAAATAAGTCGAATCAAAGTACTTCACTGGATTAAGCGTATTGTTCCGAATTATATAAAAAAAGAATTTACAACATACAACTCTGGCATAAACAAATACAGAAAACTAAGCATTCATATATGTGTATTACCCGTAAAACAATTAAATGAAAAACGTCAAATACCGCCGGAGCAGTTCCAAGATTTAATCAACAAAGTTTAACGCACATATATATTACCTCTCTCAATTTGCTGGCTTGGTACAAACACTTCAATAAAAAGTTGCCGGGTTAAGCTAGTTGAATAAACCCAAAGTGCCACTCTTTGTGAGAAGATGCGGTCATCCAAGTGTTTTCCATATATGAGTAAAAAGTCAAACCTCACATATAACTGAATGAGCATTTTAGTAAAGAATACCGAGTTCTCATAATGGACTTCATACATAATATACCTACCCTTCATGACACAGATGCTTTCATATATATAATATTAGTTCTATGAATGAGTATTGATGGCCTTATTTTAAATATTGGATATTACACAAGGCCGACAGAAGACAAAAAAAATTGTGCGCTTTAAACCAGAATCTAGTTCCCAATGCAGTCTCTCGTCATTTGCACGCAAGTGACAGAATACTTTTCAACAAGGTATTGATATCCTCAAAAAAACCTTTTAGAAAGATATTGTAAAAATCTTAATAGTTTAGTACTCAGAAGATGTCTTAGAGTCTAAATAGAAACTGTCATCACGAGCGTAACGGACGAGTAGTGCAATTTAATTTGACTACGCGGAGCCTTTTGTATGTTTATATCGTGTGTGGAAAATATGTAATTGCAAAATTGAAGTCGTCTCTTTTTTCATAGAGTCTGGTAACAAGATGACCATTGATGTCAAATTTGAGATAAATTGCCAAGAAATGGAACAGACGAAACCGCTGCTCTTGTCTTAAGTTCTTATATATATTAATTGACTTCAATTAGTTTGGATTATTCATTGACAGAGCATCAGCAATATAACGAGGCTTAAAGGTGACTTACAATAGGTTGAAAGTTTTCTCTGGCTAAAATTAAACTGATCGCCACGACTGAAATATGGTTGAAAAAGGCATTATTAATTATTAATGCCTATTCTAATGTTTATTTAAAGACACGTTTGAGGATGCCAAAGTGATAATCAAAATGTATAGTTCGATGAAGGACAGATAATACAATAGCCAAAGGAAAGAGACAAAACACAAACGATTGTTAAACAAAACACTACACGGAATACTGAACAACACGAACCCCACTAAGCTCCGACAAGTGAACTCTTGTGATTTTGAAGCGTCAGCAGTTTCTGTTCCTCTAGTAAGACCCGTCATGCTTCTGTTTAACAACATCATCACCATCTGCTATGGAAATCTTGTTGGACACCAGTATACAAAACTAAATACAAATAACATAGACCCTGAGAGTAAACACGAAGGGAATATAGTAGCGGATAGCACACCACTGAACGATCTTAAAACACGAAGACATGTATTTGAACAAACACTTTGTACCCAACATTTGCAAAATAGGAAATGTCTATGTTTCTTGTACATTGTATATGTATATATATATTCTAACAATCAAAATGTCATTGCTACAGAGTATACAGAATAACTGAATATAAATAATAATATAGTATATTACGAGTGTAAGGCATATGTATGTATGTGAAATGTAACATATTCAAAACCTTCAATCATATATCATATATAGTTCATTGTCTGACCTTGATCTAAGCATTCAAACATCCTTGTTTATGTCTTATTGCCAAAAACATTTGATTGAATACATAATATGTGGATTTTAAACTTGGTTGGATTGAAACAATTTGAAAAGAAAATATCGAATCATCCTTTACCGTAGCAACAGATAACTCAGTCAGAGTGATGAATTTTTTATACAGTCAAATCTGTATTAAGAGGTCACCTTTAGGACAAAGAAAAAGTGGCCTTATAAGACAGGTGACCTCTTAAAAGAGGTTCAATTCATATGAAAATTTCTATGACAGGTCAAGGAAAAAGTGACCTTTTGATACATGTGACTGCTTAATAGAGGTGACCGCATGGACATGTTTGACTGTATATATATTTATGAAATCTACATAAAGAGGGAGAGATGTTAATGTGCAAATTGGCCCCACATTATATTAAAAAATAATGCTCGACATAGAATAAAAACAATTTACTAATTTAATTGTTTTATAAACAAATTTTCAAAAAATATATCTTTCTGTGAAATTGGGTGCGCTATGACGTCATAATGACATCATAATTAGACGGATAATGCTAAAAATGGACTACAAACGACATATTTATTGTAAATTTTAGCTATTTTGTATACCTCCACAGTATTCCACCAACACCAAATTGAGCAGTTATTTTGAGTATCAAAATATTTAGTTGGTGGAGGATTGTGGAGGTTGTTAAATATTAATTTATTTATAACCTCGGCCAGACCCTTAAAATCAATATTTTCACTCTTCTGTTTGTATATATGAGACCATTATGTATATATATACAGAATCTCTGTAAATTTTATGATTCATTTCAAGTAATGAAATTCATCAGTAAATAACTTATACTTCTGGAAATAATTGTATATATTTTAAATACAGTTTGTGTACATTGAAACAAGGAGACAAACTCAGTGCATGCAATCCGGCGTCTATGCGATAGAAAGAACTGGGGACTATATAAGTGCCATATATGGCCCCATATGTAATGAATCATTATCTTAGAAAATACTTGATTAAACTTTGATGTGTTTTATTTTATAGACGAGATCATACTTTTGATGTTAAAACTTGTTTCCAACAAAATCGACACGTATTTGACGTCATTGTGACGTCATGAGCGTTATTTGTTTTCTGTATTTCGTGGAATTTTGCCCGCGATATTTCGACTGTTTTCGAAGAAATTAAGCACATCCGCAGTCGTGCACTAGAAAAATATTTTACCAGATTATTAAAATAAATAAAACACAAGTACATGTACTGTTAAGGTATTTTTTTGGTGCACGAGGTGTTAAATTTCTTGAAAAACGACGGGAAATTGGTCAAATATTACAAGCGCTTAGATGACGTTTTGATGTTTGAGAAGCAATATTTGCCGTAAAAAACGATGGTATGTCGGCACGTAATAGTTATATAAGATAAAAATAAGATAAACACCACTAGTAGTATATGGGCACAGCTCAGTTATCATTTGCGGAGGAGCGATGAGGAGCCACCGAAAGTGACGTGACCGGAAGTGACGTCAGTCACGTGACCGGAAGTGAAGTCCCCGGACTTCACGTGACTTTTCTTCCGTATTTTTTTCCCGTACTTTCTCGTATTTTTTTTCCTGTACTTTTTCAGGTATTTTTTTTCCCGTACTTTTTTTTCATTACTTTTTTCCCCGTCCTTTTTTCTCTTATTTTTTTTCATTACTTTTTTCCCCGTACTTTTTTCTCCGTTCTTTTCGATTTTTTTTCCGTATAAATTTTTTTTTCATATTTTTTTTTTGTACTTTTTACCCGTACTAATTTTCCCGTACTTTTTTTTTTTCGACTTTTTTTTCCCGTACTTTTCTTCTCCGTACTTTTTCTCCCCTATTATTTTCACGTACCTTTTAATTCCCCCGTACTTTTTTTTTTCGTACTTTTTTCATTTTTTTCCCCGTATATTTTTTTTTTCGTACTTTTTTTCCCCCATACCTTTTTTCACGTACTTTTTTTTTTTTCGTACTTTTTTCCCCGCACA
Organism: Bathymodiolus brooksi; assembly: GCA_963680875.1. Taxonomy (NCBI): domain Eukaryota; kingdom Metazoa; phylum Mollusca; class Bivalvia; order Mytilida; family Modiolidae; genus Bathymodiolus; species Bathymodiolus brooksi. Next base: position 48,620,667 of record OY804578.1, on the reverse strand, counting down.
TTTTTTTCCCGTTCTATTTTTCCGTACTTTTTCAAAAGTCGCGACGTTTGAAATCCAACGTTTTAAAATATCAGTGAGTTGTTTTTCTAGTACATGTCGTTATATCACAGTTAATGTTACTTGCGGAATATCCATTCAAACGTCACCGTAGGGCTTCCCCTGGACGGGTGGGGTGCGCGCATGCACGATCTGAAGTGTTTTATAGCACCAACCAATCACATCACTGGGAATTGAACCAATCAGAAGTCGCTATTTCGTCCGAATAGCCAATAAGAAGCCAGGAAAAAAGTACCAATCAGAAAGGAGGATACAAAAAGAAACAACCAATCGATCTTTTTTTTTTTCATTTTTCCTCATTTTTATTTAATTTTAAATTTATTTTTTTTCCCTTTTTTTTTCCATTACACATGTTTAACAAGTAACAACAAAAAATTCCGTACAATAGTCGTCGCTTCCACGGGATTTTCCTTTCCCGCCATTTTATTTTCAATATCCTCGTCCTATAACCTTATTATTTTCTACGAACTAGCCCTTTTACTGGTTATCTGCCCCTTTCCCCAATCGTAACTACTCGGCTATTCTCGCTACCCTGTAAATAACCTCGTATGCATTAGGCGTATAAATCGCACTACTTTTCACATGTCAGTTTCATGAATGTTTGATAAAGTTATATCTTAAGCAATTTTCTATATTTCGATTAAAGTTTTAATTAGTTTTGCATGATTAGATTTGACTTAGTATCTCTTCCATATTGGATGTTCGTGGACTATATTTTTGTGCGGCTTAACTTAACTTGACTTCCGGCAAACAATTTAAGAAGAATTTCTACTATGTACGTACGAGGTTATTTGCAGGGTAGCGAGAATGGCCGAGTAGTTACGATTGCCCCTTTCCCGCCATTTTATTTTCATTATCCGCGTCCTATAACCTTATTATTTTCTCCGAATTAGTCCTTTTACTGGTTATCTGCTCCTTCCCCGCCATTTTAATTTTCATTATTCGCGTCCTATAACCTTATTATTTTCTAAGAACTAGTCCTTTCACTGGTTATCTGCCCCTTCCATGCCATTTTATTTTCATAATTACATTATTTATTTCAATAATTACATTTCTTACAAAGGTTTGCCACCACCACCACTCATTTCCCTATCTTTTCACTATTCAGCTTACTTTTCCTCTGTATTTTCCATCTCTTTTCACTATTCAATTTACTTTTCTTCCATATTTTCCATATCATTTCACTATTTAACTTGCCTTTCTTTTATATTTTCCAAATCTTTTCACTATTCAACTTACTTTTATTCCATATTTTCCCTATCATTTCACCATTCAACTTACTTTTATTCCCTATTATCCCTATCGTTTCACTGTTCAACTTACTTTTCTTCCATATTTTCCATCTCATTTCACAATTTTCCTCTGTATTTTCCATTTCTTTTCACTATTCAACTTACTTTTCTTCCATATTTTTCATATCTTTTCACTATTCAACTGACTTTTCTTCCATACTTTCCAAATCTTATCACTATTCAACTGACTTTTCTTCCATACTTTCCAAATTTTATCACTATTCAATTGACTTTTTTTCCATAATTTCCATATCTTTTAACTATTCAACTTATTTTTCTTTCGTATTTTTCATACCTTTTCACTATTTTCTTCAATATTTTCAATATCATTTCACAATTTTCTTCCGCATTTTCAATATCTTTTCACTATTCAACTGGGGTTTCTTCCGTATTTTGATGAGTCATCGAAGTGCTGTGACATTCGACACGCTCTGTTTAATTATCTTTGTCTCTTGTGTTTTGTCTTTTCGTTTATCTCTCCGTGTTTTTTTTATGTTTTCCTTGTTTTCTGTTTCTAATTTCTACTTATTTTTCTTCCATATTTTCCCTATCTTTTCACTATTTTCTTCTGTATTTTCCATATCATTTCACTATTCAACTGACTTTTCTTTCATATTTTCCATATCTTTTCACTATTCAATTTATTTTTCTTCCACACTTTCCAAATCTTATCACATTTCTGCCATATTTTCCCTAGCATTTCACCATTCAACTTACTTTTCTTCCATATTTTCCCTATCTTTTCACTATTCAACTTTCTTTTTCTTCTGTATTTTCCAAACCTTTTCACTATTCAACTTGCTTTTCTTCATTGCTTACTCCCCCACTTACACAACTCACTCAATGATATTCCCAACATAATTAAATTTTAAAATTCTCCTGTGATTTAAATTTATTTCAAAGAATACCAATTGCTCTAAAATATATTGTGTTCTCCAGCTATTTGAAGAGTATTGAGCAATGTTTTCCAGTTATCAGAAACAATCATTATCAGTTATGATATCTCCTTTATGTACAAACTGCCACGATATAACTGTAATATTGTTGAATGTGGAATTAAATACCATAAACATAACCCTTTATTTACAAAGACATATACCTACCTACCTATCTATCTACATTTTTATCAGAATTATAGATTTTAATCAATTTTTTGCTAGTTATTTTCCTATCTTGATGAGTTTTAAATTTCCACAATCAAATTTATTTTACATAACAGCCTAATACAGTGTTCTATTTTTAGAGCAGTGAGAAAGCTTACTTCCTGAACAGGGTTTCAGTATATATTTACCTGCCAAAGGCAAGCAAATATCTGTATCTATTTTCCTGCCAAGGGCAAGTAAAACTCTTTGTATATAAGTGTAACAATCGATTTCCAAATAGCCATTTATTGATACGTATTATATAGTATTTCTCTTTCTGCACAGGTATATGTCCAAATACAGAGTGATGACCCCCCTTTATCCTCCACATAACGAGTTATTCCCCCTACTGTAGTATTATCCTTGCACATACAGAGTTGTAACTTATTCCCCACAAAAAGAATAAAATCCCCTATTACAGAGTTATCCCTTCAGATGCAGAGTTATTCCCCTTACTGTAGGGTATAATGTAAGCTTAAAGGGAAACTTCGCAAAAAAACAATCTTTTTTCTTTTTATATGTTTTTCCTGATGTATAAATATAGATGTATATATGTATATTAGCGCTTTATTATGTTGGATAAGGGAATGAAATCGATTTTAAAATTCGGTCAACGATAGATGGATGTCGCCATTTTGATAGCATCTCGATATCTAAATACCACCACGCCCCAAAACAAGCGTGACAAACCGGGGTCCTCATTCAGTGTCGATATGGCTTGTCAGGCGTAATTCGTTTTATTTTTCTTATTATTTTAAATATATGAATTTATTACACAATCACTTTTTGCAGATGTACGGTTTGTTTCTATATACTTATGGCAAAACAAACGAATCGGAGAAAACGGTCCGTCTTTAATGAGACACATTTACAAAAGATTTTTTTCGAAAATTGAAGAACTACGAAATTATGCGAAAAAAAAGAACGGCCATCGGAACAATGCCATGAATTCGAAAAAAAATTAAAATAGGCCTATGCTACGGGGCAAAATTGTTTTAGTGATATTATTTATAAGATCGCACTTTGCAATCGATCGTTCATGCACTACAATAAAGCTACACATAAGTTATGCTTCTTAGCTAAAAGCACAGAAAGTTACAGGGTAGGAAGCCATACAATTGAGAGGATTATGTAAACATATAATTTGTAATAGTTTTCATTTGACAATTACAGACGATGAGTATTATAAATACTTTTAAAGTTTATTAAACAAAACTTCAGGGTACATCTCTTACGTAATATAATAATTTGTTTATGGAAATACAATATTCTTATTCGTCAACAGTAAAATGATTAATCTGTTTTCATAACGGTTATTTCTGATTTGAACAAAACGTAACATATACATTTAATATGTCTCTGCATAAAGAAAACATTTTTTGTTTATTTTAATCACGTCTTTCGAACTGGCGGACCCTTCTGCATGATTAATCTCAGAATAGTCATAAACAGTTTGTTCTTCACAATTATTGATATTTCACCACGAATATTTAGTTTGATGTATTGTTGTTGTGCATCAATCATAAATGTTATTTGTATATGCCCTACTGGGCGCTGATTTGGTTAATAAACTTATTTCTATTTCTATCAGGAAAAATTGCATACGAATGTTTTTTTGTCTATTTTGCAAGAAGAATTTCTACCCTACCCTGTTCACCCTGCTTTATTTCATAATTTTGGTTGTTGCTACATCATTCTGATGGGGCACAAAAAAATCAAGATAAAAATGAACAATTCAATATAGCTTACGATCAATGGTAATCTTAAGATTTTTTGTGAAAATAGCCCGTGAATCATTGCTGCATTAGGTGCGGATCCAGCAGTTTTGAAAACGGGGTGCCAGGCATCTTGTTTGCCAATTTTTACCCAATTTATACACGAATTTTACTAATTGGTCGAACACTCCCTTGATCCAGCAGTGTGCATTAATATGCACCCATTTCTAATGTATACTTCAACGTGATCAGGGTCGTGTATTTTGATCATCTATTAGAACCTTTAAAATGTGTATTGCATCTGCTATTCTAGTCACGGGTAGCGTAATTTGTTTTCATTTTATTTTCTGTTCTTATTATGTTTTTGTCTATTTGACTTGTGTACGTTGTTTGTATATATTCCTTGTACATTCCTTCAACCCTTAGGGATAAAATTTTAGTTAGTTAACGGGTCACAAAATGTGCATTGCGTTTCTGATTATTGCCAAATATTGTGACACATGTATTCAGGTATTCGGTGAGAGGCCGGTCAACCGGATGTAAAATGACACAGGCATATTCTGCTTAGTGATTTCCTGTGTGGACCTAAGCTCATTACGTAATATTAGGTACCCTGCTGAGTGTACCGGTGTGAATGTACCTGTCGTTTTCAGAAAGAAGATAAAAATAAGTAAATCCCGCATTTCACTTCTTACTTCAGGAATTATTTGCCTTGATTTATTGAAGAATAAATTATTTAATTTTTGACTGCCCTTCATCTGTTTATACCGCTCATGATCATGATATTTTCCGAACTTTGTCTAAATGAATATCGGTGTATATCAAAATTATAGGTCAAGTTTGCTTACGGGGTTCCGAGCTGAAAAAATCATATATTTAGGTTTTGGGCCTTTTGGGGGTCACTGAGCAAAGAGTTTTTTTTCTTTAGACACTACCTTTGTAAACTGCAATAAACCGAATATGCTTAAACATATGTTATTAAAAAAAAAAAAAAAAAAAAAAAAAAAAAAAAAAAAAAAAAAAAAAAAATAAATAAATAAATAAATGAATAAATAAATTCTATAAAATTGAAATCTTCATATTAGTTACAGTTTAATTATGTCCATTTTATTTTAAACTAGTCAGAATCTGATATATCACTTTCACATGCACACTCTTTAAAACCTTCATAATTTCCACCTGGTGACGGAAACTCGTCCCTTATAGATTTGACAACGCAGACTGGTAGGATCACTCTATATTTCTTGCCAAGTGGTTGACCTTTTCTGACCCAACAAACAAACTGACGATAAGCCATGAGTCTACCCTGTCGGTTAGTTAACATATCTGGAGCTCTTCCTCTGTGACGTTTGTACCTCAAAAAACTAATATAGCTTGTTTCAAGCACAACAGGGTTGAGACAAACTGTTCTAAAGTTGGTGTTATCGGTAATGTAGTCACTGGGTTCCAATTGACCATCAAACAATGAAAATTCATGGCAGCACAGGCATTCTGACGCAAAGGATGTGAAATGCATTTTGAGCATGGCCACCAATTTGTGTCGTTCTGACGTGGGTTGTTCTCGATTTCCCGACGATGGGCAATCGCTACCTTTTCCATTAGCAACTGAAAGAACGGTAGATTGACTAGTGAAAAGATATGGAAAATATGGAAGAAAGGAAAGTTGAAAAGTGAAAAGATACGAAAATTTTTCTCGTTTTTTCGATTTTATGTGGTATTGTTGACGTGTATTTCACGTTTATAGTAACATTTTCACGTTATCATTTCAGTTTTAATCACGTTTTTGTGTCCATTTAACTTTTTAATGACTATTTGTTCGTTTTGTTAAGGTTTTTGTTTACGTTGTTTTGTGTTTTGGGTGGAAATTCAACGCTATCGCGGTAGTTGTGGTGGAGGAGGAGGAGGAGGAGGAGGAGGAGGAGGAGGAGGAGGAGGAGGAGATTGTGGCGCGAAGTAGAAATTAAAAACAGAAAACAAGGAAAACATAAAAAAAACGGAGATATTAAAGAAAAAACAAAACACAAGAGACAAAGATAATTAAACCGATCGTGTCGAATGCCACAGCACTTCAATGACTCATCAAAATACAGAAGAAACCACAGTTGAATAGTGAAAAGATATTGAAAATACGGAAGAAAATAGAGAAATGATATTGAAAATATAAAAGAAAATATGGAAAGGATATGAAAAATAAAGAAGAAAAATAAGTTGAATAGTGAAAAGATATGGAAAATATGAAAAAAAAAGTCAATTGAATAGTGATCAGATTTGGAAAGTATGGAAGAAAAATAAGTTGAATACTGAAAAGATATGGAAAATATGGAAGACAAGTAAGTTGAATAGTGAAATGATATGGAAAATGTGGAAGAAATGTAAGTTGAAAAGTGAAAAGATATGGGAAATACAGAAGAAAGGAAAGCTGAATAGTGAAAAAATATGGAAAACACGGAAGAAAAGTAGGTTGAATAGTAAAGTGATAAGATATGGACAATAAGGAAGAAAATAGGGAAATGATATGGAAATTATGAAAGAAAGGTCAGTTGAATAGTGAAAAGATATGGAAAATGTGGAAGAAAGGTAAGTTGAATAGTGAAAAGATTTGGAAAATACACAAGAAAATTGTGAAATGAGATGGAAAATATGGAAGAAAAGTAAGTTAAATAGTGAAAAGATAGGGAAAATAGGGAAGAAAAGTAAGTTGAATGGTGAGATGATGGGGAAAATATGGAATAAAAGTAAGTTGAATGGTGATAAGATTTGGAAAGTATGGAAGAAAAATAAGTTGAATAGTGAAAAGATATGGAAAATCCTGAAGAAAAATGTAATTTTGTAAGTTTACATTATGCCCTACAGTAAGGGGAATAACTCTGCATCTGAAGGGATAACTCTGTAATAGGGGATATAACTCTTTATGTGGGGAATGAGTTACAACGTTGTATGTGCAGGATAATACTACAGTAGGGGAATAACTCTTTATGTGGAGGATATAAGGGGTCATCACTCTGTATTTGGACATATACCTGTGCAGAAAGAGAAATACTATATAATACGCATCAAGAAATGGCTATTTGGAAATCGATTGTTACACTTATATACAAAGAGTTTTACTTGCCCTTGGCAGGAAAATAGATACAGATATTTGCTTGCCTTTGGCAGGTAAATATATATTAAAACCCTTTTCAGGAAGTAAATTTTCTCACTGCTCTAAAAATAGAACACTGTGTTAGGTTGCTATGTAAAATATATTTGATTGTGGAAATTTAAAACTCATCAAGATAGGAAAATAACTAGCAAAAATTTGAATAAAATCTATAATTCTGATAAAAATGTAGATAGATAGGTAGATAGGTATATGTCTTTGTAAATAAAGGGTTAGGTTTATGGTGTTTAATTCCACATTCAACAATATTACAGTTATATCGTGGCAGTTTGTACATAAATGAGATATCATAACTGTTAATGCTTGTTTCTGATAACTGAAAAACATTGCTCAGCACTCTTCAAATAGCTGGAGAACACAATATATTATAGAGCAATGGGTATTCTTTGAAATGAATTTAAATCACAGGAGAATTTTAAAACTTAACTATGTTGGGAATATCATTGAGTGAGTTGTGTAAGTGGGGGAGTAAGCAATGAAGAAAAGCAAGTTGAATATTGAAAAGATTTGGAAAATACAGAAGAAAAAGTAAGTTGAATAGTGAAAAGATAGGGAAAATATGGAAGAAAGGTAAGTTGAATAGTGAAAAGATATGAAAAATATGGAAGAAAAATAAGTTGAATAGTGAAAAGAAATGGAAAATGCAGAAGAAAATTGTGAAATGAGATGGAAAATATGGAAAAAAAGTAAGTTGAATAGTGAAAAGATAGGGAAAATATGGAAGAAAAGTAAGTTGAATGGTGAAATGATAGGGAAAATATGGAAGAAAAGTAAGTTGAATAGTGAAATGACATGGAAAATTCAGACGAAATTAGTGAAAAGGAAGGAAAAATATGGAAGAATATAGTGAAATGATATGGAAAATATGGAAGAAAGACAAGTCGAATAGTGATAAGATAGGGAAAATATGGAAGAAAAGTAAGTTGAATAGTGAAAAGATATGGAAATATGGAAGAAACCCAAGTCGAATAGTGAAAAGATTTGGGAAATACGAAAGAAAGGCAAGTTGAATAGTGAAATGATATGGAAAATATGGAAGAAAAGTAAGTTGAATAGTGAAAAGATAGGGAAAATATTGAAGAAAAGTAAGTTGAATGGTGAAATGTTAGGAAAAATATGGAAGAAAAGTCAGTTCAATAGTGAAATGATATGGAAAATACAGAAGAAAATAGTGAAAAGATATGGAAAATACGGAAGAAAGGCATGTCAAATAGTGATAAGATAGGGAAAATATGGAAGAAAAGTAAGTTGAATAGTGAAAAGATATGGAAAATGTGGAAGAAAAGTAAATTGAAAAGTGAAAAGATACGAAAAATATGGAAGAAATGTAAGTTGAAAAGTGAAAAGATATGGGAAATACAGAAGAAAGGAAAGTTGAATAGTGAAAAAATATGGAAAACCCGGAAGAAAAGTAGGTTGAATAGTAAAGTGATAAGATATGGACAATAAGGAAGAAAATAGGGAAATGATATGGAAATTATGAAAGAAAAGTAAGTTGAATAGTGAAAAGATATGGAAAATGTGGAAGAAAGGTAAGTTGAATAGTGAAAAGATTTGGAAAATACACAAGAAAATTGTGAAATGAGATGGAAAATATGGAAGAAAAGTAAGTTAAATAGTGAAAAGATTGGGAAAATAGGGAAGAAAAGTAAGTTGAATGGTGAGATGATGGGGAAAATATGGAATAAAAGTAAGTTGAATGGTGATAAGATTTGGAAAGTATGGAAGAAAAATAAGTTGAATAGTGAAAAGATATGGGAAATACTGAAGAAAAATGTAATTTATTTAAGTTTACATTATGCCCTACAGTAAGGGGAATAACTCTGCATCTGAAGGGATAACTCTGTAATAGGGGATATAACTCTTTATGTGGGGAAGGAGTTACAACGTTGTATGTGCAGGATAATACTACAGTAGGGGAATAACTCTTTATGTGGAGGATACAGGGGGGTCATCACTCTGTATTTGGACATATACCTGTGCAGAAAGAGAAATACTATATAATACGCATCAAGAAATGGCTATTTGGAAATCGATTGTTACACTTATATACAAAGAGAATTACTTGCCCTTGGCAGGAAAATAGATACAGATATTTGCTTGCCTTTGGCAGGTAAATATATATTAAAACCCTTTTCAGGAAGTAAATTTTCTCACTGCTCTAAAAATAGAACACTGTGTTAGGTTGTTATGTAAAATATATTTGATTGTGGAAATTTGAAACTCATCAAGATAGGAAAATAACTAGCAAAAATTTGAATAAAATCTATAATTCTGATAAAAATGTAGATAGATAGGTTGATAAGTATATGTCTTTGTAAATAAAGGGTTAGGTTTATGGTATTTAATTCCACATTCAACAATATTACAGTTATATCGTGGCAGTTTGTACATAAATGAGATATCATAACTGTTAATGCTTGTTTCTGATAACTGAAAAACATTGCTCAGCACTCTTCAAATAGCTGGAGAACACAATATATTATAGAGCAATGGGTATTCTTTGAAATAAATTTAAATCACAGGAGAATTTTAAAACTTAACTATGTTGGGAATATCATTGAGTGAGTTGTGTAAGTGGGGGAGTAAGCAATGAAGAAAAGCAAGTTGAATATTGAAAAGATTTGGAAAATACAGCAGAAAAAGAAAGTTGAATAGTGAAAAGATAGGGAAAATATGGAAGAAAGGTAAGTTGAATAGTGAAAAGATATGAAAAATATGGAAGAAAAATAAGTTGAATAGTGAAAAGAAATGGAAAATGCAGAAGAAAATAGTGAAATGAGATGGAAAATATGGAAGAAAAGTAAGTTGAATAGTGAAAAGATATGAAAAATATGGAAGAAAAGTAAGTTGAATAGTGAAAAGAAATGGAAAATGCAGAAGAAAATTGTGAAATGAGATGGAAAATATGGAAGAAAAGTAAGTTGAATAGTGAAATGATAGGGAAAATATGGAAGAAAAGTAAGTTGAATAGTGAAATGACATGGAAAATTCAGATGAAATTAGTGAAAAGAAAGGGAAAATATGGAAGAATATAGTGAAATGATATGGAAAATATGGAAGAAAGACAAGTAGAATAGTGATAAGATAGGGAAAATATGGAAGAAAAGTAAGTTGAATAGTGAAAAGATATGGAAATATGGAAGAAACCCAAGTCGAATAGTGAAAAGATTTGGGAAATACGGAAGAAAGGCAAGTTGAATAGTGAAATGATATGGAAAATATGGAAGACAATTGTGAAATGATATGGAAAATATGGAAGACAATTGTGAAATGATATGGAAAATATGGAAGAAAGCCAAGTTGAATAGTGAAAAGATTTGGAAAATGCAGAAGAAAGGCAAGTTGAATAATGAAATCATATGGAAAATATGGAAGAAAAGTAAATTGAATAGTGAAAAGCGATGGATAATACAGAGAAAAAGTAAGTTGAATAGTGAAAAGATAGGGAAATGGGTGGTGGTGGTGGCAAACTTTTGTAAGAAATGTAATTATTGAAATAAATAATGTAATTATGAAAATAAAATGGCAAGGAAGGGGCAGATAACCAGTGAAATGGCTAGTTCGTAGAAAATAATAAGGTTATCGGACGCGCATAATGAAAATAAAATGGCGGGGAAGAGGCAGATGATCAGTGAAAGGGATAGTTCGTAGAAAATAATAAGGTTATAGGACGCGCAAAATGAAAATAAAATGGCAGTGAAGGGCAGACAACCAGTAAAAGGGCTAATTCGTAGAAAATAATAAGGTTATAGGACGCGGATAATGAAAATAAAATGGCGGGGAAGGGCAGACAACCAGTAAAAGAGCTAATTCGTAGAAAATAATAAGGTTATAGGACGCGGATAATGAAAATAAAATGGCGGGAAAGGGGCATATAACCAGTAAAAGGGCTATTTCGTGGAAAATAATAAGGCTATAGGACGCGAATAATGAAAATAGAATGACGGAAAAGGAAAATCCCGTGGAAGCGACGACTATAGTACAGAATCTTGTTAAACATGTGCAATGGAAAAAAAAAAAGTGAAAACAACATTAAAATTAAAAAGAAATGAGGAAAAATGAAAAAACAAGTCGATTGGTTGTTTCTTTTTGTATCCTCCTTTCTGATTGGTTCTTTTTTCCTGGCTTCTGATTTGCTAATTGGCTGGAAATAGCGACTTCTGAATGGTTCAATTTCCAGTGATATGATTGGTTGGTGCTATAAAACATTTAAATCCTCTTTTGCTTTAAATAAATTCATTTTTGGTCCCTTCAGATCGCGCATGCGCGCACTCCACCCGTCCAGGAGAAGCCCTACTGGTGACGTTTAAATGGATATTCGCAAGGAACATGAACTGTGATATAACGACACGTACTAGAAAAACAACTCACTGATATTTTAAAACGTTGGATTTCAAACGTGCAGACTTTTGATGAAGTACGGGAAAATAGTACCGAAAAAAATACGGAAAAAAAAATAAAAAAAATACGTGAAAATAAAGTACGGGGAAAAAATACAGGAAAAAATACGGGAAAAAAAATGAAAAAAGTACGGGAAAAAAAGTTAGGAGGGAAATTAGGGGGAAAAATGTACTGAGAAGAAATACCGTGAAAAAATACAGGAAATAAAGTAAGGAAAAAAAAGTACAAAAAACAAATATGGGAAAAAGTACGAAAACAAAAATACGGGAAAAAAGTACGGGAAAAAAAAGTACGTGAAAAAAAATACCGGAAAGTACGGGGGGAAAAGCCACGTGACTTCCGGTGACGTCATTTCCGGTCTCGTGACTGACGTCATTTCCGGTCACGTCACTTCCGGTTGCTCCTCGTCGCTCCTCTGCAAATGATAACTGAGCTGTGCCCATATATTACTACCACTTCATCCAAAATAGTTTTTTTTTGTCATCCTCCAATTATTGATTGTATATTTTCTTCCGGTATACTGAAATAGTTATTACTACCGGGATACTGAGGTAGGTTTAATGGTCTATTGATGCTACTTCTAAAATGAGGTAAAATAGTTTGTTCCAAAAGGAGTAGATATTTTTTTGGCACAATCCAACAGATTTAGCTCTCACATTTTCACCCCGATGTTTAATACGTGTATATAGGTATTTTAAATTCCCAATTACAATCATTTCAGCTAAAATTCACAGAGAGAGACTGTTATCAAATAGAAAATTGACAGCGAGGAAGCGAATTGCTTTTGATAGTAATGTGCATAATATCGCAATATCCTCAGATGAGTTAGAAAATGTAAAACAATTAAATTTTAGTTTACAAAATTTGAAAGTGACAACATGTAATTTGAAAAAAGTGTTCTGATTTACATAATAGTTTACAGGAAGAAATATGTTTTAATGGGGTTTTGCTAGCAAAAAAACCAGAATCTGTCAAATCAACTTGACAGTCTGAAAGATATGAACAGTCGCCTTAAAGATTATGTAAAATCGATAAATTGGAACCGCGAATAGTGGAAAAGAGTTTTCGGAAATTACTGAAAATAAAAGAATTTAAATTGAAGGCTGAAACTGCGCTTTGGTTTGCAGAGTTCTATGGCCTCTTAGAAAGTACTGATGGGCAGACAGTTAAAGTCGATTTCAATCTGTCGTCCAGCAAATCTTCATACCAAGATTTGCCTGAAGAAGAAAGACGAAATATTAAAGATTTGTTATTTATTTTAGAAAAAATTAATGTTAGCGAGAGCGCTTACAGGGAACTGACAGTATTTTGTGATGGGTTACCACGAAAATATCTGGTTTCATCAATGCCAGGATGATATTAACAGTTTATATCATTTTGAAAGAATTCCGGGAAATATCCCTGGCGCATATGTTAATGTAGAAAGCGAAATTATCCGGTACATCAAGTATCATGTAAATCCTCAAACAGACAAGATAAAAATTAAGATTTCGGGGGACGGGTCAAAAGTTAGTAGAATTTCAAACTTTGTCGTGTTGTCCTTTTCTGTGATTACCTATGATTTGACATTATCATCAAAAGACCAAAATGTTTTTTGCATTGTAAACTGCAAAGAAGATTCTGATCATTTAAAACTTGCTAGCAAACCAATTTTTCAGAAAATAAATATTATACGAAAAAGCAAGTATTGAAGTTGAGGGGAAACATTTTGATTTAGATATTTTGGTGGGTGGTAATATGAAAATTTGCAACTTGTGCTTGGGTTGGGTGGATCTCTATGTATTATTCCTGTCCATGGTGTAGGGTCCATAAAAACCAGAGGGACGACATGACAAAGCCATTTGATTTTTACCATACTCGTGGTATGCAGAGAACATCACATAATCTGAGGGAAGATGTCGTAAAGAATGACTTTGCTGTTCGTGCTCAACCTCTTGTTAGTATTGAGCCTGAACACATAATCGTTGATGAACTTCATCTTTCTCTTCGGATATGTGATAAACTGTTAAGGAACTTAATATTAGACACAAAAACGCTCGATGACAAAAATGCAGTTCATGGTGAGAAATCAGATTTCTTAGGAAAGCTTACTGAGAAAATAAGAGGATGCGGCGTTTCGCTTTACATTTAGACAAAAAAGGGTACTCAAGATGAATTGGATTGGTCGTCATTGTCGGGGTCTGACTATGAAAAGCATTTGGAAAATCTTCCTTCAAGATTATGCTTTTTGATTCATCTTGATACCCATGATCACACTGTCAAAATTTGGAGTTCATTTTTTAATGTATATCGCTTCGTGACGTTAGAAATACACGAGTTCTCTAACATTGAAGATATTTTTGAAAAATGTAAAAGGTGGATAAATGACTTTCTTGCTTTAGGATCATTGAAGAGAAAAGGTTTTGATAGCGTTACTCCTTATATGCATTGTCTTGTATACCATTATGTTCCGTTTTTCACTAAAAAGTATGGAAAACTTATACGTTTCAGTGGGCAGGGCGTAGAAAAGATCAATGATGATATAAAAATAATTCATCATTCAAAAACAAACAAATGGGACGTAACGGTCGATGCCTTACAAGTTCGAAAAAAGATAGAACATTTGACATCAGAGAACTGCGTGCGTGATAAGCGAAACTACACCAAAATTACGAACGAGCATTGGAGTGATATAATTTTTAGGCAAAGAGCCGCTAAAAAGGCTAAAATGTCTGAAGAAATGTCACTCGTAGCTGACAAATATTCTGAAAATGACCCGGTCCCTTATTCAATCGACAACCTTTCCGTAACCGAGACTATAGACGAATTGAAAACAATAGGCGTTAAAACGAGATTAGAAAACAGAGAAAAACCTTTAGATCTTTTAAAGAGTAAACGACAATGATTCTGTTGTTACTTTCTGCGTCCTCATGTCCTCATGTCAAGAACCGATTTATCGGTAGTCAAAAGTAACTACGAATTATTCTTCATCTTATATTGCTATTTTCTGCACAAATGAAACAAATACCAAAATTCTGTGTTGTCGTCGATAATATTCCTCCGGAAATAAATAATTTATCTGTTGTATATAGGTATTTATGCATTGTATATATAATATCTCATTTATTGGAAGAGATGTACGAAAATCAAATATTGATTTTATTGAAATTTCATGTCCTCCCTCCTCCCATGAAAAGACAAACTAATATCTGCATCAGTGATTTTTGGTAGTTAAATCTTATAATGTTAATATATTGCTTCAACAAATATGTACAATGTCAATATAGACATGAATGACAAATAAAAGTAAAGAAATTACATAGTTTTCATTGTTTCTGCAGGTTTTGTTTGGTTGTATTTATCCGGATATGTGTATTGCACATCTTTGGTTTTGTTTGGTTGCATTTCTCCGGACATGTGTATTGCATACACTTTGGTTTTGTCTTCTTTTGTAGTCTTTATATGCAAGTTATGCAAGGTGTTATGCATGCTAATCACGAAGATTTAATTAACAAACATGTCATGATGATACGCGTAACTGATAATATTTAATCAGTGAAGGATGGCGACATTATCACAGGTACTTGTTTCATTCCAAAAATATATGCCCCTAACTCGTACTGGCTTCTACTGAGGAAAATAGTTGGACATGTTTCCAAACGACAATTGACAGCTAGGCGGAAGTGACGTCATGGGGCTCACGAGAGGCTTCATATCGTGTTATCAGAGCCTTGCCCCTATGGCAGATATCGCTGTGGTACATCCGTGTTTACGTATGGGCAAAATTGACGTTATTACTTATAAATATGTGATAATTAATAGATTAATAGTATTATTGGTACTTGTAAAGATATGCCACATTATGACCCAAAGGTGTTTTATGTTATCCACTACATACACAAACTTTTGATCTATCATTTGTCCATTGGAGGTTATGTGTTTAACACCACTTTCAAAAATATTTCAGTTACTACTTTTGTGGCGGAAATTGGAGTACCCAGACCTGTCGCAAGTCACTGACAAACTTTATCACATAGTGTTTTATCGAGTACACCTCGCCATGAATGGGGTTCAAACTCACAACTTAAGTGGTGATAGGCAACGATTGCACATGCAGTTGTAAATTCAACTACCATACGACCACGACGGCTCAAGTTCAGTTAAGATGAAAGGTAATTGTTTTATTGATATTGATGGAATTTATGATTATCACTGTTTATAACCTTTCTTTTCATATCAATCAATGAAAAGAATTGGTTTGCTGAAAGTATGTTTTTTGTTGGGGTTCATTGGATGGAATTTGTATCTCATGTGAAGTTCTGTCAATTTCAGACACAACGTTAGGCATATCAGAACAATACCCTTTCTTTTGCCACCAGACTTGGATGGTTGGCCACTGAATTTTACGATTACACACTTTCTATAAGTCTACCCATGTTGAATTTAAAACAGTTGAAACACACACCAAAGCATAAATAAATAAATAAATAAATAAATAAATAAATAAATAAATAAATAAATAAATAAATAAATAAATAAATAAATAAGTAAAAAATAAAAAAAAATATTGCACGGACCGTGTTATTTATCTTAATGAATCTCATGATCATCGATGAGCTAAAATAATTGACGAAGGTGGTCCGTTGCTGAGCATGAGCAGTATAAAACTGGGGCTCTTAAAAGAAAACGACAAGTAAAACTAAGTGAAAATATTTTAAAATAACATTTAGACAAAGCCTTTGTAGATAAAATGAACTGTCAATTTCAAAGAATTAGTTAAGGTCACAGTACTCATTGCAAATGTTTATCTTTCAACTTGTGGAAGCTTGTCATCAGTACAATAAACATAAAACAGACATAATTAAAATATGTAATGCGCTGTTTGTCATTTTTCATCAATAATTTTTTTTTGGGAACATATTATGTGTAGGAACGTGCCTAAAGTAGCTACGCCCCTGATTAGACAGGGGTGTAGCTACCGTAAGGCACTTGAGTACTCCGACATTAACTAACTCTTTGAAATTGACAGTTCATTTTATCTTCAAAGGCTTTGTCTAATTTACTATCATTTGAAATATACATATGCATGATATGTAAAAAAGGGTAGAAAAGTAGATGAATGGATTTGAATCTGAGGATCCCTAAAATTCACATCACATTTTCATAAATTATATAAAGTGTCCCCTTTTGCACCCAAATTAAACTTTTAACTTCGATCAGTTGCATTCTCTTAAATCA
Organism: Bathymodiolus brooksi; assembly: GCA_963680875.1. Classification (NCBI taxonomy): domain Eukaryota; kingdom Metazoa; phylum Mollusca; class Bivalvia; order Mytilida; family Modiolidae; genus Bathymodiolus; species Bathymodiolus brooksi. The sequence continues at coordinate 48,603,680 of OY804578.1, read as the reverse complement.
AAGGGAACTATCCATCTTGTGCCTTGAAAATGCGTACTGTCATGTGCTTAAGTTATTGTTTGCATGATTGACAGACAATATTCATCATATTGTTTTCTAGCTTCTGAACTGTCGATCGAGAAAAAAATTAAATATTCTAGACAGGCAGCATATAACCAGTCAATGGGGTTTGTAATTAATATTTCGCATGCACAATAGCGACCCCCACACCACAAGGTATGAAAAATGGAAATATTCTTCTATGGTTTAAATGCGTATTAACTGCATTACATGTAAACTGTATGATTCCGTTTGATAAAGTCCTTTAACTAGAATAGGGAAAAACTGTACACTTGAGTGAAATAGTGTTGTAATAAAAGATCGTGAACGTGATGTACAAGTATTAAAGAATTTTTTAATGAGGTTGAAACAAGTCACCATTTGATATCAATTCGGTTATATTTCATTTCGACGATTTTAATTACGGAAGACGATCACAACCATATTTTTTTTAACAATTGCAACTCAGCTGGTTTTTTTCATAATCTATAATAAAATGAAAAAATATATATCACACTGTCGGAACAGTTCCAGCATTCAATAGAAAAATCGTAGAAATATGTAAATTCGATATCCCTAACACACATGTAAATGACCTCTCCTGGCTTAGTTCAGGTACTTCAATAAAAAGTGACGGGGTTAAACTAGCATACAGTAGATTTTTCTAAGACATTTCTCTTATTTGATAAAAACAATAGAAAGCGAAAATCGCACGATTTTTGCACGAAATCGCACAATCGGTCAATGGTCGGACGACCGTCGCCGATAAGGTATAAATAAGCCTAAAAGTGACTATTGTTTTACCATGGGACAGGCACGTTTTGGGAGAATGGAATCATTTATTTTTCTTTACATATGAAATAAGAAATGTTCCATTCAATATCCAGTTTTACACAACTATTATACTGCTTGATTTTCCTTAGTGAATATTTTTTTTCTTTCATGTCTGGCAAAATTATTTATTTGTGCGAAAATTTAAATGAGAAATATTTAAAAGAAAAAAAAAAAAAAAATTCAAAAGCACCCCTCCTTGAAATATAACTATAAATAACGTTTCAGGAAAATATGTATTTTGTATAACGACTGTAATGTCACTGTGAAACCATTATTTGGCCAGTGATATAAATTTTTAACTGTTTTAAACACCGAAATGAAAAAAATATATATCTAATCACACACTCAATGAACAATTGAAAACAAATGTTGCAATAAGGTCTCCCTCAAAAGATCTTTACGTAAATTAACATTGTTTCGTTATGTTACGGGAAGATACGTTCGTTCGTCAGTTATCGAGAAATCTTTATTAATGGAATCCAGTTAACAAAGTTCGTATTATTAATTGGCAGAACATCATCAATATACCTGGGAGTGAGAATAAAGGCTTAAGCCTCTCTACTTTTTTTTGTCTTTGATACGTGTTTGTATAAACTCAGACTCATAGGAGCATAGAAAAAGTTGGAGAGGAGAGGGCCATAGTTTGTTCCCATAGGGATGCCTAGCTATGATTTGTTGAAAAATGTGCCATTCGAACTCGACAAATATATGCTATCGATAAGGTACTCCAATATTTTGATGACTTCACTTTATGTGTGGCACTTTTTACCTTTCGTTCCTTGCTTGACAGAATTCCCAATACTATAAACTTGTAACGTTGCCACAATTTCTTAAAGTAATATGCGTTGTGAATAATTCATTTAAAGAGGAAATGAAAGTGCAAGGGGTAAAAAAGTCAAATATTTGGCTAGATGAAATATTCGAGAATTGAAATTATCCTTTTCTCTCAGTATCCATTTTTGATTGATTGAGTGAGTGAGTGATTGTTGTTTAATGTCAATTCAGCAATTTTTCAGCTATGGTATGGCGAGAGCAAGTTAATTATCAATGAGATGATGATGAGGTCCCCTTTGTTCTAGGCCAACCCGCTCAGTTGGATTTTTTTAGCGCTAGCTCACTGAAACAACAGTCCGCGGGTTGAAATGTCACTCCATTCGGACACATTATTCTGATTCCGAGCCAACCAATCTTTGCTCTTTCTCCGTAATGCTGCGTGCTTAGGGGAGAAGCAACACATACCAATTTTATAGTCCTTGGTTTGACCCGACCGGGGCTCGCACCCCCGATCTATCACACACGAGGCGAGCACACTAACCATTACGTAACCGATGCGGTGCTTTTGATTGATGTTACCACGTGAATATACTTTGTCACAGTATGATAGTAGTCCTCCTATGACTGCATGCAAAATTTTAGTCATACTTATAGATAGTTCTTTTGTTAAACAAGTAGAAGAATATACCTGTCTAAATACTGATTCTTCTGAAATTTTGGTATCCAATATAAAGTAGATAATTCACAATTTTCTTCATTTATCGTGAAACGTGTTTATTATAATAGTGTATGAAACATGAAGATACCATATATATATACAATATACGTACATTGTCGGTAAATATAAAATTTATTTGTACGAGCTTTAGAAACAGGCAGAATAGCGAGCCTTCGGAGAGCTTTTCAAGCCTGTTTCGCAGCGAGTACAAATGAATTTTATATTCAACGACAATGTACGTATATTGTGTTTATCCTGCAATGTCAAAAAAGTCGGAAAACTTGTCAGATTTAAACAAAAAGGACAGAAACAAGCATCATTCCTCGCCTTTCATAAATGTTGTCAAGGGTGTCTTCTTCTTGGTCCGCGTTACATTAGTACCAGTTTCATACTTGTCTGCGCCATCCGCTGTACATAGCTACAGGGTACCATGAAAGTTTATTCGTAGGCTGAAACGTTTATTTGTTTAGTACGAATAAAGCAAAAATGTATTCGTATAGCATATTTGTACAGCAAATGTACTGATTGCAGGATAAGATATGTTATTTCAGAATTAGATGTATATACTGCGTGAGCTTTCTTATATTTATGTATCAAATGTATAGTGTACATGTGTAATCATACAGAATAACTTTAGAACATTTAAGGACAGTATTTACCAAACAGATTGATGCATTTGACTAATGGGGCGAGGTGAATATTTTTTGTACACGTGGGTCACTTAGTTCATTCATTTGCTTAAGATAACATGGATGAATTTGAAATAGATTGTTTAATTTTAACAATTACTTGTGATATATTGATCTTGACAGAAAGGGGCATATGTATGCATTAAATTACCTTAAATTTTCCAGGCTCCCAGTACAAGTGGTACAAGTGGTAGCGGTACCTCTAATGAAGAAAACAGAAAGAGAAAGAGGAAAAGGAAGAGGGATACTGATACTGACAGCTTAGAAGATCGTATTGATTCGATAGAAAAATCAGCAAAGGTGGAAAGGGTCAAGATTGTGACAAAATGAAAGTAGCAAAAGGGGAAGTAAACTTATATTTGACATGTATTTGTTTTGGAATTAGATGAATAATATATTGCTTGTATTCTAAATCTTAATGTGACTATTTTTAAATAATTTATATTGATAATAAAGTATGTGTTAATGTTGCTTTAATTTTTCACAATATGTTTTCTTATTATTTACATGATAGGTTTGAAATGTCTTCAGTTCAAGGGGAACTGATTCCCTAGTGGATTTTCCACGCGAATTGTAGGCGAGGGGATTTCTCCTTTAAGTGTGGCTTATGCTGTCTTTTGTAAATGTTGTACACTTGTTTTCAAGAACATTGTTTTCCACCCACCAGTAAAGAAATCTGAACCAGCGTTAATTCATTTGTAAAAGTTCCTTGCTTGGGAAATGGAAAGTGGATTTGATCCATTGAAAGTAAAAGTAAGGGAAAAATCCAGCATGAGTAGCCCTTGGAGGCGAGGTTCCTTCGCTTACAATACCATTCCAACTGCTGAACAAGTATTACATGGAGATGTGTATTGTACATTGTCATACTAATGCATTATATAGCTTACAACTTGTTATTAAAAAATATAATATCAATTAGAATATTTATTTTGAGTTATGGGAAATAAGGTTTTATGAAATACAACGGCCCACCTGGCCTGTGGCCATTAGGGATAGAATCCGCAGATCCTTTTTCGGAAACGGCAGAGGTTTTTTACTTCCCAAAACTAAATATGAGTTGAATGCAAGAAGATGTTAAACACTGAGGATATGGGCATAGCCTCATTGGTTAATATCTTGGGCGGAAGTACATGTGACACTGTCTCATTCTTTCAACATCCATGCTAATGGTTTAATGGTGATAATAGATTAGGCTGACTGTTGTCTTATGCGATTCATGACTACCATATGGTTATTGATGGCTTATACATTTTTGACCCACCCTATCCCTCCCAACTTGTCGTCGATGTGTATCAAAATGTGAAGCATGTGTTTGGTGTGTGTATATTTTGTCCACATTTTGATATTTTATGGTTTGATATCATCTTGCATTCAGTCCAGAGGTTTTTTACTTCCCAAAACTAAACATGAGCTGAATGCAAGAAGATGTTAAACACTGAGGATATGGGCATTCCACTATACCAAAATAGATCTGCTACCAGGTGGCGCTGCAATTGCACAATCGCGTGAAACCTAAATACCGTGGTATGATAGAACCCTCGGTACCATAGGAAGGTACTATACTGCATGTTAAATAATTAATAAGCTGTAGTTAGAATGAAACAAACAAGTTTGTGTGATTTTAGAGGAAGGAGCATACTTGTAGCTTTTAAAAAAAAATCCCTACCTACCGACGCTAATTTTGAAATGGAAACACACATATATTTTTGTTTGGCCTTACATTGATACGATTCTACCTTCTACAATACAAATGTAACGTATATGACAAACAAATCGTTGACATCCTTCTTTTAACTCTTTTTCTTTTCATTAACCAATCACAGTCCAGATAGATAAAACAACACCAGTAATTCCCCAAATTATCCCTTCCCACAAAAAACTTCGACACAGAACTACCCTGGAAATATATCTAGGCTATAATTTATTCAAACCGGGCTAATAGAAATGCTAAACAACTACAATTCAAACTTTTACATAACATAGTCACTGTCGTCAAAGAGCTCCGGTCGGAAATTGTTCTGTCATCTTCCGGTACAAGTCAATTAGGCATGTTTGACATACAGGCGACGACAAAAAGTAAATATTATAATCATATAGTATTATTATATCTTGAATCCAGAAGATGTCGTTATCGGTCGATTATTTTTGTTTGTTTTTACCTATATATTTCTGTGGTTAACTTAATAGATTACTCAGATATAGATAAAATGATGGGCATAAACAATGAAAAATGCTAATAAAGAGTTTGAAATCATCAAATAAAGCTATGAAAAGCAGTCTATATGTGTAATTAAAGTACACAAACCCTTTGTAATGCTTATGTACATGATAGTTTGCACTGGCGTGCCACCATGAATAGTTTTAGACTTACTACAGTAAAAAACACAATGCTTATTTACGTACATTCGTTCCGGCTCTGTCAGCCACTACTTTCCAGTTGGGTCCCAAAATTTTTTTTTCAGTAGAACCGGTTTTGTCTATGTCAAAAATTGAAAGAATAGCGAAAACAGCTCAATATCACAATGATGTTTCCTTTTTGTAATTTATTTAAGGTTCATTATAACACTTGTCAAGGGTATGTTCGACTTGCAAATTGATAAAAAGTAAAAACAAAAAACAAAAAATTGTCTTCAATGAATAAAAGTTGTGATAAAAAAACAACAGCACAATATTTTACATGTGAATGTTTTGTGTAATATTAAAAGAAAGAAGTCACCTTCGACATAATGGTCATGATTTTGCATAGAACTTATAATTCTTTTTCTTTATTTGCTACCGTATGCAGTTGGATTATTGCAATATTCAAAGAGTGTTTGAACAAAGGTATGAACTCTCACTGTTTATATAGAAATCAAGTAACTCTTATTGTTTTGGATTATTTTTTGTTTTCAAATAATATATTGAAGAACAATAAGAAATTTTGATTAAAAAAATAATAAAAATAAAATAAAAATAGGGAACCGGATCGGTAGCGTAATGGTTAGCATGCTCGCCTCGAGTGCGATAGATTGTGGATACGAACTGCGGTCTTGTCAAACAAAAGAATATAAGATTGGTATTTGTTGCTTCTCCGCTAAGAACGCAGCATTAAGGAGAAAGAGCAAAGACTGGTTGGCTCGGAATCAGAATAATGTGTCCAAGTGGAGCGACATATCTACCCAATGACTGTTGTTAGCTCACCTTGCCAAAGGCAACGTGAGCTTTTACCATCACTTGGCGCCCGTCTTCCGTCGTCTTTCGTTCGTCGTCTGTCGTCCATTAACTATTCACATTTTAATATTCTCCTCTGAAACGCCTCAACCAAATGAAGTGAAACTCAGTAGGATGCATCTATGGAAGGTCTTCTGTAACGATTACACATTTCGTCCCGATCCATTAACAAACATGGTCGCCACAAGCGATTCTTGTTTCTGATTGGCAGATTAAAAAAAAATCTTCTCCTCTAAAACTTCTTAGCCAAATGAACCGAAACTTGGTATGAAGCAACTATGAAAGGTCTTCTATAAAGATTGCTCATTTCATCCTGATCCGTTAACAAACATAGTCTCCACAGACAATTCTTGTTTCTAATTGGCCGATTTTATAAAATCTTATCTTCTCAAACTGCTTAGCCAAATGAACCGAAACTTGGTAGGAAGCAACGATGGAAGGTCTTCTATAAAGATTGCACATTTCATCCCGATCCGTTGACAAACATGGTCGCCACAACCAATTCTTGTTTCTGATTGGCCGATTTCTAACAATCTTCTTCTCTGAAACTGCTTAGCCAAATGAGCCGAACTTTGGTGGGAAGCACCTATAGAAGGTTCTGCCTGTATTAAGTTTCCTCAAAGCAGAATGAAAGGTGAACGACATAGGCTCAGATCACTGAACCTCTAATTTCAGTGAGCAAAGCACGAACATTTGTCGTATTACAACTTGCAACGAACGTTGCATTAATCGAGTACACCTAACATTTTCTTTGTATACAAACTGCCAAAATCGTCAGTGCGGAAAGGAATTCAATACTACAGCCTTTGTTAATTTGCTTATCTGTAACGTTAATGTAAACACTATACTGTGAAGAAACTTAAATATCGTATCCATGAAGTTATTTCCACAGAGTGACTTACTTCGTTATCAACGAGTATAAAATTAAAATATTGCGTTATAAAAAGAATCTCCCACTACTCAATTGATACACCTGGACAGCTACTTAAAGTGAGCACCAACGGTGATGTCAGTGCCACAAAAAGCATAACAAAATCAAGTGTTCGCGACAGTAGCAATTTAACATAGAAATAACGATTGTTTTTATTGTACAAAGTAGCTGAAATTAGCAGCCATGGCGAATATTCATACTATGGATCAGTATTTATCGCCTTTGAGATATTTCTTAATCATAACTATTGTTAAATTGCAATATAATGGTCAATAACAAGAGGATCAGTGGTATTTACATACTGACAAACCCGGTTATTTATAAATGACCCAACTAGTTTGTATACATGTTTACATTTTGACCAAGCCGGATTTAAAAAAACATCTGTTGACATCATGTGTTAGGGTATAACTAGTTACTAATTGACTTTTCATCAACAAAATAGTATTTTTAAGTAAAATCAATAATTCATCAATATTTTTTTCTTTTTGGGCAACATTTAATTCATTCGTAAATACAAGATATATCGATATTTCAGTTGATTGTAATGATTTTGAAGCCGGATTCCTTATAACTTATAGAAAAATCTAATTTTACAATGCAAAAATAAATGATATTTGCACAAAAAATGAAATTAATAATAATAACAATCATAAAGTATCATAATTCAAAATATTATATACACAGTACATTTATAAATACTTACGATAATTATCCGTGTCTGCATTGAAAATACCGCTTTAAAATATCCCGGATGTTGACCAAACATTTTCGATCGAAGCTCTTTGACGACAGTGATAGTGTATACCGAGGAAAGACTGCAACGTATGGGTTTATCATTAAATGGATCTTGTCACTTTTGTAACGAAAATGAAACTTTATTACATTTATTTGTACATTGTAAATTTGTTGGCAGTGTCTGGATAGAAGTTTTTGATAAGTTCAATGACTTTTTTTTTAGAAAATTTAATATATTGGCGGAAAAATCTGAAAAAATATATTTTTAGGAATTTTTTATAAAGACTTGAAGAAAATTGCAAAGTTTGTTAACATTGTCGTTTCTATCTGCTATTTATGATGGTGATACATTCATAGAATTGAAAAACTCATTTTGTAAACGGGTATATTAAGTAGACACTCCCACAAACTGAAGCTTCTGTAACAAGATTCAAGATTCTTTATTCTCATAAACCAATGCATTACAATGATAAATACAAACATTCAATATCAATATGTGCATGCACATGACAAGATGATGGATGTAACACAATAAAAACACAACAAAGGAGAGAGAGGTGACTAACCAGGACGACGTGTTTTTGAAAAAATAATTTTGATAAATTTACAAAGGTGTCTTAACTTAATTTTATTTCTAAATTGGAATAGATTAGCAAATTTTAAAACATTAACTCTAGTCAAATAGGTAGAATCCAATAGACGTCGTCTATCGTCGTGAAGAGATGGGCACTGTAGTACATAATGGAATTCATCACCAATCTCATTTTTATCACATATGTTACATGTCCTATTTTGTCTCTCAATACCTTGCCACCGACCAATTTCAATAGGTAATCTATGATTGCATGTCCTAAATTTACAAAGTAACTGTCTGTCTTTGTCATCAAGTAAATTTAGATAATTTTCGAATTCAAAACAATCCTTAAAATTTTTATAGAATAACCCTTTTGATGAATTATTCATGTCAGAACGCCATTTTTGCTGAAACTGATCAAATAGTTTTTGTTTAAAGCTTAAACTAAGCCACTTTGAATTAAAATTTTCTTGATTTTCCCATATATTACTAAGACCACAACTATCTAATATATTTTTGACAGCTTTTATCCAAGGCATTTCCAAACCATTTTTGTATGCTGTAAATATGCGTATTTATAAATAATACTTGACAATTTACTATTTTCACAGTTCACCAACTTTGACCAAAAAATTACAATGCGTGTTTGGATATATACAGACATAGGGCAAGCACCTACCTCACCATAAATCATAAAGTTTGGAGTAGATTTCTTCAGATGGAGTAAGAGTTTACAAAATTAAGATGGACACGCTCTATTGTATCTAAGTTTGAAAAACCCCAAATTTCACAACCATATAATAGAATTGGTTTAACTATCTTATCAAAAAGATCGTACTGACATTTTATAGACAAGTTATGAAGACGCCCCTTTTTTAGTACTGCATATATAGCCTTGTAGGCTTTATCGATGATACGCTTTCTAGTATTCAAATAACTCCCAGTTCTTGGGAAATTTACTCCAAGATATACAATATCTGATACAATTTCTAAATTATTACCATCAAAATTAAAATTAAAGTTATTTGTGGGAAATCGACCACCAGCAAAAATAACAACCTTTGTTTTACTGGAATTGACATTTAGTTTCCATAAACTACAATATTCTGAAAAATTATCAAGCTGTATTTGCATCTCAACTGCAGAGTCTGTAAATAAAACTGTATCATCTGCATATAGTATTACTAACATTTTAATAAAAATATCTAGCTCATTTTCTATTTCATCAGTAATACAATTTAGTCCTAAAGAATTTTTGCTCTGTAAAAAATGTTCCAAGTCGTTTAAATATAAAGAAAACAAAAAGGGAAATCATTTTCCCCTTGTCTAACTCCAACATTGCATTCAAAATAGTTTGAAGTCTCTTTATTATACTGTATGCGAGACTTGATGTTTTGGTACATATTAAAAATAACATTATACATCTTCCCATTTATCTGATTTATAAGTAATTTATTCCATAAACCATTTCTCCACACTGTATCAAAAGCTTTGGCAAAATCTATAAATGCGCAGTATAGCTTTTTCTTTTTCATTTTCATAATATATATCAATATATGAAGAATAAACAGATTATCATTTGTCGAATACCCTTTTCGGAATCCCCCATGGTTTTCTAATATAAAATGATGTTGATTAGAGAATTTATTTAACCGATTATTTAAAACAGAAGTGAACAGTTTCCCAAAGCAGCTTACGATTGTAATTGGTCTATAGTTTTTCGGGTCAGACTTGTCACCTTTGTTCTTGAAAATAGGTATAATATCACTATATAACCACTGTTCTGGAATCAAACCTTTATCAAAAATCAGATTAAACAATTTAACATATATGTCAGACATAATTTCAAATGAGTGTTTTAAGTATTCGTTTGCAATTAAGTCTTCACCTGAAGCTTTGTTATTTTTCAAATTTTTAATAGCAGATTTTATTTCACCTATGGTGATTGCCGCATTAATGATATTATTCAAATCATCAGTATCTTGATTAAACACTGGTGGGTCGCCCTCATTTTCAGGTTCACCAGTATTTGGAGTTTTAAAGAAATCAAATAACACATTAATGGTTATATTTGGACTTATTTGTTTTCTACCACTATTGATAATTTTCCAATATTCTTTTGGATTAGTAGATCTTAGGTTATGTATTTTTTGTCTCATTTTTTTCTATGTTTTCGAATACAACGATCCACCACTTTTTTATATTTTTTCTCTAAAGATTTTGTCTGCTAAAGTTGGGGCACGGCACGGTTAAACTTAAGTTTGCGTTTAGAACATCGAAATTTTTGTCTCGCTTCTCTACATTCTGCGTCGAACCATGGTTTATGTTTTTTATTAGTTTCCTTCTTGTTATGTCTGCCAGGTACAAAAGTTCCGAATGTCGTCTTGGCGGAATTTGTCAAAAGTGATTCAATTTTTTTCACCATATCGTTTACAGAGGAGTTGTCTACTAAACCTGAATCTTGTTCAGAAAGGTTATTTAATAATAGTTCTAACTCATTAATGTCCTCAATATTAATGTTACTAATAAATTCATCTTTCTTTTCGGATTCCCAATTCTTAATTTGTTCAACCTTAGCATCATTGGTCTGAATAGCGCTACTCGTATTTTCTCTAATACAATTAAATACCATCGACAGAGGATTGTGAATATCGGAAAACAATTTACTAGTCTCCAATACTGAAAAATTATCAATAATCTTAAATAATAGTGGAGAACAAATTGCATAATCAACGACGCTTGCATTTTTACTAGTGAATTTACCTATCCCCTTATCATCTCCAATTCTACCATTACATATAAAGATATTATTACATCTACACAATTCTAGTAGTCGATTACCAAAATTATTCTTTCTGTTATCCATGCTCTTTCGTACTATCTCAACATTTAATTCTTCCAACATTTGAACACCATCATTATCAACATTTAGAAAGTCAGAAAATGTATCAAAATTGGTTATAATATAGTCATGTTCTTCACATGTTCGTGCATTCCAATCTCCTATAATACAAACGTTTTCAAAATTAGTACTGAAATCTAATAATTCGCTTTCAATTTCATTAAAAGGATCTCCAATACAATATTTAGAATTTTCTGGTGGCACATATACAATTCCAAATAAAACATCTTGAGGCAGATGAAACAGACTTTTGTTCAATTTAAACCATAAAATGTATTTACTCTCAGATTCAACAATATTAACGAAACTGCTAAGTTCTGTCTTATAAGCTAAAATAATTCCACCCGATTTCACCCTTTTAAAAGTAAATCTATTTTTCATATGCAATATAAAACCCGGTAAGTTAATTTCATCTGCGTCGTCTGTTTTCGTTTCAACAAACACAGTATGTCAAAACCTTCGATCAACTCCATAAATTCAGTGTATTGAATACGTTTAACTAACCCGCATACATTAATCATTAAAAGTTTAACAACATTTGTATTTACATTCACATTCAATGATTGATTATTTACATTATAATTATATCGATTTTGTCTTCCTTGGTTGTTCTATTCTCTCTCGGGAGTAGAGTTCACCCGACTACGTTTCTGTGGTCGTGAAGTGGAAGGACGAGGGTTCCCAGGAGTATCATCTCTTCTCATTTCTACAAGTTCATTGTTGACATATAGTTTATCACGCACTAGCACAACTTTTGATTTTTTCTTCTTTTCTTCTCTCATAATAGGGTATCAGAGTCTCCTTCGATCTTCTATCTCCGGCGGAAATTGTTCTCTGACACCGAAATGTGTGCCCTTCAAGAGTCTTCCAGAGTTCTTCACAAGTTCTAAGTCCATATAATATAAGAATCTGGCAACAATTGGTCATCTCTAGTTTGTGGTCTTTTTCCGAAACGGTGAATATTTCCGAATTGAATGTCTTTGTCAATGTTCATTTCATAGTACAAGAAATCTCTCAACAACCCTTCACAATTTTCGCCCTCTTGTTCCGACAGACCAGTAAGAATCAGGTTGTTCTTCATCGAACGACATTGCACATCTAGAAGACCTTCTTTCAGTTTACTATTTTCTTCTACTAGCTTTTTCATGTCCTCGGTCATCTTTGTTCTATCAAACTGTGTTTGTTGATGTTTTGTTATAATTTTTCCTAACGCTTTCTTCGTAGTTTCAGTTGTTTCTTTTATTTCATCAAATAAGTTGCTGGTACCTTGGGAACTTGTTTCTAGGTCTGAAACCCGGGTTTTCACACTCGTTATTTCGTTTTCTACAGTTATAACCCTGGATGTTAGAGATGTCAATTTATCATCCATTTGTTTAAGTGTTCTTGTATTTTTCCCTGTGTTTTCCTCAATACTAGATAGACGTGAGACCATTCTACTAAATAGTGTAACCAAGTTATTTAGGACCGCTGTGAGTTCTGTATTATCTCCAAATAATACGCTTCTAGTTTCACCAAGTATCTGTGATGTGGATAGTTCATTCTTTTTATCTTTGTCTTTCTCTTTTTTTGACATCTTGGCATACTCGTACAGACCCTCAGTTCAAACGATATCAAATTGTGTAAAGCGGATCGGAACAGATCATTCATCAATATTTTTTTCTTTTTGGGAAACATTTAATTCATTCGTAAATGCAAATATAGCGATATTTCAGTTGATTGTAATGATTTTGAAGCCGGATTCCTTATAACTTATAGAAAAATCTAATTTTACAATGCAAAAATAAATGATGTTTGGACAAAAAATGAAATTAATAATAATAACAATCATAAAGTATCATAATTCAAAATATTATATACACAGTATATTTATAAATACTTACGATAATTATCCGTGTCTGCATTAAAAATACCGCTTTAAAATATCCCGGATGTTGACCAAACATTTTCGATCGAAGCTCTTTGACGACAGTGATAGTGTATACCGAGGAAAGACTGCAACGTATGGGTTTATCATTAAATGGATCTGGTAATTTTTGTAAAGAAAATGAAATGTTATTACATTTATTTGTACATTGTAAATTTGTTGACAGTGTCTGGATAGAAGTTTTTGATAAGTTCAATGGCTTTTTTCTTAGAAAATTTAATATATTGGCGGAAAAATCTAAAAAAAATATATGTTTAGGAATTTTTTATAAAGACTTGAAGAAAATTGCAAAGTTTGTTAACACTATTTTGTTGTCTACAAAATATTTTATTTGGAAAGAAAGAAATGTTGTTAAATATCAGAAAAAGGCTATGAGTAAATTTAGAATTATTAATCTGTTAAAAAATGAATTGTCGTTTCGATCTGCTATTTATGATGATGATACATTTATAGAATTGAAAAACTCATTTTGTACACGGGTATATTAAGTACTCTCCCACAAACTGAAGCTTCTGTAACATGTGCAAATTGTTTATATATTTTAGCTTCCAATTACCAAGCTAACATTTGTATCAACTTCCTATTGGTGTTATCGATAATTAAGTATAGGAGAATGTCCGAGTAACTCACCATTCCTCAAAATAATTGGTTTTAAGGAATGGAGAGATACGAGGAAATTCTCCAACTTAAAATCCACCCATAATAATTTTATTAATTATTAATCTTGTAACAAAAAAATTTAAATAAATTGTTTGTTATTCCCTTTTACAATTTTAAACAGGTTGAGGTTTTTTACCTTTAAACTCTAGCTCCGCCCCTGTACATATTGTTCACAACTCTCCATTCCTTAAAAATAATGGAGAGTTACAATTAAGTTATTATACCGAATGAAACCAAATGTATAATATTCGTTTTCCTTACGTCATATTTGTTTTATCTAGATATATTTTTTTTAATTATTCCTTACATTCTCAGTGTTAACATATAGGAGTTGAATTTCAAATGATAATCCATAACATTGAAGCGAACTCAATATCAAATTGAAACAATATCAAAAATGTTCAAAATATGTGTTCATCCAACATCAGCGTAAGATACCTATATGGTTAAACTAAGTGTAATTAATCATGACCGTCTTAAATATGATAATATAAATACTTCAAATAAATCCATCATTAATTGTGATTTCAGATTTAGACATTTATTCCATCAATGTAACACACTGGTTTTGACAATAGAGATTGCTTTTCTTTCCTTACCGTAAATTTTCCCTTTTGGACGTTGACTTGGCTTTAACTCCATCATATGGAGTAGATTCATATATTTAGTATATTTATCAGTTAGTTTGTAATAATTTATATTATCGACTTGAATGAAGGTAATCTCGTAATAACTGAAAACATTCTGCATAAGGACTTGCTGTAATAATACTTCTGAGTACGATTACTCTACTAGTACCACCAAACAGTCAAGCAGAACAGTCCATCATAAAAATAAAGAATTATGATTGAACGATATTGGAGAATGATTATGGAACTAGTTGTCTAGAGGTTCATGACCGTACAACAAGGTATATCGTTTTCATTGACTATTGTACTTAATTGGATTACCAATATATTCAAATATATTTCCCCTACCAGCGATTTCAAATAAAGGGGCTTGTCCTATCTTTTTTGTCATAAAAGTGTAAATTGTGCCATTCTGGATTGATACCATTACTGAAATATATACTAGTTTCGTATTCGCAAAGGTTATATTATTCCAACATTAATTAAGTATGCGCGATATTTTGCTTTGCTAAGATATCGATTGCGATTGTGTAAATGCAGATAAATAAATGTTAGAGAAAACTGAAGTAAATTCCAGATTGAACCATCCAGAGACACTGGGAACATTGGGCACACAGGACGAAGACAAACAAAGCACAACACGCCACAGAAAACTAAAAAGATGGGCAACACTAACCAGGAGTGAACCTAGGTGCTTGTGAAGGGAACGCAATTCCCGCCTCTTATCAGACACCCGCCAATGCTACTCATATGGTCAAGACGTGTTGAGCATCTAATATATTCTAGGTGTACATTTTACTGTTGTCATAAACCCTATTTTGATGACAATTTGTTTTTACATCACAGAATTTAGCCACAAGAAGGGTCCGTGTTGTTGTGAGTGGCTATATTGTCGACCAATTCCGTATAAAGTTATTGGTTCTTCGTGTTGTTTTGGGTGGCGATATGATATAATACAAGCTAGACTATTTATTACCTATAATACAGCCATATATTATGATCCAAACAAGTGCTAAAACAATTATATTAAAGAATGTGATGAGGAGTGACCTTATCTGAACTGATGGCGACAGAGTTCTAAACAAACACCTGCACAGCTGTAGTCTGTGTGTGGTTGTAAACAGATAGATGATTAACCTTGAATTATCATTTGATTTATGCCACATTTAACGCCACTTTCAACAATATTTCAATTATATGTGGCAGTCAGTTTTATTGGTGGAGGAAACCAGAGCACCTGGAAAAAACACAGACAAACTTTATAACATAATGCTGTATCGAGAACACCTCTCCTGCGTGGGATTCCAACTCACAACGTTAGTGGTGATAGGCACTGATTGCATAGGTAGTTATAAATCCAACAACCATACGGTCACGACCACGACGGCTCCTGTACTGTTCTGTGATTACATTGCATTGCAATTAATTAATCAGTAATTGGAACTTACATCTGGAACTTAGCAACCGCTATCAGAACTTACATCTGGAACTTAGCAACCGCTATCAGAACTTACATCTGGAACTTGGCAACCGCTATCAGAACTTACATCTGGAACTTGGCAACCGCTATCAGAACTTACATCTGGAACTTAGCCACCGCTATCAGAACTTACATCTGGAACTTAGCAACCGCTATCAGAATTTACATCTGGAACTTAGCAACGCTGTCAGAACTTACATCTGGAACTTAGCAACTACTGTCAGAACTTACATCTGGAACTTAGCAACCGCTGTCAGAACTTACATCTGGAACTTAGCAACTACTGTCAGAACTTACATCTGGAACTTAGCAACCGCTATCAGAACATGTATTGGTATACAACTGCTCCGAATCTAGATGCTTTCCTGATTTTTTTGTAACTATTCATACATGCCATTGCCTACGTGTAAAGTATTATTTTTTAATTTCCCAGGAGTGGGTGATTACCATTATTGATACATAGCCAGATATTATGTGCCATTTGATCATTTAAATATCTAAGATGACAACATCAGGACATCTAAAGTTTAATATGATCTATATTGCAGATCTACTTCTTATATTGCGTGCATGTTAACCTCTGGAAATGATAATGATACATTAAAACAAGTCAGATAAAATGAAATTAAAAAAAAATTACGACAACCATGAAATATTCGAAGTTCCTGGCGAAAATGAAAATCTGAGAGTCAAGCCATTATATTGGCCTTTCGAGTCTATGTAAACATGACTGAAATACATTAAAATCGTTACAATACAATAACACAATTTGAATTTTGGCAGAAAAGAACTTCAACAATAACATTTTTTTATCGAATTGTTGGCAGACACATTGAATTTCTGTATAGTATGGAATTATTTGACAAATCTAATTAGCAATCTGCCCAGTTTGAAACTTCAGTCACGTTCTCAAAATCTAATTTAATTATGATGAATATTTGTGAGGAATAGTATCAACAATTTCTTGATATGAACAAGAGAAAATCAAAATGTTTTCCAAAGAGAAGATTCCATATCACATTCATATATTTTACATCGGTGCACATTATACTGCTGGTGAGGGAAATATGAAAGTTTATTCACCCAAGAGTATCATATTCTCTGAGGACAACATCCGAGGTGAATATAATACTCGTGGGTGAATACATGTTTCATATTTCCTGAAGCCGCATTCTATAAATGTGTTATTATACCGAATGAAACCAAATGCATAATATTCGTTTTCCTTACGTCATATTTGTTTTATCTAGATATTTTTTTTTAATTATTCTTTACATTCTCAGTGTTAACATATAGGAGTTGAATTTCAAATGATAATCCATAACATTGAAGCGAACTCAATATCAAATTGAAACAATATCAAAAATGTTCAAAATATGTGTTCATCCAACATCAGCGTAAGATACCTATATGGTTAAACTAAGTGTAATTAATCATGACCGTCTTAAATATGATAATATAATACTTCAAATAAATCCATCATTAATTGTGATTTCAGATTTAGACATTTATTCCATCAATGTAACACACTGGTTTTGACAATAGAGATTGCTTTTCTTTCCTTACCGTAAATTTTCACTTTTGGACGTTGACTTGGCTTTAACTCCATCATATGGAGTAGATTCATATATTTAGTATATTTAACAGTTAGTTTGTAATAATTCATATTATCGACTTGAATGAAGGTAATCTCGTAATAACTGAAAACATTCTGCATAAGGACTTGCTGTAATAATACTTCTGAGTACGATTACTGTACTAGTACCACCAAACAGTTAAGCAGAACAGTCCATCATAAAAATAAAGAATTATGATTGAACGATATTGGAGAATGATTATGGAACTAGTTGTCTAGAGGTTCATGACCGTACAACAAGCTATATCGTTTTCATTGACTATTGTACTTAATTGGATTACCAATATATTCAAATATATTTCCCCTACCAGCGATTTCAAATAAAGGGGTTTGTCCTATCTTTTTTGTCATAAAAGTGTAAATTGTGCCATTCTGGATTGATACCATTACTGAAATATATACTAGTTTCGTATTCGCAAAGGTTATATTATTCCAACATTAACTAAGTATGCGTGATATTTTTCTTTGCTAAGATATCGATTGCGATTGTGTAAATGCAGATAAATAAATGTTAGAGAAAACTGAAGGAAATTCCAGATTGAACCATCCAGAGACACTGGGAACATTGGGCACACAGAAGACAAACAAAGCACAACACGCCACAGAAAACTAAAAAGATGGGCAACACTAACCAGGAGTGAACCTAGGTGCTTGTGAAGGGAATGCAATTCCCGCCTCTTATCAGACACCCGCCAATGCTACTCATATAGTCAAGACGCGTTGAGCATCTAATATATTCTAGGTGTACATTTTACTGTTGTCATAAACCCTATTTTGATGACAATTTGTTTTTACATCACAGAATTTAGCCACAAGAAGGGTCCGTGTTGTTGTGAGTGGCTATATTGTCGACCAATTCCGTATAAAGTTATTGGTTCTTCGTGTTGTTTTGGGTGGCTATATGATATAATACAAGCTAGACTATTTATTACCTATAATACAGCCATATATTATGATCCAAACAAGTGCTAAAACAATTATATTAAAGAATGTGATGAGGAGTGACCTTATCTGAACTGATGGCGACAGAGTTCTAAACAAACACCTGCACAGCTGTAGTCTGTGTGTGGTTGTAAACAGATAGATGATTAACCTTGAATTATCATTTGATTTATGCCACATTTAACGCCACTTTCAACAATATTTCAATTATATGTGGCAGTCAGTTTTATTGGTGGAGGAAACCAGAGCACCTGGAAAAAACACAGACAAACTTTATAACATAATGCTGTATCGAGAACACCTCTCCTGCGTGGGATTCCAACTCACAACGTTAGTGGTGATAGGCACTGATTGCATAGGTAGTTATAAATCCAACAACCATACGGTCACGACCACGACGGCTCCTGTACTGTTCTGTGATTATATTGCATTGCAATTAATTAATCAGTAATTGGAACTTACATCTGGAACTTAGCAACCGCTATCAGAACTTACATCTGGAACTTGGCAACCGCTAACAGAACTTACATCTGGAACTTGGCAACCGCTATCAGAACTTACATCTGGAACTTAGCCACCGCTATCAGAACTTACATCTGGAACTTGGCAACCGCTATCAGAATTTACATCTGGAACTTAGCAACCGCTGTCAGAACTTACATCTGGAACTTAGCAACCGCTGTCAGAACTTACATCTGGAACTTAGCAACCGCTGTCAGAACTTACATCTGGAACTTAGCAACTACTGTCAGAACTTACATCTGGAACTTAGCAACCGCTATCAGAACATGTATTGGTATACAACTGCTCCGAATCTAGATGCTTTCCTGATTTTTTTGTAACTATTCATACATGCCATTGCCTACGTATAAAGCATTATTTTTTAATTTCCCAGGAGTGGGTGATTAACATTATTGATACATAGCCAGATATTATGTGCCATTTGATCATTTAAATATCTAAGATGACAACATCAGGACATCTAAAGTTTAATATGATCTATATTGCAGATCTACTTCTTATATTGCGTGCATGTTAACCTCTGGAAATGATAATGATACATTAAAACAAGTCAGATAAAATGAAATTAAAAAAAATAACGACAACCATGAAATATTCGAAGTTCCTGGCGAAAATGAAAATCTGAGAGTCAAGCCATTATATTGGCCTTTCGAGTCTATGTAAACATGACTGAAATACATTAAAATCGTTACAATACAATAACACAATTTGAATTTTGGCAGAAAAGAACTTCAACAATAACATTTTTTTATCGAATTGCTGGCAGACACATTGAATTTCTGTATAGTATGGAATTATTTGACAAATCTAATTAGCAATCTGCCCAGTTTGAAACTTCAGTCACGTTCTCAAAATCTAATTTAATTATGATGAATATTTGTGAGGAATAGTATCAACAATTTCTTGATATGAACAAGAGAAAATCAAAATGTTTTCCAAAGAGAAGATTGCATATCACATTCATATATTTTTACATCGGTGCACATTATACTGCTGGTGAGGGAAATATGAAAGTTTATTCACCCAAGAGTATCATATTCTCTGAGGACAACACCCGAGGTGAATATAATACTCGTGGGTGAATACATGTTTCATATTTCCTGAAGCCGCATTCTATAAATGAATGAAACCAAATGTATAATATTCGTTTTCCTTACGTCATATTTGTTTTATCTAGATATATTTTTTTAATTATTCTTTACATTCTCAGTGTTAACATATAGGAGTTGAATTTCAAATGATAATCCATAACATTGAAGCGAACTCAATATCAAATTGAAACAATATCAAAAATGTTCAAAATATGTGTTCATCCAACATCAGCGTAAGATACCTATATGGTTAAACTAAGTGTAATTAATCATGACCGTCTTAAATATGATAATATAAATCCATCATTAATTGTGATTTCAGATTTAGACATTTATTCCATCAATGTAACACACTGGTTTTGACAATAGAGATTGCTTTTCTTTCCTTACCGTAAATTTTCACTTTTGGACGTTGACTTAGCTTTAACTCCATCATATGGAGTAGATTCATATATTTAGTATATTTATCAGTTAGTTTGTAATAATTTATATTATCGACTTGAATGAAGGTAATCTCGTAATAACTGAAAACATTCTGCATAAGGACTTGCTGTAATAATACTTCTGAGTACGATTACTGTACTAGTACCACCAAACAGTTAAGCAGAACAGTCCATCATAAAAATAAAGAATTATGATTGAACGATATTGGAGAATGATTATGGAACTAGTTGTCTAGAGGTTCGGTTCATAACCGTACAACAAGGTATATCGTTTTCATTAACTATTGTTCATAATTGGATTACCAATATATTCAAATATATTTCCCCTACCAGCGATTTCAAATAAAGGGGCTTGTCCTATCTTTTTTGTCATAAAAGTGTAAATTGTGCCATTCTGGATTGATACCATTACTGAAATATATACTAGTTTCGTATTCGCAAAGGTTATATTATTCCAACATTAATTAAGTATGCGTGATATTTTTCTTTGCTAAGATATCGATTGCGATTGTGTTAATGCAAATAAATAAATGTTAGAGAAAACTGGAGGAAATTCCAGATTGAACCATCCAGAGACACTGGGAACATTGGGCACACAGGACGAAGACAAACAAAGCACAACACGCCACAGAAAACTAAAAAGATGGGCAACACTAACCAGGAGTGAACCTAGGTGCTTGTGAAGGGAACGCAATTCCCGCCTCTTATCAGACACCCGCCAATGCTACTCATATAGTCAAGACATGTTGAGCATCAAATATATTCTAGGTGTACATTTTACTGTTGTCATAAACCCTATTTTTGATGACAATTTGTTTTTACATCACAGAATATAGCCACAAGAAGGGTCCGTGTTGTTGTGAGTGGCTATATTGTCGACCAATTCCGTATAAAGTTATTGGTTCTTCGTGTTGTTTTGGGTGGCGATATGATATAATACAAGCTAGACTATTTATTACCTATAATACAGCCATATATTATGATCCAAACAAGTGCTAAAACAATTATATTAAAGAATGTGATGAGGAGTGACCTTATCTGAACTGATGGCGACAGAGTTCTAAACAAACACCTGCACAGCTGTAGTCTGTGTGTGGTTGTAAACAGATAGATGATTAACCTTGAATTATCATTTGATTTATGCCACATTTAACGCCACTTTCAACAATATTTCAATTATATGTGGCAGTCAGTTTTATTGGTGGAGGAAACCAGAGCACCTGGAAAAAACACAGACAAACTTTATAACATAATGCTGTATCGAGAACACCTCTCCTGCGTGGGATTCCAACTCACAACGTTAGTGGTGATAGGCACTGATTGCATAGGTAGTTATAAATCCAACAACCATACGGTCACGACCACGACGGCTCCTGTACTGTTCTGTGATTATATTGCATTGCAATTAATTAATCAGTAATTGGAACTTACATCTGGAACTTAGCAACCGCTATCAGAACTTACATCTGGAACTTGGCAACGCTATCAGAACTTACATCAGGAACTTAGCAACCGCTATCAGAACTTACATCTGGAACTTGGCAATCGCTATCAGAACTTACATCTGGAACTTAGCAACCGCTATCAGAACTTACATCTGGAACTTAGCCACCGCTATCAGAATTTACATCTGGAACTTAGCAACCGCTATCAGAACTTACATCTGGAACTTAGCATCCGCTGTCAGAACTTACATCTGGAACTTAGCAACCGCTGTCAGAACTTACATCTGGAACTTAGCAACTACTGTCAGAACTTACATCTGGAACTTAGCAACCGCTATCAGAACATGTATTGGTATACAACTGCTCCGAATCTAGATACTTTGCTGATTTTTTTGTAACTATTCATACATGCCATTGCCTACGTGTAAAGCATTACTTTTTAATTTCCCAGGAGTGGGTGATTAACATTATTGATACATAGCCAGCTATTATGTGCCATTTGATCATTTAAATATCTAAGATGACAACATCAGGACATCTAAAGTTTAATATGATCTATATTGCAGATCTACTTCTTATATTGCGTGCATGTTAACCTCTGGAAATGATAATGATACATTAAAACAAGTCAGATAAAATGAAATTAAAAAAAATAACGACAACCATGAAATATTCGAAGTTCCTGGCGAAAATGAAAATCTGAGAGTCAAGCCATTATATTGGCCTTTCGAGTCTATGTAAACATGACTGAAATACATTAAAATCGTTACAATACAATAACACAATTTGAATTTTGGCAGAAAAGAACTTCAACAATAACATTTTTATATCGAATTGTTGGCAGACACATTGAATTTCTGTATAGTATGGAATTATTTGACAAATCTAATTAGCAATCTGCCCAGTTTGAAACTTCAGTCACGTTCTCAAAATCTAATTTAATTATGATGAATATTTGTGAGGAATAGTATCAACAATTTCTTGATATGAACAAGAGAAAATCAAAATGTTTTCCAAAGAGAAGATTCCATATCACATTCATATAATTTTACATCGGTGCACATTATACTGCTGGTGAGGGAAATATGAAAGTTTATTCACCCAAGAGTATCATATTCTCTGAGGACAACACCCGAGGTGAATATAATACTCGTGGGTGAATACATGTTTCATATTTCCTGAACCCGCATTCTATAAATGTGTTATTACACCGAATGAAACCAAATGCATAATATTCGTTTTCCTTACGTCATATTTGTTTTATCTAGATATTTGTTTTTAATTATTCTTTACATTCTCAGTGTTAACATATAGGAGTTGAATTTCAAATGATAATCCATAACATTGAAGCGAACTCAATATCAAATTAAAACAATATCAAAAATGTTCAAAATATGTGTTCATCCAACATCAGCGTAAGATACCTATATGGTTAAACTAAGTGTAATTAATCATGACCGTCTTAAATATGATAATATAAATCCATCATTAATTGTGATTTCAGATTTAGACATTTATTCCATCAATGTAACACACTGGTTTTGACAATAGAGATTGCTTTTCTTTCCTTACCGTAAATTTTCCCTTTTGGACGTTGACTTGGCTTTAACTCCATCATATGGAGTAGATTCATATATTTAGTATATTTATCAGTTAGTTTGTAATAATTTATATTATCGACTTGAATGAAAGTAATCTCGTAATAACTGAAAACATTCTGCATAAGGACTTGCTTTAATAATACTTCTGAGTACGATTACTGTACTAGTACCACCAAACAGTTAAGCAGAACAGTCCATCATAAAAATAAAGAATTATGATTGAACGATATTGGAGAATGATTATGGAACTAGTTGTCTAGAGGTTCATGACCGTACAACAAGGTATATCGTTTTCATTAACTATTGTACATAATTGGATTACCAATATATTCAAATATATTTCCCCTACCAGCGATTTCAAATAAAGGGGCTTGTCCTATCTTTTTTGTCATAAAAGTGTAAATTGTGCCATTCTGGATTGATACCATTACTGAAATATATACTAGTTTCGTATTCGCAAAGGTTATATTATTCTAACATTAATTAAGTATGCGTGATATTTTTCTTTGCTAAGATATCGATTGCGATTGTGTAAATGCAGATAAATAAATGTTAGAGAAAACTGAAGGAAATTCCAGATTGAACCATCCAGAGACACTGGGAACATTGGGCACACAGGACGAAGACAAACAAAGCACAACACGCCACAGAAAACTAAAAAGATGGGCAACACTAACCAGGAGTGAACCTAGGTGCTTGTGAGGGGAACGCAATTACCGCCTCTTATCAGACACCCGCCAATGCTACTCATATAGTCAAGACGCGTTGAGCATCTAATATATTCTAGGTGTACATTTTACTGTTGTCATAAACCCTATTTTGATGACAATTTGTTTTTACATCACAGATTTTAGCCACAAGAAGGGTCCGTGTTGTTGTGAGTGGCTATATTGTCGACCAATTCTGTATAAAGTTATTGGTTCTTCGTGCTGTTTTGGGTGGCGATATGATATAATACAAGCTAGACTATTTATTACCTATAATACAGCCATATATTATGATCCAAACAAGTGCTAAAACAATTATATTAAAGAATGTGATGAGGAGTGACCTTATCTCAACTGATGGCGACAGAGTTCTAAACAAACACCTGCACAGCTGTAGTCTGTGTGTGGTTGTAAACAGATATATGATTAACCTTGAATTATCATTTGATTTATGCCACACTTAACGCCACTTTCAACAATATTTCAATTATATGTGGCAGTCAGTTTTATTGGTGGAGGAAACCAGAGCACCTGGAAAAAACACAGACAAACTTTATAACATAATGCTGTATCGAGAACACCTCTCCTGCGTGGGATTCCAACTCACAACGTTAGTGGTGATAGGCACTGATTGCATAGGTAGTTATAAATCCAACAACCATACGGTCACGACCACGACGGCTCCTGTACTGTTCTGTGATTACATTGCATTGCAATTAATTAATCAGTAATTGGAACTTACATCTGGAACTTAGCAACCGCTATCAGAACTTACATCTGGAACTTGGCAACCGCTATCAGAACTTACATCTGGAACTTAGCAACGCTATCAGAACTTACATCTGGAACTTGGCAATCGCTATCAGAACTTACATCTGGAACTTAGCAACCGCTATCAGAACTTACATCTGGAACTTAGCCACCGCTATCAGAACTTACATCTGGAACTTAGCAACCGCTATCAGAATTTACATCTGGAACTTAGCAACGCTGTCAGAACTTACATCTGGAACTTAGCAACCGCTGTCAGAACTTACATCTGGAACTTAGCAACCGCTGTCAGAACTTACATCTGGAACTTAGCAACTACTGTCAGAACTTACATCTGGAACTTAGCAACCGCTATCAGAACATGTATTGGTATACAACTGCTCCGAATCTAGATGCTTTCCTGATTTTTTTGTAACTATTCATACATGCCATTGCCTACGTGTAAAGCATTATTTGTTAATTTCCCAGGAGTGGGTGATTAACATTATTGATACATAGCCAGATATTATGTGCCATTTGATCATTTAAATATCTAAGATGACAACATCAGGACATCTAAAGTTTAATATGATCTATATTGCAGATCTACTTCTTATATTGCGTGCATGTTAACCTCTGGAAATGATAATGATACATTAAAACAAGTCAGATAAAATGAAATTAAAAAAAATAACGACAACCATGAAATATTCGAAGTTCCTGGCGAAAATGAAAATCTGAGAGTCAAGCCATTATATTGGCCTTTCGAGTCTATGTAAACATGACTGAAATACATTAAAATCGTTACAATACAATAACACAATTTGAATTTTGGCAGAAAAGAACTTCAACAATAACATTTTTATATCGAATTGTTGGCAGACACATTGAATTTCTGTATAGTATGGAATTATTTGACAAATCTAATTAGCAATCTGCCCAGTTTGAAACTTCAGTCACGTTCTCAAAATCTAATTTAATTATGATGAATATTTGTGAGGAATAGTATCAACAATTTCTTGATATGAACAAGAGAAAATCAAAATGTTTTCCAAAGAGAAGATTCCATATCACATTCATATAATTTTACATCGGTGCACATTATACTGCTGGTGAGGGAAATATGAAAGTTTATTCACCCAAGAGTATCATATTCTCTGAGGACAACACCCGAGGTGAATATAATACTCGTGGGTGAATACATGTTTCATATTTCCTGAACCCGCATTCTATAAATGTGTTATTACACCGAATGAAACCAAATGCATAATATTCGTTTTCCTTACGTCATATTTGTTTTATCTAGATATTTGTTTTTAATTATTCTTTACATTCTCAGTGTTAACATATAGGAGTTGAATTTCAAATGATAATCCATAACATTGAAGCGAACTCAATATCAAATTAAAACAATATCAAAAATGTTCAAAATATGTGTTCATCCAACATCAGCGTAAGATACCTATATGGTTAAACTAAGTGTAATTAATCATGACCGTCTTAAATATGATAATATAAATCCATCATTAATTGTGATTTCAGATTTAGACATTTATTCCATCAATGTAACACACTGGTTTTGACAATAGAGATTGCTTTTCTTTCCTTACCGTAAATTTTCCCTTTTGGACGTTGACTTGGCTTTAACTCCATCATATGGAGTAGATTCATATATTTAGTATATTTATCAGTTAGTTTGTAATAATTTATATTATCGACTTGAATGAAAGTAATCTCGTAATAACTGAAAACATTCTGCATAAGGACTTGCTTTAATAATACTTCTGAGTACGATTACTGTACTAGTACCACCAAACAGTTAAGCAGAACAGTCCATCATAAAAATAAAGAATTATGATTGAACGATATTGGAGAATGATTATGGAACTAGTTGTCTAGAGGTTCATGACCGTACAACAAGGTATATCGTTTTCATTAACTATTGTACATAATTGGATTACCAATATATTCAAATATATTTCCCCTACCAGCGATTTCAAATAAAGGGGCTTGTCCTATCTTTTTTGTCATAAAAGTGTAAATTGTGCCATTCTGGATTGATACCATTACTGAAATATATACTAGTTTCGTATTCGCAAAGGTTATATTATTCTAACATTAATTAAGTATGCGTGATATTTTTCTTTGCTAAGATATCGATTGCGATTGTGTAAATGCAGATAAATAAATGTTAGAGAAAACTGAAGGAAATTCCAGATTGAACCATCCAGAGACACTGGGAACATTGGGCACACAGGACGAAGACAAACAAAGCACAACACGCCACAGAAAACTAAAAAGATGGGCAACACTAACCAGGAGTGAACCTAGGTGCTTGTGAGGGGAACGCAATTACCGCCTCTTATCAGACACCCGCCAATGCTACTCATATAGTCAAGACGCGTTGAGCATCTAATATATTCTAGGTGTACATTTTACTGTTGTCATAAACCCTATTTTGATGACAATTTGTTTTTACATCACAGATTTTAGCCACAAGAAGGGTCCGTGTTGTTGTGAGTGGCTATATTGTCGACCAATTCTGTATAAAGTTATTGGTTCTTCGTGCTGTTTTGGGTGGCGATATGATATAATACAAGCTAGACTATTTATTACCTATAATACAGCCATATATTATGATCCAAACAAGTGCTAAAACAATTATATTAAAGAATGTGATGAGGAGTGACCTTATCTCAACTGATGGCGACAGAGTTCTAAACAAACACCTGCACAGCTGTAGTCTGTGTGTGGTTGTAAACAGATATATGATTAACCTTGAATTATCATTTGATTTATGCCACACTTAACGCCACTTTCAACAATATTTCAATTATATGTGGCAGTCAGTTTTATTGGTGGAGGAAACCAGAGCACCTGGAAAAAACACAGACAAACTTTATAACATAATGCTGTATCGAGAACACCTCTCCTGCGTGGGATTCCAACTCACAACGTTAGTGGTGATAGGCACTGATTGCATAGGTAGTTATAAATCCAACAACCATACGGTCACGACCACGACGGCTCCTGTACTGTTCTGTGATTACATTGCATTGCAATTAATTAATCAGTAATTGGAACTTACATCTGGAACTTAGCAACCGCTATCAGAACTTACATCTGGAACTTGGCAAC
The DNA here is from genome assembly GCA_963680875.1 of Bathymodiolus brooksi. NCBI lineage: Eukaryota > Metazoa > Mollusca > Bivalvia > Mytilida > Modiolidae > Bathymodiolus > Bathymodiolus brooksi. The sequence continues at coordinate 48,575,303 of OY804578.1, read as the reverse complement.
CGCTATCAGAACTTACATCTGGAACTTAGCAACCGCTATCAGAACTTACATCTGGAACTTGGCAATCGCTATCAGAACTTACATCTGGAACTTAGCAACCGCTATCAGAACTTACATCTGGAACTTAGCCACCGCTATCAGAACTTACATCTGGAACTTAGCAACCGCTATCAGAATTTACATCTGGAACTTAGCAACGCTGTCAGAACTTACATCTGGAACTTAGCAACCGCTGTCAGAACTTACATCTGGAACTTAGCAACCGCTGTCAGAACTTACATCTGGAACTTAGCAACTACTGTCAGAACTTACATCTGGAACTTAGCAACCGCTATCAGAACATGTATTGGTATACAACTGCTCCGAATCTAGATGCTTTCCTGATTTTTTTGTAACTATTCATACATGCCATTGCCTACGTGTAAAGCATTATTTGTTAATTTCCCAGGAGTGGGTGATTAACATTATTGATACATAGCCAGATATTATGTGCCATTTGATCATTTAAATATCTAAGATGACAACATCAGGACATCTAAAGTTTAATATGATCTATATTGCAGATCTACTTCTTATATTGCGTGCATGTTAACCTCTGGAAATGATAATGATACATTAAAACAAGTCAGATAAAATGAAATTAAAAAAAATAACGACAACCATGAAATATTCGAAGTTCCTGGCGAAAATGAAAATCTGAGAGTCAAGCCATTATATTGGCCTTTCGAGTCTAAGTAAACATGACTGAAATACATTAAAATCGTTACAATACAATAACACAATTTGAATTTTGGCAGAAAAGAACTTCAACAATAACATTTTTTTATCGAATTGTTGGCAGACACATTGAATTTCTGTATAGTATGGAATTATTTGACAAATCTAATTAGCAATCTGCCCAGTTTGAAACTTCAGTCACGTTCTCAAAATCTAATTTAACTATGATGAATATTTGTGAGGAATAGTATCAACAATTTCTTGATATGAACAAGAGAAAATCAAAATGTTTTCCAAAGAGAAGATTGCATATCACATTCATATATTTTTACATCGGTGCACATTATACTGCTGGTGAGGGAAATATGAAAGTTTATTCACCCAAGAGTATCATATTCTCTGAGGACAACACCCGAGGTGAATATAATACTCGTGGGTAAATACATGTTTCATATTTCCTGAAGCCGCATTCTATAAATGTGTTATTATACCGAATGAAACCAAATGCATAATATTCGTTTTCCTTACGTCATATTTGTTTTATCTAGATATTTGTTTTTAATTATTCTTTACATTCTCAGTGTTAACATATAGGAGTTGAATTTCAAATGATAATCCATAACATTGAAGCGAACTCAATATCAAATTGAAACAATATCAAAAATGTTCAAAATATGTGTTCATCCAACATCAGCGTAAGATACCTATATGGTTAAACTAAGTGTAATTAAGCATGATCGTCTTAAATATGATAATATAATACTTCAAATAAATCCATCATTAATTGTGATTTCAGATTTAGACATTTATTCCATCAATGTAACACACTGGTTTTGACAATAGAGATTGCTTTTCTTTCCTTACCGTAAATTTTCCCTTTTGGACGTTGACTTGGCTTTAACTCCATCATATGGAGTAGATTCATATATTTAGTATATTTATCAGTTAGTTTGTAATAATTCATATTAGCGACTTGAATGAAGGTAATCTCGTAATAACTGAAAACATTCTGCATAAGGACTTGCTGTAATAATACTTCTGAGTACGATTACTGTACGAGTACCACCAAACAGTTAAGCAGAACAGTCCATCATAAAAATAAAGAATTATGATTGAACGATATTGGAGAATGATTATGGAACTAGTTGTCTAGAGGTTCATGACCGTACAACAAGGTATATCGTTTGCATTAACTATTGTACTTAATTGGATTACCTATATATTCAAATATATTTCCCCTACCAGCGATTTCAAATAAAGGGGCTTGTCCTATCTTTTTTGTCATAAAAGTGTAAATTGTGCCATTCTGGATTGATACCATTACTGAAATATATACTAGTTTCGTATTCGCAAAGGTTATATTATTCTAACATTAATTAAGTATGCGTGGTATTTTTTTTTGCTAAGATATCGATTGCGATTGTGTAAATGCAGATAAATAAATGTTAGAGAAAACTGAAGGAAATTCCAGATTGAACCATCCAGAGACACTGGGAACATTGGGCACACAGGACGAAGACAAACAAAGCACAACACGCCACAGAAAACTAAAAAGATGGGCAACACTAACCAGGAGTGAACCTAGGTGCTTGTGAGGGGAACGCAATTCCCGCCTCTTATCAGACACCCGCCAATGCTACTCATATAGTCAAGACGCGTTGAGCATCTAATATATTCTAGGTGTACATTTTACTGTTGTCATAAACTCTATTTTGATGACAATTTGTTTTTACATCACAGATTTTAGCCACAAGAAGGGTCCGTGTTGTTGTGAGTGGCTATATTGTCGACCAATTCTGTATAAAGTTATTGGTTCTTCGTGTTGTTTTGGGTGGCGATATGATATAATACAAGCTAGACTATTTATTACCTATAATACAGCCATATATTATGATCCAAACAAGTGCTAAAACAATTATATTAAAGAATGTGATGAGGAATGACCTTATCTCAACTGATGGCGACAGAGTTCTAAACAAACACCTGCACAGCTGTAGTCTGTGTGTGGTTGTAAACAGATATATGATTAACCTTGAATTATCATTTGATTTATGCCACATTTAACGCTACTTTCAACGATATTTCAATTATATGTGGCAGTCAGTTTTATTGGTGGAGGAAACCAGAGCACCTGGAAAAAACACAGACAAACTTTATAACATAATGCTGTATCGAGAACACCTCTCCTGCGTGGGATTCCAACTCACAACGTTAGTGGTGATAGGCACTGATTGCATAGGTAGTTATAAATCCAACAACCATACGGTCACGACCACGACGGCTCCTGTACTGTTCTGTGATTACATTGCATTGCAATTAATTAATCAGTAATTGGAACTTACATCTGGAACTTAGCAACCGCTATCAGAACTTACATCTGGAATTTGGCAACCGCTATCAGAACTTACATCTGGAACTTAGCAACCGCTATCAGAACTTACATCTGGAACTTGGCAATCGCTATCAGAACTTACATCTGGAACTTAGCAACCGCTATCAGAACTTACATCTGGAACTTAGCCACCGCTATCAGAACTTACATCTGGAACTTAGCAACCGCTATCAGAATTTACATCTGGAACTTAGCAACCGCTGTCAGAACTTACATCTGGAACTTAGCAACCGCTGTCAGAACTTACATCTGGAACTTAGCAACAGCTGTCAGAACTTACATCTGGAACTTAGCAACTACTGTCAGAACTTACATCTGGAACTTAGCAACCGCTATCAGAACATGTATTGGTATACAACTGCTCCGAATCTAGATGCTTTCCTGATTTTTTTGTAACTATTCATACATGCCATTGCCTATGTGTAAAGCATTATTTTTTAATTTCCCAGGAGTGGGTGATTAACATTATTGATACATAGCTAGATATTATGTGCCATTTGATCATTTAAATATCTAAGATGACAACATCAGGACATCTAAAGTTTAATATGATCTATATTGCAGATCTACTTCTTATATTACGTGCATGTTAACCTCTGGAAATGATAATGATACATTAAAACAAGTCAGATAAAATGAAATTAAAAAAAATAGCCTAAACCATGAAATATTCGAAGTTCCTGGCGAAAATGAAAATCTGAGAGTCAAGCCATTATATTGGCCTTTCGAGTCTATGTAAACATGACTGAAATACATTAAAATCGTTACAATACAATAACACAATTTGAATTTTGGCAGAAAAGAACTTCAACAATAACATTTTTTTATCGAATTGTTGGCAGACACATTGAATTTCTGTATAGTATGGAATTATTTGACAAATCTGATTAGCAATCTGCCCAGTTTGAAACTTCAGTCACGTTCTCAAAATATAATTTAATTATGATGAATACTTGTGAGGAATAGTATCAACAATTTCTTGATATGAACAAGAGAAAATCAAAATGTTTTCCAAAGAGAAGATTGCATATCACATTCATATATTTTTACATCGGTGCACATTATACTGCTGGTGAGGGAAATATGAAAGTTTATTCACCCAAGAGTATCATATTATCTGAGGACAACACCCGAGGTGAATATAATACTCGTGGGTGAATACATGTTTCATATTTCCTGAACCCGCATTCTATAAATGTGTTATTATACCGAATGAAACCAAATGCATAATATTCGTTTTCCTTACGTCATATTTGTTTTATCTAGATATTTGTTTTTAATTATTCTTTACATTCTCAGTGTTAACATATAGGAGTTGAATTTCAAATGATAATCCATAACATTGAAGCGAACTCAATATCAAATTAAAACAATATCAAAAATGTTCAAAATATGTGTTCATCCAACATCAGCGTAAGATACCTATATGGTTAAACTAAGTGTAATTAATCATGACCGTCTTAAATATGATAATATAATACTTCAAATAAATCCATCATTAATTGTGATTTCAGATTTAGAAATTTATTCCATCAATGTAACACACTGGTTTTGACAATAGAGATTGCTTTTCTTTCCTTACCGTAAATTTTCCCTTTTGGACGTTGACTTGGCTTTAACTCCATCATATGGAGTAGATTCATATATTTAGTATATTTATCAGTCAGTTTGTAATAATTTATATTATCGACTTGAATGAAGTTAGTCTCGTAATAACTGAAAACATTCTGCATAAGGACTTGCTGTAATAATACTTCTGGGTACGATTACTGTACTAGTACCACCAAACAGTTAAGCAGAACAGTCCATCATAAAAATAAAGGATTATGATTGAACGATATTGGAGAATGATTATGGAACTAGTTGTCTAGAGCTTCATGACCGTACAACAAGGTATATCGTTTTCATTAACTATTGTACTTAATTGGATTACCAATATATTCAAATATATTTCCCCTACCAGCGATTTCAAATAAAGGGGCTTGTCCTATCTTTTTTGTCATAAAAGTGTAAATTGTGCCATTCTGGATTGATACCATTACTGAAATATATACTAGTTTCGTATTCGCAAAGGTTATATTATTCCAACATTAATTAAGTATGCGTGGTATTTTTCTTTGCTAAGATATCGATTGCGATTGTGTAAATGCAGATAAATAAATGTTAGAGAAAACTGAAGGAAATTCCAGATAGAACCATCCAGAGACACTGGGAACATTGGGCACACAGGACGAAGACAAACAAAGCACAACACGCCACAGAAAACTAAAAAGATGGGCAACACTAACCAGGAGTGAACCTAGGTGCTTGTGAGGGGAACGCAATTCCCGCCTCTTATCAGACACCCGCCAATGCTACTCATATAGTCAAGACGCGTTGAGCATCTAATATATTCTAGGTGTACATTTTACTGTTGTCATAAACCCTATTTTGATGACAATTTGTTTTTACATCACAGATTTTAGCCACAAGAAGGGTCCGTGTTGTTGTGAGTGGCTATATTGTCGACCAATTCTGTATAAAGTTATTGGTTCTTCGTGTTGTTTTGGGTGGCGATATGATATAATACAAGCTAGACTATTTATTACCTATAATACAGCCATATATTATGATCCAAACAAGTGCTAAAACAATTATATTAAAGAATGTGATGAGGAGTGACCTTATCTGAACTGATGGCGACAGAGTTCTAAACAAACACCTGCACAGCTGTAGTCTGTGTGTGGTTGTAAACAGATATATGATTAACCTTGAATTATCATTTGATTTATGCCACATTTAACGCTACTTTCAACGATATTTCAATTATATGTGGCAGTCAGTTTTATTGGTGGAGGAAACCAGAGCACCTGGAAAAAACACAGACAAACTTTATAACATAATGCTGTATCGAGAACACCTCTCCTGCGTGGGATTCCAACTCACAACGTTAGTGGTGATAGGCACTGATTGCATAGGTAGTTATAAATCCAACAACCATACGGTCACGACCACGACGGCTCCTGTACTGTTCTGTGATTACATTGCATTGCAATTAATTAATCAGTAATTGGAACTTACATCTGGAACTTAGCAACCGCTATCAGAACTTACATCTGGAACTTGGTAACCGCTATCAGAACTTACATCTGGAACTTAGCAACCGCTATCAGAACTTACATCTGGAACTTGGCAATCGCTATCAGAACTTACATCTGGAACTTAGCCACCGCTATCAGAACTTACATCTGGAACTTAGCAACTGCTATCAGAATTTACATCTGGAACTTAGCAACCGCTGTCAGAACTTACATCTGGAACTTAGCAACCGCTGTCAGAACTTACATCTGGAACTTAGCAACCGCTGTCAGAACTTACATCTGGAACTTAGCAACTACTGTCAGAATTTACATCTGGAACTTAGCAACCGCTATCAGAACATGTATTGGTATACAACTGCTCCGAATCTAGATGCTTTCCTGATTTTTTTGTGACTATTCATACATGCCATTGCCTACGTGTAAAGCATTATTTTTTAATTTCCCAGGAGTGGGTGATTAACATTATTGATACATAGCCAGATATTATGTGCCATTTGATCATTTAAATATCTAAGATGACAACATCAGGACATCTAAAGTTTAATATGATCTATATTGCAGATCTACTTGTTATATTGCGTGCATGTTAACCTCTGGAAATGATAATGATACATTAAAACAAGTCAGATAAAATGAAATTAAAAAAAATAACGACAACCATGAAATATTCGAAGTTCCTGGCTAAAATGAAAATCTGAGAGTCAAGCCATTATATTGGCCTTTCGAGTCTATGTAAACATGACTGAAATACATTAAAATCGTTACAATACAATAACACAATTTGAATTTTGGCAGAAAAGAACTTCAACAATAACATTTTTTTATCGAATTGTTGGCAGACACATTGAATTTCTGTATAGTATGGAATTATTTGACAAATCTAATTAGCAATCTGCCCAGTTTGAAACTTCAGTCACGTTCTCAAAATATAATTTAATTATGATGAATATTTGTGAGGAATAGTATCAACAATTTCTTGATATGAACAAGAGAAAATCAAAATGTTTTCCAAAGAGAAGATTCCATATCACATTCATATATTTTTACATCGGTGCACATTATACTGCTGGTGAGGGAAATATGAAAGTTTATTCATCCAAGAGTATCATATTCTCTGAGGACAACACCCGAGGTGAATATAATACTCATGGGTGAATACATGTTTCATATTTCCTGAACCCGCATTCTATAAATGTGTTATTATATCGAATGAAACCAAATGCATAATATTCGTTTTCCTTACGTCATATTTGTTTTATCTAGATTTTTTTTTTAATTATTCTTTACATTCTCAGTGTTAACATATAGGAGTTGAATTTCAAATGATAATCCATAACATTGAAGCGAACTCAATATCAAATTGAAACAATATCAAAAATGTTCAAAATATGTGTTCATCCAACATCAGCGTAAGATACCTATATGGTTAAACTAAGTGTAATTAATCATGACCGTCTTAAATATGATAATATAATACTTCAAATAAATCCATCATTAATTGTGATTTCAGATTTAGACATTTATTCCATCAATGTAACACACTGGTTTTGACAATAGAGATTGCTTTTCTTTCCTTACCGTAAATTTTCCCTTTTGGACGTTGACTTGGCTTTAACTCCATCATATGGAGTAGATTCATATATTTAGTATATTTATCAGTTAGTTTGTAATAATTCATATTAGCGACTTGAATGAAGGTAATCTTGTAATAACTGAAAACATTCTGCATAAGGACTTGCTGTAATAATACTTCTGAGTACGATTACTGTACGAGTAACACCAAACAGTCAAGCAGAACAGTCCATCATAAAAATAAAGAATTATGATTGAACGATATTGGAGAATGATTATGGAACTAGTTGTCTAGAGGTTCATGACCGTACAACAAGGTATATCGTTTTCATTAACTATTGTACTTAATTGGATTACCAATATATTCAAATATATTTCCCCTACCAGCGATTTCAAATAAAGGGGCTTGTCCTATCTTTTTTGTCAAAAAAGTGTAAATTGTGCCATTCTGGATTGATACCATTACTGAAATATATACTAGTTTCGTATTCGCAAAGGTTATATTTTTCTAACATTAATTAAGTATGCGTGATATTTTTCTTTGCTAAGATATCGATTGCGATTGTGTAAATGCAGATAAATAAATGTTAGAGAAAACTGAAGGAAATTCCAGATTGAACCATCCAGAGACACTGGGAACATTGGGCACACAGGACGAAGACAAACAAAGCACAACACGCCACAGAAAACTAAAAAGATGGGCAACACTAACCAGGAGTGAACCTAGGTGCTTGTGAAAGGAACGCAATTTCCGCCTCTTATCAGACACCAGCCAATGTTACTCATATAGTCAAGACGCGTTGAGCATCTAATATATTCTAGGTGTACATTTTACTGTTGTCATAAACTCTATTTTGATGACAATTTGTTTTTACATCACAGATGTTAGCCACAAGAAGGGTCCGTGTTGTTGTGAGTGGCTATATTGTCGACCAATTCTGTATAAAGTTATTGGTTCTTCGTGTTGTTTTGGGTGCCGATATGATATAATACAAGCTAGACTATTTATTACCTATAATACAGCCATATATTATGATCCAAACAAGTGCTAAAACAATTATATTAAAGAATGTGATGAGGTGTGACCTTATCTGAACTGATGGCGACAGAGTTCTAAACAAACACCTGCACAGCTGTAGTCTGTGTGTGGTTGTAAACAGATATATGATTAACCTTGAATTATCATTTGATTTATGCCACATTTAACGCCACTTTCAACAATATTTCAATTATATGTGGCAGTCAGTTTTATTGGTGGAGGAAACCAGAACACCTGGAAAAACACAGACAAACTTTATAACATAATGCTGTATCGAGAACACCTCTCCTGCGTGGGATTCCAACTCACAACGTTAGTGGTGATAGGCACTGATTGCATAGGTAGTTATAAATCCAACAACCATACGGTCACGGCCACGACGGCTCCTGTACTGTTCTGTGATTACATTGCATTGCAATTAATTAATCAGTAATTGGAACTTACATCTGGAACTTAGCAACCGCTATCAGAACTTACATCTGGAACTTGGTAACCGCTATCAGAACTTACATCTGGAACTTAGCAACCGCTATCAGAACTTACATCTGGAACTTGGCAATCGCTATCAGAACTTACATCTGGAACTTAGCCACCGCTATCAGAATTTACATCTGGAACTTAGCAACTGCTATCAGAATTTACATCTGGAACTTAGCAACCGCTATCAGAACTTACATCTGGAACTTAGCAACCGCTGTCAGAACTTACATCTGGAACTTAGCAACCGCTGTCAGAACTGACATCTGGAACTTAGCAACTACTGTCAGAACTTACATCTGGAACTTAGCAACCGCTATCAGAACATGTATTGGTATACAACTGCTCCGAATCTAGATGCTTTCCTGATTTTTTTGTAACTATTCATACATGCCATTGCCTACGTGTAAAGCATTATTTTTTAATTTCCCAGGAGTGGGTGATTAACATTATTGATACATAGCCAGATATTATGTGCCATTTGATCACTTAAATATCTAAGATGACAACATCAGGACATCTAAAGTTTAATATGATCTATATTGCAGATCTACTTCTTATATTGCGTGCATGTTAACCTCTGGAAATGATAATGATACATTAAAACAAGTCAGATAAAATGAAATTAAAAAAAATAACGACAACCATGAAATATTCGAAGTTCCTGGCGAAAATGTAAATCTGAGAGTCAAGCCATTATATTGGCTTTCGAGTCTATGTAAACATGACTGAAATACATTAAAATCGTTACAATACAATAACACAATTTGAATTTTGGCAGAAAAGAACTTCAACATTAACATTTTTTTATCGAATTGTTGGCAGACACATTGAATTTCTGTATAGTATGAAATTATTTGACAAATCTAATTAGCAATCTGCCCAGTTTGAAACTTCAGTCACGTTCTCAAAATATAATTTAATTATGATGAATATTTGTGAGGAATAGTATCAACAATTTCTTGATATGAACAAGAGAAAATCAAAATGTTTTCCAAAGAGAAGATTGCATATCACATTCATATATTTTTACATCGGTGCACATTATACTGCTGGTGAGGGAAATATGAAAGTTTATTCACCCAAGAGTATCATATTCTCTGAGGACAACACCCGAGATGAATATAATACTCGTGGGTGTATACATGTTTCATATTTCCTGAACCCGCATTCTATAAATGAATGAAACCAAATGTATAATATTCGTTTTCCTTACGTCATATTTGTTTTATCTAGATATTCTTTTTTAATTATTCTTTACATTCTCAGTGTTAACATATAGGAGTTGAATTTCAAATGATAATCCATAACATTGAAGCGAACTCAATATCAAATTGAAACAATATCAAAAATGTTCAAAATATGTGTTCATCCAACATCAGCGTAAGATACCTATATGGTTAAACTAAGTGTAATTAAGCATGACCGTCTTAAATATGATAATATAATACTTCAAATAAATCCATCATTAATTGTGATTTCAGATTTAGACATTTATTCCATCAATGTAACACACTGGTTTTGACAATAGAGATTGCTTTTCTTTCCTTACCGTAAATTTTCCCTTTTGGACGTTGACTTGGCTTTAACTCCATCATATGGAGTAGATTCATATATTTAGTATATTTATCAGTTAGTTTGTAATAATTCATATTATCGACTTGAATGAAGGTAATCTTGTAATAACTGAAAACATTCTGCATAAGGACTTGCTGTAATAATACTTCTGAGTATGATTACTGTAATAGTACCACCAAACAGTTAAGCAGAACAGTCCATCATAAAAATAAAGAATTATGATTGAACGATATTGGAGAATGATTATGGAACTAGTTGTCTAGAGGTTCATGACCGTACAACAAGGTATATCGTTTTCATTAACTATTGTACTTAATTGGATTACCAATATATTCAAATATATTTCCCCTACCAGCGATTTCAAATAAAGGGGCTTGTCCTATCTTTTTTGTCATAAAAGTGTAAATTGTGCCATTCTGGATTGATACCATTACTGAAATATATACTAGTTTCGTATTCGCAAAGGTTATATTATTCCAACATTAATTAAGTATGCGTGATATTTTCTTTGCTAAGATATCGATTGCGATTGTGTAAATGCAAATAAATAAATGTTAGAGAAAACTGAAGGAAATTCCAGATTGAACCATCCAGAGACACTGGGAACATTGGGCACACAGGACGAAGACAAACAAAGCACAACACGCCACAGAAAACTAAAAAAGATGGGCAACACTAACCAGGAGTGAACCTAGGTGCTTGTGAAGGGAACGCAATTCCCGCCTCTTATCAGACACCCGCCAATGCTACTCATATAGTCAAGACGTGTTGAGCATCTAAAATATTCTAGGTGTATATTTTACTGTTGTCATAAACCCTATTTTGATGACAATTTTTTTTAGATCACAGATGTTAGCCACAAGAAGGGTCCGTGTTGTTGTGAGTGGCTATATTGTCGAACAATTCTGTATAAAGTTATTGGTTCTTCGTGTTGTTTTGGGTGGCGATATGATATAATACAAGCACAAAAAAAACTAAAAGCTAATGTCAAGAAACGAACACAACAGTATGAAAAAATGACAAGCAAAAATAACTCGGTCCACAATAAAATTCCACTTAAAATGGAAGTGCTACCAGGGTGGAAGGCGTAAACATTTGTACTCCTTCTCGAAAAACCTCCGATCAGAACACACTACAGTCAAGCATGATCATGTGGTCACCTCTATTAATCAGTCACCTGTAATAAGAGGTCAGATTTTTCTTGTCCAGAAATAGAAAACTTCATATGAATTAAACCTCTTTTAAGAGGTCACCTATCTTATAAGGCGACTTTATCTTTCTCCCAAAGGTGACCTCTTAATACAGGTTTGACTGTATAGCCTTTAAATATACAACTAGTATTATGATTGGGCGATATTTTAGTAGGGTATACAATTGTACTTGGACGTGTTATTACTGTAAGGCCAATTCCTCCAGAATTGATTGCATATTAAAACATTCATCGGCAAATATACATGTTACTTGTATACATGTATGTTGTACTTTTTTTTAATGAAAAGTTGTTTTAAAATGTTTGCTTTGGTGCGGTTTTTGGGATCACTAATCTTTTAAGTTGTTCATAACTGGAGTCTTTTGTATATGGTCTATTATTGTATCCATGGCTACGTATTGGTTCATCATCCTCAAATCTATGCTCATCGAATTCATCGCTGTTATTACGTCTTTTAACATCATTGTTAGGGGATTGTTTCCTTTACGGGTTTCCGGTCACGTGTACGCCTGTTGTCGTCTGCCTTTGGTGAGAGTGCCTTCTGTTCTGGTTTCCTGTCATCTATGTTGGTTGGTTTCTCCTTTCTGTCTTGTTTTGTTGGTCGTTGTTTTGGGGTATCCTTTGAAGGCAGTTGTTCGATCTCCTCGTGCCTAGGTGGCAGAGGTTTGCCCCTTTTGTCGACTGTTGTGAAAATGTCAAAAGATTCTTTTGATTTTTCCTTGTTGACAATGGCATGGAATTCATTATCTTGCTGTTTTGCCAATAACACCCGAACCTGACTATAAAATACATTCAATCTTTGTCAACATATCATAGCATCCTTGTGGGTAAATATCAATTAATTTATCTTTCAAATATTTTTCCGATCAGCATTATTCAATAAATATTCAATAGTATATTATTGCTGTTGCTTTCTATTTATTACATTCTATAGATAATGATTGTTTTCGTAATAATATTAATACGGTAAAATAGGGTAGAAACAGTACTAGTAGTATGAATAATTATTCGTGCCATTGGAGCTCCTTATTTTATTTACTTCATAATTTGAGAGTTATTTGTGAACAATACTGTACTAACATAAGTCATTGATAAACTATAACGTGTCCTTTGTCAGTGCTGAATAGAACTATGCTCCAATTTCCATTATTATGAAAAGAACGTTTAAATAGGCATCATCCCCTCTTATCTTATCTGATGTTTTATTTTTTTTTTGGCGTGCAATATTTCTATTAAATATATCAGTATCCACATAATTTAAAATGTTGCGTGCCAGATTTATTTGGGGTAACACGAATGTCCCTGGAATTTCCATTCATATGAATCAAAGAACCATATCGATTTGGGATCAGTTGATCAAAGTTAAAGGCAAAGGCAACGCAGTACTCAATTGTCCATTGCTGGACTCGGGTGATATTCAAGAAACTTTGCTGGTACAATGACCTACAAACTTATTAATATCAGTAAGCAATGTCCAGAAGCCATTGGAACCAAAATCAATAAAATGTCGAATTCTATCTCGAGTAGGATGTATCACAGTAACATGAAACTTGGTAGTTTTAGCTGCTATAGCTTTGCGGCATTGCATAAAGCCTGTAGTGAAAGCAATAGTACGCTATATTTTACTACCGCCGCTCTAAAAAAAAATACAAATACCGGACCACTTTAAGCAAATAGTGCTCTAAGATAGACCGCCAATGACACAAACAACTCGTAAAAAGATAGTCAATATTTTGTCCACTATATTTGATATCTACATTTTTATTAGATATTGTTGCTACTACCAGATATTCCAATGTAGACATGCATCATGAAAAATATATATCTTTCTGATTTTGATGAATTTATATATACGTTGGAACATATATGCCATTGTTAGGATATCTAACAGGAATGCAAAGTTAAATTACTACTCTCATAAATCAAACCACGAAATGAAGTTCATGCAAGAATATGAAACATCAAGTAGTGGTGGAGCAGGAACTTCCTACCCATCCGGAGCACCCTGTGTTCACCCCGGTTTTTGTGGTGTTCGCTATTCTCCATTTTTATTTTACTGCTTATTTTCTATTCAATTACACATTGGTATCTTCTAGTTAGCTTTATATTGAAACTGAATACTGCGTTGTACTCAGATATTATCTGACATATTGTGCATATATATGTAATATAGACAAAAGTCCATTTATTTATTTACCCTTGACCAATCAAATGGTACACAACAGTAGCAAACGGAAGCAGAAACAATGGCAAAAACAACCTCACAGAAGGCAAAGAATGTAATCAGCAATGGTACTAACCAACGGAATCCCTCCGGTGATAATTGATGTCTCTGTAAATATATCATATTAATAGTAACAAAGTGAAAAACAAAACAGACTACACGGGACAGCTCCAAATTATAATCGAAAAAGTGTTGACAGAGAAGCAACATCGATACCACGAACAAAAATTAATGCCCGCCCATTATTTTGGATGGTGCAGGCACTTCAATAAAATGTGGTGAGGTTAAGCTAGTTTTATAAGTCCTAATATTCCCTCGTTGTGAAATGATGCTGTCATGTTATTGTTTTTCACATGTGAGTAAAAAAAGTCAACCCTCACATACAACAAGATGAGCAGTGTTGTTCTAATTAAAACTGAGTCCCATCGTTTTACTTGTTCATGCTATATTTAACATTCGTGACATATAATACACAAGGCCATCAGAAGACATAATAGGTAAACAATAGTCAACTTTGAACCAAAATCTAATTGTCAATACCATCTTTCCACAAGAAAAGTTTGAAGATAATGGGGTAATCACAAGCTGTAAATCGAAAACAGAAGACTATACAATGACCAAAAGAAAAAGACAGAAGACAATACAATGACCAAAAGAAAAAGACAGAAGACAATACAATGACCAAAAGAAAAAGACAGAAGACAATACAATGACCAAAAGAAAAAGACAGAAGACAATACAATGACCAATAGAAAAAGACAGAAGACAATATAATGATCAAAAGAAAAAGACAGAAGACAATACAATGACCAAAAGAAAAAGACAGAAGACAATACAATGAACAAAAGAAAAAGACAGAAGACTATACAATGACCAATAGAAAAAGACAGAAGACAATACAATGACCAATAGAAAAAGACAGAAGACAATATAATGATCAAAAGAAAAAGACAGAAGACAATACAATGACCAAAAGAAAAAGACAGAAGACAATACAATGAACAAAAGAAAAAGACAGAAGACAATACAATGACCAAAACAAAAAGACAGAAGACAATACAATGACCAAAAGAAAAAGACAGAAGACAATACAATGACCAAAAGAAAAAGACAGAAGACAATACAATGACCAAAAGAAAAAGACAGAAGACAATACAATGACCAAAAGAAAAAGACAGAAGACAATACAATGACCAATAGAAAAAGACAGAAGACAATATAATGATCAAAAGAAAAAGACAGAAGACAATACAATGACCAATAGAAAAAGACAGAAGACAATACAATGACCAAAAGAAAAAGACAGAAGACTATACAATGACCAAAAGAAAAAGACAGAAGACAATACAATGACCAATAGAAAAAGACAGAAGACAATATAATGATCAAAAGAAAAAGACAGAAGACAATACAATGACCAAAAGAAAAAGACAGAAGACAATACAATGAACAAAAGAAAAAGACAGAAGACTGTACAATGACCAAAAGAAAAAGACAGAAGACAATACAATGACCAATAGAAAAAGACAGAAGACAATATAATGATCAAAAGAAAAAGACAGAAGACAATACAATGACCAAAAGAAAAAGACAGAAGACAATACAATGAACAAAAGAAAAAGACAGAAGACAATACAATGACCAAAAGAAAAAGACAGAAGACAATACAATGACCAAAAGAAAAAGACAGAAGACAATGCAATGACCAAAAGTAAAAGACAGAAGACAATGCAATGACCAAAAGACAGAAGACAGAAGACAATACAATGACCAAAAGAAAAAGACAGAAGACAATACAATGACCAAAAGAAAAAACAGAAGACAATGCAATGACCCTAAGAAAAAGACAGAAGACAATACAATGACCAAAAGAAAAAAGACAGAAGACAATACAATGACCAAAAGAAAAAGACAGAAGGCAATACAATGACCAAAAGAAAAAAGACAGAAGACAATACAATGACCAAAATAAAAACACAGAAGACAATACAATGACGAAAAGAAAAAGACAGAAGACAATACAATGACCAAAAGAAAAAGACAGAAGACAATGCAATGACCAAAAGAAAAAGACAGAAGACAATACAATGACCAAAAGAAAAAAGACAGAAGACAATACAATGACCAAAAGAAAAAGACAGAAGACAAAGCAATGACCAAAAGACAGAAGACAGAAGACAATACAATGACCAAAAGAAAAAGACAGAAGACAATACAATGACCAAAACAAAAAGACAGAAGACAATACAATGAACAAAAGAAAAAGACAGAAGACAATGCAATGACCAAAAGTAAAAGACAGAAGACAATGCAATGACCAAAAGAAAAAAACAGAAGACAATGCAATGACCAAAAGAAAAAGGTAGAAGACAATACAATGACCAAAAGACAGAAGACAGAAGACAATACAATGACCAAAAGAAAAAAGACAGCAGACAATACAATGACCAAAAGAAAAAGACAGAAGACAATGCAATGACCAAAAGAAAAAGACAGAAGACAATACAATGACCAAAAGAAAAAAGACAGAAGACAATACAATGACCAAAAGAAAAACACAGAAGACAGAAGACAATACAATGACCAAAGGAAGAAGACAGAAGACAATACAATGACCAAAAGAAAAAAGACAGAAGACAATACAATGACCAAAAGAAAAAGACAGAAGACAATACAATGACCAAAAGAAAAAGACAGAAGACAATACAATGACCAAAAGAAAAAGACAGAAGACAATACAATGACCAAAAGAAAAAGACAGAAGACAATACAATGACCAAAAGAAAAAGACAGAAGACAATACAATGACCAAAAGACAGAAGACAATACAATGACCAAAAGAAAAAGACAGAAGACAATACAATGACCAAAAGAAAAAGACAGAAGACAATACAATGACCAAAAGAAAAAGACAGAAGACAATACAATGACCAAAAGAAAAAGACAGAAGACAATACAATGACCAAAAGAAAAAAGACAAAAGACAATACAATGACCAAAAGAAAAAGACAGAAGACAGAAGACAATACAATGACCAAAGGAAAAAGACAGAAGACAATACAATGACCAAAAGAAAAAAGACAGAAGACAATACAATGACCAAAAGAAAATGACAAAGACAATACAATGACCAAACGAAAAAGACAGAAGACAATTCAATGACCAAAAGAAAAAGACAGAAGACAATGCAATGACCAAAAGAAAAAGACAGAAGACAATACAATGACCAAAAGAAAAAAGACAGAAGACAATACAATCACCAAAGGAAAAAGACAGAAGACAATACAATGACCAAAAGAAAAAAGACAGAAGACAATACAATGACCAAAAGAAAAAGACAGAAGACAATACAATGACCAAAAGAAAAAAACAGAAGACAATGCAATGACCAAACGAAAAAGACAGAAGACAATGCAATGACCAAAAGAAAAAGACAGAAGACAATGCAATGACCAAAGGAAAAAGACAGAAGACAATACAATGACCAAAAGAAAAAGACAGAAGACAATACAATGACCAAAAGAAAAAGACAGAAGACAATGCAATGACCAAAAGAAAAAGACAGAAGACAATACAATGACCAAAAGAAAAAGACAGAAGACAATACAATGACCAAAAGAAAAAGACAGAAGACAGAAGACAATACAATGACCAAAAGAAAAAGACAGAAGACAATACAATGACGAAAGAAAAAGACAGAAGATAATACAATGACCAAAAGAAAGAAGACAGAAGATAATACAATGACCAAAAGAAAGAAGACACCACAATGACTAAAAGAAAAGGACAGAAGAAAGAAGACAATACAATGACCAAAAGAAAAAGACAGAAAACAGAAGACAATACAATGACCAAAAGAAAAAGACAGAAAACAAAAGATAATACAATGACCAAAAGAAAGAAGACAATACAATGACCAAAAGAAAGAAGAAAATACAATGACCAAAAGAAAAAGACAGAAGACAATACAATGACCAAACGAAAAAGACAGAAGACAATACAATGACCAAAAGAAAAAGACAGAAGACAATACAATGACCAAAAGAAAAAGTTAGAAGCCAATACAATGACCAAAAGAAAAAGACAGAAGACAATACAATGACTAAAAGAAAGAAGACAATACAATGACCAACAGAAAAAGACAGAAGACAATACAATGACCAAATGAAAAAGACAGAAGACAATACAATGACCGAAAGAAAAAGACAGAAGACAATACAATGACCAAACGACAGAAGACAGACGATAATACCATGACCAAAAGACAGAAGACAATACAATGACTAAATGAAAAGGACAGAAGAAAGAAGACAATACAATGACCAAAAGAAAAAGACAGAAAACAGAAGACAATACAATGACCAAAAGAAAAAGACAGAAAACAAAAGATAATACAATGACCAAAAGAAAGAAGACAATACAATGACCAAAAGAAAAAGACAGAAAACAGAAGACAATACAATGACCAAAAGAAAAAGACAGGAGACAGAAGACAATACAATGACCAAAAGAAAAATACAGAAGACAATACAATGACGAAAGAAAAAGACAGAAGATAATACAATGACCAAAAGAAAGAAGACACCACAATGACTAAAAGAAAAGGACAGAAGAAAGAAGACAATACAATGACCAAAAGAAAAAGACAGAAAACAGAAGACAATACAATGACCAAAAGAAAAAGACAGAAAACAAAAGATAATACAATGACCAAAAGAAAGAAGACAATACAATGACCAAAAGAAAGAAGACAATACAATGACCAAAAGAAAAAGACAGAAGACAATACAATGACCAAAAGAAAAAGACAGAAGACAATACAATGACCAAAAGAAAAAGACAGAAGACAATACAATGACCAAAAGAAAAAGTTAGAAGCCAATACAATGACCAAAAGAAAAAGACAGAAGACAATACAATGACTAAAAGAAAGAAGACAATACAATGACCAAAAGACAGAAGACAGAAGACAATACAATGACCAAAAGAAAAAGACAGAAGACAATACAATGACCAAAAGAAAAAGACAGAAGACAATGCAATGACCAAAAGAAAAAGACAGAAGACAATACAATGACCAAAAGAAAAAAGACAGCAGACAATACAATGACCAAAAGAAAAAGACAGAAGACAATGCAATGACCAAAAGAAAAAGACAGAAGACAATACAATGACCAAAAGAAAAAAGACAGAAGACAATACAATGACCAAAAGAAAAACACAGAAGACAGAAGACAATACAATGACCAAAGGAAGAAGACAGAAGACAATACAATGACCAAAAGAAAAAAGACAGAAGACAATACAATGACCAAAAGAAAAAGACAGAAGACAATACAATGACCAAAAGAAAAAGACAGAAGACAATACAATGACCAAAAGAAAAAGACAGAAGACAATACAATGACCAAAATAAAAAGACAGAAGACAATACAATGACCAAAAGAAAAAGACAGAAGACAATACAATGACCAAAAGACAGAAGACAGAAGACAATACAATGACCAAAAGAAAAAGACAGAAGACAATACAATGACCAAAAGAAAAAAGACAAAAGACAATACAATGACCAAAAGAAAAAGACAGAAGACAGAAGACAATACAATGACCAAAGGAAAAAGACAGAAGACAATACAATGACCAAAAGAAAAAAGACAGAAGACAATACAATGACCAAAAGAAAATGACAAAGACAA
Source organism: Bathymodiolus brooksi (assembly GCA_963680875.1). Taxonomy (NCBI): domain Eukaryota; kingdom Metazoa; phylum Mollusca; class Bivalvia; order Mytilida; family Modiolidae; genus Bathymodiolus; species Bathymodiolus brooksi. The sequence continues at coordinate 48,555,318 of OY804578.1, read as the reverse complement.
TACAATGACCAAACGAAAAAGACAGAAGACAATTCAATGACCAAAAGAAAAAGACAGAAGACAATGCAATGACCAAAAGAAAAAGACAGAAGACAATACAATGACCAAAAGAAAAAAGACAGAAGACAATACAATCACCAAAGGAAAAAGACAGAAGACAATACAATGACCAAAAGAAAAAAGACAGAAGACAATACAATGACCAAAAGAAAAAGACAGAAGACAATACAATGACCAAAAGAAAAAAACAGAAGACAATACAATGACCAAACGAAAAAGACAGAAGACAATACAATGACCAAAAGAAAAAGACAGAAGACAATGCAATGACCAAAGGAAAAAGACAGAAGACAATACAATGACCAAAAGAAAAAGACAGAAGACAATACAATGACCAAAAGAAAAAGACAGAAAACAATGCAATGACCAAAAGAAAAAGACAGAAGACAATACAATGACCAAAAGAAAAAGACAGAAGACAATACAATGACCAAAAGAAAAAGACAGAAGACAATACAATGACCAAAAGAAAAAGACAGAAGACAATACAATGACCAAAATAAAAAGACAGAAGACAATACAATGACCAAAAGAAAAAGACAGAAGACAATACAATGACCAAAAGACAGAAGACAGAAGACAATACAATGACCAAAAGAAAAAGACAGAAGACAATACAATGACCAAAAGAAAAAAGACAAAAGACAATACAATGACCAAAAGAAAAAGACAGAAGACAGAAGACAATACAATGACCAAAGGAAAAAGACAGAAGACAATACAATGACCAAAAGAAAAAAGACAGAAGACAATACAATGACCAAAAGAAAATGACAAAGACAATACAATGACCAAACGAAAAAGACAGAAGACAATTCAATGACCAAAAGAAAAAGACAGAAGACAATGCAATGACCAAAAGAAAAAGACAGAAGACAATACAATGACCAAAAGAAAAAAGACAGAAGACAATACAATCACCAAAGGAAAAAGACAGAAGACAATACAATGACCAAAAGAAAAAAGACAGAAGACAATACAATGACCAAAAGAAAAAGACAGAAGACAATACAATGACCAAAAGAAAAAAACAGAAGACAATACAATGACCAAACGAAAAAGACAGAAGACAATACAATGACCAAAAGAAAAAGACAGAAGACAATGCAATGACCAAAGGAAAAAGACAGAAGACAATACAATGACCAAAAGAAAAAGACAGAAGACAATACAATGACCAAAAGAAAAAGACAGAAAACAATGCAATGACCAAAAGAAAAAGACAGAAGACAATACAATGACCAAAAGAAAAAGACAGAAGACAATACAATGACCAAAAGAAAAAGACAGAAGACAGAAGACAATACAATGACCAAAAGAAAAAGACAGAAGACAATACAATGACGAAAGAAAAAGACAGAAGATAATACAATGACCAAAAGAAAGAAGACAGAAGATAATACAATGACCAAAAGAAAGAAGACACCACAATGACTAAAAGAAAAGGACAGAAGAAAGAAGACAATACAATGACCAAAAGAAAAAGACAGAAAACAGAAGACAATACAATGACCAAAAGAAAAAGACAGAAAACAAAAGATAATACAATGACCAAAAGAAAGAAGACAATACAATGACCAAAAGAAAGAAGACAATACAATGACCAAAAGAAAAAGACAGAAGACAATACAATGACCGAAAGAAAAAGACAGAAGACAATACAATGACCAAAAGAAAAAGACAGAAGACAATACAATGACCAAAAGAAAAAGTTAGAAGCCAATACAATGACCAAAAGAAAAAGACAGAAGACAATACAATGACTAAAAGAAAGAAGACAATACAATGACCAAAAGAAAAAGACAGAAGACAATACAATGACCAAATGAAAAAGACAGAAGACAATACAATGACCGAAAGAAAAAGACAGAAGATAATACAATGACCAAAAGATAGAAGACAATACAATGACCAAAAGAAAAAGACAGAAGACAATACAATGACCAAAAGACAGAAGACAGACGATAATACCATGACCAAAAGACAGAAGACAATACAATGACTAAATGAAAAGGACAGAAGAAAGAAGACAATACAATGACCAAAAGAAAAAGACAGAAAACAGAAGACAATACAATGACCAAAAGAAAAAGACAGAAAACAAAAGATAATACAATGACCAAAAGAAAGAAGACAATACAATGACCAAAAGAAAAAGACAGAAAACAGAAGACAATACAATGACCAAAAGAAAAAGACAGAAGACAGAAGACAATACAATGACCAAAAGAAAAATACAGAAGACAATACAATGACGAAAGAAAAAGACAGAAGATAATACAATGACCAAAAGAAAGAAGACAGAAGATAATACAATGACCAAAAGAAAGAAGACACCACAATGACTAAAAGAAAAGGACAGAAGAAAGAAGACAATACAATGACCAAAAGAAAAAGACAGAAAACAGAAGACAATACAATGACCAAAAGAAAAAGACAGAAAACAAAAGATAATACAATGACCAAAAGAAAGAAGACAATACAATGACCAAAAGAAAGAAGACAATACAATGACCAAAAGAAAAAGACAGAAAACAAAAGATAATACAATGACCAAAAGAAAGAAGACAATACAATGACCAAAAGAAAGAAGACAATACAATGACCAAAAGAAAAAGACAGAAGACAATACAATGACCAAAAGAAAAAGACAGAAGACAATACAATGACCAAAAGAAAAAGACAGAAGACAATACAATGACCAAAAGAAAAAGTTAGAAGCCAATACAATGACCAAAAGAAAAAGACAGAAGACAATACAATGACTAAAAGAAAGAAGACAATACAATGACCAAAAGACAGAAGACAGAAGACAATACAATGACCAAAAGAAAAAGACAGAAGACAATACAATGACCAAAAGAAAAAGACAGAAGAAAATGCAATGACCAAAAGAAAAAGACAGAAGACAATACAATGACCAAAAGAAAAAAGACAGCAGACAATACAATGACCAAAAGAAAAAGACAGAAGACAATGCAATGACCAAAAGAAAAAGACAGAAGACAATACAATGACCAAAAGAAAAAAGACAGAAGACAATACAATGACAAAAAGAAAAACACAGAAGACAGAAGACAATACAATGACCAAAGGAAGAAGACAGAAGACAATACAATGACCAAAAGAAAAAAGACAGAAGACAATACAATGACCAAAAGAAAAAGACAGAAGACAATACAATGACCAAAAGAAAAAGACAGAAGACAATACAATGACCAAAAGAAAAAGACAGAAGACAATACAATGACCAAAATAAAAAGACAGAAGACAATACAATGACCAAAAGAAAAAGACAGAAGACAATACAATGACCAAAAGACAGAAGACAGAAGACAATACAATGACCAAAAGAAAAAGACAGAAGACAATACAATGACCAAAAGAAAAAGACAGAGGACAATACAATGACCAAAAGACAGAAGACAATACAATGACCAAAAGAAAAAGACAGAAGACAATACAATGACCAAAAGAAAAAAGACAAAAGACAATACAATGACCAAAAGAAAAAGACAGAAGACAATACAATGACCAAACGAAAAAGACAGAAGACAATGCAATGAGCAAAAGAAAAAGACAGAAGACAATACAATGACCAAAAGAAAAAAGACAGAAGACAATACAATCACCAAAGGAAAAAGACAGAAGACAATACAATGACCAAAAGAAAAAAGACAGAAGACAATACAATGACCAAAAGAAAAAGACAGAAGACAATACAATGACCAAAAGAAAAAAACAGAAGACAATACAATGACCAAACGAAAAAGACAGAAGACAATACAATGACCAAAAGAAAAAGACAGAAGACAATGCAATGACCAAAGGAAAAAGACAGAAGACAATACAATGACCAAAAGAAAAAGACAGAAGACAATACAATGACCAAAAGAAAAAGACAGAAGACAATGCAATGACTAAAAGAAAAAAACAGAAGACAATACAATGACCAAACGAAAAAGACAGAAGACAATACAATGACCAAAAGAAAAAGACAGAAGACAATGCAATGACCAAAGGAAAAAGACAGAAGACAATACAATGACCAAAAGAAAAAGACAGAAGACAATACAATGACCAAAAGAAAAAGACAGAAGACAATACAATGACCAAAAGAAAAAGACAGAAGACAGAAGACAATACAATGACCAAAAGAAAAAGACAGAAGACAATACAATGACGAAAGAAAAAGACAGAAGATAATACAATGACCAAAAGAAAGAAGACAGAAGATAATACAATGACCAAAAGAAAGAAGACACCACAATGACTAAAAGAAAAGGACAGAAGAAAGAAGACAATACAATGACCAAAAGAAAAAGACAGAAAACAGAAGACAATACAATGACCAAAAGAAAAAGACAGAAAACAAAAGATAATACAATGACCAAAAGAAAGAAGACAATACAATGACCAAAAGAAAGAAGACAATACAATGACCAAAAGAAAAAGACAGAAGACAATACAATGACCAAAAGAAAAAGACAGAAGACAATACAATGACCAAAAGAAAAAGACAGAAGACAATACAATGACCAAAAGAAAAAGTTAGAAGCCAATACAATGACCAAAAGAAAAAGACAGAAGACAATACAATGACTAAAAGAAAGAAGACAATACAATGACCAAAAGAAAAAGACAGAAGACAATACAATGACCAAATGAAAAAGACAGAAGACAATACAATGACCGAAAGAAAAAGACAGAAGATAATACAATGACCAAAAGAAAGAAGACAATACAATGACCAAAAGAAAAAGACAGAAGACAATACAATGACCAAAAGACAGAAGACAGACGATAATACCATGACCAAAAGACAGAAGACAATACAATGACTAAATGAAAAGGACAGAAGAAAGAAGACAATACAATGACCAAAAGAAAAAGACAGAAAACAGAAGACAATACAATGACCAAAAGAAAAAGACAGAAAACAAAAGATAATACAATGACCAAAAGAAAGAAGACAATACAATGACCAAAAGAAAAAGACAGAAAACAGAAGACAATACAATGACCAAAAGAAAAAGACAGAAGACAGAAGACAATACAATGACCAAAAGAAAAATACAGAAGACAATACAATGACGAAAGAAAAAGACAGAAGATAATACAATGACCAAAAGAAAGAAGACAGAAGATAATACAATGACCAAAAGAAAGAAGACACCACAATGACTAAAAGAAAAGGACAGAAGAAAGAAGACAATACAATGACCAAAAGAAAAAGACAGAAAACAGAAGACAATACAATGACCAAAAGAAAAAGACAGAAAACAAAAGATAATACAATGACCAAAAGAAAGAAGACAATACAATGACCAAAAGAAAGAAGACAATACAATGACCAAAAGAAAAAGACAGAAGACAATACAATGACCAAAAGAAAAAGACAGAAGACAATACAATGACCAAAAGAAAAAGACAGAAGACAATACAATGACCAAAAGAAAAAGTTAGAAGCCAATACAATGACCAAAAGAAAAAGACAGAAGACAATACAATGACTAAAAGAAAGAAGACAATACAATGACCAAAAGAAAAAGACAGAAGACAATACAATGACCAAATGAAAAAGACAGAAGACAATACAATGACCGAAAGAAAAAGACAGAAGATAATACAATGACCAAAAGAAAGAAGACAATACAATGACCAAAAGAAAAAGACAGAAGACAATACAATGACCAAAAGACAGAAGACAGACGATAATACCATGACCAAAAGACAGAAGACAATACAATGACTAAATGAAAAGGACAGAAGAAAGAAGACAATACAATGACCAAAAGAAAAAGACAGAAAACAGAAGACAATACAATGACCAAAAGAAAAAGACAGAAAACAAAAGATAATACAATGACCAAAAGAAAGAAGACAATACAATGACCAAAAGAAAAAGACAGAAAACAGAAGACAATACAATGACCAAAAGAAAAAGACAGGAGACAGAAGACAATACAATGACCAAAAGAAAAATACAGAAGACAATACAATGACGAAAGAAAAAGACAGAAGATAATACAATGACCAAAAGAAAGAAGACAGAAGATAATACAATGACCAAAAGAAAGAAGACACCACAATGACTAAAAGAAAAGGACAGAAGAGAGAAGACAATACAATGACCAAAAGAAAAAGACAGAAAACAGAAGACAATACAATGACCAAAAGAAAAAGACAGAAAACAAAAGATAATACAATGACCAAAAGAAAGAAGACAATACAATGACCAAAAGAAAGAAGACAATACAATGACCAAAAGAAAAAGACAGAAGACAATACAATGACCAAAAGAAAAAGACAGAAGACAATACAATGACCAAAAGAAAAAGACAGAAGACAATACAATGACCAAAAGAAAAAGTTAGAAGCCAATACAATGACCAAAAGAAAAAGACAGAAGACAATACAATGACTAAAAGAAAGAAGACAATACAATGACCAAAAGACAGAAGACAGAAGACAATACAATGACCAAAAGAAAAAGACAGAAGACAATACAATGACCAAAAGAAAAAGACAGAAGACAATGCAATGACCAAAAGAAAAAGACAGAAGACAATACAATGACCAAAAGAAAAAAGACAGCAGACAATACAATGACCAAAAGAAAAAGACAGAAGACAATGCAATGACCAAAAGAAAAAGACAGAAGACAATACAATGACCAAAAGAAAAAAGACAGAAGACAATACAATGACCAAAAGAAAAACACAGAAGACAGAAGACAATACAATGACCAAAGGAAGAAGACAGAAGACAATACAATGACCAAAAGAAAAAAGACAGAAGACAATGCAATGACCAAAAGAAAAAGACAGAAGACAATACAATGACCAAAAGAAAAAGACAGAAGACAATACAATGACCAAAAGAAAAAGACAGAAGACAATACAATGACCAAAATAAAAAGACAGAAGACAATACAATGACCAAAAGAAAAAGACAGAAGACAATACAATGACCAAAAGACAGAAGACAGAAGACAATACAATGACCAAAAGAAAAAGACAGAAGACAATACAATGACCAAAAGAAAAAGACAGAAGACAATACAATGACCAAAAGACAGAAGACAATACAATGACCAAAAGAAAAAGACAGAAGACAATACAATGACCAAAAGAAAAAAGACAAAAGACAATACAATGACCAAAAGAAAAAGACAGAAGACAGAAGACAATACAATGACCAAAGGAAAAAGACAGAAGACAATACAATGACCAAAAGAAAAAAGACAGAAGACAATACAATGACCAAAAGAAAATGACAAAGACAATACAATGACCAAACGAAAAAGACAGAAGACAATTCAATGACCAAAAGAAAAAGACAGAAGACAATGCAATGACCAAAAGAAAAAGACAGAAGACAATACAATGACCAAAAGAAAAAAGACAGAAGACAATACAATCACCAAAGGAAAAAGACAGAAGACAATACAATGACCAAAAGAAAAAAGACAGAAGACAATACAATGACCAAAAGAAAAAGACAGAAGACAATACAATGACCAAAAGAAAAAAACAAGACAATACAATGACCAAACGAAAAAGACAGAAGACAATACAATGACCAAAAGAAAAAGACAGAAGACAATGCAATGACCAAAGGAAAAAGACAGAAGACAATACAATGACCAAAAGAAAAAGACAGAAGACAATACAATGACCAAAAGAAAAAGACAGAAAACAATGCAATGACCAAAAGAAAAAGACAGAAGACAATACAATGACCAAAAGAAAAAGACAGAAGACAATACAATGACCAAAAGAAAAAGACAGAAGACAGAAGACAATACAATGACCAAAAGAAAAAGACAGAAGACAATACAATGACGAAAGAAAAAGACAGAAGATAATACAATGACCAAAAGAAAGAAGACAGAAGATAATACAATGACCAAAAGAAAGAAGACACCACAATGACTAAAAGAAAAGGACAGAAGAAAGAAGACAATACAATGACCAAAAGAAAAAGACAGAAAACAGAAGACAATACAATGACCAAAAGAAAAAGACAGAAAACAAAAGATAATACAATGACCAAAAGAAAGAAGACAATACAATGACCAAAAGAAAGAAGACAATACAATGACCAAAAGAAAAAGACAGAAGACAATACAATGACCAAAAGAAAAAGACAGAAGACAATACAATGACCAAAAGAAAAAGACAGAAGACAATACAATGACCAAAAGAAAAAGTTAGAAGCCAATACAATGACCAAAAGAAAAAGACAGAAGACAATACAATGACTAAAAGAAAGAAGACAATACAATGACCAAAAGAAAAAGACAGAAGACAATACAATGACCAAATGAAAAAGACAGAAGACAATACAATGACCGAAAGAAAAAGACAGAAGATAATACAATGACCAAAAGAAAGAAGACAATACAATGACCAAAAGAAAAAGACAGAAGACAATACAATGACCAAAAGACAGAAGACAGACGATAATACCATGACCAAAAGACAGAAGACAATACAATGACTAAATGAAAAGGACAGAAGAAAGAAGACAATACAATGACCAAAAGAAAAAGACAGAAAACAGAAGACAATACAATGACCAAAAGAAAAAGACAGAAAACAAAAGATAATACAATGACCAAAAGAAAGAAGACAATACAATGACCAAAAGAAAAAGACAGAAAACAGAAGACAATACAATGACCAAAAGAAAAAGACAGAAGACAGAAGACAATACAATGACCAAAAGAAAAATACAGAAGACAATACAATGACGAAAGAAAAAGACAGAAGATAATACAATGACCAAAAGAAAGAAGACAGAAGATAATACAATGACCAAAAGAAAGAAGACACCACAATGACTAAAAGAAAAGGACAGAAGAAAGAAGACAATACAATGACCAAAAGAAAAAGACAGAAAACAGAAGACAATACAATGACCAAAAGAAAAAGACAGAAAACAAAAGATAATACAATGACCAAAAGAAAGAAGACAATACAATGACCAAAAGAAAGAAGACAATACAATGACCAAAAGAAAAAGACAGAAGACAATACAATGACCAAAAGAAAAAGACAGAAGACAATACAATGACCAAAAGAAAAAGACAGAAGACAATACAATGACCAAAAGAAAAAGTTAGAAGCCAATACAATGACCAAAAGAAAAAGACAGAAGACAATACAATGACTAAAAGAAAGAAGACAATACAATGACCAAAAGACAGAAGACAATACAATGACCAAAGAAAAAGACAGAAGACAATACAATGACCAAAAGAAAAAGACAGAAGACAATGCAATGACCAAAAGAAAAAGACAGAAGACAATACAATGACCAAAAGAAAAAAGACAGCAGACAATACAATGACCAAAAGAAAAAGACAGAAGACAATGCAATGACCAAAAGAAAAAGACAGAAGACAATACAATGACCAAAAGAAAAAAGACAGAAGACAATACAATGACAAAAAGAAAAACACAGAAGACAGAAGACAATACAATGACCAAAGGAAGAAGACAGAAGACAATACAATGACCAAAAGAAAAAAGACAGAAGACAATACAATGACCAAAAGAAAAAGACAGAAGACAATACAATGACCAAAAGAAAAAGACAGAAGACAATACAATGACCAAAAGAAAAAGACAGAAGACAATACAATGACCAAAATAAAAAGACAGAAGACAATACAATGACCAAAAGAAAAAGACAGAAGACAATACAATGACCAAAAGACAGAAGACAGAAGACAATACAATGACCAAAAGAAAAAGACAGAAGACAATACAATGACCAAAAGAAAAAGACAGAGGACAATACAATGACCAAAAGACAGAAGACAATACAATGACCAAAAGAAAAAGACAGAAGACAATACAATGACCAAAAGAAAAAAGACAAAAGACAATACAATGACCAAAAGAAAAAGACAGAAGACAGAAGACAATACAATGACCAAAGGAAAAAGACAGAAGACAATACAATGACCAAAAGAAAAAAGACAGAAGACAATACAATGACCAAAAGAAAATGACAAAGACAATACAATGACCAAACGAAAAAGACAGAAGACAATTCAATGACCAAAAGAAAAAGACAGAAGACAATGCAATGAGCAAAAGAAAAAGACAGAAGACAATACAATGACCAAAAGAAAAAAGACAGAAGACAATACAATCACCAAAGGAAAAAGACAGAAGACAATACAATGACCAAAAGAAAAAAGACAGAAGACAATACAATGACCAAAAGAAAAAGACAGAAGACAATACAATGACCAAAAGAAAAAAACAGAAGACAATACAATGACCAAACGAAAAAGACAGAAGACAATACAATGACCAAAAGAAAAAGACAGAAGACAATGCAATGACCAAAGGAAAAAGACAGAAGACAATACAATGACCAAAAGAAAAAGACAGAAGACAATACAATGACCAAAAGAAAAAGACAGAAGACAATACAATGACCAAAAGAAAAAGACAGAAGACAGAAGACAATACAATGACCAAAAGAAAAAGACAGAAGACAATACAATGACGAAAGAAAAAGACAGAAGATAATACAATGACCAAAAGAAAGAAGACAGAAGATAATACAATGACCAAAAGAAAGAAGACAATACAATGACCAAAAGAAAAAGACAGAAGACAATACAATGACCAAAAGACAGAAGACAGACGATAATACCATGACCAAAAGACAGAAGACAATACAATGACTAAATGAAAAGGACAGAAGAAAGAAGACAATACAATGACCAAAAGAAAAAGACAGAAAACAGAAGACAATACAATGACCAAAAGAAAAAGACAGAAAACAAAAGATAATACAATGACCAAAAGAAAGAAGACAATACAATGACCAAAAGAAAAAGACAGAAAACAGAAGACAATACAATGACCAAAAGAAAAAGACAGGAGACAGAAGACAATACAATGACCAAAAGAAAAATACAGAAGACAATACAATGACGAAAGAAAAAGACAGAAGATAATACAATGACCAAAAGAAAGAAGACAGAAGATAATACAATGACCAAAAGAAAGAAGACACCACAATGACTAAAAGAAAAGGACAGAAGAGAGAAGACAATACAATGACCAAAAGAAAAAGACAGAAAACAGAAGACAATACAATGACCAAAAGAAAAAGACAGAAAACAAAAGATAATACAATGACCAAAAGAAAGAAGACAATACAATGACCAAAAGAAAGAAGACAATACAATGACCAAAAGAAAAAGACAGAAGACAATACAATGACCAAAAGAAAAAGACAGAAGACAATACAATGACCAAAAGAAAAAGACAGAAGACAATACAATGACCAAAAGAAAAAGTTAGAAGCCAATACAATGACCAAAAGAAAAAGACAGAAGACAATACAATGACTAAAAGAAAGAAGACAATACAATGACCAAAAGACAGAAGACAGAAGACAATACAATGACCAAAAGAAAAAGACAGAAGACAATACAATGACCAAAAGAAAAAGACAGAAGACAATGCAATGACCAAAAGAAAAAGACAGAAGACAATACAATGACCAAAAGAAAAAAGACAGCAGACAATACAATGACCAAAAGAAAAAGACAGAAGACAATGCAATGACCAAAAGAAAAAGACAGAAGACAATACAATGACCAAAAGAAAAAAGACAGAAGACAATACAATGACCAAAAGAAAAACACAGAAGACAGAAGACAATACAATGACCAAAGGAAGAAGACAGAAGACAATACAATGACCAAAAGAAAAAAGACAGAAGACAATGCAATGACCAAAAGAAAAAGACAGAAGACAATACAATGACCAAAAGAAAAAGACAGAAGACAATACAATGACCAAAAGAAAAAGACAGAAGACAATACAATGACCAAAATAAAAAGACAGAAGACAATACAATGACCAAAAGAAAAAGACAGAAGACAATACAATGACCAAAAGACAGAAGACAGAAGACAATACAATGACCAAAAGAAAAAGACAGAAGACAATACAATGACCAAAAGAAAAAGACAGAAGACAATACAATGACCAAAAGACAGAAGACAATACAATGACCAAAAGAAAAAGACAGAAGACAATACAATGACCAAAAGAAAAAAGACAAAAGACAATACAATGACCAAAAGAAAAAGACAGAAGACAGAAGACAATACAATGACCAAAGGAAAAAGACAGAAGACAATACAATGACCAAAAGAAAAAAGACAGAAGACAATACAATGACCAAAAGAAAATGACAAAGACAATACAATGACCAAACGAAAAAGACAGAAGACAATTCAATGACCAAAAGAAAAAGACAGAAGACAATGCAATGACCAAAAGAAAAAGACAGAAGACAATACAATGACCAAAAGAAAAAAGACAGAAGACAATACAATCACCAAAGGAAAAAGACAGAAGACAATACAATGACCAAAAGAAAAAAGACAGAAGACAATACAATGACCAAAAGAAAAAGACAGAAGACAATACAATGACCAAAAGAAAAAAACAAGACAATACAATGACCAAACGAAAAAGACAGAAGACAATACAATGACCAAAAGAAAAAGACAGAAGACAATGCAATGACCAAAGGAAAAAGACAGAAGACAATACAATGACCAAAAGAAAAAGACAGAAGACAATACAATGACCAAAAGAAAAAGACAGAAAACAATGCAATGACCAAAAGAAAAAGACAGAAGACAATACAATGACCAAAAGAAAAAGACAGAAGACAATACAATGACCAAAAGAAAAAGACAGAAGACAGAAGACAATACAATGACCAAAAGAAAAAGACAGAAGACAATACAATGACGAAAGAAAAAGACAGAAGATAATACAATGACCAAAAGAAAGAAGACAGAAGATAATACAATGACCAAAAGAAAGAAGACACCACAATGACTAAAAGAAAAGGACAGAAGAAAGAAGACAATACAATGACCAAAAGAAAAAGACAGAAAACAGAAGACAATACAATGACCAAAAGAAAAAGACAGAAAACAAAAGATAATACAATGACCAAAAGAAAGAAGACAATACAATGACCAAAAGAAAGAAGACAATACAATGACCAAAAGAAAAAGACAGAAGACAATACAATGACCAAAAGAAAAAGACAGAAGACAATACAATGACCAAAAGAAAAAGACAGAAGACAATACAATGACCAAAAGAAAAAGTTAGAAGCCAATACAATGACCAAAAGAAAAAGACAGAAGACAATACAATGACTAAAAGAAAGAAGACAATACAATGACCAAAAGAAAAAGACAGAAGACAATACAATGACCAAATGAAAAAGACAGAAGACAATACAATGACCGAAAGAAAAAGACAGAAGATAATACAATGACCAAAAGAAAGAAGACAATACAATGACCAAAAGAAAAAGACAGAAGACAATACAATGACCAAAAGACAGAAGACAGACGATAATACCATGACCAAAAGACAGAAGACAATACAATGACTAAATGAAAAGGACAGAAGAAAGAAGACAATACAATGACCAAAAGAAAAAGACAGAAAACAGAAGACAATACAATGACCAAAAGAAAAAGACAGAAAACAAAAGATAATACAATGACCAAAAGAAAGAAGACAATACAATGACCAAAAGAAAAAGACAGAAAACAGAAGACAATACAATGACCAAAAGAAAAAGACAGAAGACAGAAGACAATACAATGACCAAAAGAAAAATACAGAAGACAATACAATGACGAAAGAAAAAGACAGAAGATAATACAATGACCAAAAGAAAGAAGACAGAAGATAATACAATGACCAAAAGAAAGAAGACACCACAATGACTAAAAGAAAAGGACAGAAGAAAGAAGACAATACAATGACCAAAAGAAAAAGACAGAAAACAGAAGACAATACAATGACCAAAAGAAAAAGACAGAAAACAAAAGATAATACAATGACCAAAAGAAAGAAGACAATACAATGACCAAAAGAAAGAAGACAATACAATGACCAAAAGAAAAAGACAGAAGACAATACAATGACCAAAAGAAAAAGACAGAAGACAATACAATGACCAAAAGAAAAAGACAGAAGACAATACAATGACCAAAAGAAAAAGTTAGAAGCCAATACAATGACCAAAAGAAAAAGACAGAAGACAATACAATGACTAAAAGAAAGAAGACAATACAATGACCAAAAGACAGAAGACAATACAATGACCAAAGAAAAAGACAGAAGACAATACAATGACCAAAAGAAAAAGACAGAAGACAATGCAATGACCAAAAGAAAAAGACAGAAGACAATACAATGACCAAAAGAAAAAAGACAGCAGACAATACAATGACCAAAAGAAAAAGACAGAAGACAATGCAATGACCAAAAGAAAAAGACAGAAGACAATACAATGACCAAAAGAAAAAAGACAGAAGACAATACAATGACAAAAAGAAAAACACAGAAGACAGAAGACAATACAATGACCAAAGGAAGAAGACAGAAGACAATACAATGACCAAAAGAAAAAAGACAGAAGACAATACAATGACCAAAAGAAAAAGACAGAAGACAATACAATGACCAAAAGAAAAAGACAGAAGACAATACAATGACCAAAAGAAAAAGACAGAAGACAATACAATGACCAAAATAAAAAGACAGAAGACAATACAATGACCAAAAGAAAAAGACAGAAGACAATACAATGACCAAAAGACAGAAGACAGAAGACAATACAATGACCAAAAGAAAAAGACAGAAGACAATACAATGACCAAAAGAAAAAGACAGAGGACAATACAATGACCAAAAGACAGAAGACAATACAATGACCAAAAGAAAAAGACAGAAGACAATACAATGACCAAAAGAAAAAAGACAAAAGACAATACAATGACCAAAAGAAAAAGACAGAAGACAGAAGACAATACAATGACCAAAGGAAAAAGACAGAAGACAATACAATGACCAAAAGAAAAAAGACAGAAGACAATACAATGACCAAAAGAAAATGACAAAGACAATACAATGACCAAACGAAAAAGACAGAAGACAATTCAATGACCAAAAGAAAAAGACAGAAGACAATGCAATGAGCAAAAGAAAAAGACAGAAGACAATACAATGACCAAAAGAAAAAAGACAGAAGACAATACAATCACCAAAGGAAAAAGACAGAAGACAATACAATGACCAAAAGAAAAAAGACAGAAGACAATACAATGACCAAAAGAAAAAGACAGAAGACAATACAATGACCAAAAGAAAAAAACAGAAGACAATACAATGACCAAACGAAAAAGACAGAAGACAATACAATGACCAAAAGAAAAAGACAGAAGACAATGCAATGACCAAAGGAAAAAGACAGAAGACAATACAATGACCAAAAGAAAAAGACAGAAGACAATACAATGACCAAAAGAAAAAGACAGAAGACAATACAATGACCAAAAGAAAAAGACAGAAGACAGAAGACAATACAATGACCAAAAGAAAAAGACAGAAGACAATACAATGACGAAAGAAAAAGACAGAAGATAATACAATGACCAAAAGAAAGAAGACAGAAGATAATACAATGACCAAAAGAAAGAAGACACCACAATGACTAAAAGAAAAGGACAGAAGAAAGAAGACAATACAATGACCAAAAGAAAAAGACAGAAAACAGAAGACAATACAATGACCAAAAGAAAAAGACAGAAAACAAAAGATAATACAATGACCAAAAGAAAGAAGACAATACAATGACCAAAAGAAAGAAGACAATACAATGACCAAAAGAAAAAGACAGAAGACAATACAATGACTAAAAGAAAAAGACAGAAGACAATACAATGACCAAAAGAAAAAGACAGAAGACAATACAATGACCAAAAGAAAAAGTTAGAAGCCAATACAATGACCAAAAGAAAAAGACAGAAGACAATACAATGACTAAAAGAAAGAAGACAATACAATGACCAAAAGAAAAAGACAGAAGACAATACAATGACCAAATGAAAAAGACAGAAGACAATACAATGACCGAAAGAAAAAGACAGAAGATAATACAATGACCAAAAGAAAGAAGACAATACAATGACCAAAAGAAAAAGACAGAAGACAATACAATGACCAAAAGACAGAAGACAGACGATAATACCATGACCAAAAGACAGAAGACAATACAATGACTAAATGAAAAGGACAGAAGAAAGAAGACAATACAATGACCAAAAGAAAAAGACAGAAAACAGAAGACAATACAATGACCAAAAGAAAAAGACAGAAAACAAAAGATAATACAATGACCAAAAGAAAGAAGACAATACAATGACCAAAAGAAAAAGACAGAAAACAGAAGACAATACAATGACCAAAAGAAAAAGACAGAAGACAGAAGACAATACAATGACCAAAAGAAAAATACAGAAGACAAAACAATGACGAAAGAAAAAGACAGAAGATAATACAATGACCAAAAGAAAGAAGACAGAAGATAATACAATGACCAAAAGAAAGAAGACACCACAATGACTAAAAGAAAAGGACAGAAGAAAGAAGACAATACAATGACCAAAAGAAAAAGACAGAAAACAGAAGACAATACAATGACCAAAAGAAAAAGACAGAAAACAAAAGATAATACAATGACCAAAAGAAAGAAGACAATACAATGACCAAAAGAAAGAAGACAATACAATGACCAAAAGAAAAAGACAGAAGACAATACAATGACCAAAAGAAAAAGACAGAAGACAATACAATGACCAAAAGAAAAAGACAGAAGACAATACAATGACCAAAAGAAAAAGTTAGAAGCCAATACAATGACCAAAAGAAAAAGACAGAAGACAATACAATGACTAAAAGAAAGAAGACAATACAATGACCAAAAGAAAAAGACAGAAGACAATACAATGACCAAATGAAAAAGACAGAAGACAATACAATGACCGAAAGAAAAAGACAGAAGACAATACAATGACCAAAAGACAGAAGACAGACGATAATACCATGACCAAAAGACAGAAGACAATACAATGACTAAATGAAAAGGACAGAAGAAAGAAGACAATACAATGACCAAAAGAAAAAGACAGAAAACAGAAGACAATACAATGACCAAAAGAAAAAGACAGAAAACAAAAGATAATACAATGACCAAAAGAAAGAAGACAATACAATGACCAAAAAAAAAAGACAGAAAACAGAAGACAATACAATGACCAAAAAAAAAAGACAGAAGACAGAAGACAATACAATGACCAAAAGAAAAATACAGAAGACAATACAATGACGAAAGAAAAAGACAGAAGATAATACAATGACCAAAAGAAAGAAGACAGAAGATAATACAATGACCAAAAGAAAGAAGACACCACAATGACTAAAAGAAAAGGATAGAAGAAAGAAGACAATACAATGACCAAAAGAAAAAGACAGAAAACAGAAGACAATACAATGTCCAAAAGAAAAAGACAGAAAACAAAAGATAATACAATGACCAAAAGAAAGAAGACAATACAATGACCAAAAGAAAGAAGACAATACAATGACCAAAAGAAAAAGACAGAAGACAATACAATGACCAAAAGAAAAAGACAGAAGACAATACAATGACCAAAAGAAAAAGTTAGAAGCCAATACAATGACCAAAAGAAAAAGACAAAAGACAATACAATGACTAAAGGAAAGAAGACAATACAATGACCAAAAGAAAAAGACAGAAGACAATACTATGACCAAATGAAAAAGACAGAAGACAATACAATGACCGAAAGAAAAAGACAGAAGATAATACAATGACCAAAAGAAAGAAGACAATACAATGACCAAAAGAAAAAGACAGAAGACAATACAATGACCAAAAGACAGAAGACAGACGATAATACAATGACCAAAAGACAGAAGACAATACAATGACTAAATGAAAAGGACAGAAGAAAGAAGACAATACAATGACCAAAAGAAAAAGACAGAAAACAAAAGATAATACAATGACCAAAAGAAAAAGACAGAAGACAATACAATGACCAAAAGAAAAAGACAGAAGACAATACAATGACCAAAAGAAAAAGACAGAAGACAATACAATGACCAAAAGAAAAAGTTAGAAGCCAATACAATGACCATAAGAAAAAGACAGAAGACAATACAATGACTAAAAGAAAGAAGACAATACAATGACCAAAAGAAAAAGACAGAAGACAATACAATGACCAAATGAAAAAGACAGAAGACAATACAATGACCGAAAGAAAAAGACAGAAGATAATACAATGACCAAAAGAAAGAAGACAATACAATGACCAAAAGAAAAAGACAGAAGACAATACAATGACCAAAAGACAGAAGACAGACGATAATACAATGACCAAAAGACAGAAGACAATACAATGACTAAATGAAAAAGACAGAAGAAAGAAGACAATACAATGACCAAAAGAAAAAGACAGAAGACAGAAGACAATACAATGACCAAAAGAAAAAGACAGAAGACAATACAATGACCAAAAGAAAAAGACAGAAGACAGAAGACAATACAATGACCAAAAGAAAAAGACAGAAGACAATACAATGACCAAAACAAAAAGACAGAAGAAAGAAGACAATACAATGACCAAAAGAAAAAGACAGAAGACAGAAGACAATACAATGACCAAAAGAAAAAGACAGAAGACAACACAATGACGGAAAGAAAAAGACAGAAGACAATACAATGACCAAAAGACAGAAGACAGACGATAATACAATGACCAAAAGAAAGAAGACAATACAATGACTAAATGAAAAAGACAGAAGAAAGAAGACAATACAATGACCAAAAGAAAAAGACAGAAGACAGAAGACAATACAATGACCAAAAGAAAAAAACAGAAGACAATACAATGACCAAAAGAAAAAGACAGAAGACAGAAGATAATACAATGACCAAAAGAAAGAAGACAGAAGATAATACAATGACCAAAAGAAAGAAGACACCACAATGACTAAAAGAAAAGGACAGAAGAAAGAAGACAATACAATGACCAAAAGAAAAAGACAGAAAACAGAAGACAATACAATGACCAAAAGAAAAAGACAGAAAACAAAAGATAATACAATGACCAAAAGAAAGAAGACAATACAATGACCAAAAGAAAGAAGACAATACAATGACCAAAAGAAAAAGACAGAAGACAATACAATGACTAAAAGAAAAAGACAGAAGACAATACAATGACCAAAAGAAAAAGACAGAAGACAATACAATGACCAAAAGAAAAAGTTAGAAGCCAATACAATGACCAAAAGAAAAAGACAGAAGACAATACAATGACTAAAAGAAAGAAGACAATACAATGACCAAAAGAAAAAGACAGAAGACAATACAATGACCAAATGAAAAAGACAGAAGACAATACAATGACCGAAAGAAAAAGACAGAAGATAATACAATGACCAAAAGAAAGAAGACAATACAATGACCAAAAGAAAAAGACAGAAGACAATACAATGACCAAAAGACAGAAGACAGACGATAATACCATGACCAAAAGACAGAAGACAATACAATGACTAAATGAAAAGGACAGAAGAAAGAAGACAATACAATGACCAAAAGAAAAAGACAGAAAACAGAAGACAATACAATGACCAAAAGAAAAAGACAGAAAACAAAAGATAATACAATGACCAAAAGAAAGAAGACAATACAATGACCAAAAGAAAAAGACAGAAAACAGAAGACAATACAATGACCAAAAGAAAAAGACAGAAGACAGAAGACAATACAATGACCAAAAGAAAAATACAGAAGACAAAACAATGACGAAAGAAAAAGACAGAAGATAATACAATGACCAAAAGAAAGAAGACAGAAGATAATACAATGACCAAAAGAAAGAAGACACCACAATGACTAAAAGAAAAGGACAGAAGAAAGAAGACAATACAATGACCAAAAGAAAAAGACAGAAAACAGAAGACAATACAATGACCAAAAGAAAAAGACAGAAAACAAAAGATAATACAATGACCAAAAGAAAGAAGACAATACAATGACCAAAAGAAAGAAGACAATACAATGACCAAAAGAAAAAGACAGAAGACAATACAATGACCAAAAGAAAAAGACAGAAGACAATACAATGACCAAAAGAAAAAGACAGAAGACAATACAATGACCAAAAGAAAAAGTTAGAAGCCAATACAATGACCAAAAGAAAAAGACAGAAGACAATACAATGACTAAAAGAAAGAAGACAATACAATGACCAAAAGAAAAAGACAGAAGACAATACAATGACCAAATGAAAAAGACAGAAGACAATACAATGACCGAAAGAAAAAGACAGAAGACAATACAATGACCAAAAGACAGAAGACAGACGATAATACCATGACCAAAAGACAGAAGACAATACAATGACTAAATGAAAAGGACAGAAGAAAGAAGACAATACAATGACCAAAAGAAAAAGACAGAAAACAGAAGACAATACAATGACCAAAAGAAAAAGACAGAAAACAAAAGATAATACAATGACCAAAAGAAAGAAGACAATACAATGACCAAAAAAAAAAGACAGAAAACAGAAGACAATACAATGACCAAAAAAAAAAGACAGAAGACAGAAGACAATACAATGACCAAAAGAAAAATACAGAAGACAATACAATGACGAAAGAAAAAGACAGAAGATAATACAATGACCAAAAGAAAGAAGACAGAAGATAATACAATGACCAAAAGAAAGAAGACACCACAATGACTAAAAGAAAAGGATAGAAGAAAGAAGACAATACAATGACCAAAAGAAAAAGACAGAAAACAGAAGACAATACAATGTCCAAAAGAAAAAGACAGAAAACAAAAGATAATACAATGACCAAAAGAAAGAAGACAATACAATGACCAAAAGAAAGAAGACAATACAATGACCAAAAGAAAAAGACAGAAGACAATACAATGACCAAAAGAAAAAGACAGAAGACAATACAATGACCAAAAGAAAAAGTTAGAAGCCAATACAATGACCAAAAGAAAAAGACAGAAGACAATACAATGACTAAAGGAAAGAAGACAATACAATGACCAAAAGAAAAAGACAGAAGACAATACTATGACCAAATGAAAAAGACAGAAGACAATACAATGACCGAAAGAAAAAGACAGAAGATAATACAATGACCAAAAGAAAGAAGACAATACAATGACCAAAAGAAAAAGACAGAAGACAATACAATGACCAAAAGACAGAAGACAGACGATAATACAATGACCAAAAGACAGAAGACAATACAATGACTAAATGAAAAGGACAGAAGAAAGAAGACAATACAATGACCAAAAGAAAAAGACAGAAAACAAAAGATAATACAATGACCAAAAGAAAAAGACAGAAGACAATACAATGACCAAAAGAAAAAGACAGAAGACAATACAATGACCAAAAGAAAAAGACAGAAGACAATACAATGACCAAAAGAAAAAGTTAGAAGCCAATACAATGACCATAAGAAAAAGACAGAAGACAATACAATGACTAAAAGAAAGAAGACAATACAATGACCAAAAGAAAAAGACAGAAGACAATACAATGACCAAATGAAAAAGACAGAAGACAATACAATGACCGAAAGAAAAAGACAGAAGATAATACAATGACCAAAAGAAAGAAGACAATACAATGACCAAAAGAAAAAGACAGAAGACAATACAATGACCAAAAGACAGAAGACAGACGATAATACAATGACCAAAAGACAGAAGACAATACAATGACTAAATGAAAAAGACAGAAGAAAGAAGACAATACAATGACCAAAAGAAAAAGACAGAAGACAGAAGACAATACAATGACCAAAAGAAAAAGACAGAAGACAATACAATGACCAAAAGAAAAAGACAGAAGACAGAAGACAATACAATGACCAAAAGAAAAAGACAGAAGACAATACAATGACCAAAACAAAAAGACAGAAGAAAGAAGACAATACAATGACCAAAAGAAAAAGACAGAAGACAGAAGACAATACAATGACCAAAAGAAAAAGACAGAAGACAACACAATGACGGAAAGAAAAAGACAGAAGACAATACAATGACCAAAAGACAGAAGACAGACGATAATACAATGACCAAAAGAAAGAAGACAATACAATGACTAAATGAAAAAGACAGAAGAAAGAAGACAATACAATGACCAAAAGAAAAAGACAGAAGACAGAAGACAATACAATGACCAAAAGAAAAAAACAGAAGACAATACAATGACCAAAAGAAAAAGACAGAAGACAGAAGATAATACAATGACCAAAAGAAAAAGACAGAAGACAGAAGACAATACAATGACCAAAAGAAAAAGACAGAAGACAACATAATGACGGAAAGAAAAAGACAGAAGATAATACAATGACCAAAAGAAAGAAGACAATACAATGACCAAAAGAAAAAGACAGAAGACAATACAATGACCAAAAGAAAAAGACAGAAGCCAATACAATGACCAAAAGAAAAAGACAGAAGACAATACAATGACCAAAAGAAAAAGACAGAAGACAATACAATGACCAAATGAAAAAGACAGAAGACAATGCAATGACCAAAAGAAAAAGACAGAAGACAATACAATGACCAAAAGAAAAAGACAGAAGACAATGCAATGACCAAAAGAAAAAGACAGAAGACAATACAATGACCAAAAGAAAAAGACAGAAGACAATACAATGACCAAAAGAAAAAGACAGAAGACAATGCAATGACCAAAAGAAAAAGACAGAAGACAATACAATGACCAAAGGAAAAAGACAGAAGACAATACAATGACCAAAAGAAAAAGACAGAAGACAATGCAATGACCAAAGGAAAAAGACAGAAGACAATACAATGACCAAAAGAAAGAAGACAATACAATGACCAAATGAAAAAGACAGAAGACAATACAATGACCGAAAGAAAAAGACAGAAGATAATACAATGACCAAAAGAAAGAAGACACCACAATGACTAAAAGAAAAGGACAGAAGAAAGAAGACAATACAATGACCAAAGAAAAAGACATAAGACAATACAATGACCAAAAGAAAAAGACAGAAGACAATACAATGACCAAAAGAAAAAGACAGAAGACAATACAATGACCAAAAGAAAAAGACAGAAGACAGAAGACAATACAATGACCAAAAGAAAAAGAAAGAAGACAGCAGACAATACAATGTCCAAAAGAAAAAAGCAGAAGACAGAAGACAATACAATGACTAAAAGAAAAAGACAGAAGACAATGCAATGACCAAAAAAAAAGACAGAAGACAATACAATGACCAAAAGAAAAAGACAGAAGACAATACAATGACCAAAAGAAAAAAGCAGAAGACAATACAATGACCAAAAGAAAAAGACAGAAGACAATACAATGACAAAAAGAAAAACACAGAAGACAGAAGACAATACAATGACCAAAAGCAAAAGACAGAAGACAGAAGACAATACAATGACCAAAGGAAAAAGACAGAAGACAATACAATGACCAAAAGAAAAAAGACAGAAGACAATACAATGACCAAAAGAAAATGACAAAGACAATACAATGACCAAACGAAAAAGACAGAAGACAATTCAATGACCAAAAGAAAAAGACAGAAGACAATGCAATGACCAAAAGAAAAAGACAGAAGACAATACAATGACCAAAAGAAAAAAGACAGAAGACAATACAATCACCAAAGGAAAAAGACAGAAGACAATACAATGACCAAAAGAAAAAAGACAGAAGACAATACAATGACCAAAAGAAAAAGACAGAAGACAATACAATGACCAAAAGAAAAAAACAGAAGACAATACAATGACCAAACGAAAAAGACAGAAGACAATACAATGACCAAAAGAAAAAGACAGAAGACAATGCAATGACCAAAGGAAAAAGACAGAAGACAATACAATGACCAAAAGAAAAAGACAGAAGACAATACAATGACCAAAAGAAAAAGACAGAAAACAATGCAATGACCAAAAGAAAAAGACAGAAGACAATACAATGACCAAAAGAAAAAGACAGAAGACAATACAATGACCAAAAGAAAAAAAAAGAAGACAGAAGACAATACAATGACCAAAAGAAAAAGACAGAAGACAATACAATGACGAAAGAAAAAGACAGAAGATAATACAATGACCAAAAGAAAGAAGACAGAAGATAATACAATGACCAAAAGAAAGAAGACACCACAATGACTAAAAGAAAAGGACAGAAGAAAGAAGACAATACAATGACCAAAAGAAAAAGACAGAAAACAGAAGACAATACAATGACCAAAAGAAAAAGACAGAAAACAAAAGATAATACAATGACCAAAAGAAAGAAGACAATACAATGACCAAAAGAAAGAAGACAATACAATGACCAAAAGAAAGAAGACAATACAATGACCAAAAGAAAAAGACAGAAGACAATACAATGACCAAAAGAAAAAGACAGAAGACAATACAATGACCAAAAGAAAAAGACAGAAGACAATACAATGACCAAAAGAAAAAGTTAGAAGCCAATACAATGACCAAAAGAAAAAGACAGAAGACAATACAATGACTAAAAGAAAGAAGACAATACAATGACCAAAAGAAAAAGACAGAAGACAATACAATGACCAAATGAAAAAGACAGAAGACAATACAATGACCGAAAGAAAAAGACAGAAGATAATACAATGACCAAAAGAAAGAAGACAATACAATGACCAAAAGAAAAAGACAGAAGACAATACAATGACCAAAAGACAGAAGACAGACGATAATACCATGACCAAAAGACAGAAGACAATACAATGACTAAATGAAAAGGACAGAAGAAAGAAGACAATACAATGACCAAAAGAAAAAGACAGAAAACAGAAGACAATACAATGACCAAAAGAAAAAGACAGAAAACAAAAGATAATAGAATGACCAAAAGAAAGAAGACAATACAATGACCAAAAGAAAAAGACAGAAAACAGAAGACAATACAATGACCAAAAGAAAAAGACAGAAGACAGAAGACAATACAATGACCAAAAGAAAAATACAGAAGACAATACAATGACGAAAGAAAAAGACAGAAGATAATACAATGACCAAAAGAAAGAAGACAGAAGATAATACAATGACCAAAAGAAAGAAGACACCACAATGACTAAAAGAAAAGGACAGAAGAAAGAAGACAATACAATGACCAAAAGAAAAAGACAGAAAACAGAAGACAATACAATGACCAAAAGAAAAAGACAGAAAACAAAAGATAATACAATGACCAAAAGAAAGAAGACAATACAATGACCAAAAGAAAGAAGACAATACAATGACCAAAAGAAAAAGACAGAAGACAATACAATGACCAAAAGAAAAAGACAGAAGACAATACAATGACCAAAAGAAAAAGACAGAAGACAATACAATGACCAAAAGAAAAAGTTAGAAGCCAATACAATGACCAAAAGAAAAAGACAGAAGACAATACAATGACTAAAAGAAAGAAGACAATACAATGACCAAAAGACAGAAGACAGAAGACAATACAATGACCAAAGAAAAAGACAGAAGACAATACAATGACCAAAAGAAAAAGACAGAAGACAATGCAATGACCAAAAGAAAAAGACAGAAGACAATACAATGACCAAAAGAAAAAAGACAGCAGACAATACAATGACCAAAAGAAAAAGACAGAAGACAATGCAATGACCAAAAGAAAAAGACAGAAGACAATACAATGACCAAAAGAAAAAAGACAGAAGACAATACAATGACAAAAAGAAAAACACAGAAGACAGAAGACAATACAATGACCAAAGGAAGAAGACAGAAGACAATACAATGACCAAAAGAAAAAAGACAGAAGACAATACAATGACCAAAAGAAAAAGACAGAAGACAATACAATGACCAAAAGAAAAAGACAGAAGACAATACAATGACCAAAAGAAAAAGACAGAAGACAATACAATGACCAAAATAAAAAGACAGAAGACAATACAATGACCAAAAGAAAAAGACAGAGGACAATACAATGACCAAAAGACAGAAGACAATACAATGACCAAAAGAAAAAGACAGAAGACAATACAATGACCAAAAGAAAAAAGACAAAAGACAATACAATGACCAAAAGAAAAAGACAGAAGACAGAAGACAATACAATGACCAAAGGAAAAAGACAGAAGACAATACAATGACCAAAAGAAAAAAGACAGAAGACAATACAATGACCAAAAGAAAATGACAAAGACAATACAATGACCAAACGAAAAAGACAGAAGACAATTCAATGACCAAAAGAAAAAGACAGAAGACAATGCAATGAGCAAAAGAAAAAGACAGAAGACAATACAATGACCAAAAGAAAAAAGACAGAAGACAATACAATCACCATAGGAAAAAGACAGAAGACAATACAATGACCAAAAGAAAAAAGACAGAAGACAATACAATGACCAAAAGAAAAAGACAGAAGACAATACAATGACCAAAAGAAAAAAACAGAAGACAATACAATGACCAAACGAAAAAGACAGAAGACAATACAATGACCAAAAGAAAAAGACAGAAGACAATGCAATGACCAAAGGAAAAAGACAGAAGACAATACAATGACCAAAAGAAAAAGACAGAAGACAATACAATGACCAAAAGAAAAAGACAGAAGACAATGCAATGACCAAAAGAAAAAGACAGAAGACAATACAATGACCAAAAGAAAAAGACAGAAGACAATACAATGACCAAAAGAAAAAGACAGAAGACAGAAGACAATACAATGACCAAAAGAAAAAGACAGAAGACAATACAATGACGAAAGAAAAAGACAGAAGATAATACAATGACCAAAAGAAAGAAGACAGAAGATAATACAATGACCAAAAGAAAGAAGACACCACAATGACTAAAAGAAAAGGACAGAAGAAAGAAGACAATACAATGACCAAAAGAAAAAGACAGAAAACAGAAGACAATACAATGACCAAAAGAAAAAGACAGAAAACAAAAGATAATACAATGACCAAAAGAAAGAAGACAATACAATGACCAAAAGAAAGAAGACAATACAATGACCAAAAGAAAAAGACAGAAGACAATACAATGACCAAAAGAAAAAGACAAAAGACAATACAATGACCAAAAGAAAAAGACAGAAGACAATACAATGACCAAAAGAAAAAGTTAGAAGCCAATACAATGACCAAAAGAAAAAGACAGAAGACAATACAATGACTAAAAGAAAGAAGACAATACAATGACCAAAAGAAAAAGACAGAAGACAATACAATGACCAAATGAAAAAGACAGAAGACAATACAATGACCGAAAGAAAAAGACAGAAGATAATACAATGACCAAAAGAAAGAAGACAATACAATGACCAAAAGAAAAAGACAGAAGACAATACAATGACCAAAAGACAGAAGACAGACGATAATACCATGACCAAAAGACAGAAGACAATACAATGACTAAATGAAAAGGACAGAAGAAAGAAGACAATAAAATGACCAAAAGAAAAAGACAGAAAACAGAAGACAATACAATGACCAAAAGAAAAAGACAGAAAACAAAAGATAATACAATGACCAAAAGAAAGAAGACAATACAATGACCAAAAGAAAAAGACAGAAAACAGAAGACAATACAATGACCAAAAGAAAAAGACAGAAGACAGAAGACAATACAATGACCAAAAGAAAAATACAGAAGACAAAACAATGACGAAAGAAAAAGACAGAAGATAATACAATGACCAAAAGAAAGAAGACAGAAGATAATACAATGACCAAAAGAAAGAAGTCACCACAATGACTAAAAGAAAAGGACAGAAGAAAGAAGACAATACAATGACCAAAAGAAAAAGACAGAAAACAGAAGACAATACAATGACCAAAAGAAAAAGACAGAAAACAAAAGATAATACAATGACCAAAAGAAAGAAGACAATACAATGACCAAAAGAAAGAAGACAATACAATGACCAAAAGAAAAAGACAGAAGACAATACAATGACCAAAAGAAAAAGACAGAAGACAATACAATGACCAAAAGAAAAAGACAGAAGACAATACAATGACCAAAAGAAAAAGTTAGAAGCCAATACAATGACCAAAAGAAAAAGACAGAAGACAATACAATGACTAAAAGAAAGAAGACAATACAATGACCAAAAGAAAAAGACAGAAGACAATACAATGACCAAATGAAAAAGACAGAAGACAATACAATGACCGAAAGAAAAAGACAGAAGACAATACAATGACCAAAAGACAGAAGACAGACGATAATACCATGACCAAAAGACAGAAGACAATACAATGACTAAATGAAAAGGACAGAAGAAAGAAGACAATACAATGACCAAAAGAAAAAGACAGAAAACAGAAGACAATACAATGACCAAAAGAAAAAGACAGAAAACAAAAGATAATACAATGACCAAAAGAAAGAAGACAATACAATGACCAAAAGAAAAAGACAGAAAACAGAAGACAATACAATGACCAAAAAAAAAAGACAGAAGACAGAAGACAATACAATGACCAAAAGAAAAATACAGAAGACAATACAATGACGAAAGAAAAAGACAGAAGATAATACAATGACCAAAAGAAAGAAGACAGAAGATAATACAATGACCAAAAGAAAGAAGACACCACAATGACTAAAAGAAAAGGATAGAAGAAAGAAGACAATACAATGACCAAAAGAAAAAGACAGAAAACAGAAGACAATACAATGTCCAAAAGAAAAAGACAGAAAACAAAAGATAATACAATGACCAAAAGAAAGAAGACAATACAATGACCAAAAGAAAGAAGACAATACAATGACCAAAAGAAAAAGACAGAAGACAATACAATGACCAAAAGAAAAAGACAGAAGACAATACAATGACCAAAAGAAAAAGTTAGAAGCCAATACAATGACCAAAAGAAAAAGACAGAAGACAATACAATGACTAAAGGAAAGAAGACAATACAATGACCAAAAGAAAAAGACAGAAGACAATACTATGACCAAATGAAAAAGACAGAAGACAATACAATGACCGAAAGAAAAAGACAGAAGATAATACAATGACCAAAAGAAAGAAGACAATACAATGACCAAAAGAAAAAGACAGAAGACAATACAATGACCAAAAGACAGAAGACAGACGATAATACAATGACCAAAAGACAGAAGACAATACAATGACTAAATGAAAAGGACAGAAGAAAGAAGACAATACAATGACCAAAAGAAAAAGACAGAAAACAAAAGATAATACAATGACCAAAAGAAAGAAGACAATACAATGACCAAAAGAAAAAGACAGAAAACAGAAGACAATACAATGACCAAAAGAAAAAGACAGAAGACAGAAGACAATACAATGACCAAAAGAAAAATACAGAAGACAAAACAATGACGAAAGAAAAAGACAGAAGATAATACAATGACCAAAAGAAAGAAGACAGAAGATAATACAATGACCAAAAGAAAGAAGACACCACAATGACTAAAAGAAAAGGACAGAAGAAAGAAGACAATACAATGACCAAAAGAAAAAGACAGAAAACAGAAGACAATACAATGACCAAAAGAAAAAGACAGAAAACAAAAGATAATACAATGACCAAAAGAAAGAAGACAATACAATGACCAAAAGAAAGAAGACAATACAATGACCAAAAGAAAAAGACAGAAGACAATACAATGACCAAAAGAAAAAGACAGAAGACAATACAATGACCAAAAGAAAAAGACAGAAGACAATACAATGACCAAAAGAAAAAGTTAGAAGCCAATACAATGACCAAAAGAAAAAGACAGAAGACAATACAATGACTAAAAGAAAGAAGACAATACAATGACCAAAAGAAAAAGACAGAAGACAATACAATGACCAAATGAAAAAGACAGAAGACAATACAATGACCGAAAGAAAAAGACAGAAGACAATACAATGACCAAAAGACAGAAGACAGACGATAATACCATGACCAAAAGACAGAAGACAATACAATGACTAAATGAAAAGGACAGAAGAAAGAAGACAATACAATGACCAAAAGAAAAAGACAGAAAACAGAAGACAATACAATGACCAAAAGAAAAAGACAGAAAACAAAAGATAATACAATGACCAAAAGAAAGAAGACAATACAATGACCAAAAGAAAAAGACAGAAAACAGAAGACAATACAATGACCAAAAAAAAAAGACAGAAGACAGAAGACAATACAATGACCAAAAGAAAAATACAGAAGACAATACAATGACGAAAGAAAAAGACAGAAGATAATACAATGACCAAAAGAAAGAAGACAGAAGATAATACAATGACCAAAAGAAAGAAGACACCACAATGACTAAAAGAAAAGGATAGAAGAAAGAAGACAATACAATGACCAAAAGAAAAAGACAGAAAACAGAAGACAATACAATGTCCAAAAGAAAAAGACAGAAAACAAAAGATAATACAATGACCAAAAGAAAGAAGACAATACAATGACCAAAAGAAAGAAGACAATACAATGACCAAAAGAAAAAGACAGAAGACAATACAATGACCAAAAGAAAAAGACAGAAGACAATACAATGACCAAAAGAAAAAGTTAGAAGCCAATACAATGACCAAAAGAAAAAGACAGAAGACAATACAATGACTAAAGGAAAGAAGACAATACAATGACCAAAAGAAAAAGACAGAAGACAATACTATGACCAAATGAAAAAGACAGAAGACAATACAATGACCGAAAGAAAAAGACAGAAGATAATACAATGACCAAAAGAAAGAAGACAATACAATGACCAAAAGAAAAAGACAGAAGACAATACAATGACCAAAAGACAGAAGACAGACGATAATACAATGACCAAAAGACAGAAGACAATACAATGACTAAATGAAAAGGACAGAAGAAAGAAGACAATACAATGACCAAAAGAAAAAGACAGAAAACAAAAGATAATACAATGACCAAAAGAAAAAGACAGAAGACAATACAATGACCAAAAGAAAAAGACAGAAGACAATACAATGACCAAAAGAAAAAGACAGAAGACAATACAATGACCAAAAGAAAAAGTTAGAAGCCAATACAATCACCATAAGAAAAAGACAGAAGACAATACAATGACTAAAAGAAAGAAGACAATACAATGACCAAAAGAAAAAGACAGAAGACAATACAATGACCAAATGAAAAAGAGAGAATACAATACAATGACCGAAAGAAAAAGACAGAAGATAATACAATGACCAAAAGAAAGAAGACAATACAATGACCAAAAGAAAAAGACAGAAGACAATACAATGACCAAAAGACAGAAGACAGACGATAATACAATGACCAAAAGACAGAAGACAATACAATGACTAAATGAAAAAGACAGAAGAAAGAAGACAATACAATGACCAAAAGAAAAAGACAGAAGACAGAAGACAATACAATGACCAAAAGAAAAAGACAGAAGACAATACAATGACCAAAAGAAAAAGACAGAAGACAGAAGACAATACAATGACCAAAAGAAAAAGACAGAAGACAATACAATGACCAAAACAAAAAGACAGAAGACAGAAGACAATACAATGACCAAAAGAAAAAGACAGAAGACAGAAGACAATACAATGACCAAAAGAAAAAGACAGAAGACAACACAATGACGGAAAGAAAAAGACAGAAGACAATACAATGACCAAAAGACAGAAGACAGACGATAATACAATGACCAAAAGAAAGAAGACAATACAATGACTAAATGAAAAAGACAGAAGAAAGAAGACAATACAATGACCAAAAGAAAAAGACAGAAGACAGAAGACAATACAATGACCAAAAGAAAAAAACAGAAGACAATACAATGACCAAAAGAAAAAGACAGAAGACAGAAGATAATACAATGACCAAAAGAAAAAGACAGAAGACAGAAGACAATACAATGACCAAAAGAAAAAGACAGAAGACAACATAATGACGGAAAGAAAAAGACAGAAGATAATACAATGACCAAAAGAAAGAAGACAATACAATGACCAAAAGAAAAAGACAGAAGACAATACAATGACCAAAAGAAAAAGACAGAAGCCAATACAATGACCAAAAGAAAAAGACAGAAGACAATACAATGACCAAAAGAAAAAGACAGAAGACAATACAATGACCAAATGAAAAAGACAGAAGACAATGCAATGACCAAAAGAAAAAGACAGAAGACAATACAATGACCAAAAGAAAAAGACAGAAGACAATGCAATGACCAAAAGAAAAAGACAGAAGACAATACAATGACCAAAAGAAAAAGACAGAAGACAATACAATGACCAAAAGAAAAAGACAGAAGACAATGCAATGACCAAAAGAAAAAGACAGAAGACAATACAATGACCAAAGGAAAAAGACAGAAGACAATACAATGACCAAAAGAAAAAGACAGAAGACAAAAGATAATACAATGACCAAAAGAAAAAGACAGAAGACAATACAATGACCAAAAGAAAAAGACAGAAGACAATACAATGACCAAAAGAAAAAGACAGAAGACAATACAATGACCAAAAGAAAAAGTTAGAAGCCAATACAATCACCATAAGAAAAAGACAGAAGACAATACAATGACTAAAAGAAAGAAGACAATACAATGACCAAAAGAAAAAGACAGAAGACAATACAATGACCAAATGAAAAAGAGAGAATACAATACAATGACCGAAAGAAAAAGACAGAAGATAATACAATGACCAAAAGAAAGAAGACAATACAATGACCAAAAGAAAAAGACAGAAGACAATACAATGACCAAAAGACAGAAGACAGACGATAATACAATGACCAAAAGACAGAAGACAATACAATGACTAAATGAAAAAGACAGAAGAAAGAAGACAATACAATGACCAAAAGAAAAAGACAGAAGACAGAAGACAATACAATGACCAAAAGAAAAAGACAGAAGACAATACAATGACCAAAAGAAAAAGACAGAAGACAGAAGACAATACAATGACCAAAAGAAAAAGACAGAAGACAATACAATGACCAAAACAAAAAGACAGAAGACAGAAGACAATACAATGACCAAAAGAAAAAGACAGAAGACAGAAGACAATACAATGACCAAAAGAAAAAGACAGAAGACAACACAATGACGGAAAGAAAAATACAGAAGACAATACAATGACCAAAAGACAGAAGACAGACGATAATACAATGACCAAAAGAAAGAAGACAATACAATGACTAAATGAAAAAGACAGAAGAAAGAAGACAATACAATGACCAAAAGAAAAAGACAGAAGACAGAAGACAATACAATGACCAAAAGAAAAAAACAGAAGACAATACAATGACCAAAAGAAAAAGACAGAAGACAGAAGATAATACAATGACCAAAAGAAAAAGACAGAAGACAGAAGACAATACAATGACCAAAAGAAAAAGACAGAAGACAACATAATGACGGAAAGAAAAAGACAGAAGATAATACAATGACCAAAAGAAAGAAGACAATACAATGACCAAAAGAAAAAGACAGAAGACAATACAATGACCAAAAGAAAAAGACAGAAGCCAATACAATGACCAAAAGAAAAAGACAGAAGACAATACAATGACCAAAAGAAAAAGACAGAAGACAATACAATGACCAAATGAAAAAGACAGAAGACAATGCAATGACCAAAAGAAAAAGACAGAAGACAATACAATGACCAAAAGAAAAAGACAGAAGACAATGCAATGACCAAAAGAAAAAGACAGAAGACAATACAATGACCAAAAGAAAAAGACAGAAGACAATACAATGACCAAAAGAAAAAGACAGAAGACAATACAATGACCAAAGGAAAAAGACAGAAGACAATACAATGACCAAAAGAAAAAGACAGAAGACAATGCAATGACCAAAGGAAAAAGACAGAAGACAATACAATGACCAAAAGAAAGAAGACAATACAATGACCAAATGAAAAAGACAGAAGACAATACAATGACCGAAAGAAAAAGACAGAAGATAATACAATGACCAAAAGAAAGAAGACACCACAATGACTAAAAGAAAAGGACAGAAGAAAGAAGACAATACAATGACCAAAGAAAAAGACATAAGACAATACAATGACCAAAAGAAAAAGACAGAAGACAATACAATGACCAAAAGAAAAAGACAGAAGACAATACAATGACCAAAAGAAAAAGACAGAAGACAGAAGACAATACAATGACCAAAAGAAAAAGAAAGAAGACAGCAGACAATACAATGTCCAAAAGAAAAAAGCAGAAGACAGAAGACAATACAATGACTAAAAGAAAAAGACAGAAGACAATGCAATGACCAAAAAAAAAGACAGAAGACAATACAATGACCAAAAGAAAAAGACAGAAGACAATACAATGACCAAAAGAAAAAAGCAGAAGACAATACAATGACCAAAAGAAAAAGACAGAAGACAGAAGACAATACAATGACAAAAAGAAAAACACAGAAGACAGAAGACAATACAATGACCAAAAGCAAAAGACAGAAGACAGAAGACAATACAATGACCAAAAGAAAAAGACAGAAGACAATACAATGACCAAAAGCAAAAGACAGAAGACAATACAATGACCAAAATAAAAAGACAGAAGACAATACAATGACCAAACGAAAAAGACAGAAGACAATGCAATGACCAAAAGAAAAAGACAGGAGACAATACAATGACCAAAAGAAAAAGACAGAAGACAATACAATGACCAAAAGAAAAAGACAGAAGACAGAAGACAATACAATGACCAAAAGAAAAAGACAGAAGACAGAGAACAATACAATGACTAAAAGGAAAAGACAGAAGACAATGCAATGACCAAAAGAAAAAGACAGAAGACAATACAATGACCAAAAGAAAAAGACAGAAGACAATACAATGACCAAGAGAAAAAGACAGAAGACAATACAATGACCAAAAGAAAAAGACAGAAGACAATACAATGACCAAAAGAAAAAGACAGAAGACAATACAATGACCAAAAGTAAAACACAGAAGACAATACAATGACCAAAAGAAAAAGACAGAGGACAATACAATGACCAAAAGAAAAAGACAGAGGACAATACAAAGACCAAAAGAAAAAGACAGAAGACAATACAATGACCAAAAGAAAAAGACAGAAGACAATACAATGACCAAAAGAAAAAGACAGAAGATAATACAATTACCAAAAGAAATAGACAGAAGACAATACAATGACCAAAAGGAAAAAACAGAAGACAATACAATGACCAAAAGAAAAAGACAGAGGACAATACAATGACCAAAAGAAAAAGACAGAAGACAATACAATGACTAAAAGAAAAAGACAGAAGACAATACAATGACCAAAAGAAAAAGACAGAAGACAATACAATGACCAAAAGAAAAAGACAGAAGACAATACAATGACCAAGAGAAAAAGACAGAAGGCAATACAATGACCAAAAGAAAAAGACAGAAGACAATACAATGACCAAAAGAAAAAGACAGAAGACAATACAATGACCAAAAGTAAAAGACAGAAGACAATACAATGACCAAAAGAAAAAGCCAGAGGACAATACAATGACCAAAAGAAAAAGACAGAAAACAGAAGACAATACAATGACGAAAAGAAAAAGACAGAAGACAATACAATGACCAAAAGAAAAAGACAGAAGACAATACAATGACCAAAAGAAAAAGTTAGAAGCCAATACAATGACCATAAGAAAAAGACAGAAGACAATACAATGACTAAAAGAAAGAAGACAATACAATGACCAAAAGAAAAAGACAGAAGACAATACAATGACCAAATGAAAAAGACAGAAGACAATACAATGACCGAAAGAAAAAGACAGAAGATAATACAATGACCAAAAGAAAGAAGACAATACAATGACCAAAAGAAAAAGACAGAAGACAATACAATGACCAAAAGACAGAAGACAGACGATAATACAATGACCAAAAGACAGAAGACAATACAATGACTAAATGAAAAAGACAGAAGAAAGAAGACAATACAATGACCAAAAGAAAAAGACAGAAGACAGAAGACAATACAATGACCAAAAGAAAAAGACAGAAGACAATACAATGACCAAAAAAAAAGACAGAAGACAGAAGACAATACAATGACCAAAAGAAAAAGACAGAAGACAATACAATGACCAAAACAAAAACACAGAAGACAGAAGACAATACAATGACCAAAAGAAAAAGACAGAAGACAGAAGACAATACAATGACCAAAAGAAAAAGACAGAAGACAACACAATGACGGAAAGAAAAAGACAGAAGACAATACAATGACCAAAAGACAGAAGACAGACGATAATACAATGACCAAAAGAAAGAAGACAATACAGTGACTAAGTGAAAAAGACAGAAGAAAGAAGACAATACAATGACCAAAAGAAAAAGACAGAAGACAGAAGACAATACAATGACCAAAAGAAAAAAACAGAAGACAATACAATGACCAAAAGAAAAAGACAGAAGACAGAAGATAATACAATGACCAAAAGAAAAAGACAGAAGACAGAAGACAATACAATGACCAAAAGAAAAAGACAGAAGACAACATAATGACGGAAAGAAAAAGACAGAAGATAATACAATGACCAAAAGAAAGAAGACAATACAATGACCAAAAGAAAAAGACAGAAGACAATACAATGACCAAAAGAAAAAGACAGAAGCCAATACAATGACCAAAAGAAAAAGACAGAAGACAATACAATGACCAAAAGAAAAAGACAGAAGACAATACAATGACCAAATGAAAAAGACAGAAGACAATGCAATGACCAAAAGAAAAAGACAGAAGACAATACAATGACCAAAAGAAAAAGACAGAAGACAATGCAATGACCAAAAGAAAAAGACAGAAGACAATACAATGACCTAAAGAAAAAGACAGAAGACAATACAATGACCAAAAGAAAAAGACAGAAGACAATGCAATGACCAAAAGAAAAAGACAGAAGACAATACAATGACCAAAGGAAAAAGACAGAAGACAATACAATGACCAAAAGAAAAAGACAGAAGACAATGCAATGACCAAAGGAAAAAGACAGAAGACAATACAATGACCAAAAGAAAGAAGACAATACAATGACCAAATGAAAAAGACAGAAGACAATACAATGACCGAAAGAAAAAGACAGAAGATAATACAATGACCAAAAGAAAGAAGACACCACAATGACTAAAAGAAAAGGACAGAAGAAAGAAGACAATACAATGACCAAAGAAAAAGACATAAGACAATACAATGACCAAAAGAAAAAGACAGAAGACAATACAATGACCAAAAGAAAAAGACAGAAGACAATACAAAGACCAAAAGAAAAAGACAGAAGACAGAAGACAATACAATGACCAAAAGAAAAAGAAAGAAGACAGCAGACAATACAATGTCCAAAAGAAAAAAGCAGAAGACAGAAGACAATACAATGACTAAAAGAAAAAGACAGAAGACAATGCAATGACCAAAAAAAAAGACAGAAGACAATACAATGACCAAAAGAAAAAGACAGAAGACAATACAATGACCAAAAGAAAAAAGCAGAAGACAATACAATGACCAAAAGAAAAAGACAGAAGACAGAAGACAATACAATGACAAAAAGAAAAACACAGAAGACAGAAGACAATACAATGACCAAAAGCAAAAGACAGAAGACAATACAATGACCAAAAGAAAAAGACAGAAGACAATACAATGACCAAAAGCAAATGACAGAAGACAATACAATGACCAAAATAAAAAGACAGAAGACAATACAATGACCAAACGAAAAAGACAGAAGACAATGCAATGACCAAAAGAAAAAGACAGGAGACAATACAATGACCAAAAGAAAAAGACAGAAGACAATACAATGACCAAAAGAAAAAGACAGAAGACAGAAGACAATACAATGACCAAAAGAAAAAGACAGAAGACAGAGAACAATACAATGACTAAAAGGAAAAGACAGAAGACAATGCAATGACCAAAAGAAAAAGACAGAAGACAATACAATGACCAAAAGAAAAAGACAGAAGACAATACAATGACCAAGAGAAAAAGACAGAAGACAATACAATGACCAAAAGAAAAAGACAGAAGACAATACAATGACCAAAAGAAAAAGACAGAAGACAATACAATGACCAAAAGTAAAACACAGAAGACAATACAATGACCAAAAGAAAAAGACAGAGGACAATACAATGACCAAAAGAAAAAGACAGAGGACAATACAAAGACCAAAAGAAAAAGACAGAAGACAATACAATGACCAAAAGAAAAAGACAGAAGACAATACAATGACCAAAAGAAAAAGACAGAAGATAATACAATTACCAAAAGAAATAGACAGAAGACAATACAATGACCAAAAGGAAAAAACAGAAGACAATACAATGACCAAAAGAAAAAGACAGAGGACAATACAATGACCAAAAGAAAAAGACAGAAGACAATACAATGACTAAAAGAAAAAGACAGAAGACAATACAATGACCAAAAGAAAAAGACAGAAGACAATACAATGACCAAAAGAAAAAGACAGAAGACAATACAATGACCAAGAGAAAAAGACAGAAGGCAATACAATGACCAAAAGAAAAAGACAGAAGACAATACAATGACCAAAAGAAAAAGACAGAAGACAATACAATGACCAAAAGTAAAAGACAGAAGGCAATACAATGACCAAAAGAAAAAGCCAGAGGACAATACAATGACCAAAAGAAAAAGACAGAAAACAGAAGACAATACAATGACGAAAAGAAAAAGACAGAAGACAATACAATGACCAAAAGAAAAAGACAGAAGACAATACAATGACCAAAAGAAAAAGTTAGAAGCCAATACAATGACCATAAGAAAAAGACAGAAGACAATACAATGACTAAAAGAAAGAAGACAATACAATGACCAAAAGAAAAAGACAGAAGACAATACAATGACCAAATGAAAAAGACAGAAGACAATACAATGACCGAAAGAAAAAGACAGAAGATAATACAATGACCAAAAGAAAGAAGACAATACAATGACCAAAAGAAAAAGACAGAAGACAATACAATGACCAAAAGACAGAAGACAGACGATAATACAATGACCAAAAGACAGAAGACAATACAATGACTAAATGAAAAAGACAGAAGAAAGAAGACAATACAATGACCAAAAGAAAAAGACAGAAGACAGAAGACAATACAATGACCAAAAGAAAAAGACAGAAGACAATACAATGACCAAAAGAAAAAGACAGAAGACAGAAGA
The DNA here is from genome assembly GCA_963680875.1 of Bathymodiolus brooksi. NCBI lineage: Eukaryota > Metazoa > Mollusca > Bivalvia > Mytilida > Modiolidae > Bathymodiolus > Bathymodiolus brooksi. The sequence goes on along the minus strand of OY804578.1, from coordinate 48,516,025 downwards.
CAATACAATGACCAAAAGAAAAAGACAGAAGACAGAAGACAATACAATGACCAAAAGAAAAAGACAGAAGACAGAAGACAATACAATGACCAAAAGAAAAAGACAGAAGACAACACAATGACGGAAAGAAAAAGACAGAAGACAATACAATGACCAAAAGACAGAAGACAGACGATAATACAATGACCAAAAGAAAGAAGACAATACAATGACTAAATGAAAAAGACAGAAGAAAGAAGACAATACAATGACCAAAAGAAAAAGACAGAAGACAGAAGACAATACAATGACCAAAAGAAAAAAACAGAAGACAATACAATGACCAAAAGAAAAAGACAGAAGACAGAAGATAATACAATGACCAAAAGAAAAAGACAGAAGACAGAAGACAATACAATGACCAAAAGAAAAAGACAGAAGACAACATAATGACGGAAAGAAAAAGACAGAAGATAATACAATGACCAAAAGAAAGAAGACAATACAATGACCAAAAGAAAAAGACAGAAGACAATACAATGACCAAAAGAAAAAGACAGAAGCCAATACAATGACCAAAAGAAAAAGACAGAAGACAATACAATGACCAAAAGAAAAAGACAGAAGACAATACAATGACCAAATGAAAAAGACAGAAGACAATGCAATGACCAAAAGAAAAAGACAGAAGACAATACAATGACCAAAAGAAAAAGACAGAAGACAATGCAATGACCAAAAGAAAAAGACAGAAGACAATACAATGACCAAAAGAAAAAGACAGAAGACAATACAATGACCAAAAGAAAAAGACAGAAGACAATGCAATGACCAAAAGAAAAAGACAGAAGACAATACAATGACCAAAGGAAAAAGACAGAAGACAATACAATGACCAAAAGAAAAAGACAGAAGACAATGCAATGACCAAAGGAAAAAGACAGAAGACAATACAATGACCAAAAGAAAGAAGACAATACAATGACCAAATGAAAAAGACAGAAGACAATACAATGACCGAAAGAAAAAGACAGAAGATAATACAATGACCAAAAGAAAGAAGACACCACAATGACTAAAAGAAAAGGACAGAAGAAAGAAGACAATACAATGACCAAAGTAAAAGACATAAGACAATACAATGACCAAAAGAAAAAGACAGAAGACAATACAATGACCAAAAGAAAAAGACAGAAGACAATACAATGACCAAAAGAAAAAGACAGAAGACAGAAGACAATACAATGACCAAAAGAAAAAGAAAGAAGACAGCAGACAATACAATGTCCAAAAGAAAAAAGCAGAAGACAGAAGACAATACAATGACTAAAAGAAAAAGACAGAAGACAATGCAATGACCAAAAAAAAAGACAGAAGACAATACAATGACCAAAAGAAAAAGACAGAAGACAATACAATGACCAAAAGAAAAAAGCAGAAGACAATACAATGACCAAAAGAAAAAGACAGAAGACAGAAGACAATACAATGACAAAAAGAAAAACACAGAAGACAGAAGACAATACAATGACCAAAAGCAAAAGACAGAAGACAGAAGACAATACAATGACCAAAAGAAAAAGACAGAAGACAATACAATGACCAAAAGCAAAAGACAGAAGACAATACAATGACCAAAATAAAAAGACAGAAGACAATACAATGACCAAACGAAAAAGACAGAAGACAATGCAATGACCAAAAGAAAAAGACAGGAGACAATACAATGACCAAAAGAAAAAGACAGAAGACAATACAATGACCAAAAGAAAAAGACAGAAGACAGAAGACAATACAATGACCAAAAGAAAAAGACAGAAGACAGAGAACAATACAATGACTAAAAGGAAAAGACAGAAGACAATGCAATGACCAAAAGAAAAAGACAGAAGACAATACAATGACCAAAAGAAAAAGACAGAAGACAATACAATGACCAAGAGAAAAAGACAGAAGACAATACAATGACCAAAAGAAAAAGACAGAAGACAATACAATGACCAAAAGAAAAAGACAGAAGACAATACAATGACCAAAAGTAAAACACAGAAGACAATACAATGACCAAAAGAAAAAGACAGAGGACAATACAATGACCAAAAGAAAAAGACAGAGGACAATACAAAGACCAAAAGAAAAAGACAGAAGACAATACAATGACCAAAAGAAAAAGACAGAAGACAATACAATGACCAAAAGAAAAAGACAGAAGATAATACAATTACCAAAAGAAATAGACAGAAGACAATACAATGACCAAAAGGAAAAAACAGAAGACAATACAATGACCAAAAGAAAAAGACAGAGGACAATACAATGACCAAAAGAAAAAGACAGAAGACAATACAATGACTAAAAGAAAAAGACAGAAGACAATACAATGACCAAAAGAAAAAGACAGAAGACAATACAATGACCAAAAGAAAAAGACAGAAGACAATACAATGACCAAGAGAAAAAGACAGAAGACAATACAATGACCAAAAGAAAAAGACAGAAGACAATACAATGACCAAAAGAAAAAGACAGAAGACAATACAATGACCAAAAGTAAAAGACAGAAGACAATACAATGACCAAAAGAAAAAGCCAGAGGACAATACAATGACCAAAAGAAAAAGACAGAAAACAGAAGACAATACAATGACGAAAAGAAAAAGACAGAAGACAGAAGACAATACAATGACCAAAAGAAAAAGACAGAAGACAATACAATGACCAAAAGAAAAAGACAGAAGACAATGCAATGACCAAAGGAAAAAGACAGAAGACAATACAATGACCAAAAGAAAGAAGACAATACAATGACCAAATGAAAAAGACAGAAGACAATACAATGACCAAAAGAAAAAGACAGAAGATAATACAATGACCAAAAGAAAGAAGACACCACAATGACTAAAAGAAAAGGACAGAAGAAAGAAGACAATACAATGACCAAAAGAAAAAGAGTGAAAACAGAAGACAATACAATGACCAAAAGAAAAAGACAGAAGACTATACAATGACCAAAAGAAAAAGACAGAAGACAATACAATGACCAAAAGAAAAAGACAGAAGACAATACAATGACCAAAAGAAAAAGACAGAAAACAGAAGACAATACAATGACCAAAAGAAAAAGACAGAAGACTATACAATGACCAAAAGAAAAAGACAGAAGACAATACAATGACCAAAAGAAAAAGACAGAAGACAATACAATGACCAAAAGAAAAAGACAGTAGCCAATACAATGACCAAAAGAAAAAGACAGAAGACAATACAATAACCAAATGAAAAAGACAGAAGACAATACAATGACCAAAAGAAAAAGACATAAGACAATACAATGACCAAAAGAAAAAGACAGAAGACAATGCAATGACCAAAGGAAAAAGACAGAAGACAATACAATGACCAAAAGAAAGAAGACAATACAATGACCAAAAGAAAAAGACAGAAGACAATACAATGACCGAAAGAAAAAGACAGAAGATAATACAATGACCAAAAGAAAGAAGACAATACAATGACCAAAAGAAAAGACAGAAGACAATACAATGACCAAAAGACAGAAGACAGAAGATAATACAATGACCAAAAGAAAAAGACAGAAGACAATACAATGACCAAAAGAAAGAAGACACCACAATGACTAAAAGAAAAGGACAGAAGAAAGAAGACAATATAATGACCAAAAGAAAAAGACAGAAAACAGAAGACAATACAATGACCAAAAGAAAAAGACAGAAAACAGAAGACAATACAATGACCAAAAGAAAAAGACAGAAGACAATACAATGACCAAAAGAAAAAGACAGAAGCCAATGCAATGACCAAAAGAAAAAGACAGAAGACAATACAATGACCAAAAGAAAAAGACAGAAAACAGAAGACAATACAATGACCAAAAGAAAAAGACAGAAAACAGAAGACAATACAATGACCAAAAGAAAAAGACAGAAGACAATGCAATGACCAAAAGAAAAAGACAGAAGACAATACAATGACCAAAAGAAAAAGACAGAAGACAATACAATGACCAAAAGAAAAAGACAGAAAACAGAAGACAATACAATGACCAAAAGAAAAAGACAGAAGACAATACAATGACCAAAAGAAAAAGACAGAAGACAATACAATGACCAAACGAAAAAGACAGAAGACAATGCAATGACCAAAGGAAAAAGACAGAAGATAATACAATGACCAAAAGAAAGAAGACACCACAATGACTAAAAGAAAAGGACAGAAGAAAGAAGACAATATAATGACCAAAAGAAAAAGACAGAAAACAGAAGACAATACAATGACCAAAAGAAAAAGACAGAAAACAGAAGACAATACAATGACCAAAAGAAAAAGACAGAAGACAATACAATGACCAAAAGAAAAAGACAGAAGACAATACAATGACCAAAAGAAAAAGACAGAAGACAATACAATGACCAAAAGAAAAAGACAGAAGACAATACAATGACCAAAAGAAAAAGACAGAAGACAATACAATGACTAAAAGAAAAAGACAGAAGATAATACAATGACCAAAAGAAAGAAACAGAAGACAATACAATGACCAAAAGAAAAAGACAGAAGACAATGCAATGACCAAAAGAAAAAGACAGAAAACAGAAGACAATACAATGACCAAAAGAAAAAGACAGAAGACAATACAATGACCAAAAGAAAAAGACAGAAAACAGAAGACAATACAATGACCAAAAGAAAAAGACAGAAGACAATACAATGACCAAAAGAAAAAGACAGAAGACAATACAATGACCAAAAGAAAAAGACAGAAGACAATACAATGACCAAAAGAAAAAGACAGAAGACAATACAATGACCAAAAGAAAAAGACAGAAGACAATACAATGACCAAAAGAAAAAGACAGAAGACAATACAATGACCAAACGAAAAAGACAGAAGACAATGCAATGACCAAAGGAAAAAGACAGAAGATAATACAATGACCAAAAGAAAGAAGACACCACAATGACTAAAAGAAAAGGACAGAAGAAAGAAGACAATATAATGACCAAAAGAAAAAGACAGAAAACAGAAGACAATACAATGACCAAAAGAAAAAGACAGAAAACAGAAGACAATACAATGACCAAAAGAAAAAGACAGAAGACAATACAATGACCAAAAGAAAAAGACAGAAGACAATACAATGACCAAAAGAAAAAGACAGAAGACAATACAATGACCAAAAGAAAAAGACAGAAGACAATACAATGACCAAAAGAAAAAGACAGAAGACAATACAATGACTAAAAGAAAAAGACAGAAGATAATACAATGACCAAAAGAAAGAAACAGAAGACAATACAATGACCAAAAGAAAAAGACAGAAGACAATGCAATGACCAAAAGAAAAAGACAGAAAACAGAAGACAATACAATGACCAAAAGAAAAAGACAGAAGACAATACAATGACCAAAAGAAAAAGACAGAAAACAGAAGACAATACAATGACCAAAAGAAAAAGACAGAAGACAATACAATGACCAAAAGAAAAAGACAGAAGACAATACAATGACCAAAAGAAAAAGACAGAAGACAATACAATGACCAAAAGAAAAAGACAGAAGACAATACAATGACCAAAAGAAAAAGACAGAAGACAATACAATGACCAAAAGAAAAAGACAGAAGACAATACAATGACCAAAAGAAAAAGACAGAAGACAATACAATGACTAAAAGAAAAAGACAGAAGATAATACAATGACCAAAAGAAAGAAGACACCACAATGACTAAAAGAAAAGGACAGAAGAAAGAAGACAATATAATGACCAAAAGAAAAAGACAGAAAACAGAAGACAATACAATGACCAAAAGAAAAAGACAGAAAACAGAAGACAATACAATGACCAAAAGAAAAAGACAGAAGACAATACAATGACCAAAAGAAAAAGACAGAAGACAATACAATGACCAAAAGAAAAAGACAGAAGACAATATAATGACCAAAAGAAAAAGACAGAAGACAATACAATGACCAAAAGAAAAAGACAGAAGACAATGCAATGACCAAAGGAAAAAGACAGAAGATAATACAATGACCAAAAGAAAGAAGACACCACAATGACTAAAAGAAAAGGACAGAAGAAAGAAGACAATACAATGACCAAAAGAAAAAGACAGAAAACAGAAGACAATACAATGACCAAAAGAAAAAGACAGAAGACAATACAATGAACAAAAGAAAAAGACAGAAGACAATACAATGACCAAAAGAAAAAGACAGAAAACAATACAATGACCAAAAGAAAAAGACAGAAGACAATACAATGACCAAAAGAAAAAGACAGAAGACAATACAATGACCAAAAGAAAAAGACAGAAGACAATACAATGACCAAATGAAAAAGACAGAAGACAATACAATGACTAAAAGAAAAAGACAGAAGACAGAAGACAATACAATGACCAAAAGAAAAAGACAGAAGGCAATACAATGACCAAAAGAAAAAGACAGAAGACAATACAATGACCAAAAGAAAAAGACAGAAGACAATACAATGACCAAAAGAAAAAGACAGAAGACAATACAATGACCAAAAGAAAAAGACAGAAGACAATACAATGACCAAAAGACAGAAGACAGAAGACAATACAATGACCAAAAGAAAAAAACAGAAGACAATGCAATGACCAATAGAAAAAGACAGAAGACAATACAATGACCAAAAGAAAAAGACAGAAGACAATACAATGACCAAAAGAAAAAGACAGAAGACAATACAATGACTAAAAGAAAAAGACAGAAGATAATACAATGACCAAAAGAAAGAAGACACCACAATGACTAAAAGAAAAGGACAGAAGAAAGAAGACAATATAATGACCAAAAGAAAAAGACAGAAAACAGAAGACAATACAATGACCAAAAGAAAAAGACAGAAAACAGAAGACAATACAATGACCAAAAGAAAAAGACAGAAGACAATACAATGACCAAAAGAAAAAGACAGAAGACAATACAATGACCAAAAGAAAAAGACAGAAGACAATACAATGACCAAAAGAAAAAGACAGAAGACAATACAATGACCAAAAGAAAAAGACAGAAGACAATGCAATGACCAAAGGAAAAAGACAGAAGATAATACAATGACCAAAAGAAAGAAGACACCACAATGACTAAAAGAAAAGGACAGAAGAAAGAAGACAATACAATGACCAAAAGAAAAAGACAGAAAACAGAAGACAATACAATGACCAAAAGAAAAAGACAGAAGACAATACAATGAACAAAAGAAAAAGACAGAAGACAATACAATGACCAAAAGAAAAAGACAGAAAACAATACAATGACCAAAAGAAAAAGACAGAAGACAATACAATGACCAAAAGAAAAAGACAGAAGACAATACAATGACCAAAAGAAAAAGACAGAAGACAATACAATGACCAAATGAAAAAGACAGAAGACAATACAATGACTAAAAGAAAAAGACAGAAGACAGAAGACAATACAATGACCAAAAGAAAAAGACAGAAGGCAATACAATGACCAAAAGAAAAAGACAGAAGACAATACAATGACCAAAAGAAAAAGACAGGAAGACAATGCAATGACCAAAGGAAAAAGACAGAAGACAATACAATGACCAAAAGAAAAAGACAGAAGACAATACAATGACCAAAAGAAAAAGACAGAAGACAATGCAATGACCAAAAGAAAAAGACAGAAGACAATACAATGACCAAAAGAAAAAGACAGAAGACAATACAATGACCAAAAGAAAAAGACAGAAGACAGAAGACAATACAATGACCAAAAGAAAAAGACAGAAGACAATACAATGACGAAAGAAAAAGACAGAAGATAATACAATGACCAAAAGAAAGAAGACAGAAGATAATACAATGACCAAAAGAAAGAAGACACCACAATGACTAAAAGAAAAGGACAGAAGAAAGAAGACAATACAATGACCAAAAGAAAAAGACAGAAAACAGAAGACAATACAATGACCAAAAGAAAAAGACAGAAAACAAAAGATAATACAATGACCAAAAGAAAGAAGACAATACAATGACCAAAAGAAAGAAGACAATACAATGACCAAAAGAAAAAGACAGAAGACAATACAATGACCAAAAGAAAAAGACAAAAGACAATACAATGACCAAAAGAAAAAGACAGAAGACAATACAATGACCAAAAGAAAAAGTTAGAAGCCAATACAATGACCAAAAGAAAAAGACAGAAGACAATACAATGACTAAAAGAAAGAAGACAATACAATGACCAAAAGAAAAAGACAGAAGACAATACAATGACCAAATGAAAAAGACAGAAGACAATACAATGACCGAAAGAAAAAGACAGAAGATAATACAATGACCAAAAGAAAGAAGACAATACAATGACCAAAAGAAAAAGACAGAAGACAATACAATGACCAAAAGACAGAAGACAGACGATAATACCATGACCAAAAGACAGAAGACAATACAATGACTAAATGAAAAGGACAGAAGAAAGAAGACAATAAAATGACCAAAAGAAAAAGACAGAAAACAGAAGACAATACAATGACCAAAAGAAAAAGACAGAAAACAAAAGATAATACAATGACCAAAAGAAAGAAGACAATACAATGACCAAAAGAAAAAGACAGAAAACAGAAGACAATACAATGACCAAAAGAAAAAGACAGAAGACAGAAGACAATACAATGACCAAAAGAAAAATACAGAAGACAAAACAATGACGAAAGAAAAAGACAGAAGATAATACAATGACCAAAAGAAAGAAGACAGAAGATAATACAATGACCAAAAGAAAGAAGTCACCACAATGACTAAAAGAAAAGGACAGAAGAAAGAAGACAATACAATGACCAAAAGAAAAAGACAGAAAACAGAAGACAATACAATGACCAAAAGAAAAAGACAGAAAACAAAAGATAATACAATGACCAAAAGAAAGAAGACAATACAATGACCAAAAGAAAGAAGACAATACAATGACCAAAAGAAAAAGACAGAAGACAATACAATGACCAAAAGAAAAAGACAGAAGACAATACAATGACCAAAAGAAAAAGACAGAAGACAATACAATGACCAAAAGAAAAAGTTAGAAGCCAATACAATGACCAAAAGAAAAAGACAGAAGACAATACAATGACTAAAAGAAAGAAGACAATACAATGACCAAAAGAAAAAGACAGAAGACAATACAATGACCAAATGAAAAAGACAGAAGACAATACAATGACCGAAAGAAAAAGACAGAAGACAATACAATGACCAAAAGACAGAAGACAGACGATAATACCATGACCAAAAGACAGAAGACAATACAATGACTAAATGAAAAGGACAGAAGAAAGAAGACAATACAATGACCAAAAGAAAAAGACAGAAAACAGAAGACAATACAATGACCAAAAGAAAAAGACAGAAAACAAAAGATAATACAATGACCAAAAGAAAGAAGACAATACAATGACCAAAAGAAAAAGACAGAAAACAGAAGACAATACAATGACCAAAAAAAAAAGACAGAAGACAGAAGACAATACAATGACCAAAAGAAAAATACAGAAGACAATACAATGACGAAAGAAAAAGACAGAAGATAATACAATGACCAAAAGAAAGAAGACAGAAGATAATACAATGACCAAAAGAAAGAAGACACCACAATGACTAAAAGAAAAGGATAGAAGAAAGAAGACAATACAATGACCAAAAGAAAAAGACAGAAAACAGAAGACAATACAATGTCCAAAAGAAAAAGACAGAAAACAAAAGATAATACAATGACCAAAAGAAAGAAGACAATACAATGACCAAAAGAAAGAAGACAATACAATGACCAAAAGAAAAAGACAGAAGACAATACAATGACCAAAAGAAAAAGACAGAAGACAATACAATGACCAAAAGAAAAAGTTAGAAGCCAATACAATGACCAAAAGAAAAAGACAGAAGACAATACAATGACTAAAGGAAAGAAGACAATACAATGACCAAAAGAAAAAGACAGAAGACAATACTATGACCAAATGAAAAAGACAGAAGACAATACAATGACCGAAAGAAAAAGACAGAAGATAATACAATGACCAAAAGAAAGAAGACAATACAATGACCAAAAGAAAAAGACAGAAGACAATACAATGACCAAAAGACAGAAGACAGACGATAATACAATGACCAAAAGACAGAAGACAATACAATGACTAAATGAAAAGGACAGAAGAAAGAAGACAATACAATGACCAAAAGAAAAAGACAGAAAACAAAAGATAATACAATGACCAAAAGAAAGAAGACAATACAATGACCAAAAGAAAAAGACAGAAAACAGAAGACAATACAATGACCAAAAGAAAAAGACAGAAGACAGAAGACAATACAATGACCAAAAGAAAAATACAGAAGACAAAACAATGACGAAAGAAAAAGACAGAAGATAATACAATGACCAAAAGAAAGAAGACAGAAGATAATACAATGACCAAAAGAAAGAAGACACCACAATGACTAAAAGAAAAGGACAGAAGAAAGAAGACAATACAATGACCAAAAGAAAAAGACAGAAAACAGAAGACAATACAATGACCAAAAGAAAAAGACAGAAAACAAAAGATAATACAATGACCAAAAGAAAGAAGACAATACAATGACCAAAAGAAAGAAGACAATACAATGACCAAAAGAAAAAGACAGAAGACAATACAATGACCAAAAGAAAAAGACAGAAGACAATACAATGACCAAAAGAAAAAGACAGAAGACAATACAATGACCAAAAGAAAAAGTTAGAAGCCAATACAATGACCAAAAGAAAAAGACAGAAGACAATACAATGACTAAAAGAAAGAAGACAATACAATGACCAAAAGAAAAAGACAGAAGACAATACAATGACCAAATGAAAAAGACAGAAGACAATACAATGACCGAAAGAAAAAGACAGAAGACAATACAATGACCAAAAGACAGAAGACAGACGATAATACCATGACCAAAAGACAGAAGACAATACAATGACTAAATGAAAAGGACAGAAGAAAGAAGACAATACAATGACCAAAAGAAAAAGACAGAAAACAGAAGACAATACAATGACCAAAAGAAAAAGACAGAAAACAAAAGATAATACAATGACCAAAAGAAAGAAGACAATACAATGACCAAAAGAAAAAGACAGAAAACAGAAGACAATACAATGACCAAAAAAAAAAGACAGAAGACAGAAGACAATACAATGACCAAAAGAAAAATACAGAAGACAATACAATGACGAAAGAAAAAGACAGAAGATAATACAATGACCAAAAGAAAGAAGACAGAAGATAATACAATGACCAAAAGAAAGAAGACACCACAATGACTAAAAGAAAAGGATAGAAGAAAGAAGACAATACAATGACCAAAAGAAAAAGACAGAAAACAGAAGACAATACAATGTCCAAAAGAAAAAGACAGAAAACAAAAGATAATACAATGACCAAAAGAAAGAAGACAATACAATGACCAAAAGAAAGAAGACAATACAATGACCAAAAGAAAAAGACAGAAGACAATACAATGACCAAAAGAAAAAGACAGAAGACAATACAATGACCAAAAGAAAAAGTTAGAAGCCAATACAATGACCAAAAGAAAAAGACAGAAGACAATACAATGACTAAAGGAAAGAAGACAATACAATGACCAAAAGAAAAAGACAGAAGACAATACTATGACCAAATGAAAAAGACAGAAGACAATACAATGACCGAAAGAAAAAGACAGAAGATAATACAATGACCAAAAGAAAGAAGACAATACAATGACCAAAAGAAAAAGACAGAAGACAATACAATGACCAAAAGACAGAAGACAGACGATAATACAATGACCAAAAGACAGAAGACAATACAATGACTAAATGAAAAGGACAGAAGAAAGAAGACAATACAATGACCAAAAGAAAAAGACAGAAAACAAAAGATAATACAATGACCAAAAGAAAAAGACAGAAGACAATACAATGACCAAAAGAAAAAGACAGAAGACAATACAATGACCAAAAGAAAAAGACAGAAGACAATACAATGACCAAAAGAAAAAGTTAGAAGCCAATACAATCACCATAAGAAAAAGACAGAAGACAATACAATGACTAAAAGAAAGAAGACAATACAATGACCAAAAGAAAAAGACAGAAGACAATACAATGACCAAATGAAAAAGAGAGAATACAATACAATGACCGAAAGAAAAAGACAGAAGATAATACAATGACCAAAAGAAAGAAGACAATACAATGACCAAAAGAAAAAGACAGAAGACAATACAATGACCAAAAGACAGAAGACAGACGATAATACAATGACCAAAAGACAGAAGACAATACAATGACTAAATGAAAAAGACAGAAGAAAGAAGACAATACAATGACCAAAAGAAAAAGACAGAAGACAGAAGACAATACAATGACCAAAAGAAAAAGACAGAAGACAATACAATGACCAAAAGAAAAAGACAGAAGACAGAAGACAATACAATGACCAAAAGAAAAAGACAGAAGACAATACAATGACCAAAACAAAAAGACAGAAGACAGAAGACAATACAATGACCAAAAGAAAAAGACAGAAGACAGAAGACAATACAATGACCAAAAGAAAAAGACAGAAGACAACACAATGACGGAAAGAAAAAGACAGAAGACAATACAATGACCAAAAGACAGAAGACAGACGATAATACAATGACCAAAAGAAAGAAGACAATACAATGACTAAATGAAAAAGACAGAAGAAAGAAGACAATACAATGACCAAAAGAAAAAGACAGAAGACAGAAGACAATACAATGACCAAAAGAAAAAAACAGAAGACAATACAATGACCAAAAGAAAAAGACAGAAGACAGAAGATAATACAATGACCAAAAGAAAAAGACAGAAGACAGAAGACAATACAATGACCAAAAGAAAAAGACAGAAGACAACATAATGACGGAAAGAAAAAGACAGAAGATAATACAATGACCAAAAGAAAGAAGACAATACAATGACCAAAAGAAAAAGACAGAAGACAATACAATGACCAAAAGAAAAAGACAGAAGCCAATACAATGACCAAAAGAAAAAGACAGAAGACAATACAATGACCAAAAGAAAAAGACAGAAGACAATACAATGACCAAATGAAAAAGACAGAAGACAATGCAATGACCAAAAGAAAAAGACAGAAGACAATACAATGACCAAAAGAAAAAGACAGAAGACAATGCAATGACCAAAAGAAAAAGACAGAAGACAATACAATGACCAAAAGAAAAAGACAGAAGACAATACAATGACCAAAAGAAAAAGACAGAAGACAATGCAATGACCAAAAGAAAAAGACAGAAGACAATACAATGACCAAAGGAAAAAGACAGAAGACAATACAATGACCAAAAGAAAAAGACAGAAGACAAAAGATAATACAATGACCAAAAGAAAAAGACAGAAGACAATACAATGACCAAAAGAAAAAGACAGAAGACAATACAATGACCAAAAGAAAAAGACAGAAGACAATACAATGACCAAAAGAAAAAGTTAGAAGCCAATACAATCACCATAAGAAAAAGACAGAAGACAATACAATGACTAAAAGAAAGAAGACAATACAATGACCAAAAGAAAAAGACAGAAGACAATACAATGACCAAATGAAAAAGAGAGAATACAATACAATGACCGAAAGAAAAAGACAGAAGATAATACAATGACCAAAAGAAAGAAGACAATACAATGACCAAAAGAAAAAGACAGAAGACAATACAATGACCAAAAGACAGAAGACAGACGATAATACAATGACCAAAAGACAGAAGACAATACAATGACTAAATGAAAAAGACAGAAGAAAGAAGACAATACAATGACCAAAAGAAAAAGACAGAAGACAGAAGACAATACAATGACCAAAAGAAAAAGACAGAAGACAATACAATGACCAAAAGAAAAAGACAGAAGACAGAAGACAATACAATGACCAAAAGAAAAAGACAGAAGACAATACAATGACCAAAACAAAAAGACAGAAGACAGAAGACAATACAATGACCAAAAGAAAAAGACAGAAGACAGAAGACAATACAATGACCAAAAGAAAAAGACAGAAGACAACACAATGACGGAAAGAAAAATACAGAAGACAATACAATGACCAAAAGACAGAAGACAGACGATAATACAATGACCAAAAGAAAGAAGACAATACAATGACTAAATGAAAAAGACAGAAGAAAGAAGACAATACAATGACCAAAAGAAAAAGACAGAAGACAGAAGACAATACAATGACCAAAAGAAAAAAACAGAAGACAATACAATGACCAAAAGAAAAAGACAGAAGACAGAAGATAATACAATGACCAAAAGAAAAAGACAGAAGACAGAAGACAATACAATGACCAAAAGAAAAAGACAGAAGACAACATAATGACGGAAAGAAAAAGACAGAAGATAATACAATGACCAAAAGAAAGAAGACAATACAATGACCAAAAGAAAAAGACAGAAGACAATACAATGACCAAAAGAAAAAGACAGAAGCCAATACAATGACCAAAAGAAAAAGACAGAAGACAATACAATGACCAAAAGAAAAAGACAGAAGACAATACAATGACCAAATGAAAAAGACAGAAGACAATGCAATGACCAAAAGAAAAAGACAGAAGACAATACAATGACCAAAAGAAAAAGACAGAAGACAATGCAATGACCAAAAGAAAAAGACAGAAGACAATACAATGACCAAAAGAAAAAGACAGAAGACAATACAATGACCAAAAGAAAAAGACAGAAGACAATACAATGACCAAAGGAAAAAGACAGAAGACAATACAATGACCAAAAGAAAAAGACAGAAGACAATGCAATGACCAAAGGAAAAAGACAGAAGACAATACAATGACCAAAAGAAAGAAGACAATACAATGACCAAATGAAAAAGACAGAAGACAATACAATGACCGAAAGAAAAAGACAGAAGATAATACAATGACCAAAAGAAAGAAGACACCACAATGACTAAAAGAAAAGGACAGAAGAAAGAAGACAATACAATGACCAAAGAAAAAGACATAAGACAATACAATGACCAAAAGAAAAAGACAGAAGACAATACAATGACCAAAAGAAAAAGACAGAAGACAATACAATGACCAAAAGAAAAAGACAGAAGACAGAAGACAATACAATGACCAAAAGAAAAAGAAAGAAGACAGCAGACAATACAATGTCCAAAAGAAAAAAGCAGAAGACAGAAGACAATACAATGACTAAAAGAAAAAGACAGAAGACAATGCAATGACCAAAAAAAAAGACAGAAGACAATACAATGACCAAAAGAAAAAGACAGAAGACAATACAATGACCAAAAGAAAAAAGCAGAAGACAATACAATGACCAAAAGAAAAAGACAGAAGACAGAAGACAATACAATGACAAAAAGAAAAACACAGAAGACAGAAGACAATACAATGACCAAAAGCAAAAGACAGAAGACAGAAGACAATACAATGACCAAAAGAAAAAGACAGAAGACAATACAATGACCAAAAGCAAAAGACAGAAGACAATACAATGACCAAAATAAAAAGACAGAAGACAATACAATGACCAAACGAAAAAGACAGAAGACAATGCAATGACCAAAAGAAAAAGACAGGAGACAATACAATGACCAAAAGAAAAAGACAGAAGACAATACAATGACCAAAAGAAAAAGACAGAAGACAGAAGACAATACAATGACCAAAAGAAAAAGACAGAAGACAGAGAACAATACAATGACTAAAAGGAAAAGACAGAAGACAATGCAATGACCAAAAGAAAAAGACAGAAGACAATACAATGACCAAAAGAAAAAGACAGAAGACAATACAATGACCAAGAGAAAAAGACAGAAGACAATACAATGACCAAAAGAAAAAGACAGAAGACAATACAATGACCAAAAGAAAAAGACAGAAGACAATACAATGACCAAAAGTAAAACACAGAAGACAATACAATGACCAAAAGAAAAAGACAGAGGACAATACAATGACCAAAAGAAAAAGACAGAGGACAATACAAAGACCAAAAGAAAAAGACAGAAGACAATACAATGACCAAAAGAAAAAGACAGAAGACAATACAATGACCAAAAGAAAAAGACAGAAGATAATACAATTACCAAAAGAAATAGACAGAAGACAATACAATGACCAAAAGGAAAAAACAGAAGACAATACAATGACCAAAAGAAAAAGACAGAGGACAATACAATGACCAAAAGAAAAAGACAGAAGACAATACAATGACTAAAAGAAAAAGACAGAAGACAATACAATGACCAAAAGAAAAAGACAGAAGACAATACAATGACCAAAAGAAAAAGACAGAAGACAATACAATGACCAAGAGAAAAAGACAGAAGGCAATACAATGACCAAAAGAAAAAGACAGAAGACAATACAATGACCAAAAGAAAAAGACAGAAGACAATACAATGACCAAAAGTAAAAGACAGAAGACAATACAATGACCAAAAGAAAAAGCCAGAGGACAATACAATGACCAAAAGAAAAAGACAGAAAACAGAAGACAATACAATGACGAAAAGAAAAAGACAGAAGACAATACAATGACCAAAAGAAAAAGACAGAAGACAATACAATGACCAAAAGAAAAAGTTAGAAGCCAATACAATGACCATAAGAAAAAGACAGAAGACAATACAATGACTAAAAGAAAGAAGACAATACAATGACCAAAAGAAAAAGACAGAAGACAATACAATGACCAAATGAAAAAGACAGAAGACAATACAATGACCGAAAGAAAAAGACAGAAGATAATACAATGACCAAAAGAAAGAAGACAATACAATGACCAAAAGAAAAAGACAGAAGACAATACAATGACCAAAAGACAGAAGACAGACGATAATACAATGACCAAAAGACAGAAGACAATACAATGACTAAATGAAAAAGACAGAAGAAAGAAGACAATACAATGACCAAAAGAAAAAGACAGAAGACAGAAGACAATACAATGACCAAAAGAAAAAGACAGAAGACAATACAATGACCAAAAAAAAAGACAGAAGACAGAAGACAATACAATGACCAAAAGAAAAAGACAGAAGACAATACAATGACCAAAACAAAAACACAGAAGACAGAAGACAATACAATGACCAAAAGAAAAAGACAGAAGACAGAAGACAATACAATGACCAAAAGAAAAAGACAGAAGACAACACAATGACGGAAAGAAAAAGACAGAAGACAATACAATGACCAAAAGACAGAAGACAGACGATAATACAATGACCAAAAGAAAGAAGACAATACAGTGACTAAGTGAAAAAGACAGAAGAAAGAAGACAATACAATGACCAAAAGAAAAAGACAGAAGACAGAAGACAATACAATGACCAAAAGAAAAAAACAGAAGACAATACAATGACCAAAAGAAAAAGACAGAAGACAGAAGATAATACAATGACCAAAAGAAAAAGACAGAAGACAGAAGACAATACAATGACCAAAAGAAAAAGACAGAAGACAACATAATGACGGAAAGAAAAAGACAGAAGATAATACAATGACCAAAAGAAAGAAGACAATACAATGACCAAAAGAAAAAGACAGAAGACAATACAATGACCAAAAGAAAAAGACAGAAGCCAATACAATGACCAAAAGAAAAAGACAGAAGACAATACAATGACCAAAAGAAAAAGACAGAAGACAATACAATGACCAAATGAAAAAGACAGAAGACAATGCAATGACCAAAAGAAAAAGACAGAAGACAATACAATGACCAAAAGAAAAAGACAGAAGACAATGCAATGACCAAAAGAAAAAGACAGAAGACAATACAATGACCTAAAGAAAAAGACAGAAGACAATACAATGACCAAAAGAAAAAGACAGAAGACAATGCAATGACCAAAAGAAAAAGACAGAAGACAATACAATGACCAAAGGAAAAAGACAGAAGACAATACAATGACCAAAAGAAAAAGACAGAAGACAATGCAATGACCAAAGGAAAAAGACAGAAGACAATACAATGACCAAAAGAAAGAAGACAATACAATGACCAAATGAAAAAGACAGAAGACAATACAATGACCGAAAGAAAAAGACAGAAGATAATACAATGACCAAAAGAAAGAAGACACCACAATGACTAAAAGAAAAGGACAGAAGAAAGAAGACAATACAATGACCAAAGAAAAAGACATAAGACAATACAATGACCAAAAGAAAAAGACAGAAGACAATACAATGACCAAAAGAAAAAGACAGAAGACAATACAATGACCAAAAGAAAAAGACAGAAGACAGAAGACAATACAATGACCAAAAGAAAAAGAAAGAAGACAGCAGACAATACAATGTCCAAAAGAAAAAAGCAGAAGACAGAAGACAATACAATGACTAAAAGAAAAAGACAGAAGACAATGCAATGACCAAAAAAAAAGACAGAAGACAATACAATGACCAAAAGAAAAAGACAGAAGACAATACAATGACCAAAAGAAAAAAGCAGAAGACAATACAATGACCAAAAGAAAAAGACAGAAGACAGAAGACAATACAATGACAAAAAGAAAAACACAGAAGACAGAAGACAATACAATGACCAAAAGCAAAAGACAGAAGACAATACAATGACCAAAAGAAAAAGACAGAAGACAATACAATGACCAAAAGCAAATGACAGAAGACAATACAATGACCAAAATAAAAAGACAGAAGACAATACAATGACCAAACGAAAAAGACAGAAGACAATGCAATGACCAAAAGAAAAAGACAGGAGACAATACAATGACCAAAAGAAAAAGACAGAAGACAATACAATGACCAAAAGAAAAAGACAGAAGACAGAAGACAATACAATGACCAAAAGAAAAAGACAGAAGACAGAGAACAATACAATGACTAAAAGGAAAAGACAGAAGACAATGCAATGACCAAAAGAAAAAGACAGAAGACAATACAATGACCAAAAGAAAAAGACAGAAGACAATACAATGACCAAGAGAAAAAGACAGAAGACAATACAATGACCAAAAGAAAAAGACAGAAGACAATACAATGACCAAAAGAAAAAGACAGAAGACAATACAATGACCAAAAGTAAAACACAGAAGACAATACAATGACCAAAAGAAAAAGACAGAGGACAATACAATGACCAAAAGAAAAAGACAGAGGACAATACAAAGACCAAAAGAAAAAGACAGAAGACAATACAATGACCAAAAGAAAAAGACAGAAGACAATACAATGACCAAAAGAAAAAGACAGAAGATAATACAATTACCAAAAGAAATAGACAGAAGACAATACAATGACCAAAAGGAAAAAACAGAAGACAATACAATGACCAAAAGAAAAAGACAGAGGACAATACAATGACCAAAAGAAAAAGACAGAAGACAATACAATGACTAAAAGAAAAAGACAGAAGACAATACAATGACCAAAAGAAAAAGACAGAAGACAATACAATGACCAAAAGAAAAAGACAGAAGACAATACAATGACCAAGAGAAAAAGACAGAAGGCAATACAATGACCAAAAGAAAAAGACAGAAGACAATACAATGACCAAAAGAAAAAGACAGAAGACAATACAATGACCAAAAGTAAAAGACAGAAGGCAATACAATGACCAAAAGAAAAAGCCAGAGGACAATGCAATGACCAAAAGAAAAAGACAGAAAACAGAAGACAATACAATGACGAAAAGAAAAAGACAGAAGACAATACAATGACCAAAAGAAAAAGACAGAAGACAATACAATGACCAAAAGAAAAAGTTAGAAGCCAATACAATGACCATAAGAAAAAGACAGAAGACAATACAATGACTAAAAGAAAGAAGACAATACAATGACCAAAAGAAAAAGACAGAAGACAATACAATGACCAAATGAAAAAGACAGAAGACAATACAATGACCGAAAGAAAAAGACAGAAGATAATACAATGACCAAAAGAAAGAAGACAATACAATGACCAAAAGAAAAAGACAGAAGACAATACAATGACCAAAAGACAGAAGACAGACGATAATACAATGACCAAAAGACAGAAGACAATACAATGACTAAATGAAAAAGACAGAAGAAAGAAGACAATACAATGACCAAAAGAAAAAGACAGAAGACAGAAGACAATACAATGACCAAAAGAAAAAGACAGAAGACAATACAATGACCAAAAGAAAAAGACAGAAGACAGAAGACAATACAATGACCAAAAGAAAAAGACAGAAGACAATACAATGACCAAAACAAAAAGACAGAAGACAGAAGACAATACAATGACCAAAAGAAAAAGACAGAAGACAGAAGACAATACAATGACCAAAAGAAAAAGACAGAAGACAACACAATGACGGAAAGAAAAAGACAGAAGACAATACAATGACCAAAAGACAGAAGACAGACGATAATACAATGACCAAAAGAAAGAAGACAATACAATGACTAAATGAAAAAGACAGAAGAAAGAAGACAATACAATGACCAAAAGAAAAAGACAGAAGACAGAAGACAATACAATGACCAAAAGAAAAAAACAGAAGACAATACAATGACCAAAAGAAAAAGACAGAAGACAGAAGATAATACAATGACCAAAAGAAAAAGACAGAAGACAGAAGACAATACAATGACCAAAAGAAAAAGACAGAAGACAACATAATGACGGAAAGAAAAAGACAGAAGATAATACAATGACCAAAAGAAAGAAGACAATACAATGACCAAAAGAAAAAGACAGAAGACAATACAATGACCAAAAGAAAAAGACAGAAGCCAATACAATGACCAAAAGAAAAAGACAGAAGACAATACAATGACCAAAAGAAAAAGACAGAAGACAATACAATGACCAAATGAAAAAGACAGAAGACAATGCAATGACCAAAAGAAAAAGACAGAAGACAATACAATGACCAAAAGAAAAAGACAGAAGACAATGCAATGACCAAAAGAAAAAGACAGAAGACAATACAATGACCAAAAGAAAAAGACAGAAGACAATACAATGACCAAAAGAAAAAGACAGAAGACAATGCAATGACCAAAAGAAAAAGACAGAAGACAATACAATGACCAAAGGAAAAAGACAGAAGACAATACAATGACCAAAAGAAAAAGACAGAAGACAATGCAATGACCAAAGGAAAAAGACAGAAGACAATACAATGACCAAAAGAAAGAAGACAATACAATGACCAAATGAAAAAGACAGAAGACAATACAATGACCGAAAGAAAAAGACAGAAGATAATACAATGACCAAAAGAAAGAAGACACCACAATGACTAAAAGAAAAGGACAGAAGAAAGAAGACAATACAATGACCAAAGTAAAAGACATAAGACAATACAATGACCAAAAGAAAAAGACAGAAGACAATACAATGACCAAAAGAAAAAGACAGAAGACAATACAATGACCAAAAGAAAAAGACAGAAGACAGAAGACAATACAATGACCAAAAGAAAAAGAAAGAAGACAGCAGACAATACAATGTCCAAAAGAAAAAAGCAGAAGACAGAAGACAATACAATGACTAAAAGAAAAAGACAGAAGACAATGCAATGACCAAAAAAAAAGACAGAAGACAATACAATGACCAAAAGAAAAAGACAGAAGACAATACAATGACCAAAAGAAAAAAGCAGAAGACAATACAATGACCAAAAGAAAAAGACAGAAGACAGAAGACAATACAATGACAAAAAGAAAAACACAGAAGACAGAAGACAATACAATGACCAAAAGCAAAAGACAGAAGACAGAAGACAATACAATGACCAAAAGAAAAAGACAGAAGACAATACAATGACCAAAAGCAAAAGACAGAAGACAATACAATGACCAAAATAAAAAGACAGAAGACAATACAATGACCAAACGAAAAAGACAGAAGACAATGCAATGACCAAAAGAAAAAGACAGGAGACAATACAATGACCAAAAGAAAAAGACAGAAGACAATACAATGACCAAAAGAAAAAGACAGAAGACAGAAGACAATACAATGACCAAAAGAAAAAGACAGAAGACAGAGAACAATACAATGACTAAAAGGAAAAGACAGAAGACAATGCAATGACCAAAAGAAAAAGACAGAAGACAATACAATGACCAAAAGAAAAAGACAGAAGACAATACAATGACCAAGAGAAAAAGACAGAAGACAATACAATGACCAAAAGAAAAAGACAGAAGACAATACAATGACCAAAAGAAAAAGACAGAAGACAATACAATGACCAAAAGTAAAACACAGAAGACAATACAATGACCAAAAGAAAAAGACAGAGGACAATACAATGACCAAAAGAAAAAGACAGAGGACAATACAAAGACCAAAAGAAAAAGACAGAAGACAATACAATGACCAAAAGAAAAAGACAGAAGACAATACAATGACCAAAAGAAAAAGACAGAAGATAATACAATTACCAAAAGAAATAGACAGAAGACAATACAATGACCAAAAGGAAAAAACAGAAGACAATACAATGACCAAAAGAAAAAGACAGAGGACAATACAATGACCAAAAGAAAAAGACAGAAGACAATACAATGACTAAAAGAAAAAGACAGAAGACAATACAATGACCAAAAGAAAAAGACAGAAGACAATACAATGACCAAAAGAAAAAGACAGAAGACAATACAATGACCAAGAGAAAAAGACAGAAGACAATACAATGACCAAAAGAAAAAGACAGAAGACAATACAATGACCAAAAGAAAAAGACAGAAGACAATACAATGACCAAAAGTAAAAGACAGAAGACAATACAATGACCAAAAGAAAAAGCCAGAGGACAATACAATGACCAAAAGAAAAAGACAGAAAACAGAAGACAATACAATGACGAAAAGAAAAAGACAGAAGACAGAAGACAATACAATGACCAAAAGAAAAAGACAGAAGACAATACAATGACCAAAAGAAAAAGACAGAAGACAATGCAATGACCAAAGGAAAAAGACAGAAGACAATACAATGACCAAAAGAAAGAAGACAATACAATGACCAAATGAAAAAGACAGAAGACAATACAATGACCAAAAGAAAAAGACAGAAGATAATACAATGACCAAAAGAAAGAAGACACCACAATGACTAAAAGAAAAGGACAGAAGAAAGAAGACAATACAATGACCAAAAGAAAAAGAGTGAAAACAGAAGACAATACAATGACCAAAAGAAAAAGACAGAAGACTATACAATGACCAAAAGAAAAAGACAGAAGACAATACAATGACCAAAAGAAAAAGACAGAAGACAATACAATGACCAAAAGAAAAAGACAGAAAACAGAAGACAATACAATGACCAAAAGAAAAAGACAGAAGACTATACAATGACCAAAAGAAAAAGACAGAAGACAATACAATGACCAAAAGAAAAAGACAGAAGACAATACAATGACCAAAAGAAAAAGACAGTAGCCAATACAATGACCAAAAGAAAAAGACAGAAGACAATACAATAACCAAATGAAAAAGACAGAAGACAATACAATGACCAAAAGAAAAAGACATAAGACAATACAATGACCAAAAGAAAAAGACAGAAGACAATGCAATGACCAAAGGAAAAAGACAGAAGACAATACAATGACCAAAAGAAAGAAGACAATACAATGACCAAAAGAAAAAGACAGAAGACAATACAATGACCGAAAGAAAAAGACAGAAGATAATACAATGACCAAAAGAAAGAAGACAATACAATGACCAAAAGAAAAGACAGAAGACAATACAATGACCAAAAGACAGAAGACAGAAGATAATACAATGACCAAAAGAAAAAGACAGAAGACAATACAATGACCAAAAGAAAGAAGACACCACAATGACTAAAAGAAAAGGACAGAAGAAAGAAGACAATATAATGACCAAAAGAAAAAGACAGAAAACAGAAGACAATACAATGACCAAAAGAAAAAGACAGAAAACAGAAGACAATACAATGACCAAAAGAAAAAGACAGAAGACAATACAATGACCAAAAGAAAAAGACAGAAGCCAATGCAATGACCAAAAGAAAAAGACAGAAGACAATACAATGACCAAAAGAAAAAGACAGAAAACAGAAGACAATACAATGACCAAAAGAAAAAGACAGAAAACAGAAGACAATACAATGACCAAAAGAAAAAGACAGAAGACAATGCAATGACCAAAAGAAAAAGACAGAAGACAATACAATGACCAAAAGAAAAAGACAGAAGACAATACAATGACCAAAAGAAAAAGACAGAAAACAGAAGACAATACAATGACCAAAAGAAAAAGACAGAAGACAATACAATGACCAAAAGAAAAAGACAGAAGACAATACAATGACCAAACGAAAAAGACAGAAGACAATGCAATGACCAAAGGAAAAAGACAGAAGATAATACAATGACCAAAAGAAAGAAGACACCACAATGACTAAAAGAAAAGGACAGAAGAAAGAAGACAATATAATGACCAAAAGAAAAAGACAGAAAACAGAAGACAATACAATGACCAAAAGAAAAAGACAGAAAACAGAAGACAATACAATGACCAAAAGAAAAAGACAGAAGACAATACAATGACCAAAAGAAAAAGACAGAAGACAATACAATGACCAAAAGAAAAAGACAGAAGACAATACAATGACCAAAAGAAAAAGACAGAAGACAATACAATGACCAAAAGAAAAAGACAGAAGACAATACAATGACTAAAAGAAAAAGACAGAAGATAATACAATGACCAAAAGAAAGAAACAGAAGACAATACAATGACCAAAAGAAAAAGACAGAAGACAATGCAATGACCAAAAGAAAAAGACAGAAAACAGAAGACAATACAATGACCAAAAGAAAAAGACAGAAGACAATACAATGACCAAAAGAAAAAGACAGAAAACAGAAGACAATACAATGACCAAAAGAAAAAGACAGAAGACAATACAATGACCAAAAGAAAAAGACAGAAGACAATACAATGACCAAAAGAAAAAGACAGAAGACAATACAATGACCAAAAGAAAAAGACAGAAGACAATACAATGACCAAAAGAAAAAGACAGAAGACAATACAATGACCAAAAGAAAAAGACAGAAGACAATACAATGACCAAACGAAAAAGACAGAAGACAATGCAATGACCAAAGGAAAAAGACAGAAGATAATACAATGACCAAAAGAAAGAAGACACCACAATGACTAAAAGAAAAGGACAGAAGAAAGAAGACAATATAATGACCAAAAGAAAAAGACAGAAAACAGAAGACAATACAATGACCAAAAGAAAAAGACAGAAAACAGAAGACAATACAATGACCAAAAGAAAAAGACAGAAGACAATACAATGACCAAAAGAAAAAGACAGAAGACAATACAATGACCAAAAGAAAAAGACAGAAGACAATACAATGACCAAAAGAAAAAGACAGAAGACAATACAATGACCAAAAGAAAAAGACAGAAGACAATACAATGACTAAAAGAAAAAGACAGAAGATAATACAATGACCAAAAGAAAGAAACAGAAGACAATACAATGACCAAAAGAAAAAGACAGAAGACAATGCAATGACCAAAAGAAAAAGACAGAAAACAGAAGACAATACAATGACCAAAAGAAAAAGACAGAAGACAATACAATGACCAAAAGAAAAAGACAGAAAACAGAAGACAATACAATGACCAAAAGAAAAAGACAGAAGACAATACAATGACCAAAAGAAAAAGACAGAAGACAATACAATGACCAAAAGAAAAAGACAGAAGACAATACAATGACCAAAAGAAAAAGACAGAAGACAATACAATGACCAAAAGAAAAAGACAGAAGACAATACAATGACCAAAAGAAAAAGACAGAAGACAATACAATGACCAAAAGAAAAAGACAGAAGACAATACAATGACTAAAAGAAAAAGACAGAAGATAATACAATGACCAAAAGAAAGAAGACACCACAATGACTAAAAGAAAAGGACAGAAGAAAGAAGACAATATAATGACCAAAAGAAAAAGACAGAAAACAGAAGACAATACAATGACCAAAAGAAAAAGACAGAAAACAGAAGACAATACAATGACCAAAAGAAAAAGACAGAAGACAATACAATGACCAAAAGAAAAAGACAGAAGACAATACAATGACCAAAAGAAAAAGACAGAAGACAATACAATGACCAAAAGAAAAAGACAGAAGACAATACAATGACCAAAAGAAAAAGACAGAAGACAATGCAATGACCAAAGGAAAAAGACAGAAGATAATACAATGACCAAAAGAAAGAAGACACCACAATGACTAAAAGAAAAGGACAGAAGAAAGAAGACAATACAATGACCAAAAGAAAAAGACAGAAAACAGAAGACAATACAATGACCAAAAGAAAAAGACAGAAGACAATACAATGAACAAAAGAAAAAGACAGAAGACAATACAATGACCAAAAGAAAAAGACAGAAAACAATACAATGACCAAAAGAAAAAGACAGAAGACAATACAATGACCAAAAGAAAAAGACAGAAGACAATACAATGACCAAAAGAAAAAGACAGAAGACAATACAATGACCAAATGAAAAAGACAGAAGACAATACAATGACTAAAAGAAAAAGACAGAAGACAGAAGACAATACAATGACCAAAAGAAAAAGACAGAAGGCAATACAATGACCAAAAGAAAAAGACAGAAGACAATACAATGACCAAAAGAAAAAGACAGAAGACAATACAATGACCAAAAGAAAAAGACAGAAGACAATACAATGACCAAAAGAAAAAGACAGAAGACAATACAATGACCAAAAGACAGAAGACAGAAGACAATACAATGACCAAAAGAAAAAAACAGAAGACAATGCAATGACCAATAGAAAAAGACAGAAGACAATACAATGACCAAAAGAAAAAGACAGAAGACAATACAATGACCAAAAGAAAAAGACAGAAGACAATACAATGACTAAAAGAAAAAGACAGAAGATAATACAATGACCAAAAGAAAGAAGACACCACAATGACTAAAAGAAAAGGACAGAAGAAAGAAGACAATATAATGACCAAAAGAAAAAGACAGAAAACAGAAGACAATACAATGACCAAAAGAAAAAGACAGAAAACAGAAGACAATACAATGACCAAAAGAAAAAGACAGAAGACAATACAATGACCAAAAGAAAAAGACAGAAGACAATACAATGACCAAAAGAAAAAGACAGAAGACAATACAATGACCAAAAGAAAAAGACAGAAGACAATACAATGACCAAAAGAAAAAGACAGAAGACAATGCAATGACCAAAGGAAAAAGACAGAAGATAATACAATGACCAAAAGAAAGAAGACACCACAATGACTAAAAGAAAAGGACAGAAGAAAGAAGACAATACAATGACCAAAAGAAAAAGACAGAAAACAGAAGACAATACAATGACCAAAAGAAAAAGACAGAAGACAATACAATGAACAAAAGAAAAAGACAGAAGACAATACAATGACCAAAAGAAAAAGACAGAAAACAATACAATGACCAAAAGAAAAAGACAGAAGACAATACAATGACCAAAAGAAAAAGACAGAAGACAATACAATGACCAAAAGAAAAAGACAGAAGACAATACAATGACCAAATGAAAAAGACAGAAGACAATACAATGACTAAAAGAAAAAGACAGAAGACAGAAGACAATACAATGACCAAAAGAAAAAGACAGAAGGCAATACAATGACCAAAAGAAAAAGACAGAAGACAATACAATGACCAAAAGAAAAAGACAGAAGACAATACAATGACCAAAAGAAAAAGACAGAAGACAATACAATGACCAAAAGAAAAAGACAGAAGACAATACAATGACCAAAAGACAGAAGACAGAAGACAATACAATGACCAAAAGAAAAAAACAGAAGACAATGCAATGACCAATAGAAAAAGACAGAAGACAATACAATGACCAAAAGAAAGAAGACAATACAATGACCAAATGAAAAAGACAGAAGACAATACAATGACCGAAAGAAAAAGACAGAAGATAATACAATGACCAAAAGAAAGAAGACAATACAATGACCAAAAGAAAAAGACAGAAGACAGACGATAATACAATGACCAAAAGAAAGAAGACACCACAATGACTAAATGAAAAAGACAGAAGATAATATAATGACCAAAAGAAAGAAGACAATACAATGACTAAATGAAAAAGACAGAAGAAAGAAGACAATACAATGACCAAAAGAAAACGACAGAAGACAGAAGACAATACAATGACCAAAAGAAAAAGACAGAAGACAGAAGACAATACAATGACCAAAAGAAAAAGACAGAAGACAATGCAATGACCAAAAGAAAAAGACAGAAGACAGAAGACAGTACAATGACCAAAAGAAAAAGACAGAAGACAGAAGACA
Source organism: Bathymodiolus brooksi (assembly GCA_963680875.1). Lineage (NCBI taxonomy): Eukaryota > Metazoa > Mollusca > Bivalvia > Mytilida > Modiolidae > Bathymodiolus > Bathymodiolus brooksi. The sequence goes on along the minus strand of OY804578.1, from coordinate 48,487,571 downwards.
ATACAATGACAAAAAGAAAAAGACAGAAGACAATACAATGACCAAAAGAAAAAGGATAAACAATGATCTACAAAACACAACACAAACAAACAAAAGATAGAACAACATGAACCCACAAAAATGATTGTCATATGTAAAGACTCAAATTATGATGATCAAACTTAGATTTCAAGCTTTCCATACATCTTTCTGACTTCAAGGGGAAATCGATGCTAAGCTTAAGGGAGAATATTATCTCACGCTTCTTGTTTTGGTGAATTATTATATTGTCTTTTCTTTGTGTCTATGTTGCTGCTCACAAGAAAGCTATTGAACCAAGGGTTCCCCTAGATAAAGTTGATGTCATCACTTCGAAAATGTTACGTCGCCACCATGACCTGGTTGACCGTTATGGAATATCTGTGTCAAAAATGACCACGGATATGTTCCACTTGTCGCAAGCACTTCCTGGTGCTTTCCTCATTCACGACTTATCACCGGGTTTGTAACTAAATTAACACGACGGGTGCCACTAGTGGAGCATGAACTGCTTACCCTTCCGGAGCACCTGAGTTCACCCCCGGTTATTAATAGGTTCGTGTTACTCGATCTTTAGTTTTATGTGTATGTTTTTTAGATCGTTGTTTTTCTTTTTGCACCTTTTCTTTTGGCCACTGTGTTGTCTGTTCTTCTTCGATGTACGGATTCTGATTACCCATTTGGTATCTTCCAACTCTTGTACATTTATCCAGAATTGTTTATTCCGAGCTTGTCTTTTTTTTTCCATCATATATTTATCCGTCCTTACTTTTGTCATACTTAATACTTTATAATTTTATCCGACATTTCACAAGATAACCGTTACGCAATATCGGTGTCACAAAAGACCATGGATATGCACCGTTTCCTAATCACAAATGTATGTGTTTCGTGACATTAAGGTGTCGTTTTGAATCTTGTTTTATTATGTGTTTTCTGACATAATGTGTCGTTACTGATCTGTTTATATCATGTGTATCTTGAAATAATTAACTTCATTATTTTCTATTTTGATGAAGTGTTCTTCGGTTTGGCGTCTTATAGTCTTTTAAAAAAAAATAAGAATTGTATTTATTTATTTTTGTACTGGTGCTATTCTAGTTATTGTTGTCATTCATTTTTGTACTGGTGCTATTCTAGTTATTGTTATCATTTATTTTTGTACTGGTGCTATTCTAGTTATTGTTATCATTTATTTTTGTTCTGGTGCTATTCTAGTTATTGTTAACATTTATTTTTGTACTGGTGCTATTCTAGTTATTGTTATCATTTATTTTTGTACTGGTGCTATTTTAGTTATTGTTATCATTTATTTTTGGACTGGTTCTATTCTAGTTATTGTTATCATTTATTTTTGGACTGGTTCTATTCTAGTTATTGTTATCATTTAATTTTGTACTGGTGCTATTCTAGTTATTGTTATGATTTATGTCTTTATATACTGAATCATTATTTTCGTATGCAAGTTAATAGTCACAATACAGGGTGTATTGTTGAAATCCAGATGCATGTTTACTCTCATTCAGATTTGTTAATTTCTTTTATATTCGAATTTTACCCCGAACGAAAGCGAGGGGTAAAATCTAAGAATGTAAAGGCCCAGCTCATGTGTAAATTTGCACAACTCTATGCCTGCCATGAATTATTTCGATTCTAATAGGACAAATTTCATTTGCATGTATTTGTCTATTATTTGTCAACGGGGGATATTGGCATTAATGAATATCCTCCTAGCACCAAATAGACGTAAAGCCCATGATTGTTAGTATCCCTCCTTTACAATATGACATTTAATTATGATCATATGCAATAACATATGTGGGGTTGTGCATGTAAGTATTACTCGTTTTGATAGATGTTGGATAAAAACTTAGGTTATCTTCCAAAACTACTGCAGTAAAATTAATCATTTTCTTAGAATTTGTAATTGTATTATTTATCAAAATGACAATATATAAAAACAGTAAAAACCGTCTGAGATAAACTAGTTTTTTTACGACATCCTCTTAATGAATTGATGCGGTAATGCAACTGTTTACCACATGTTTGTAAAATGACAACTCTAACATATATAAGGTCACAACAACACTGCGTCATAATCTTGAAGATTATGCATTATATATCATGTTATTCGTGACGCAAAAGCTCCCATAGTCATAATACTAGTTCTGTAAAAGAGAGCCAATTGTCTCTAGCAAAGTTTCTATTCCTATCATGCTGTCCAGAATTCGATATTATAAGTTATAAGCTCCCTAGTGACCGTCTATCGTTATTTAGACGGTCAGTAAATCGTTGAAGGGTGAGCGGTCCAGCACGAACCCTTCAACTATTTACTTTCCGTCTAAATAACCATAGTCGGTCACGGGAGCTTATAACATTTTTGTACGATTTTGCTGATCTATAACTTGAAACAGTAACTAAGTTTTTTCCACGAACTATGCTTGACGGACTTTCTTGGAAGCTCTAAGGCTAAAGACATAATGGTCAATACACAAAATTAAGCACCGCCCACTGACCATCTGTAATTTTCCGTCTCCATCGTTTCGTAACTGCACGTTATTTGAGAAGAAAATATAAATCATCATCTTTCTTGCAGTTGTGTTTAATTATGCTAAATCAAAATACACACATATATATAGAGAGAGCCTGGTCAAATACCTGCAAGTTTATCTATCATCTGCATCGTTATTTTTTTTAATGGAATTCTAAATATAAGGCTAACGACGTAATGGTCACTACACAAAATTAAGCACCGCCACCTGACCTTCATTAATTTTCCGTCTGCTTCATTTCGTTACTGCGCGTTATTTTTATGAATGGAATTTTCTCCTGGCCAGGTAAAGCGTATTAATCTTATTCTCTAGATTTCCATATATGGCTCTCCTTTCTACCGTTATTTTTAGGAATTATTTTATCCAATCATAGGTCGTCAAATAAATGCAACATCGTACAATTATATTTGTCAGACTTGTTCACTGTCGTCAAAGAGCTCCGATCGAAAATGTTTGATCAACATCGGGATATTTTAAAGCGGTATTTTTAAAGCAGACACGGATAATTATCGTAAGTATTTATAAATATACTGTGTATATAATGTTTTGAATTATGATACTTTATGATTGTTATTATTATTAATTTCATTTTTTGTCCAAATATCATTTATTTTTGCAGTGTAAAATTAGATTTTTCTATAAGTTATAAGGAATCCGGCTTCAAAATCATTACAATCAACTGAAATATCGATATATCTTGTATTTACGAATGAATTAAATGTTGCCCAAAAAGAAAAAAATATTGATGAATGATTGATTTTACTTAAAAATACTAGTTTGTTGATGAAAAGACAATTAGTAACTAGTTATACCCTAAAACATGATGTCAACAGATGTTTTTGAAATCCGGCTTGGTCAAAATGTAAACATGTATACAAACCGGTTGGGTCATTTATAAATAACCGGGTTTGTCAGTATGTAAATACCACTGATCTTATTGTAATTGAGCATTATATTGCAATTTAACAATAGCTATGATTAGGTAATATCTCAAAGGCGATAAATACTGATCCATAGTATGAATATTAGCCATGGCTGCTAATTTCAGCTACTTTGAATAATAAAAATATATCGTTATTTCTATGTTAAATTGCTACTGTCGCGAACACTTGATTTTTTTTAATGCTTTTTGTGGCACTGACATCACGATTGGTGCTCAATACGCTACACTCACTTTAAGTAGTTGTCTAGGCGCATCAATTGAGTAGTGGGAGATTTTTTTTATAAGGCAATATTTTAATTTTATACTCGTTGATAACGAAGTAAGTCACTCTGTGGAAATAACTTCATGAATACGATATTAAGTTTCTTCACAGTATAATGGTTACATTAACATTACAGATAAGCAAATTAACAAAGGCTGTAGTATTGAATTCCTTTCCGCACGGACGATTTTGGCAGTTTGTATACAAAGAAAATGTTAGGTGTACTCGATTAATGCAACGTTTGTTACAAGTTGTAATACGACAAATGTTCGTGCTTTGCTCACTGAAAATAGAGGCTCAGTGGTCTGAGCCTATGTCGTTCACCTTTCATTCTGCTTTGAGGAAACTTAATACAGACAGAACCTTCTATAGGTGCTTCCCATCAAAGTCCGGCTCATTTGGCTAAGCAGTTTCAGAGAAGAAGATTGTTAGAAATCGGCCAATCAGAAACAAGAATTGTCTGTGGCGACCATGTTTGTCAACGGATCGGGATGAAATGTGCAATCTTTATAGAAGACCTTCCATAGTTGCTTCCTACCAAGTTTCGGTTCATTTGGCTAAGCAGTTTGAGAAGAGAAGATTTTTATAAAATCGACCAAGAAAACAAGAATTATCTGTGGAGACCATGTTTGTTAACGGATCGGGATGAAATGAGCAATCTTTATAGAAGACCTTCCATAGTTGCTTCATACCAAGTTTCGGTTCATTTGGTTAAGAACTTTTAGAGGAGAAGATTTGTTTTTTAAATCTGCCAATCAGAAACAAGAATAGCCAATCGTAACTACTCGGCCATTCTCGCTACCCTACAAATAACCTCGTATGCATTAGGCGTATACATCGCACTACTTTTCACATGTCAGTTACATGAAAGTTTGATAAAGTTATATTTTAAACAATTTTCTATATTTCAATTATTTTCATGTAAAAGTTAAAGTTTTAATTAGTTTTGCATGATTATATTTTACTTAGTATGTCTTCCATATTGGATTTTCGTGGACTATATTTTTGTGCGGCTTAACTTAACTTAACTTCCTGCAAACAATTTAAGAAGAATTTCTACTATCTACGCACGAGGTTATTTGTAAGGTAGCGAGAATGGCCGAGTAGTTACGATTGCAAGAATCGCTTGTGGCGACCATGTTTGTTAAGGGCAGTTTAACAAAAATGGCTCCTACTGCTATAGCTGTCTAATTTACTCATTGTTATGATTTTATTGGATCTAAATAGTTCAAAAGATCTGTAATGATTTGATGTTTGTTACTGCAAAAAATCGTTAAGATACAAAAAAAATATGTCCAAAAAACATGTCAAAATTGTCAGGAGTGCAACCCTTTTTTGTGACACTTTAAACAATCCTTAATTTTCAACAACCTACCACAGTGCTAAATCAAACAATATGTTATCAAAATCTATTTCATCACAAACTTTGATATGTTGACATACTTTAAGATAGCAATAGATCATGCTTCACATTTATTATTGCATAAAAATATGGCTTTGTAAAAAAGATGTACCTAGTCAGGAGTGCAACAAACATTTATGCAAGTTTTCCTAAATTACATTGTAGAAATGTTGTCTTTTAGTTTTCAAAGATATGGAGTATAAATAAATCTTAATACATCATTGCTGCTTCAAAACCATAGTTAAAGGATACACTAAAATCAGTAGTAAGGCCAAGAATGTCACATTAAAGGAAGCACCCTCAAATGTCAGGAGTGCAACATTTGATATTTTCTTAGACATATTTTCTTTTAAATGTAACTAAGATCACATTTGTCTTTCTATTTCAACAGAGATTGACCAAGAGAACAGATAAAACCCATTTACCTGTTTGAGATACATAAAATAGCTCTCACAGAAGCATTTGATTCATGTCAGGAGTGCTACTAGTTTTAAGTGATCCTCTACACAGTCTAAATTATAGCTTTTTATATGGATGATTTAAATAAAATGAGATTCTGTCAAGTTTCGAATAATATTTGAAAAAATTAAAAGTGCCAATAGCATTTTATGTGCTTTTAATTTTATGTAATAAAGCATTTTTGTTCATTTTAAATGGTCTCATGCTTTAATATCTATTAGGTATTAATACTAGAGACATTCTCTGACAAGGGAATATGTTTTCTAGGTTCATTAGCTATTGGAGATTAATTGACTTGATAAAGTTTATGATAAATGCATTTATCTATTTTCTAATAGATAATTTATGGTTAACCATGTAATTGTTGCACTCCTGACATAAATATTTAAAAATCATTGAAATTTGATATAATTAATTTTCTAAGTATAAAAAAAATACTTGTAATTGTACATTAAACATCTATTTTCAATATTAATTTAGATTAATACATGTTTTAAATGTTGCTTGAAAGAACACCAACTGATTTTTCCCCCTGTGAATTGTTTTTAAGTTAATAACTCTTCTTTTTCTTGATGGCAATATAATGTCAGGAGTGCAACATATCCTGATAAAATAGTACCATTGATAAAATAATGATAATTTATAATAAATTGCCTTTTCTAGCCTATAAAAATATTCTAATTATCTATTTATGATTTATCTAATATATTAGAGTGGTATAATACAAATTTTCAAATGTACATAATTAAAAATATTGCTGCTAAAACTGGGTATTAAAGAAGTGGTATGGCAAAAAATTGTTACAAATTTCCAAATACTGTCATTTCTGTACAAATATTTCATTGAAAACAGGTAAAATTATTGTATGAGTTAACAGTAACATCACTGTTCAATGTTGGCATTTTAAAATGTGGCATTTTCTTCTTTTTTTTTCTTTATTATGAATTTATAAAATGTCAGGAGTGCAACAAAAATAGACAAAATGTTTTTTCTATAACCAATTATTTTGCGATCGTTCAAAGAATCAATGTTATTATTTCTTACAAATGGCTACTTATCGTTAAAGTTTGAATATTTTGCTGTCTTAAGTAAAAATATTCATTATTATTTTGATTATGAAAACTTTATTAGGTAAATTGGACAAAAATATTGAGAATTTTTCATAAAAAAATAGCTTTTAAGAAAAACTACAACTACCAATAACCCAATATTTTGCACAATAAGTCATGTATATCAGTTGCATTGTTTGAGAAACCATTATACAAAATAATTGAGACTAAAGATTGTTTAACTGATATAGAATAAGTATGTGTTTTACATGGTTTTTATGCCAATTTGTGTTCAATAAAAGGTCCTTAAAAATTTATTGCTTATCTGTTCATAGTTTCTTTCTTGTTTCATTTACTTCAATGTATACAACATTGAAAATTATCAGCAGAAAGATTTTAGGAGTGAGTTTAATTTGGACATTTTTTTCACATGTTGGAGCCATTTTTTATGAAACAGCCCTTAACGGATCGGGACGAAATGAGTAATCGTTACAGAGGACCTTCCATAGATGCTTCCTACTAAGTTTCACTTCATTTGGTTGAGGCGTTTCAGAGGAGAAGATTAAAATGTGAATAGTTAATGGACGACAGACGACGAACGAAAGACGACGGAGTGATGATAAAAGCTCACTTTGCCTTTGGCAAGGTGAGCTAACAACAGTCATTGGGTAGATATGTCGCTCCACTCGGACACATTATTCTGATTCCGAGCCAACCAGTCTTTGCTCTTTCTCCTTAATGCTGCGTTCTTAGCGGAGAAGCAACAAATACCAATTTTATATTCTTTTGCTTGACAAGACCGCAGTTCGTACCCACAATCTATCACACTCGAGGCGAGCACGCTAACCATTACGCTACCGATGTAGTTCCCTATTTTTATTTTCTTTTTATTATTGTTGAATAAAAATCTCTTATTGTCCTTCAATATATTATTTGAAAACAAAAATTAATCCAAAACAATAAGAGTTACTTGATATCTATATAAACATTGAGAGTTCCTACTTTTGTTCAAACACTCTTTGAATATTGCAATAATCCAACTGCATAGCAAATAAAGAAAACGAATTATAAGTTCTATACAAAATCATGACCATTCTGTCGAAGGTGACTTGGCGAATGCCAATTCTGCACAAACCGTTTGATATTTCTTTCTTTTAATGTTATACAAAACATCCACATGTAAAATATTTTGACTATGTGCTGTTGGTTTTTTTTCACAACTTTTATTCATTGAAGACAATTTTTTGTTTTTTGTTTTTTCTTTTTATCAATTTGCAAGTCGAACATATCCTTGACAAGTGTTATAATGAACCTTAAATAAATTACAAAAAGGAAACATAATTGTGATATTGAGCTGTTTTCGCTATTCTTTCAATTTTTTACATAGACAAAACCGGTTCTACTAAAAAACAATTTTTGGGACCCAACCGGAAAGTAGTGGCTGACAGAGTCGGAACGAATGTACGTAAATAAGCATCGTGTGTTTTACTGTAGCAAGTCTAAAACTATTCATGGTGGCACGCCAGTGCAAACTGTCATGTGTATAAGCATTACAAAGGGTTTGTGTACTTTAATTACACATATAGACTACTTTTTATAGCTTTATTTGATGATTTCAATCTCATTATTAGCATTTTTCATTGTTCATGTCCATCATTTTATCTACATCTGAGTAATCTATTAAGTTAACCACAGAAACATATAGGTAAAAACAAGCAAAAATAACCGATAACGAAATCTTCTGGATTCAAGATATAATAAAACTGTGTGATCATAATACTTACATTTTGTCGTCGCCTGTATGTCAAACATGCCTAATTGACTTGTACCGGAAGATTACAGAACATTTCCGACCGGAGCTCTTTGACGACAGTGTTGTTGTGTTGACCAATTGTCTTGAATTGGTATTAATGTTTATCAGTCACCTGATTGTGTACATTCGTAGCTGTAACATATGATTTGTCTATAAACTGTTCAGATTTTGCATTTAAATGTTTGATCTTCATATTTTTCATGTGTGTCTTTTGTTTTCGCAAATGTCTAAAACTTTGAATTCATCTTTGTTACGTATTTAGTTCTGATCGACAGTTGTTTGTTTTCTTGCCTCCGAACATTTTTAATTATTTGACTTTCTCATTTTGTGACTTGATGAAGCACACCTGATGAATGTTATAACAGAAACGCGCCGTGAGCACTAATATGAATATCTATGTTTTTCCTATCTGGCGTTTAAATTCATGTTTAATATTTGTTGTTTTGGTCAATGCTATTCTTATATCATTTATAGAAAATATTTTATTATTTTTTAATGACAAAACAATGAACAACACATATAAGGATGTTTACAAAAAAGACTGATTTTTTATGTGATGTGTTTTTGCACACAGATTAGATACATGACCTTTTCCATATCGGCCTGGTTATCACACCAATACACATATATCGGCTATATGGGTCGAAGGGTAATAACCAAGCCGATATGGAAAAGGTCATATTGTAACACCTTTTATTATATGATTATATGAAACCTACAAACAACTAAAAAAAGATCAGGATAAAATGAGTCTAGACGAATTATGGAACATCTTCAAAACCAATGTCCAAGAGACTATCCATAAGTATATTCCAACAAAAAGCATTGGCAACAAATCAAGATTACCTTGGGTAAATAACCAACTAAAAAAGTTAATTAACAAGAAAAACAAGTTATATAAAAAGAAAAAATGTAATCCCAAGTATAAAGAACAATATCAGAAAACTAAAGCCAAGCTCCAGAACGAAATGAGAAACTCATACTGGCGATATATAGAAAACATGATTTTTGATATTGAAATAAATGAACCAGATCAACCAAGCTTCAATAATACACCCAAAAAACTTTATTCTTACATAAAAAGCCAGAAAAATGAAAACACCGGCATAGCTCCCCTACGAAGTGAAGGTACCCTACACTCACATCCATCTGAGAAAGCAAATATACTAAACAAACAGTTTCAGTCTGCTTTTACATCTGAAGCAAACACTAACATTCCAGATAAAGGTCCTAGTACTCATCCCACAATGGAACCCATAAAAATCTCTAGGGATGGTGTTTATAAACTCATCAAAAACATAAACCCTAGTAAAGCTACTGGTCCTGACACCATCGCAGGCAGAGTACTGAAAGAAAATATTGATATATGTACAGACATCCTCACATTATTATTCACCAAATCATTGGAAACAAGCAAAGTACCATCTGACTGGAACCACGCAAATGTCACGCCTGTTCTCAAAAAAGGAGATAAACACAACCCAGGTAACTACAGACCTATATCCATAACATGCATAGCTTGCAAATTACTCGAACATATTTTTGCCAGCAACATGATGCAACATCTAGAAACCAACAACATACTTTATGAATTACAGCATGGATTTAGGGCAAAACGATCATGTGAGTCACAAATAATTTCTTTAATACATGATTTATCACAAAACAATGACAAAAATATACAAACAGATTTGATAATAATGGACTTCGCAAAAGCTTTCGACAAGGTACCACACAAAAGACTGCTGTACAAAATGAAATACTTTGGCATATCAGAACAAATCATAAACTGGGTTAAATCTTTTCTCTCAAACAGAACTCAAACAGTACTTTTAGAAAATATGACATCATCAAAAATACCAGTCACATCCGGTGTCCCACAGGGTACAGTTCTGGGACCAATACTTTTTCTAATCTACATTAACGACCTCCCTGAATACATCAAACATAGCCGTATCCGACTTTTTGCAGATGACAGTATGATCTATCGACAAATGAAATCACAAAGCGACTGCCTCAAGCTCCAAGAAGATCTCGAAGCTGCCATAAAATGGGAACAAGACTGGCTCATGTCATTTCACCCAGACAAGTGTAACATCATGAATATAACAACCAAGAGAAATCCAATCCACTTTTACTATAACATGCATGGCCATATATTAGAATCTGTTCAACACGCAAAATATCTAGGTGTCACAATCTCAACAGACCTAAAATGGAACACCCACATCCAACAAACTGCCGCCAAAGCAAACAAATCATTATGTTTTATCAGAAGAAATCTAAAAGTACAATCACAAACGATAAAAGAACGAGCATATCAAACCCTAATAAGACCCAAATTAGAATACTGCTGCACTGTTTGGGATCCTCACACAAACGAAAACATCAACTCGCTAGAAAAGGTACAGCGACGGGCAGCCAGGTATACATGCAACAGACATCATAACACCAGCAGTGTGTCTGAGATGTTAAACACCATGAATTGGCAAACTCTACAAGAACGCCGACTAAGAACTAGGCTCATAATGTTTCACAAAGTAATAAATGAAAATATCGCTATCCCTACACAAAATATATTACTTCAGAGCCAGTCTACGACAAGATCTTCCCGAAAAGACTCCTACAGACAAATCCAATGCAATAAAGACAGTTATAAATTTTCTTTCTTTTGTCAAACCATTAAAGACTGGAACAAATTATCCCCTGACATAACCAAAAACACCACTACAGAATCCTTCAAGGGTGCACTCACTCACAATGTGCTCCTTGATACTTATCCACACAGAATAAAATAAACAGAAATCATGTTTTTATCTTAATAAATGAAAAATAAAAAATAAAAAAAATTGTAAAAATCCTAAATTAAAAGAAAAATTGTAAAAACTGATAATATAAAACTAAAAAATAAAATAACAATTATATCAAATAAATTATCTATGTTCTGAAATTTTTTTATAAATTTGAAAACATTTTACCAGGCATGCGCCGGAAAGTAAACATCAGTACGTTGATGGTTTTCCGTAACCAAAGAAGAAGAAGAATTCATGTAATGATATGAATCGTGTGGTATGGCGTTATCAGCCTGACCAACCAGATTGATATGACGTTATCAACCTAACCAACCAGACTGATATTACGTGATCAGCCGAACCAACCAGACTGATATGACGTTATCAGCCTAACCAACCAGACTGATATGACGTTATCAGCTTAACCAACCAGATTGATATTACGTTATCAGCGGAACCAACCAGACTGATATGACGTTTTCAACCTAACTAACCAGGCTGATATGATGTTATCATCCGGGTGGAATCGTAACACCATATCAGCCTTGATATGCATTAATGATCCATTCACTTTCAGCTTTAGTGTACATGCAATTGTGTCATATTCTTGCAAAATATGTAATTAAGAGTCATTATATAACAACAGAACAACTGGTAAATACTGTACATAATAAGTTAATAATAAAATGTAAAAATAGCATATGCAAACGGAGGATTGAATTGAGCGGACACTTCTCGTCGTTTTTGGTACTGGAAATATGTGTCAACAAAGTCTTCATTACATGTTAGCACGTGGTGGCAATGTTGCGGATTCGAAGAAAATTTGTCCATAGCCACTTTCTATTCCATCTTCTTCTGTGTCGTTCTGTTCATTCAACTGTGGTACCTAATGAATAAAGGTAATAACAAAATTACCGAACTCCGAACAATCTTATAAAGGGAAAGTCAAAACTCATAATTATATAAACAGACAAAATCAGTCAACAACCGGAAAACTGTGAAAACCGTAATGACCCTGACTTGGTACAGGCATTTCTAAAGAAATGGTGGGTTGAATCAGATTTTAAGGCGCCAAACCTCCCGCTCTCATTACGGTTCAAAGGTTCCGGCTGTCACTGTAACAGTATTTAAATACAGGAACAAAATAGGTAAAATAGTTGTCAAAGCAGTACCATATTCGGTGACGTAAATGTCAAAAATACTTTTACGTCACACATTGACAAAAAAACTATTGACATTTGAAATGAATGTCTATTACTTTTGTATGAATAATGTATTAATCTAACATTTCAAAGACAAATGATTCCTGTGTCGTTCTGTTCATTCAACTGTGGTACCTAATTAAATGAATGCCTATTACTTTTGTATGAATAATGTATTAATCTAACATTTCAAAGACAAATGATTCCTGTGTCGTTCTGTTCATTCAACTGTGGTACCTAATGAAGTGAATTTCTATTACTTTTGTATGAATAATGTATTAATCTAACATTTCAAAGACAAATGATTCCTGTGTCGTTCTGTTCATTCAACTGTGGTACCTAATGAAATGAATGTCTATTACTTTTGTATGAATAATGTATTAATCTAACATTTCAAAGACAAATGATTCCTGTGTCGTTCTGTTCATTCAACTGTGGTACCTAATGAAATGAATGCCTATTACTTTTGTATGAATAATGTATTAATCTAACATTTCAAAGACAAATGATTCCTGTGTCGTTCTGTTCATTCATCTGTGGTACCTAATGAAGTGAATTTCTATTACTTTTGTATGAATAATGTATTAATCTAACATTTCAAAGACAAATGATTCCTGTGTCGTTCTGTTCATTCAACTGTGGTACCTAATGAAGTGAATTTCTATTACTTTTGTATGAATAATGCATTAATCTAACATTTGAAAGACAAATGATTCATAGTGACAAAGTTGAAGTCCTCAGTTCGAATGTTTTACGATTGCCATCATGACTTGGTTAACCATTATAGATTCACAGATGACCATGAATATGTTCCGTTTGTCTTAGTCACGATCCCGTCCTTCTTTCCTTGTTCATTCTTTATCACCGGACGAATGACATGACGGGTGCCACTACTAGTAGAAACTGATTACCCTTACAGAGCACTACCTGAGTTCAACCCCGCTCGGTTTATCAAAGTGCTAGTGTTTTTTAATCTTTAGATTTCTGTGTAGGATTTTGTTGACCATTGTTTCTTCTTTTGTTCTTTTGCTTTCGGACATTGCATTGTTTGTCCTTTTTCGAATGACGGCTTCAGATTACGCTTTTAGCTTAAAATTTTGGGGGATGTTTTTTGCAGAATTTACAACATCGTATGATAACTATGAAAATTAATTGATATTTATTGCTAACAAAACAGAAATAAAAAAGTGATGTTCGTTAGTCGAGGTACGGTTCTACGTTAGACAGTAATGGTCAACAATCGCACTAATCAAAGCAACGCGAATTATTTCTGTTGTTTAAGAATCATGGTCAAAAATATAAATAAAAATGCATTACCCTCTAATTAGTTTATATAGTAGAAAAGTGAAGCGGAATATCTCACGTTTTTTTTTTGTTTTTTTTTTTTTATTTTAATTCAATGATTTTTCAATCACCTCTGACAATTCTTCTAATGATTAAAATTTTGTTTATTTCTAGATAATAATGAATTTGTTGACAAGTCTTCAATGTATCTGAATTACTTACACTTGTGCCAAAGTTGTCATTTACGGCATAGAATGTACACTCTGTGGACTTTTGTATGTTGGTGAAACTCGTCAAACATTGCGAAGTAGGATGAACCAACATCGATATGATGCAAAAGATCCCAAATACAGGATTTTGTATAATCATTTCAATCAACTGGGTCATGACCGCTGTTTGACGATGAAAGTTCGAATCATCGAGAAGATTTACCATCATACAAACAGTCCTATTCTTAGTACACCTTACCGCACCGATAGAGAGTTGTTCTGGATAAAAGAATTAGGCACTGCAATGCCTTACGGTTGCAATGATAACATCAAAGGAGTGGGAAATTTGTCAAGTCCTGGATGCAACGAAATCAACGTGATGAGCCTTTTTAATACTATTCCAAGAACTAAACGTAGCCATGGTCATAAAAGAATTCAACATCCTAATGTTAAAAAGTCCTCTAAACCAAGAACGTTACAAGATACTTTTAATGATTTACTTTCTAATATACAGAAACCTCTTGGAATTCATCATATTCGTACAATCTTATTTTCACTACCTGTAAACTACCTCAAAGATCTTAGGGATTTTGGACTTGACAAAGGAGGCGTAGATCCTTTTTCTCCTAAGTACAGATTGTCTAGTATTATATGTGACGTGGCGTCCTTTCGTCTTTTTAAACCAGTTCGATCTGAACCTCTTCATGATAACAACAGAAAATTCCTCCATATTCCGTTTGCTAACAAAGGAATCGATGCTATTAACATCAGCAACATTCTTAATAGAAAAGAGGTCGTAAAAGAAATTCCACCATATTTCAAAAATCAATCTGTTCCCATTGTCTCCTATAGTTACACTAACAGCATTGGCCGTAAAATTTTCAACTACAAAGAAGCATTGCAAGATATTAACATAGAAGAGTACCTTAAGAACCCTCTGACTTGTGACTGCTCCCACTCTCCTTTTCAATACAACCCATCTGGACATGTAATCACTGGTGATCTGAATATCATTCAACATGAGAGTCTCCGAAAGGTGATTTCTCATGGTCCTAAATTCAGAGAACCTCAACACATCAATTGGAAACATAATTTCAAGATAATTATGGATGCTGTTGAAGATTATGCCAGAAGGTGGATAAAGAGAGAAGTAGACCAAGATCCTGAGTTAGAGTCCTTGTCAGACTGGGTTAGAACAATTAGGTCTCTAGTACAAGGTCGGATTCACAAACTCAAAAATTGTGTTAATAGTCGACCTAAGTCTGTATTTAAAGACCAAGAAGCTGTTAAGTGTCTTTCCTCTCTTCATGACAAATATGTTATCGTTCCTGCGGACAAGGCTTCCAACAATATCGTGTTTGTATGTAAATCATATTACTTCGAATGCCTAATCAAGGAATTAGGTATAAATAGCAACACCTCTAGTAATACCACATACAAACCAACTTCGTTCGACAAAGATGAAATCCTAGCTAACCACAGATCATTCATGACCTCTTTAAACATTCCCTCTGGTAAAAAGTCTGAGGATTTACCCTATTTATATTGGATACCTAAACTCCATAAGACACCATACAAAGAAAGGTACATAGCGGGATCATCAACTTGTTCGACGAAAGAATTGTCTATTCACCTAACAAATATTCTGTCTGCAGTAAAAGAGGGACAACAGAAATATTGTGAAACTGTTTACTCGCGTAGTGGCATAAATCACATGTGGATTTTGAAAAACTCTAAAGATCTTTTGGATAACCTGAAATCAAGATCTTTCTCTCAGGTATCCTCCATCAAAACCTTTGATTTTTCAACTCTATATACCACCCTACCGCATGACAAATTAAAAACCCGCTTAAAAGAAACAATTCATAAAGCTTTTAGTCATAGAAACTATGGCTCAAAATTTGTTGTGTTAGGCTACAATTCCACATATTTTTCAAACAAAATTCATAAAGGTAAAACATGCTACTCCGAGGAACAGGTGATCAGTATGCTGGAGTTCCTCATCGATAACATATTTGTCTCCTTTGGAGGGACACTGTTTCAGCAGGTCGTCGGCATACCAATGGGTACGAATTGTGCCCCTCTTCTAGCCGATTTATTTTTATACTCATATGAGTCGGAGTTTCTTCAAAAGCTTGTAAAAGATAAGAAGATTCATGAGGCTAGAGCCTTTAATTTCACATACAGGTATATTGATGACGTTTTATCTATCAATAATTCTAGATTTGCAGAATTTCTTCCATTGATATATCCTCCAGAGCTGGAAGTTAAAGAGACCACCGATACAGCTTCGTCCGCATCATTTTTGGACTTATACCTCGAATTTGACGACAGTGGTCAACTCAGTACTAAAATTTATGATAAGCGGGACGACTTCAATTTTAAAATCATAAATTTTCCAAATATGTGCAGCAATATACCAGCTTCTCCTGCATATGGTGTTTACATCTCGCAATTGATTCGCTATGCAAGGGGCAGTAGCAATTATTCTGATTTCCTGAAACGTCATCTTCATCTGAGAAACAGGCTACTGGACCAGGGCTATAAAAAGATTCGCCTTATTCGATCTCTTAAAAAGTTTATATTCCGATACCTATATCTTGTCGAAATATATTCCGTCTCTGCAGAAAAAATTATAAGCGATGCATTTTCATATAGTGAAAATGTATAAAGATAAAGAGTCAAATATGTCAAGAATTTTTTTTGTCAATGTGTGACGTAAAAATATTTTTGACATTTACGTCACCGAATATGGTACTGCTTTGACAACTATTTTACCTATTTTGTTCCTGTATTTAAATACTGTTACAGTGACAGCCGGAACCTTTGAACCGTAATGAGAGCGGGAGGTTTGGCGCCTTAAAATCTGATTCAACCCACCATTTCTTTAGAAATGCCTGTACCAAGTCAGGGTCATTACGGTTTTCACAGTTTTCCGGTTGTTGACTGATTTTGTCTGTTTATATAATTATGAGTTTTGACTTTCCCTTTGTAAGATTGTTCGGAGTTCGGTAATTTTGTTATTACCTTTATTGGCTGTAATTTGTTCTTTGTCTACTTCTTGGTGGTGGTAAAGGTCCCCGTCAGCCAATAGTACTTATCTCAATCAGTGGATAATTCAAATCAAGTCTCTAAAAGAAACAAATATGATACTTCCATCATTTAAACAGACAAATGCAACAACAGTGATTTGGAGAATTATGTAGAGTCCTAATAAACAAATACTCAACAAGTGTATGAAAAAAAGAATATTTGCGAAAACAATTATTTCGGAAATATGCATATTGTAACAGCTTTTTTATTCTCGTTTTCAATATGTTATAACCGCATATTATTACTTTGGTTTACCCTTTATGAGGCTATCATGAATTCTCTTAAAACAGACCGGAGTAAAATAAGGCTGATAAAAAGGGTAAGCATTCCCTGTGTGCATGAATATCTAACGTGCATTTATAGAAGGTATTTGTATAACGCTAATCAAAAGGAACAATAGGAAGAGTTATATACAAATGTCTGGTTAACATAAACTCCTACAAAGCAAATCAAGGGGTACAATTAAGTTGTTTCACACGTTGTACCTGGTATACAACTTTTGTGGTGTCCTCGTATTTAAGCTATCGGTTGTGATGCCATATATGTTCATTGTAACTGTTTACATAAGTATGTACTATGCTTCCATTGGTGAGATTTACTATCTCAAAAACAAGAGATAAATAGAAATGGTTGTTGTTAGATGTTGTTAGATACTAATCCGCACTGTCTGAGGTACCATTGGTAAAAGATTATATTTGCCGACAGTTTGGCGTTAGGGTTATAGTGTTTAATGTCACTTTCAACAATATTTCAGTTATGTCGTAGCATTCAGTGTTATTACTGGAGGAAACATACCCATACAAACAAAATTGTCAACTCGGATATATATTTAAGACCAATTTAGATCTATTAATTGCATAATATATTAAAATACGTATTTGACAAATCTCATTCATATAAAATTATAGTTTCAGTCCATGAATAGGGCTAGGGTTATGCTCATGGTGTTTAATGCCACTTTCAACAATATTTTAGTTATATCGTGGGTGTTAGTTTTATTGCTGGAGGAAACCAAATTACCCGGTGAAAACCATCGACCTGCCGTAAGTCAGTGACAAACTTTATCACAAAATATTGTTTAGAGCACACCTCGCCTGAGCGGGATTCGATCTTACAAGAGGAGTTTGAAGATACCAAAGGGGCAATCAGAAACCGTATATCACAGAAGAACACAATGGCCAAAAGAAAAAGTACAAAAGGACAAACAACGATCTACAAAACATACATATAAAACTAAGGATCGAGTAACACGAACCCCACTAAAAAGCGGGAGTGAACTCAGGTGCTCCGGAATGGTAAGCAGTTCCTGCTCCACTAGTGGCACCCGTCGTGTTAATCTAGTTACAAACCCGGTAATAAGTCGTGAATGAGGAAGGGACCAGGAAGTGTTTACGACAAGTAGAACATTTCCGTGGTCATTTGTGACACAGATATTCCATAACGGTCAACCAAGTCTTGGTGGCGACCGTAAAATTTTCGAAGTGATGACTTCAACTTTACCAAAGGGAACCCTTGGTTTAGTAGCTTCCTTGTTAGCAGGGATACAACTTATCACATAATTAATGACCCTGTAGAAATTGAGGGTGGGACAATGATGAAGATGAACTTTGCTGTTCTATTTGTTATAGATCATTTCTACATACTGTTGATGCCTGTCGGGGTGGCAGATCGTGGGGTTCCCTTTGTCTTTTTGTTTCTTCTTCTTCTGACAAAAAAAAGACAAAGCAATTTAATTCAAGCAATTAACGAGTTCGTATCCTATATTTATTTCTACTGATCAACACTTGGTTTATATATTTAGGGAAAAGAATTATTGCAACGTACTTCGCAACGCGTCATTAAATGGGATTATATACTTGGCCTGTGCAGCCAAAACAAAAGATACACATACATATTCCCAGAGGATAACTATACATTAATGTCCTGTGCCACCGCGTTGATTGGTCTTAGTAACTCTGTATTTGACATGAACCTTCTACAATACATGCGTAAACCTACGCATCGCATCGATGTGAGAATCTGTAGATAAGAGGTACTAACTCATATTTATTGTTGCATCATTCGTACTATTCGCATTCTATTTTATGTAGTTCGATAAAATATTTAACTAATATTGCCGTTTCTTTGACAGCAAGCAAATATAGCGTCGACAAACGGAAGATATTCATATTACATACAACTGTTCCCTTTTTAGGATTTAGAAGCCGACATAATTTAGATATGACTCAAAATCTACATAAAGGGAAAGCTAGTAAACACGCTGTTATTTGTAGTAATTTGTATCACATACATTCTAAGGTCTTTGATTGCCAGCATAACATACACATTGAGAGTTGTTACTACCAGACAACAAATGACTGGTACTTTAACCTATTAATAATATATTTTAATAAAAACGATGTTCGGTTCGTCTCTACCTGCAGTTGTTTGTAGGAGGAGGATGTCTTATTTCCTATATTTGTGTTTGTTTACGTATAGCGGTGTCAAAAATATATTGTGTTGTATGTTCGTTTTGATTTTCTTCGTCTTGTGTACCCTATGTTGCCAGTTTATCTGGATAGTCCATTTTTGTTTTGCCCCTTCGGTATTCTTTAACGTTTATCTAATACTTGCCATTAATGATATTATGTGTACTCCTATGTACAGCATCATGTGCTTCTGATAAGACGTTAACGTCTGGAAGTCCCAGGGATTTTCTAAACACAGCAAGTATAGGTGGAACCTTGATTGCAAGGAGGTAGCATGAAAAGGTGGTCATAATAAACACAGGAAGAACATGCGGAAGCTTGATTTACATAATCTAATTTATAATATAGTCAATAGAAATACAGAAATAATATCTTTTGATTACAAGCATAGCAAGTCAAAATAATGCTTGGATGATCAGAACGTAGCAAGGTAATGTTAGATTTACTGCGAAGATCATGTAACTTACGTAGTTTGTTGCTTTGAGTTTTAATGATATTCATATTGTTAATTCAAATATTGTCCGCTCTCTTGTTTTTTGTTTTTTGTTTTTGGTGGCTAATTTCTTTCTTTTTCAGTATATGTATTTTTTTTGTGGTTCGTGCTATTCAACATACTAGAATATATTTCTTCTAATAATCTTATCTCAGTTTTCAATATTGTATTTCAATATATTTCTGCTTACTGTAATGTTATTTGCAAGAGTCATTTTCAACATTCCAAAAAGAGCTATTGTTATTAATTTATCTAACCAAATTTGTAATGTGCTGAATGAACCAAATGTTCATGGACATGTCTATAGACTGTTTTCCGATATTCTTGGACCATATTACCTCGTCTTGGTTCTGTACGTTCGTTCATTCGGTCTACGGTATTGCCGTCTCCTCTGTTATTCACAGCTCTGTCTATGTACACTGCCCTATCTGTGTTCAATGTAGATGTTGGATCCGTGTGTGAATTACTTGGTACATCTACATAAACGATGTTGATTACATATATATATCAGTCTCATTATCCTAATGGTACTTTTATCACATATTTTCGATCAAAGAAGGGGGGGCCGTGGTCTTGATCGCATGGTTGTTGAATTTACAACTATCTGTGAAATCAGTGCCTATCACCACTTGAGCTGTGGGTTCGAATCCTACTCTTGGCGAGATGTACTCGATACAACAATATGTGATAAAGTGAGTTAGTGACTTGCGGAAGGTCGGTGGTTTTCTCTAGGTACTCCGGTTTCCTCCAACAGTAAAACTGACCGCCACGATATAACTGAAATATTGTTGAAAGTGGCGTTAATTCCATGACCCTAATCCTGATGTAATGCACATTAAAATAAGATAAACATTGATTAATTTGTTTCCCGTCCCGTCCTTATTTTTGGAATATTGTTTATTGTATTATCATTTCTCAAGCAAACACGTTCTAGCTCAGAAACTGAAATGTCTTGTGAGTGAAAAGTTTCATGAGTTGAGATAACCTTTTTTCATTAATATGAGATATTAATATGAAAGTAAGCTAATTCTGACTATGGTTATTCTAATGAAGCCAATTATTTTTACCTAACACAATGGTAATATTGCTCCGTTATCAATATTTATATTGTATAATTTATCATTGTCTTTTTAACTTGCACTACAAAATGTGAAGAGAAATATGTTTTTATTTTAGACAGTGACGGACACTTCTGTCTTTTATTGATTTCTTCTTAATGTCACTTATCAATATCAATAGTAGTATAAAACGTTAAACTGATTTACAATGACTGTTTTATCAAGTGTTTTAGACTGTAAATTTGTACTTTTTTCACATGAATACACCAGTTGTGGAACACTTTCTCAAGTGAACAAATATATGAAGGTATCGTTGATGATTCTTTACTTTTGAGAGTAGCAACTGGACTTTGAAATTGTGACTGCATTTTAAATTAATTATTAAGTAATTTATTGAGCGCTATGGTGGACCAGGAGCTATGCAAGAAGAGCTTGAAGATATCAAAGGGGTAATTAGAATCCGTAATTCGAAGAAGAACAGATAACACAATGGCCAAAAAGATAAAGGACAAAGGGACAAACAACGATCTACAAAACATATACATAAAACTAAAGATCGAGTAACACGAACCCCCATTAAAAACCGCGGTGAACTCAAGTGCTCCGGAAGGGTGGCAGTTCCTGCTCCACTAGTGACTCCCATCGTGTTAATCTAGTTTTAACCCCGGTGATAAGTCATGAATGAGGAAAGGACCGGGAAGTGTTTACGACAAGTGGAACATATAAATGTGTCTTGATGGTATCTATTTTGTCTCTGTTTCTGCATATTCCGATTAGATATTGGAACTGTTTTGATGGTGTCGTGTGTTTTTTTCGTTTTATTAGATAGCATATACAATATAATTTTCTTACAGCTTTGTAATCACAAATGAATTTTCTTCACGACATATACAGTAGAAGGAATTGACTATCATTACGATAAATTTAGTACAAAATATAAATTTGATACACCAAAGCTATATTAAAACGATATGGCAGTAACATTACCTATCGCTATAGTCACATTACATATCTTTACAGCAACATTACCGTCAGTGACTTGCGACAGGTCTGTGGTTTTCTCTTGGTTCTCCGGTTTCCTCCACCAATAAAACTAACCGCCACGATATAACTGAAATATTGTTGAAAGTGGCATTAAACATCTTCAAACAAACAAACAAACAGTGACATTACCTATCTTGAAGTGTCCTCGTCGTCTATAGCAGTTTACAGTAGTTATAACTATACAACAGGTCAGAACTAAAACACACATAGCCACTACACCATACAGTATATGTAACAGACTGTGACTGCCTAATAATGAAGATTAAAATTACAGTAGATGACATCAAGGCATCATGTATACAGCTTAGTGGCTAGTACCTGACAGTTGTTAGTCTGAGATAGATAAGATGCAGTTAGCTAGCAGACAGACAATATAATTTAATCTAAATAAACGTTAGAGAAAACCGACGGGACAATCAAGAATGGACAATCCTCAGACACTGGCAACACTGGGCACATACATACACAATCCTCAGACACTGGCAACACTGGGCACATACATACACAATCCTCAGACACTGGCAACACTGGGCACATACATACACAATCCTCAGACACTGGCAACACTGGGCACATGCATACACAATCCTCAGACACTGGCAACACTGGGCACATACATACACAATCCTCAGACACTGGCAACACTGGGCACATACATACACAATCCTCAGACACTGGCAACACTGGGCACATACATACACAATCCTCAGACACTGGCAACACTGGGCACATACATACACAATCCTCAGACACTGGCAACACTGGGCACATACATACACAATCCTCAGACACTGGCAACACTGGGCACATACATACACAATCCTCAGACACTGGCAACACTGGGCACATACATACACAATCCTCAGACACTGGCAACACTGGGCACATACATACACAATCCTCAGACACTGGCAACACTGGGCACATACATACACAATCCTCAGACACTGGCAACACTGGGCACATACATACACAATCCTCAGACACTGGCAACACTGGGCACATACATATACAATCCTCAGACACTGGCAACACTGGGCACATACATACACAATCCTCAGACACTGGCAACACTGGGCACATACATACACAATCCTCAGACACTGGCAACACTGGGCACATACATACACAATCCTCAGACAATGGCAACACTGCGCACACAAGACATAGCACGAAGACGAAAAACAAAAAACAAAACACAGAAAACAAAAAAGATGAGGAACGCGATCCCACCAAATACCGGGGAGAACCCAGGTGCTTGCGTAGGATAAGCAGTTATTTCCTCTTATAAGACACCCGCCACGTTACTCATATAGTCAAGACGTGTTGGATATTACTATATACAAACACACACAAATAACATAAATAAGAATAAGCCTTCCTACAAACGAACTGGGGGCAAAAACGAACCGAGTGCGGTAGATTGTGGGTTCGAGACCAGGTCGGACCAAACCAAAGACTATAAAGCACGCTAGGCACACATCATTAAGGAGTAAGAACAATTATTGGTTGGCTCGGAATGAAAATATCGTATCCGAGTGGAGCGACATGTCTACCCGCGGACTGTTGTTTAGGTGACCTATCTCTATAAAATTCCAACAAAGCGTGTTGGTCCAGTACAAAGCGGACATCAACATTATCTCATCGAATGTAAATTGTTATCTCCACGATACAGCTGACAAATTGTTCATTTGTCGTTAATCAACAATCACCCACTCACTCAATTGAATTTAGAACTGTTTTCACAGGGTGGAATTTTTTTCCATTTTGCTTTGTACTGAAATTTGTTATTATTTATATGAAAAACTTATCGACGGAGACAAAGTATACACTTTTACAATGTACGTCTCTCATTCTTAAACTGGACAAGGCCTCACGCTAAAACTATTAACTGATTTTAATTCTGCAACATCTCACAAGATACTTTAACTATGCTTAAATATACGTAAATTTTACCTGCACCTAGACCTTCTTCGGTTCTTATAAACCACGGTTCTGTGTGAGATTCTACACTTCTTCCTTTCTCATTTTCAGAATAAAGTAACAGTTGATAATTAGTGTCGTGGCTCAGATGCTGGACTTGTATAATACCTGTACTGACTGTGATAGGTATGTTCTTCGACCTTTCGTACTCTGGCCAATATACCAATGTAAACCTCTGGGTATACCCTCCATTATACCCGGGGGTAAATAATAGTCTGAATCCTTCACTAGTGACATCCTCTATGGTAACATCGTATGGTTCTGAGGGAGGACCTGTTTACCGTAAAACAATATATATTATAGAAGCAAAGATAAAGACGGGTTAATCAGCATATATATGTATGCGATGGTTGAGTTGAATCAGCCATGAAAAAACAGTGCGTGTATGTGTGTGTGTAAAGATTTCAACAATTTTTCATTTATATCGTGGCAGTATTTGTCATTAATATAGTTATAGTTTACACTGTGGTTTAACCTTAGAGGTCAAATAGCATCCATAGTATGTCGTATTTGATCGATCAAAACTATTACAAGCGCATCATATGTTCATACCGTGTATATTTTAAGCTTATTTCTCGTCGTCCATAGAATGTCAATGTTGAAGACACCACACATGTAATCAGAAACAATGGTTCACAAAACACTACACAGAAAACTAAAGATTGAGTGACATGAACATCACTAAAACCCGTAAGGGTCTGTAGTTCCTCATCCACTACTGCTAATTGTAATGTATAGTTCGTAAATACTATTGAAATATGCAAACGTGACCAAACAAACAAGTGTCAAAGCACTGCCGGGCCAGAAAAGTGAGAGGTGATGTGTTCATTTTAATATCCATACTAGTCCTATTCATTATAAAATTGAACTCTTGTCAATTCATGTTTAATTGGTAAATGGTATATTATTAGCTCTGGGGTTCCTAATTTCCTTAAATATGGTATCATATTAATAAATTAATAATTATTACCTTTCGATGAAATGTTAAAATATATCATTGCAAGTCCTTCATCATTCTCCAATATCATTTCATACCTGCCATAGTCTGATTCATTAAACATATCTATTTTCCAGTATGTTGTTTCCCCTTCTGAATGATAAGTAACTCCTTTTTTCATAAATCTTAAATTATTTTTCTTTTGGAATATTTTGGTAATGTTTTCACTGTATATTGGTGAATAATCAGTTCTCATGATAACAGCAGCAGTTATGGGTGGGTAGGCGTAGTAATCCACTTTCAACGTGACGGGTTTTCCAGATTCGGCCGAATAAACCTCTCGAGAATTTACAATGATTGGTTCAGCTATTAAAATAAAAGTTTCCGGACAGTCTTTATTGAACATATACGACCGCAGAGTAAACATGTAATGGAATACTTTCAAATAAAAGGATGATCTTTATTTAAACATATGGAGAGCTATTTACAAAAGTAAAACAAAACGAAAAACCGGACGAGGTTATCCGGAATTGTAAGACGATCCTGCTCCATATATGGTATTTGTTGTGTAATTTGGGATTGCACGACCAGCGCGGGTGTAGCATACAAATAATAAGTAAACAAAATTATAAAATATCCTTCAAGAAATGAAGTAATAACCGAACATAATTTGTGTTATGTTTCCAGCTAGGCTTATGATCACCACTTTAGTACGTAGTGTCAATCCAGTTTTGTTTCCAGTCTTGACTGTTGACATGTGTTGTTGTATTGCATTTCTCTACTATGTATATATCAGGGGCGGATCCAGGATTTCATGTTAGAGGGGCGTACTTAAAAGAATTGCTCCGAGCGGAGGGAGGCGCGAAAATGTTTGGGGTATTTCGTGTGAAAAATCACGATTTTACGCCAAAGAATCATATTTTTTCCAATTTTAGGGGGGGCGCCCCCTCCCCTAGATCCACCCCTGTATATTGTTTATTGATGTTTACATTTGTTGTTATTTTTGGTTTATATTAAATGTGATATCAACAAAATATATACATGTATGATATATATATTGCACTGTCTGTTTTTTTCAATATACGGCTTCTGATTACAACTTTCATATTCATATCATATAACTTTGAGTCCGGTGATGTATATAGTACAAATATTTTTTCAATCTGTCTATCTCTAATTCTGTATATTTTGTTTTTATGATATCGTATTTGCGTTTCCAGACAGTGTTCTTATTGTATATTTCATCATTTAATTTTTTTTTATAATATATAGAAAAACCTGCTCCGAATTGTTGACTTTATTTCAAAGGTCCTGTTATATATTTCAACAATGACCCCAAGTGATGCTTGAAGATGCAAAAGTGGTAATTTGAGGTCGTAAATCGAAAGCGAACCGACAATGCAATGGCCAAACGTAAAAGGACAAATGGACAGATAATGATCTACAAAACACTACACAGAAATGACTGATCAACACGAACCCTACACCCCCCCCCCCCCAACACACACACACCCACCCCACCTAGAAAAAATGGGAGTGAACACATTAGTTATCAAATATCCATTGGAATGTCTACTTTTCTTCTTTTATCTTAGTTTTCAAAACATATAAACTACTTTAGACTTACTCCTACTAAACAAAGAGACTGCAACGACACTTTTACTTTGAGTCCAAGTCTGGTGGTTGGCATGACAAGCACAGTTATATAACATATTTGTGTTATCTAATTGAATGGATATTTGTTTTATAAATTTTCGTCCAATTTGAAGTGTATTTCTTGACTGTGGTGGTGTAATACAAATCCATTTTAGTCTTGGTTTCGGGTTTCCACCAACCACTATGCAGTCATGTGTAACTACTTCCCCAAGTTTAAATGGTCTGTTTCCCCCATGTATCTCAGTGAATGGTCCAGCTTCAGGGCGTTCTGCAACACAAATGGTCAGAGATTATTATTTGTATATTTCCAACAGCTTTCATGTTAAATATATTTGTTAATTCTAACATTCTATCATATTTATTCTGTAGTATACATATCAATGAGGTTGTATTTCGTTCTCTATCCCTATCAGCTATTAGAAAAGTGATATGGTTAACCGTTACGACATATCTGTGCCACAAATGACCATGTATATGTAATGTGTGTCAAGGTCACAATCCCGTCCTTATTTCATCTATGATTACTCATATCGACAACACGTTTTCCCTTTTCTTACTCTTTATTACTGATTATACTCATCGTACTTAAGCAAAGCTACCGCTAACGTTGTGAGTTCGAATCCCGTTCCTACGAGGTGTACTCGATACAACAATATGTGATAAAGTTTGTCAGTGACTTGCGACAGGTCGGTGGTTTTATACGGATATTCCGAGTTCCTCCACCAATAAAACTAATAATGGCTCGATAACGCTGAGATATTGTTCAATGTGGCGTTAAACACCATGACCCTTACCCTAAGGATAGTTATTTACTCGTTAATGTAAATTATAAAGATATACATAATGCGTAGATACAGAGTCGAAGCATAGTTTCTACTGAATGTGTTATGGTCGCCACATTGATTTGGTTAACCGTTGCGGAATATCTTTTGCACCACGGATATATTTCTTTTAGTCATAATATCTTCCTTTATTCATTCATTACGACCTGAGTTTTGACAACAGAAAATCGCCTATTTCTATTACCGACGGAGGAGCCGCCTACCCTTCCGGAGCATCCGATTACATCTACCTCACTCCTGTTTTCAGTGGATCGCATAAAAGATGTTCGGTTCGTATGTATTTAATCGTGTTTAGTAGTGAATTCATGTTTTATTTATGTCATTTGTATTTAACTACGCATAACGGTGTCCAACAAGACTTCCATATCAAATGATGTGCGTTTCGTTTAAAGGTAACGCGACATGTGCCACATATGGAGCAGGACCTGCACACCAATACGG
This sequence comes from Bathymodiolus brooksi, assembly GCA_963680875.1. NCBI lineage: Eukaryota > Metazoa > Mollusca > Bivalvia > Mytilida > Modiolidae > Bathymodiolus > Bathymodiolus brooksi. The sequence continues at coordinate 48,459,571 of OY804578.1, read as the reverse complement.
AGTATCTGAGTTCATCCCCAATTATTTTGTGGAGTGTTGCTCAATCTTTAGTATTCTGTGTAGTGCTTTGTATATTCTTTACTTTTGTCCTTTTTCTTTTGGCCATTGTACTGTATGTCCTTCTTTGATGCATGCAATTTAAATACCACTTTGTTATCTTTACACTTTTCTCCCATATTTACAAATGGAAATCCGTGCTATATAACATGTACGCTAAAAGACAAAAGCTCATGATTCCAGTGATGAACGAATGGTCTATTAGTAAATGATAGGTAGTCAGGATTCTGAAACTCATTCTATCATGTCCCATAATGTTGTATGACTATGATTGTTGATTACTAGTTGTCGACGACCGACTCGTGGATATTATAAGGCTAATACAGAAAATTCTCCAAGATATAAAGAGTCTTATATCGTGCATATCACATACATGATTTTATAAATATCATTTTGTCACACCATCCTTATTTATAAACACGTGTGGCACTCGTCGTGAAATCCATACTTTATGTACTTGCTTTAGCAACATTATTGATAATACAGTATTAAATAGTTCGCCATCGTAATATTCTTTCGATTATGTATACCTTTTTTGTACTTTTAATTAAAGTGTAACATATGTTTTGTAACACTATTGACTTGGAGATATATTTGACGATTCTAAATCCTCCTCAACAGCTGGCATTAATATGGAATAAATTCAAAAGTATTACGTTCGCCACCATGACCTTTCCTTGCTGTGATTTTTCACAGATTTTGTATTACATAAGGTAGCACGTCGGGTACTACTAGTAGATCATTATCTGCTTTCCCTTCCGAAACACCCTTGCCCCCCCCCACCCCCCACCCCTATTTTTGTTCATCCCCTATTTTCCACAGCTCCTGATCTTTCCATTTGTATATTCAAACTCTTCTGACATGAATTTCAGTCAGACATTTGGTGTTAACATACTTCTTCTATAGTATTCTTGATTTCATTTGTAAACTGCATTTTGTACTTCAGCTTAATAAGAAGAGTTTGCAGATAAGAAAGGGGTAATCAGAATCCGTAAATTGAAGTGTGATAGACAACACAATGGCCAAAGGAAAACAGACAAAAGGACAAACAACGATATACAAGACATTACACATAAAACTAAAGATAGAGTAACACGAACCCCAATAAAAACCGGGGGTGAACTCGGGTGCTCTGGAAGGGTAGGTAGTTCCTGCTCCACTAGTAGAACCCGTCAAATAAATCTTTTGTATTTGCTATGTCATTATCTGTATTGTGGCACATACGTTTATAAAATCATGTTTACCATTGTCCAATAGAAGCACTAATTATCCAAAACGGGATTATATAAGACCATCCTATAATATACAATCCTTTGATGTATATGGAGTTCGCTTTACACAAGCTGTAGTGTACAATTATGTCGTGGTTGTGAGATAACACATAATAATTTAGTGTCTATTTTTTCACCATATCAAAATTTTATAGTTTTGATTATTACACTCCCATCTATATTCATCCTTGGCGATTAGTGTTATTTTAAATAGTAGTAAAAATCAAAATATCTCAATACACTGACCGTAAACATGTAGTAAATATATATGACTTTTTGTAACAGTATTGGAACATTGCCATGATGTGTTATTTAGTGTTTCAGTCACTTGGTTCGTTGGAATGGTCACTGTCAGCTCATTGCCGTTACATGATACAACATAGTTGGTGACCGGTGAACTTTGATAACACGCTGTCTTGTCCAATTGCACTTCTGTATTATCATCTTTCACCAATGAAAAAACTTCATCATCGTCATCAAATAAGCAACGGAATGAGAAATTATGTCCTATAGTGGCGTAATGTACTTGTCCTTCTATTGGAGATATAATTGATACACCTGTGACAATAAATAGGAACAAAATACATTAAGGGTGTGTTTGATAACTAGGCCATACTGTTGATTTAGCTTGATATAGTTGCATGTTCATTATTAAGTGCTGGCAAAGGGTTATACATGTACATACGATTCAAAAACATGAGAATGGCATTATAACATTGGGTTTTAATTTAGTTGATTGTATTGTATCCTTATTTAGGACACAATATTGAGTTAACTCTCATTATCACATTAGGGTTGAATTAGCTGTAGCTTGAGTGTTTAATGCCATTTTCAGCAACATTTCAGATATAATTTTTGCGGTCCATTTTATTAATTGAGGGAACCGATATTATGCAGATGATTTATTTAACATAAAACAGTCATTAAATGTGTACCTAACTCCCCCCTCTCTCTCTCTCTCTCTCTCTCTCTCTCTCTCTCTCTCAGAAACTTTTGTCTGTTGAAATATCACCGTATTGATCATGAAGTCTGGTTAATTCTTTGCAGGCAGCAGAGTTGTCGTTGGCAATCGAATTTAGATGCGGTCTCGTTATATTTTTGCAATAGTATAATAAATTTGAGTGATATTCGTATAACTAATTTTACCCTTATTGATATTATATTAACACCAGACCGTTGTCACATGTTAATCACTTGCCTGGTGTAACTATATTTAAAAATGATGTTTGTTAGTGTATATAATAATATAGTGGGTGAAAGTGTACGCATATGATATTCACCTAAACACAGAACCACAATGTTTACTTTTATTATTGAGATTTAAAGTTTTTAAGCATTTTGTTACGAATCAAGATATATCAAGTTCAACAAATATTCAGGAACGCGTTTTAATATATAAGCGAAATATAAAGAGCTGCGTTGGTCAGCGTTTCATTGAATATGTAGCTTTTATACAACAACTGATATCTCACTAATACCCTATGTACTGGTGAAGGTTCCCATGGGAGAAAGCGGAAAGCATGACAGTGGATCATAGTGGGTAATGTATTTGAGTATATAAAGAGGTCTGAAAAGTTTCTTGTTTAAGTGGTTTACTAAATGAACAACCACACACACCATCATCACCAACCTCTCTCTCTCTCTCTCTCTCTCTTCGTTCTCTGTTCTTATTCAATTTACACATATTAATGTAAGAAATATCCATAAGCACGGACATTCTATCAAATAATGTTGTAACTTATTGTACATAGGAGAAGACTTCATAAGTTTGTTTAACTTGTGTCTTGTCCTTTCTACACATTTGAGCAAATAAAATGTATAAACGTATTTGAAAGTGCCACGCTCCCTAAGCGCTATACAGACCTCTTTCGTAGTTTTCGAAAAAGAGGACGCGCTTTGTAGATGCTACAAAAGATTAGATTTCTCGTCCCTACCAAGCTCCTCCTACTTTTTCAGTGGCAGTCAAAAGTCGTGAACTTGGTTGACCCCATCCTTCTCTCATTTCTATGATATAACTTCTATATAGTTTTGATATATTGTCAAACTTGTTCTCGTCCTGAATATAGCTGAAATATTGCTCGCTTGATGTTAAGCCATAATCGATCAATCACTTATACCAGTATCTTCTTTTCGATTTAACATTACTTATTCTGTTAGTTAACTACGAACATTAACTGGCCATGCATTTGTATTATGCGTGCTGAGGTTGTCACTACGGTTAAAGAATATGATCTTGATGAATTCCATCTAACAAGCACAAGTTTTCATTATTTGCTTATTTCTGTTTGGCTCTTTGTTCTATTTGGCAACAGGACCGCATCGGTGGTGTAATGGATAACGTGTTCGCCTCAAGGGCGTTGAATGTGGGTTGGAGCCCCGATCTAGTGAAACCAAAGACTATGAAATTGGTATTTATTGCTTCTCCGGTAAGCACGCAACATTAAGGAGAAATAGCTAGATTGTTTTATTAGGAATAAGGATAATGTGTCCGAGTGGGGCGACACGTCTATCCGTGGACTGTTGTTTCAGTGAGCAAGCGCTATAAAAATCCAACTAAGCGTGTTGGTCTAGTACAAAGCGGACCTCATCATCATCTCATTGAAAATTACCTTGTTCTCGCCATGATATAGCTGACAAATTACTGAGTTGGCGTTAAACAACAATAACTCACTCACTCTATTTGGCAAGAAAAGTAGACAGTGGAAGTCCAAAGATCCCTCAACCGATTCAACAATATTTAAAGGTTGCTAGAAAAGTTTAAGATACCAAAGTGGAAATCAGAAGCCGTATATTGAAGAACAGACAATACAATGGCCAAAAGGAAACATCATGAAAGGACATGTCATGATCAACAACATACTTCAGAGAAAACTAAAGAATGCACCGGAAGGTTAGGCAGCTACTGATCTAACAGTGGAAACAGTGGTGTTACTCTTGTCTAAAACATGATGTTAAGTCATGTAAGAGGAAAGGACAGGACTTGTCTACTATAAACGTTCATACCGATTTTGTAGCGATTAACTAAGTAATGATGGCGATCGTAAACCTTTCTAATTGATGATTTCAACTTTACCAATATGAACTCCTGGTTCTACTAGATCGACAAACAAATGATCTATGCACAAATGTCTTTCTATGAAAGTTTTCTTTAAAAAAAACGAACCTATTATTGACAAATAATATCTTTGGCAATTATATTTTGCAAAGATGTCACAAAAAGGTATAGAATATTCAGACTAACATGAAGTAACGAACACCAAGGGAAATGTTGCAAGGCGGAACAAGACTGCTTTGGGGCCTCGGAGAAAGGCTGAGACTTATCTCAAAATTGAGGATTTTGAGGTCCAATAAAACCACCTGTAAACTTTCATGAATGCGAGTGATGAGCAACAACCAGAATTCAGAAGTCGATATGAATTTTACATAACCATTTTTCTAAATATAATGTAAACTACAAATAGTTGAAAATACCAAAAGCAAAATGAACAAATCTAAATAAAACGTATATGGCTAAGACTAAGGGGCCCTTCAGAGATTCACATGCCCCTTCTTGGCTCTCCGGTCCCCGTACCAATGCACCGGCTGCACACACTCCTCATAGGCCCTGACGAACACATTACCATAGAAACAAGGATGACAAATTTAAGAGACATAATAACAATTGCGCAAAACGAATCATTTGAGACAATTACATGTCATAATTTGTTATGAATTATTTTTTTAAGAAACATTTAACTCTCTTGTGCTGATATTATCTTTATCAAATAAAATATTTCTATAATAATGATTTTTCGGCATACATTAAGAATCAGGAATATTTACAGCTAGTATATCATCTATATGTTTGCAATCTTGATGGAATAAACCGATGATGTCTGTGTTTAGCAATATAGAACACCCTTTAGTCTTTTATTTGATTGTTTTTATTTTGAGTGAGTGAGTGAGTGAGTGAGTGAGTGTTTAACGCCAATTCAGCTATTTTTCAGCTATATCATTTATATTTGTAAGTGACATTGAAATTGCACAAACGATTATAAAGATAATAATCATACAATTTCAGTAATTTTTAAATATTTCCAATTGTTTTAGATCCTTTACACTCGTGTGACTGTATCATTTCATTAACAGATGAGGTTTGGGCCCATAGAACTAGTTTAGACCTTAGCCGCGATCTTCGCTATCCTTCTTTAAATTATTTAGCTTTCCAATCTTTCGATTTTGAGCGTACTTAATGATGGTTATTCCAGAAACACGTTGTGTTCACTAAATTTGATATCTACGTTTGTAAATAGAGGAGCTCTCAATTTGGCTGTCTTCTCAGAGCTTGGAGTAATTCCAATTTCTATTGATGCCATTAAACTGTCAGTTGGTTTTTGGAATCATCTAGCTAATTCAGATGATGTAACCTAAATCGAACAGGTCTACAAATTTAACTTTAAGCACAAGCTCCCTTATACTTCCAAGATAAGACTGTTATTCAAAAAGTTGGGATTTTGTCATGTTTGGGAGAATCAAAACACATTTTCCAAAAATAAACTATTAAAAGCCATCTATAACAAGCTTAGTGACAATTTCATCAGTTACTGGAATAGAGAGCTTTATAATGATGATAATAAGACAAATAAGAATAAATTAAGGACTTATAGGGAACTAAAATCTGAATATATTTTGGAAAAATTTTTGTTACTGGATATTCAGAAAAATATTGTATCTAACTTTGTCAAACTACGGATTAGTAATAGTAATCTTTTAATTGAACAAGGTCGTCACCAAAATATTCCTTTGGAAAATAGACTTTGCCCAATATGTAAATTAGAAATAGAAAATGAATACCACTTTGTTATTGAGTGTAATAAATTGACTTCATCTCGATCTAAACTGTATAGTAAGGTCACTGAAATTGTTCCTAATTTTTTGGTTATGTCTGATTCAGATAAATTTAAATATATTCTTAGCAGTAATGATTACGATATTATGAAAATATGTGTAATAGGTATCTCTGAAATGTGCAGTGAGAGAAATAAGTTACTTAAGAGCAATGCAAAGTAACCTTAATATTTGAGTTACTTTCATATTAGTGTATTTATATAATATTGTATTTGTTATAAGTTCGCTATAGTGACTTTTTGCCTCCTCAGCCCTCATGCTACTTTTTGTTTTTAATTGTTTCATGTTTTGTGTATGTCTGTTGATTGTATTGTTGCTGATGACAATCCTTTGTTGGATTTCTTATCAATAAGGAATTTGAATTTGAATTTAACCCCGCCGCTAATTATTGAAATACCTGTACCAATCCAAGAAAATGCGCGGTTGTGTATATGTGTGTTAGGGTCGGGGTATTGAATTTGCTTTCTACGATGTTTCGATTTAATTATTTAACTGTTCCGACGGTGTGGTATTTGTTTGTTTATCATTCCATTAACATGTAATGTCACTATTAATGTAAACTACAGGGATCTGAAACTTTATCAATAAAACATCTCCATCGATGTAATTTTACTATCCTCATATCTTTACTATCAGTGCCTATACAGAACGTAAATAGATTGATAGTGAAGATACGTGGATAGTAAAAGTCTCTCATTGATAAAATTTAAAGATTCATGTGAGTAAATCGTAAATGATAGAATTGTGATCAGTAACGTAGACTTACCATTGGCATAGGGTGGTATAATTACTGTCAGGACAATGCAATGAATATATAACACGTCCATTTGTGTTTATCAATGATGTAGAATAAGGAAATTATTCGTACCATTGTAGTGAAGTGGTTTTCTAGTTTCCGATACGGAAGTGTTTAAACTTTAGGGCGATCACGACTACATATGGTTATATTTATTTTACAGGAACTGCATCACACCCTACAACCGGCTAATGTTAAAAAAATCTTCTCCTCTGAAACAGCTTGGCCAAATGGAGCCAAACTTGGCATAGATGGTCCCTGGGTGTGTCCCTTTTAAAATTGTGTCCGACAGCCCCACCCTCCATTCAAGATGGCTGCCGTTTTTTAAGGTAATGATTATCTCCCTTTGAAATTTGCTTCAGTATCATTCTATTGTCAGGTGAGCGATACAGGCTCAGTGGGCTGAGCCTCTAGTAATACTACATTGACTAAATTCTATGTCTTAGTTAATTTTTTTTATTTTATTGGACTAAGAATTGTGATACAAATTACAATGAAATCTGTCTAAACCAAACCCTGAATAAAGCAAAATCTTGTATAAACCAAACTCGTAATAAAGTCCCAATGTAGGAAATCTTTGTTAATTTTACCTGTATAATGCGGACACCTTTATATTTCAAACACAACTGTTGGTCCCAAGGAGGAACGGTTTAGATATAGATTTGACTGTATAACATTATGTTTACAGTATTCTAGTGGAGGACCAATCATTGCTGTACAGGTAGAAAATGAGTTTGGTAGTTACAGTTCTGATCATGAACACCTTGTATTTATTAAACAGGTAAGATAGAAGATGCAATCATAAAAAAGAAATAATCACCAAAAATGACAATTAGATAATTTTGATATAATGTGTGATATGTGATATATATATATATATATATATATATATATATAGAATAATGACAGTTTTGAAGGTCGAGACAGACATTATCACCTGTATAGGACTCTCTGCGATACTAATGGTAATATTTGTATAGACCTTCAGAGCTGACATTATTGTTTTTATCGGTAAAGATGACGTCATAATATCATTGATGCTACACTGACAGATAATTTTCAATATCAGAGTCAGTTTGTTGATCCTAACAATATCACTAGAAAATAAAAATGTCCAATTTACTTATAAAGACAATTTGACACCAGGTTTCAATTACATTAAGGGTGTAGAATGACAAACAATCAATTACATTAAAATTACATTACATGCAAAATATTGTTTTTACAGTTTGAAATTACTTTAAGTTAACTTGTTCATTTCATCATTATTGGACTATTTAACTTAATACAAGTCATTGATTTCTTTTCAAAGAGAAATAGGTCTCTGCAGACAAAAGTTCATTAATGTAGATTGAAAAATGATTCACAAATTTAGTCTTTTTTGTAATTTTTTTGTGTGTAATGTTACAAATTCTGATTAAGCAGTAATTGTTCATGTGTTATTTTAAGAACTACATAAAAAAATTGTCGAGCGATATTTTGGTATATGAAAATGAGCTGCAAAATATAGTTACATGGTGACAAAAAGTGTCGACGATATAATGAACACTAGAAAATCCTACTGATATTTTGCAAAGCAAAAATGCTACATGCCATACACATATGCAGTTTTTTTCATAGTTTTGTTTTATTTCTTTTACAATTTAGATGCTTTACCAACAGCCAATTTCCAGGACTTTAAACAAGGGAAGAAAGCTTTAGATCATATAAGATCTTTATCTAAAGACTTCCCTATGGCAGTAATGGAGTTCTGGTGTGGATGGTTTGATCATTGGGGGGAGTCACACCAAGGACACTCAAGTAATGGTAATGTTAAATAAACTAAGTCACATTATATAGATCAAGCAAAATGCCTACGAGACTATTTTCATTGTTTGGATTAGGCCTTCACAAGTGACACAATTGAATTGCCACTTAACTAAAATTTCTTATCATGTTAAATCAAACTAATTAAAACAGGTTTTTATAAAGCAGGGAAACCATTGCATACTCGTTCATCCAATTCTAAAATTGTTGTCCACAAAATAATATTTTTCTTTAGAATGGTACTCAAGTACAGAGTGACCCAAAAAAATGCCACCCATGAAAATGTCAATAAAGTGTCGTTTTGAATCTTGTTTTATTATGTGTTTTCTGACATAATGTGTCGTTACTGATCTGTTTATATCATGTGTATCTTGAAATAATTAACTTCATTATTTTCTATTTTGATGAAGTGTTCTTCGGTTTGGCGTCTAATAGTCTTTTAAAAAAAATAAGAATTGTATTTATTTATTTTTGTACTGGTGCTATTCTAGTTATTGTTGTCATTCATTTTTGTACTGGTGCTATTCTAGTTATTGTTATCATTTATTTTTGTACTGGTGCTATTCTAGTTATTGTTATCATTTATTTTTGTTCTGGTGCTATTCTAGTTATTGTTATCATTTATTTTTGTACTGGTGCTATTCTAGTTATTGTTATCATTTATTTTTGTACTGGTGCTATTTTAGTTATTGTTATCATTTATTTTTGGACTGGTTCTATTCTAGTTATTGTTATCATTTATTTTTGGACTGGTTCTATTCTAGTTATTGTTATCATTTAATTTTGTACTGGTGCTATTCTAGTTATTGTTATGATTTATGTCTTTATATACTGAATCATTATTTTCGTATGCAAGTTAATAGTCACAATACAGGGTGTATTGTTGAAATCCAGATGCATGTTTACTCTCATTCAGATTTGTTAATTTCTTTTATATTCGAATTTTACCCCGAACGAAAGCGAGGGGTAAAATCTAAGAATGTAAAGGCCCAGCTCATGTGTAAATTTGCACAACTCTATGCCTGCCATGAATTATTTCGATTCTAATAGGACAAATTTCATTTGCATGTATTTGTCTATTATTTGTCAACGGGGGATATTGGCATTAATGAATATCCTCCTAGCACCAAATAGACGTAAAGCCCATGATTGTTAGTATCCCTCCTTTACAATATAACATTTAATTATGATCATATGCAATAACATATGTGGGGTTGTGCATGTAAGTATTACTCGTTTTGATAGATGTTGGATAAAAACTTAGGTTATCTTCCAAAACTACTGCAGTAAAATTAATAATTTTCTTAGAATTTGTAATTGTATTATTTATCAAAATGACAATATATAAAAACAGTAAAAATCGTCTGAGATAAACTAGTTTTTTACGACATCCTCTTAATGAATTGATGCGGTAATGCAACTGTTTACCACATGTTTGTAAAATGACAACTCTCACATATATAAGGTCACAACAACACTGCGTCATAATCTTGAAGATTATGCATTATATATCATGTTATTCGTGACGCAAAAGCTCCCATAGTCATAATAAAGGTAATAACAAAATTACCGAACTCCGAACAATCTTATAAAGGGAAAGTCAAAACTCATAATTATATAAACAGACAAAATCAGTCAACAACCGGAAAACTGTGAAAACCGTAATGACCCTGACTTGGTACAGGCATTTCTAAAGAAATGGTGGGTTGAATCAGATTTTAAGGCGCCAAACCTCCCGCTCTCATTACGGTTCAAAGGTTCCGGCTGTCACTGCAACAGTATTTAAATACAGGAACAAAATAGGTAAAATAGTTGTCAAAGCAGTACCATATTCGGTGACGTAAATGTCAAAAATATTTTTACGTCACACATTGACAAAAAAAATTCTTGACATATTTGACTCTTTATCTTTATACATTTTCACTATATGAAAATGCATCGCTTATAATTTTTTCTGCAGAGACGGAATATATTTCGACAAGATATTGGTATCGGAATATAAACTTTTTAAGAGATCGAATAAGGCGAATCTTTTTATAGCCCTGGTCCAGTAGCCTGTTTCTCAGATGAAGATGACGTTTCAGGAAATCAGAATAATTGCTACTGCCCCTTGCATAGCGAATCAATTGCGAGATGTAAACACCATATGCAGGAGAAGCTGGTATATTGCTGCACATATTTGGAAAATTTATGATTTTAAAATTGAAGTCGTCCCGCTTATCATAAATTTTAGTACTGAGTTGACCACTGTCGTCAAATTCGAGGTATAAGTCCAAAAATGATGCGGACGAAGCTGTATCGGTGGTCTCTTTAACTTCCAGCTCTGGAGGATATATCAATGGAAGAAATTCTGCAAATCTAGAATTATTGATAGATAAAACGTCATCAATATACCTGTATGTGAAATTAAAGGCTCTAGCCTCATGAATCTTCTTAGTTCTGTAAAAGAGAGCCAATTGTCTCTAGCAAAGTTTCTATTCCTATCATGCTGTCCAGAATTCGATATTATAAGTTATAAGCTCCCTAGTGACCGTCTATCGTTATTTAGACGGTCAGTAAATCGTTGAAGGGTGAGCGGTCCAGCACGAACCCTTCAACTATTTACTTTCCGTCTAAATAACCATAGTCGGTCACGGGAGCTTATAACATTTTTGTACGATTTTGCTGATCTATAACTTGAAACAGTAACTAAGTTTTTTCCACGAACTATGCTTGACGGACTTTCTTGGAAGCTCTAAGGCTAAAGACATAATGGTCAATACACAAAATTAAGCACCGCCCACTGACCATCTGTAATTTTCCGTCTCCATCGTTTCGTAACTGCACGTTATTTGAGAAGAAAATATAAATCATCATCTTTCTTGCAGTTGTGTTTAATTATGCTAAATCAAAATACACACATATATATAGAGAGAGCCTGGTCAAATACCTGCAAGTTTATCTATCATCTGCATCGTTATTTTTTTTAATGGAATTCTAAATATAAGGCTAACGACGTAATGGTCACTACACAAAATTAAGCACCGCCACCTGACCTTCATTAATTTTCCGTCTGCTTCATTTCGTTACTGCGCGTTATTTTTATGAATGGAATTTTCTCCTGGCCAGGTAAAGCGTATTAATCTTATTCTCTAGATTTCCATATATGGCTCTCCTTTCTACCGTTATTTTTAGGAATTATTTTATCCAATCATAGGTCGTCAAATAAATGCAACATCGTACAATTATATTTGTCAGACTTGTTCACTGTCGTCAAAGAGCTCCGATCGAAAATGTTTGATCAACATCGGGATATTTTAAAGCGGTATTTTTAAAGCAGACACGGATAATTATCGTAAGTATTTATAAATATACTGTGTATATAATGTTTTGAATTATGATACTTTATGATTGTTATTATTATTAATTTCATTTTTTGTCCAAATATCATTTATTTTTGCAGTGTAAAATTAGATTTTTCTATAAGTTATAAGGAATCCGGCTTCAAAATCATTACAATCAACTGAAATATCGATATATCTTGTATTTACGAATGAATTAAATGTTGCCCAAAAAGAAAAAAATATTGATGAATGATTGATTTTACTTAAAAATACTAGTTTGTTGATGAAAAGACAATTAGTAACTAGTTATACCCTAAAACATGATGTCAACAGATGTTTTTGAAATCCGGCTTGGTCAAAATGTAAACATGTATACAAACCGGTTGGGTCATTTATAAATAACCGGGTTTGTCAGTATGTAAATACCACTGATCATATTGTAATTGAGCATTATATTGCAATTTAACAATAGTTATGATTAGGGAATATCTCAAAGGCGATAAATACTGATCCATAGTATGAATATTAGCCATGGCTGCTAATTTCAGCTACTTTGAATAATAAAAAAAAATCGTTATTTCTATGTTAAATTGCTACTGTCGCGAACACTTGATTTTTTTTAATGCTTTTTGTGGCACTGACATCACGATTGGTGCTCAATACGCTACACTCACTTTAAGTAGTTGTCTAGGCGCATCAATTGAGTAGTGGGAGATTTTTTATATAAGGCAATATTTTAATTTTATACTCGTTGATAACGAAGTAAGTCACTCTGTGGAAATAACTTCATGAATACGATATTAAGTTTCTTCACAGTATAATGGTTACATTAACATTACAGATAAGCAAATTAACAAAGGCTGTAGTATTGAATTCCTTTCCGCACGGACGATTTTGGCAGTTTGTATACAAAGAAAATGTTAGGTGTACTCGATTAATGCAACGTTCGTTACAAGTTGTAATACGACAAATGTTCGTGCTTTGCTCACTGAAAATAGAGGCTCAGTGGTCTGAGCCTATGTCGTTCACCTTTCATTCTGCTTTGAGGAAACTTAATACAGACAGAACCTTCTATAGGTGCTTCCCACCAAAGTCCGGCTCATTTGGCTAAGCAGTTTCAGAGAAGAAGATTGTTAGAAATCGGCCAATCAGAAACAAGAATTGTCTGTAGCGACCATGTTTGTCAACGGATCGGGATGAAATGTGCAATCTTTATAGAAGACCTTCCATAGTTGCTTCCTACCAAGTTTCGGTTCATTTGGCTAAGCAGTTTGAGAAGAGAAGATTTTTATAAAATCGACCAAGAAAACAAGAATTATCTGTGGAGACCATGTTTGTTAACGGATCGGGATGAAATGAGCAATCTTTATAGAAGACCTTCCATAGTTGCTTCATACCAAGTTTCGGTTCATTTGGTTAAGAACTTTTAGAGGAGAAGATTTGTTTTTCAAATCTGCCAATCAGAAACAAGAATAGCCAATCGTAACTACTCGGCCATTCTCGCTACCCTACAAATAACCTCGTATGCATTAGGCGTATACATCGCACTACTTTTCACATGTCAGTTACATGAAAGTTTGATAAAGTTATATTTTAAACAATTTTCTATATTTCAATTATTTTCATGTAAAAGTTAAAGTTTTAATTAGTTTTGCATGATTATATTTTACTTAGTATGTCTTCCATATTGGATTTTCGTGGACTATATTTTTGTGCGGCTTAACTTAACTTAACTTCCTGCAAACAATTTAAGAAGAATTTCTACTATCTACGTACGAGGTTATTTGTAAGGTAGCGAGAATGGCCGAGTAGTTACGATTGCAAGAATCGCTTGTGGCGACCATGTTTGTTAAGGGCAGTTTAACAAAAATGGCTCCTACTGCTATAGCTGTCTAATTTACTCATTGTTATGATTTTATTGGATCTAAATAGTTCAAAGATCTGTAATGATTTGATGTTTGTTACTGCAAAAAATCGTTAAGATACAAAAAAAATATGTCCAAAAAACATGTCAAAATTGTCAGGAGTGCACCCTTTTTTGTGACACTTTAAGCAATCCTTAATTTTCAACAACCTACCACAGTGCTAAATCAAACAATATGTTATCAAAATCTATTTCATCACAAACTTTGATATGTTGACATACTTTAAGATAGCAATAGATCATGCTTCACATTTATTATTGCATAAAAATATGGCTTTGTAAAAAAAATGTACCTAGTCAGAAGTGCAACAAACATTTATGCAAGTTTTCCTAAATTACATTGTAGAAATGTTGTCTTTTAGTTTTCAAAGATATGGAGTATAAATAAATCTTAATACATCATTGCTGCTTCAAAACCATAGTTAAAGGATACACTAATATAAGTAGTAAGGCCAAGAATGTCACATTAAAGGAAACACCCTCAAATGTCAGGAGTGCAACATTTGATATTTTCTTAGACATATTTTCTTTTAAATGTAACTAAGTTCACATTTGTCTTTCTATTTCAACAGAGATTGACCAAGAGAACAGATAAAACCCATTTACCTGTTTGAGATACATAAAATATCTCTCACAGAAGCATTTGATTCATGTCAGGAGTGCTACTAGTTTTAAGTGATCTTCTACACAGTCTAAATTATAGCTTTTTATATGGATGATTTAAATAAAATGAGATTCTGTCAAGTTTCGAATAATATTTGAAAAAATTTAAAGTGCCAATAGCATTTTATGTGCTTTTAATTTTATGTAATAAAGCATTTTTGTTCATTTTAAATGGTCTCATGCTTTAATATCTATTAGGTATTAATACTAGAGACATTCTCTGACAAGGGAATATGTTTTCTAGGTTCATTAGCTATTGGAGATTAATTGACTTGATAAAGTTTATGATAAATGCATTTATCTATTTTCTAATAGATAATTTATGGTTAACCATGTAAATGTTGCACTCCTGACATAAATATTTAAAAATCATTGAAATTTGATATAATTAATTTTCTAAGTATCAAAAAAATACTTGTAATTGTACATTAAACATCTATTTTCAATATTAATTTAGATTAATACATGTTTTAAATGTTGCTTGAAAGAACACCAACTGATTTTTCCCCCTGTGAATTGTTTTTAAGTTAATAACTCTTCTTTTTCTTGATGGCAATATAATGTCAGGAGTTCAACATATCCTGATAAAATAGTACCATTGATAAAATAATGATAATTTATAATAAATTGCCTTTTCTAGCCTATAAAAATATTCTAATTATCTATTTATGATTTATCTAATATATTAGAGTGGTATAATACAAATTTTCAAATGTACATAATTAAAAATATTGCTGCTAAAACTGGGTATTAAAGAAGTGGTATGGCAAAAAATTGTTACAAATTTCCAAATACTGTCATTTCTGTACAAATATTTCATTGAAAACAGGTAAAATTATTGTATGAGTTAACAGTAACATCACTGTTCAATGTTGGCATTTTAAAATGTGACATTTTCTTCTTTTTTTTTCTTTATTATGAATTTATAAAATGTCAGGAGTGCAACAAAAATAGACAAAATGTTTTTTCTATAACCAATTATTTTGCGATCGTTCAAAGAATCAATGTTATTATTTCTTACAAATGGCTACTTATCGTTAAAGTTTGAAAATTTTGCTGTCTTAAGTAAAAATATTCATTATTATTTTGATTATGAAAACTTTATCAGGTAGATTGAACAAAAATATTGAGAATTTTTCATAAAAAAATAGCTTTTAAGAAAAACTACAACTACCAATAACCCAATATTTTGCACAATAAGTCATGTATATCAGTTGCATTGTTTGAGAAACCATTATACAAAATAATTGAGACTAAAGATTGTTTAACTGATATAGAATAAGTATGTGTTTTACATGGTTTTTATGCCAATTTGTGTTCAATAAAAGGTCCTTAAAAATTTATTGCTTATCTGTTCATAGTTTCTTTCTTGTTTCATTTACTTCAATGTATACAACATTGAAAATTATCAGCAAAAAGATTTTAGGAGTGAGTTTAATTTGGACATTTGTTTCACATGTTGGAGCCATTTTTTATGAAACAGCCCTTAACGGATCGGGACGAAATGAGTAATCGTTACAGAGGACCTTCCATAGATGCTTCCTACTAAGTTTCACTTCATTTGGTTGAGGCGTTTCAGAGGAGAAGATTAAAATGTGAATAGTTAATGGACGACAGACGACGAACGAAAGACGACGGAGTGATGATAAAAGCTCACTTTGCCTTTGGCAAGGTGAGCTAACAACAGTCATTGGGTAGATATGTCGCTCCACTCGGACACATTATTCTGATTCCGAGCCAACCAGTCTTTGCTCTTTCTCCTTAATGCTGCGTTCTTAGCGGAGAAGCAACAAATACCTATTTTATATTCTTTTGCTTGACAAGACCGCAGTTCGTACCCACAATCTATCACACTCGAGGCGAGCACGCTAACCATTACGCTACCGATGTAGTTCCCTATTTTTATTTTCTTTTTATTATTTTTGAATAAAAATCTCTTATTGTCCTTCAATATATTATTTGAAAACAAAAATTAATCCAAAACAATAAGAGTTACTTGATATCTATATAAACATTGAGAGTTCCTACTTTTGTTCAAACACTCTTTGAATATTGCAATAATCCAACTGCATAGCAAATAAAGAAAACGAATTATAAGTTCTATACAAAATCATGACCATTCTGTCGAAGGTGACTTGGCGAATGCCAATTCTGCACAAACCGTTTGATATTTCTTTCTTTTAATGTTATACAAAACATCCACATGTAAAATATTTTGACTATGTGCTGTTGGTTTTTTTTCACAACTTTTATTCATTGAAGACAATTTTTTGTTTTTTGTTTTTTCTTTTTATCAATTTGCAAGTCGAACATATCCTTGACAAGTGTTATAATGAACCTTAAATAAATTACAAAAAGGAAACATAATTGTGATATTGAGCTGTTTTCGCTATTCTTTCAATTTTTTACATAGACAAACCGGTTCTACTAAAAAAACAATTTTTGGGACCCAACCGGAAAGTAGTGGCTGACAGAGTCGGAACGAATGTACGTAAATAAGCATCGTGTTTTTTACTGTAGCAAGTCTAAAACTATTCATGGTGGCACGCCAGTGCAAACTATCATGTGTATAAGCATTACAAAGGGTTTGTGTACTTTAATTACACATATAGACTACTTTTTATAGCTTTATTTGATGATTTCAATCTCATTATTAGCATTTTTCATTGTTCATGTCCATCATTTTATCTATATCTGAGTAATCTATTAAGTTAACCACAGAAACATATAGGTAAAAACAAGTAAGAATAATCGACCGATAACGAAATCTTCTGGATTCAAGATATAATAAAACTGTGTGATCATAATACTTACATTTTGTCGTCGCCTGTATGTCAAACATGCCTAATTGACTTGTACCGGAAGATTACAGAACATTTCCGACCGGAGCTCTTTGACGACAGTTTTGTTGTGTTGACCAATTGTCTTGAATTGGTATTAATGTTTATCAGTCACCTGATTGTGTACATTCGTAGCTGTAACATATGATTTGTCTATAAACTGTTCAGATTTTGCATTTAAATGTTTGATCTTCATATTTTTCATGTGTGTCTTTTGTTTTCGCAAATGTCTAAAACTTTGAATTCATCTTTGTTACGTATTTAGTTCTGATCGACAGTTGTTTGTTTTCTTGCCTCCGAACATTTTTAATTATTTGACTTTCTCATTTTGTGACTTGATGAAGCACACCTGATGAATGTTATAACAGAAACGCGCCGTGAGCACTAATATGAATATCTATGTTTTTCCTATCTGGCGTTTAAATTCATGTTTAATATTTGTTATTTTGGTCAATGCTATTCTTATATCATTTATAGAAAATATTTTATTATTTTTTAATGACAAAACAACGAACAACACATATAAGGATGTTTACAAAAAAGACTGATTTTTTATGTGATGTGTTTTTGCACACAGATTAGATACATGACCTTTTCCATATCGGCCTGGTTATCACACCAATACACATATATCGGCTATATGGGTCGAAGGGTAATAACCAAGCCGATATGGAAAAGGTCATATTGTAACACCTTTTATTATATGATTACATTTAATTCATGTAATGATATGAATCGTGTGGTATGGCGTTATCAGCCTGACCAACCAGATTGATATGACGTTATCAACCTAACCAACCAGACTGATATGACGTTATCAGCTTAACCAACCAGATTGATATTACGTTATCAGCCGAACCAACCAGACTGATATGACGTTATCAGCCTAACCATCCAGACTGATATGACGTTATCAGCTTAACCAACCAGATTGATATTACGTTATCAGCCGAACCAACCAGACTGATATGACGTTTTCAACCTAACTAACCAGACTGATATGACGTTATCATCCGGGTGGAATCGTAACACCATATCAGCCTTGATATGCATTAATGATCCATTCACTTTCAGCTTTAGTGTACATGCAATTGTGTCATATTCTTGCAAAATATGTAATTAAGAGTCATTATATAACAACAGAACAACTGGTAAATACTGTACATAATAAGTTAATAATAAAATGTAAAAATAGCATATGCAAACGGAGGATTGAATTGAGCGGACACTTCTCGTCGTTTTTGGTACTGGAAATATGTGTCAACAAAGTCTTCATTACATGCTAGCACGTGGTGGCAATGTTGCGGATTCGAAGAAAACTTGTCCATAACCACTTTCTATTCCATCTTCTTCTATGTCGTTCTGTTCATTCAACTGTGGTACCTAATGAAATGAATGTCTATTACTTTTGTATGAATAATGTATTAATCTAACATTTCAAAGACAAATGATTCCTGTGTCGTTCTGTTCATTCAACTGTGGTACCTAATGAAATGAATGTCTATTACTTTTGTATGAATAATGTATTAATCTAACATTTCAAAGACAAATGATTCCTGTGTCGTTCTGTTCATTCAACTGTGGTACCTAATGAAATGAATGTCTATTACTTTTGTATGAATAATGTATTAATCTAACATTTCAAAGACAAATGATTCCTGTGTCGTTCTGTTCATTCAACTGTGGTACCTAATGAAATGAATGTCTATTACTTTTGTATGAATAATGTATTAATCTAACATTTCAAAGACAAATGATTCCTGTGTCGTTCTGTTCATTCAACTGTGGTACCTAATGAAATGAATGTCTATTACTTTTGTATGAATAATGTATTAATCTAACATTTCAAAGACAAATGATTCCTGTGTCGTTCTGTTCATTCAACTGTGGTACCTAATGAAATGAATGTCTATTACTTTTGTATGAATAATGTATTAATCTAACATTTCAAAGACAAATGATTCCTGTGTCGTTCTGTTCATTCAACTGTGGTACCTAATGAAATGAATGTCTATTACTTTTGTATGAATAATGTATTAATCTAACATTTCAAAGACAAATGATTCCTGTGTCGTTCTGTTCATTCAACTGTGGTACCTAATGAAATGAATGTCTATTACTTTTGTATGAATAATGTATTAATCTAACATTTCAAAGACAAATGATTCCTGTGTCGTTCTGTTCATTCAACTGTGGTACCTAATGAAGTGAATTTCTATTACTTTTGTATGAATAATGTATTAATCTAACATTTCAAAGACAAATGATTCCTGTGTCGTTCTGTTCATTCAACTGTGGTACCTAATGAAGTGATTTTCTATTACTTTTGCATGAATAATGTATTAATCTAACATTTCAAAGACAAATGATTCCTGTGTCGTTCTGTTCATTCAACTGTGGTACCTAATGAAGTGAATTTCTATTACTTTTGTATGAATAATGAATTAATCTAACATTTGAAAGACAAATGATTCATAGTGACAAAGTTGAAGTCCTCAGTTCGAATGTTTTACGATTGCCATCATGACTTGGTTAACCATTAAGGAATCACAGATGACCATGAATATGTTCCGTTTGTCTTAGTCACGATCCCGTCCTTCTTTCCTTGTTCATTCTTTATCACCGGACGAATGACATGACGGGTGCCACTACTAGTAGAAACTGATTACCCTTACAGAGCACTACCTGAGTTCAACCCCGCTCGGTTTATCAAAGTGCTAGTGTTTTTTAATCTTTAGATTTCTGTGTAGGATTTTGTTGACCATTGTTTCTTCTTTTGTTCTTTTGCTTTCGGACATTGCATTGTTTGTCCTTTTTCGAATGACGGCTTCTGATTACGCTTTTAGCTTAAAATTTTGGGGGATGTTTTTTGCAGAATTTACAACATCGTATGATAACTATGAAAATTAATTGATATTTATTGCTAACAAAACAGAAATAAAAAAGTGATGTTCGTTAGTCGAGGTACGGTTCTACGTTAGACAGTAATGGTCAAAAATATAAATAAAAATGCATTACCCTCTAATTAGTTTATATAGTAGAAAAGTGAAGCGGAATATCTCACGTTTTTTTTTTTTTGTTTTTTTTTTTTTTTTTTAATTCAATGATTTTTCAATCACCTCCGACAATTCTTCTAATGATTAAAATTTTGTTTATTTCTAGATAATAATGAATTTGTTGACAAGTCTTCAATGTATCTGAATTACTTACACTTGTGCCAAAGTTAATTTGGCTGTAATTTGTTCTTTGACTACTTCTTGGTGGTGGTAAAGGACTCCGTCTGTCAATAGTACTTATCTCAATCAGTGGATAATTCAAATCAAGTCTCTAAAAGAAACAAATATGATACTTCCATCATTTAAACAGACAAATGCAACAACAGTGATTTGGAGAATTATGTAGAGTCCTAATAAACAAATACTCAATAAGTGTATGAAAAAAAGAATATTTGCGAAAACAATTATTTCGGAAATATGCATATTGTAACAGCTTTTTTATTCTCGTTTTCAATATGTTATAACCGCATATTATTACTTTGGTTTACCCTTTATGAGGCTATCATGAATTCTCTTAAAACAGACCGGAGTAAAATAAGGCTGATAAAAAGGGTAAGCATTCCCTGTGTGCATGAATATCTAACGTGCATTTATAGAAGGTATTTGTATAACGCTAATCAAAAGGAACAATAGGAAGAGTTATATACAAATGTCTGAATAACATAAACTCCTACAAAGCAAATCAAGGGGTACAATTAAGTTGTTTCACACGTTGTACCTGGTATACAACTTGTGTGGTGTCCTCGTATTTAAGCTATCGGTTGTGATGCCATATATGTTCATTGTAACTGTTTACATAAGTATGTACTATGCTTCCATTGGTGAGATTTACTATCTCAAAAACAAGAGATAAATAGAAATGGTTGTTGTTAGATGTTGTTAGATACTAATCCGCACTGTCTGAGGTACCATTGGTAAAAGATTATATTTGCCGACAGTTTGGCGTTAGGGTTATAGTGTTTAATGTCACTTTCAACAATATTTCAGTTATGTCGTAGCATTCAGTGTTATTACTGGAGGAAACATACCCATACAAACAAAATTGTCAACTCGGATATATATTTAAGACCAATTTAGATCTATTAATTGCATAATATATTAAAATACGTATTTGACAAATCTCATTCATATAAAATTATAGTTTCAGTCCATGAATAGGGCTAGGGTTATGCTCATGGTGTTTAATGCCACTTTCAACAATATTTTAGTTATATCGTGGGTGTTAGTTTTATTGCTGGAGGAAACCAAATTACCCGGTGAAAACCATCGACCTGCCGTAAGTCAGTGACAAACTTTATCACAAAATATTGTTTAGAGCACACCTCGCCTGAGCGGTATTCGATCTTACAAGAGGAGTTTGAAGATACCAAAGGGGCAATCAGAAACCGTATATCACAGAAGAACACAATGGCCAAAAGAAAAAGTACAAAAGGACAAACAACGATCTACAAAACATACATATAAAACTAAGGATCGAGTAACACGAACACCACTAAAAAGCGGAAGTGAACTCAGGTGCTCCGGAATGGTAAGAAGTTCCTGCTCCACTAGTGGCACCCGTCGTGTTAATCTAGTTACAAACCCGGTAATAAGTCGTGAATGAGGAAGGGACCAGGAAGTGTTTACGACAAGTAGAACATTTCCGTGGTCATTTGTGACACAGATATTCCATAACGGTCAACCAAGTCTTGGTGGCGACCGTAAAATTTTCGAAGTGATGACTTCAACTTTACCAAAGGGAACCCTTGGTTTAGTAGCTTCCTTGTTAGCAGGGATACAACTTATCACATAATTAATGACCCTGTAGAAATTGAGGGTGGGACAATGATGAAGATGAACTTTGCTGTTCTATTTGTTATAGATCATTTCTACATACTGTTGATGCCTGTCGGGGTGGCAGATCGTGGGGTTCCCTTTGTCTTTTTGTTTCTTCTTCTTCTGACAAAAAAAAGACAAAGCAATTTAATTCAAGCAGTATCCTATATTTATTTCTACTGATCAACACTTGGTTTATATATTTAGGGAAAAGAATTATTGCAACGTACTTCGCAACGCGTCATTAAATGGGATTATATACTTGGCCTGTGCAGCCAAAACAAAAGATACACATACATATTCCCAGAGGATAACTATACATTAATGTCCTGTGCCACCGCGTTGATTGGTCTTAGTAACTCTGTATTTGACATGAACCTTCTACAATACATGCGTAAACCTACGCATCGCATCGATGTGAGAATCTGTAGATAAGAGGTACTAACTCATATTTATTGTTGCATCATTCGTACTATTCGCATTCTATTTTATGTAGTTCGATAAAATATTAACTAATATTGCCGTTTCTTTGACAGCAAGCAAATATAGCGTCGACAAACGGAAGATATTCATATTACATACAACTGTTCCCTTTTTAGGATTTAGAAGCCGACATAATTTAGATATGACTCAAAATCTACATAAAGGGAAAGCTAGTAAACACGCTGTTATTTGTAGTAATTTGTATCACATACATTCTAAGGTCTTTGATTGCCAGCATAACATACACATTGAGAGTTGTTACTACCAGACAACAAATGACTGGTACTTTAACCTATTAATAATATATTTTAATAAAAACGATGTTCGGTTCGTCTCTACCTGCAGTTGTTTGTAGGAGGAGGATGTCTTATTTCCTATATTTGTGTTTGTTTACGTATAGCGGTGTCAAAAATATATTGTGTTGTATGTTCGTTTTGATTTTCTTCGTCTTGTGTACCCTATGTTGCCAGTTTATCTGGATAGTCCATTTTTGTTTTGCCCCTTCGGTATTCTTTAACGTTTATCTAATACTTGCCATTAATGATATTATGTGTACTCCTATGTACAGCATCATGTGCTTCTGATAAGACGTTAACGTCTGGAAGTCCCAGGGATTTTCTAAACACAGCAAGTATAGGTGGAACCTTGATTGCAAGGAGGTAGCATGAAAAGGTGGTCATAATAAACACAGGAAGAACATGCGGAAGCTTGATTTACATAATCTAATTTATAATATAGTCAATAGAAATACAGAAATAATATCTTTTGATTACAAGCATAGCAAGTCAAAATAATGCTTGGATGATCAGAACGTAGCAAGGTAATGTTAGATTTACTGCGATGATCATGTAACTTACGTAGTTTGTTGCTTTGAGTTTTAATGATATTCATATTGTTAATTCAAATATTGTCCGCTCTCTTGTTTTTTGTTTTTTGTTTTTGGTGGCTAATTTCTTTCTTTTTCAGTATATGTATTTTTTTTGTGGTTCGTGCTATTCAACATACTAGAATATATTTCTTCTAATAATCTTATCTCAGTTTTCAATATTGTATTTCAATATATTTCTGCTTACTGTAATGTTATTTGCAAGAGTCATTTTCAACATTCCAAAAAGAGCTATTGTTATTAATTTATCTAACCAAATTTGTAATGTGCTGAATGAACCAAATGTTCATGGACATGTCTATAGACTGTTTTCCGATATTCTTGGACCATATTACCTCGTCTTGGTTCTGTACGTTCGTTCATTCGGTCTACGGTATTGCCGTCTGGCAACTCGTCTCCTCTGTTATACACAGCTCTGTCTATGTACACTGCCCTATCTGTGTTCAATGTAGATGTTGGATCCGTGTGTGAATTACTTGGTACATCTACATAAACGATGTTGATTACATATATATATCAGTCTCATTATCCTAATGGTACTTTTATCACATATTTTCGATCAAAGAAGGGGGCGCCGTGGTCTTGATCGCATGGTTGTTGAATTTACAACTATCTGTGAAATCAGTGCCTATTACCACTTGAGCTGTGGGTTCGAATCCTACTCTTGGCGAGATGTACTCGATACAACATTATGTGATAAAGTGAGTTAGTGACTTGCGGAAGGTCGGTGGTTTTCTCTAGGTACTCCGGTTTCCTCCAACAGTAAAACTGACCGCCACGATATAACTGAAATATTGTTGAAAGTGGCGTTCCATGACCCTAATCCTGATGTAATGCACATTAAAATAAGATAAACATTGATTAATTTGTTTCCCGTCCCGTCCTTATTTTTGGAATATTGTTTATTGTATTATCATTTCTCAAGCAAACACGTTCTAGCTCAGAAACTGAAATGTCTTGTGAGTGAAAAGTTTCATGAGTTGAGATAACCTTTTTTCATTAATATGAGATATTAATATGAAAGTAAGCTAATTCTGACTATGGTTATTCTAATGAAGCCAATTATTTTTACCTAACACAATGGTAATATTGCTCCGTTATCAATATTTATATTGTATAATTTATCATTGTCTTTTTAACTTGCACTACAAAATGTGAAGAGAAATATGTTTTTATTTTAGACAGTGACGGATACTTCTGTCTTTTATTGATTTCTTCTTAATGTCACTTATCAATATCAATAGTAGTATAAAACGTTAAACTGATTTACAATGACTGTTTTATCAAGTGTTTTAGACTGTAAATTTGTACTTTTTTCACATGAATACACCAGTTGTGGAACACTTTCTCAAGTGAACAAATATATGAAGGTATCGTTGATGATTCTTTACTTTTGAGAGTAGCAACTGGACTTTGAAATTGTGACTGCATTTTAAATTAATTATTAAGTAATTTATTGAGCGCTATGGTGGACCAGGAGCTATGCAAGAAGAGCTTGAAGATATCAAAGGGGTAATTAGAATCCGTAATTCGAAGAAGAACAGACAACACAATGGCCAAAAAGATAAAGGACAAAGGGACAAACAACGATCTACAAAACATATACATAAAACTAAAGATCGAGTAACACGAACCCCATTAAAAACCGCGGTGAACTCAAGTGCTCCGGAAGGGTGGCAGTTCCTGCTCCACTAGTGACTCCCATCGTGTTAATCTAGTTTTAACCCCGGTGATAAGTCATGAATGAGGAAAGGACCGGGAAGTGTTTACGACAAGTGGAACATATAAATGTGTCTTGATGGTATCTATTTTGTCTCTGTTTCTGCATATTCCGATTAGATATTGGAACTGTTTTGATGGTGTCGTTTTTTTTTTTCGTTTTATTAGATAGCATATACAATATAATTTTCTTACAGCTTTGTAATCACAAATGAATTTTCTTCACGACATATACAGTAGAAGGAATTGACTATCATTACGATAAATTTAGTACAAAATATAAATTTGATACACCAAAGCTATATTAAAACGATATGGCAATAACATTACCTATCGCTATAGTCACATTACATATCTTTACAGCAACATTACCGTCAGTGACTTGCGACAAGTCTGTGGTTTTCTCTTGGTCCTCCGGTTTCCTCCACCAATAAAACTGACCGCCACGATATAACTGAAATATTGTTGAAAGTGGCATTAAACATCTTCAAACAAACAAACAAACAGTGACATTACCTATCTTGAAGTGTCCTCGTCGTCTATAGCAGTTTACAGTAGTTATAACTATACAACAGGTCAGAACTAAAACACACATAGCCACTACACCATACAGTATATGTAACAGACTGTGACTGCCTAATAATGAAGATTAAAATTACAGTAGATGACATCAAGGCATCATTTATACAGCTTAGTGGCTAGTACCTGACAGTTGTTAGTCTGAGATAGATAAGATGCAGTTAGCTAGCAGACAGACAATATAATTTAATCTAAATAAACGTTAGAGAAAACCAACGGGACAATCAAGAATGGACAATCCTCAGACACTGGCAACACTGGGCACATACATACACAAGACTAGACACTGGCAACACTGGGCACATACATACACAAGACGAAGACACTGGCAACACTGGGCACATGCATACACAAGACTAGACACTGGCAACACTGGGCACATACATACACAAGACTAGACACTGGCAACACTGGGCACATACATACACAAGACTAGACACTGGCAACACTGGGCACATACATACACAAGACTAGACACTGGCAACACTGGGCACATACATACACAAGACGAAGACACTGGCAACACTGGGCACATACATACACAATCCTCAGACACTGGCAACACTGGGCACATACATACACAAGACGAAGACACTGGCAACACTGGGCACATACATACACAAGACGAAGACACTGGCAACACTGGGCATATACATACACAAGACTAGACACGGGCAACACTGGGCACATACATACACAAGACGAAGACACTGGCAACACTGGGCACATACATACACAAGACGAAGACACTGGCAACACTGGGCACATACATACACAAGACGAAGACACTGGCAACACTGGGCACATACATACACAAGACTAGACACTGGCAACACTGGGCACATACATACACAAGACGAAGACACTGGCAACACTGGGCACATACATACACAAGACGAAGACACTGGCAACACTGGGCACATACATACACAAGACTAGACACTGGCAACACTGGGCACATACATACACAAGACTAGACACTGGCAACACTGGGCACATACATACACAAGACTAGACACTGGCAACACTGGGCACATACATACACAAGACTAGACACTGGCAACACTGGGAACATACATACACAAGACGAAGACACTGGCAACACTGGGCACATACATACACAATCCTCAGACACTGGCAACACTGGGCACATACATACACAAGACTAGACACTGGCAACACTGGGCACATACATACACAAGACGAAGACACTGGCAACACTGGGCACATACATACACAAGACTAGACACTGGCAACACTGGGCACATACATACACAAGACGAAGACACTGGCAACACTGGGCACATACATACACAAGACGAAGACACTGGCAACACTGGGCACATACATACACAAGACGAAGACACTGGCAACACTGGGCACATACATACACAAGACTAGACACTGGCAAAACTGGGCACATACATACACAAGACGAAGACACTGGCAACACTGGGCACATACATACACAAGACGAAGACACTGGCAACACTGGGCACATACATACACAAGACTAGACACTGGCAACACTGGGCACATACATACACAAGACGAAGACACTGGCAACACTGGGCACATACATACACAAGACTAGACACTGGCAACACTGGGCACATACATACACAAGACGAAGACACTGGCAACACTGGGCACATACATACACAAGACGAAGACACTGGCAACACTGGGCACATACATACACAAGACGAAGACACTGGCAACACTGGGCACATACATACACAAGACTAGACACTGGCAAAACTGGGCACATACATACACAAGACGAAGACACTGGCAACACTGGGCACATACATACACAAGACGAAGACACTGGCAACACTGGGCACATACATACACAAGACTAGACACTGGCAACACTGGGCACATACATACACAAGACGAAGACACTGGCAACACTGGGCACATACATACACAAGACTAGACACTGGCAACACTGGGCACATACATACACAAGACGAAGACACTGGCAACACTGGGCACATACATACACAAGACTAGACACTGGCAACACTGGGCACATACATACACAAGACGAAGACACTGGCAACACTGGGCACATACATACACAAGACTAGACACTGGCAACACTGGGCACATACATACACAAGACGAAGACACTGGCAACACTGGGCACATACATACACAAGACGAAGACACTGGCAACACTGGGCACATACATACACAATCCTCAGACACTGGCAACACTGGGCACATACATACACAAGACTAGACACTGGCAACACTGGGCACATGCATACACAAGACGAAGACACTGGCAACACTGGGCACATACATACACAAGACGAAGACACTGGCAACACTGGGCACATACATACACAAGACGAAGACACTGGCAACACTGGGCACATACATACACAAGACGAAGACACTGGCAACACTGGGCACATACATACACAAGACGAAGACACTGGCAACACTGGGCACATACATACACAAGACTAGACACTGGCAACACTGGGCACATACATACACAAGACTAGACACTGGCAACACTGGGCACATACATACACAAGACTAGACACTGGCAACACTGGGCACATACATACACAAGACGAAGACACTGGCAACACTGGGCACATACATACACAAGACGAAGACACTGGCAACACTGGGCACATACATACACAAGACTAGACACTGGCAACACTGGGCACATACATACACAAGACGAAGACACTGGCAACACTGGGCACATACATACACAAGACGAAGACACTGGCAACACTGGGCACATACATACACAAGACGAAGACACTGGCAACACTGCGCACATACATACACAAGAATAGACACTGGCAACACTGGGCACATACATACACAAGACTAGACACTGGCAACACTGGGCACATACATACACAAGACTAGACACTGGCAACACTGGGCACATACATACACAAGATGAAGACACTGGCAACACTGGGCACATACATACACAAGACGAAGACACTGGCAACACTGGGCACATACATACACAAGACGAAGACACTGGCAACACTGCGCACATACATACACAAGACTAGACACTGGCAACACTGGGCACATACATACACAAGACTAGACACTGGCAACACTGGGCACATACATACACAAGACGAAGACACTGGCAACACTGCGCACATACATACACAAGACTAGACACTGGCAACACTGGGCACATACATACACAAGACGAAGACACTGGCAACACTGGGCACATACATACACAAGACGAAGACACTGGCAACACTGGGCACATACATACACAAGACTAGACACTGGCAACACTGGGCACATACATACACAAGACTAGACACTGGCAACACTGGGCACATACATACACAAGACTAGACACTGGCAACACTGGGCACATACATACACAAGACGAAGACACTGGCAACACTGGGCACATACATACACAAGACGAAGACACTGGCAACACTGGGCACATACATACACAAGACTAGACACTGGCAACACTGGGCACATACATACACAAGACGAAGACACTGGCAACACTGGGCACATACATACACAAGACGAAGACACTGGCAACACTGGGCACATACATACACAAGACGAAGACACTGGCAATACTGCGCACATACATACACAAGACTAGACACTGGCAACACTGGGCACATACATACACAAGACTAGACACTGGCAACACTGGGCACATACATACACAAGACTAGACACTGGCAACACTGGGCACATACATACACAAGACGAAGACACTGGCAACACTGGGCACATACATACACAAGACGAAGACACTGGCAACACTGGGCACATACATACACAAGACGAAGACACTGGCAACACTGCGCACATACATACACAAGACTAGACACTGGCAACACTGGGCACATACATACACAAGACTAGACACTGGCAACACTGGGCACATACATACACAAGACGAAGACACTGGCAACACTGGGCACATACATACACAAGACTAGACACTGGCAACACTGGACACATACATACACAAGACGAAGACACTGGCAACACTGGGCACATACATACACAAGACGAAGACACTGGCACCACTGGGCACATACATACACAAGACGAAGACACTGGCAACACTGCGCACATACATACACAAGACGAAGACACTGGCAACACTGGGCACATACATACACAAGACGAAGACACTGGCAACACTGCGCACATACATACACAAGACTAGACACGGGCAACACTGGGCACATACATACACAAGACTAGACACTGGCAACACTGGGCACATACATACACAAGACGAAGACACTGGCAACACTGGGCACATACATACACAAGACGAAGACACTGGCAACACTGGGCACATACATACACAAGACGAAGACACTGGCAACACTGCGCACATACATACACAAGACTAGACACTGGCAACACTGGGCACATACATACACAAGACTAGACACTGGCAACACTGGGCACATACATACACAAGACGAAGACACTGGCAACACTGCGCACATACATACACAAGACTAGACACTGGCAACACTGGGCACATACATACACAAGACGAAGACACTGGCAACACTGGGCACATACATACACAAGACGAAGACACTGGCAACACTGGGCACATACATACACAAGACTAGACACTGACAACACTGCGCACATACATACACAAGACTAGACACTGGCAACACTGGGCACATACATACACAAGACTAGACACTGGCAACACTGGGCACATACATACACAAGACGAAGACACTGGCAACACTGGGCACATACATACACAAGACGAAGACACTGGCAACACTGGGCACATACATACACAAGACGAAGACACTGGCAACACTGCGCACATACATACACAAGACTAGACACTGGCAACACTGGGCACATACATACACAAGACTAGACACTGGCAACACTGGGCACATACATACACAAGACGAAGACACTGGCAACACTGGGCACATACATACACAAGACTAGACACTGGCAACACTGGACACATACATACACAAGACGAAGACACTGGCAACACTGGGCACATACATACACAAGACGAAGACACTGGCACCACTGGGCACATACATACACAAGACGAAGACACTGGCAACACTGCGCACATACATACACAAGACGAAGACACTGGCAACACTGGGCACATACATACACAAGACGAAGACACTGGCAACACTGCGCACATACATACACAAGACGAAGACACTGGCAACACTGCGCACATACATACACAAGACGAAGACACTGGCAACACTGGGCACATACATACACAAGACGAAGACACTGGCAACACTGGGCACATACATACACAAGACTAGACACTGGCAACACTGGGCACATACATACACAAGACGAAGACACTGGCAACACTGCGCACACAAGACATAGAACGAAGACGAAAAACAAAAAACAAAACACAGAAAACAAAAAAGATGAGGAACGCGGATCCCACCAAATACCGGGGAGAACCCAGGTGCTTGCGTAGGATAAGCAGTTATTTCCTCTTATAAGACACCCGCCACGTTACTCATATAGTCAAGACGTGTTGGACATCACTATATACAAACAAACACAAATAACATAAATAAGAATAAGCCTTCCTACAAACGAACTGGGGGCAAAAACGAACCGAGTGCGGTAGATTGTGGGTTCGAGACCAGGTCGGACCAAGCCAAAGACTATAAAGCACGCTAGGCACACATCATTAAGGAGTAAGAACAATTATTGGTTGGCTCGGAATGAAAATATCGTATCCGAGTGGAGCGACATGTCTACCCGCGGACTGTTGTTTCGGTGACCTATCTCTATAGAATTCCAACAAAGCGTGTTGGTCCAGTACAAAGCGGACATCAACATTATCTCATCGAATGTAAATTGTTATCTCCACGATACAGCTGACAAATTGTTCATTTGGCGTTAATCAACAATCACCCACTCACTCAATTGAATTTAGAACTGTTTTCACAGGGTGGAATTTTTTTCCATTTTGCTTTGTACTGAAATTTGTTATTATTTATATGAAAAACTTATCGACGGAGACAAAGTATACACTTTTACAATGTACGTCTCTCATTCTTAAACTGGACAAGGCCTCACGCTAAAACTATTAACTGATTTTAATTCTGCAACATCTCACAAGATACTTTAACTATGCTTAAATATACGTAAATTTTACCTGCACCTAGACCTTCTTCGGTTCTTATAAACCACGGTTCTGTGTGAGATTCTACACTTCTTCCTTTCTCATTTTCAGAATAAAGTAACAGTTGATAATTAGTGTCGTGGCTCAGATGCTGGACTTGTATAATACCTGTACTGACTGTGATAGGTATGTTCTTCGACCTTTCGTACTCTGGCCAATATAACAATGTAAACCTCTGGGTATACCCTCCATTATACCCGGGGGTAAATAATAGTCTGAATCCTTCATTAGTGACATCCTCTATGGTAACATCGTATGGTTCTGAGGGAGGACCTGTTTACCGTAAAACAAGATATATTATAGAAGCAAAGATAAAGACGGGTTAATCAGCACATATATGTATGCGATGGTTGAGTTGAATCAGCCATGAAAAAACAGTGCGTGTATGTGTGTGTGTAAAGATTTCAACAATTTTCAGTTATATCATGGCAGTATTTGTCATTAATATAGTAATAGTTTACACTGTGGTTTAAGCTTAGAGGTCAAATGGCATCCCTAAGTATGTCGTATTTGGTCGATCAAAAATATTACAAGCGCATCATATGTACATACCGTGTATATTTTAAGCTTATTTCTCGTCGTCCATAGAATGTCAATGTTGAAGACACCACACGTGTAATCACAAACAATGGTTCACAAAACACTACACAGAAAACTAAAGATTGAGTGACATGAACATCACTAAAACCCGGAAGGATCTGTAATTCCTCATCCACTACTGCTAATTGTAATGTATAGTTCGTAAATACTAATGAAATATGCAAACGTGACCAAACAAACAAGTGTCAAAGCACTGCCGGGCCAGAAAAGTGAGAGGTGGTGTGTTCATTTTAATATCCATACTAGTCCTATTCATTATAAAATTGAACTCTTGTCAATTCAAGTTTAATTGGTAAATGGTATATTATTAGCTCTGGGGATTCCTAATTTCCTTTAATATGGCATCATATTAATAAATTAATAATTATTACCTTTCGATGAAATGTTAAAATATATCCTTGTAGGTCCTACATCATTCTCCAATATCATTTCATACCTGCCATAATCTGATTCATTAAACATATCTATTTGCCAGTATATTGTTTCCCCTTCTGAATGATAAGTAAGTCCTTTTTTCATAAATCTTAAATTATTTTTCTTTTGGAATATTTTGGTAATGTTTTCACTGTATATTGGTGAAGAATCAGTTCTGTTGATAACAGCAGCAGATATGGGTGGGTAGGCGTAGTAATCCACTTTCACCGTGACGGGTTTTCCAGATTCGGCCGAATAAACCTCTCGAGAATTTACAATGATTGGTTCAGCTATTAAAATAAAAGTTTCTGGACAGTCTTTATTGAACATATACGACCGCAGAGTACACATGTAATGGAATACTTTCAAATAAAAGGATGATCTTTATTTAAACATATGGAGAGCTATTTACAAAAGTAAAGCAAAACGAAAAACCGGACGAGGTTATCCAGAACTGTAAGACGATCCTGCTCCATATATGGTATTTGTTGTGTAATTTGGGATTGCACGACCAGCGCGGGTGTAGCATACAAATAATAAGTAAACAAAATTATAAAATATCCTTCAAGAAATGAAGTAATAACCGAACATAATTTGTGTTATGTTTCCAGCTAGGCTTATGATCACCACTTTAGTACGTAGTGTCAATCCAGTTTTGTTTCCAGTCTTGACTGTTGACATGTGTTGTTGTATTGCATTTCTCTACTATGTATATATCAGGGGCGGATCCAGGATTTCATGTTAGGGGGGCGCACTTAAAAGAATTGCTCCGAGCGGAGGGAGGCGCGAAAATGTTTGGGGTATTTCGTGTGAAAAATCACGATTTTACGCCAAAGAATCATATTTTTTCCAATTTTAGGGGGGCGCGCGCCGGGGCGCCCCCTCCCCTAGATCCACCCCTGTATATTGTTTATTGATGTTTACATTTGTTGTTATTTTTGGTTGATATTAAATGTGATATCAACAAAATATATACATGTATGATATATATATTGCACTGTCTGTTTTCTTCAATATACGGCTTCTGATTACAACTTTCATATTCATATCATATAACTTTGAGTCCGGTGATGCATATAGTACAAATATTTTTTCAATCTGTCTATCTCTAATTCTGTATATTTTGTTTTTATGATATCGTATTTGCGTTTCCAGACAGTGTTCTTATTGTATATTTCATCATTTAATTTTTTTTTATAATATGTAGAAAAACCTGCTCCGAATTGTTGACTTTATTTCAAAGGTCCTGTTATATATTTCAACAATGACCCCAAGTGATGCTTGAAGATGCAAAAGTGGTAATTCGAGGTCGTAAATCGAAAGCGAACCGACAATGCAATGGCCAAACGTAAAAGGACAAATGGACAGATAATGATCTACAAAACACTACACAGAAATGACTGATCAACACGAACCCTACACCCCCCCCCCCCCCCCCAACACACACACACCCACCCCACCTAGAAAAAATGGGAGTGAACACATTAGTTATCAAATATCCATTGGAATGTCTACTTTTCTTCTTTTATCTTAGTTTTCAAAACATATAAACTACTTTAGACTTACTCCTACTAAACAAAGAGACTGAAACGACACTTTTGCTTTGAGTCCAAGTCTGGTGGTTGGCATGACAAGCACAGTTATATAACATATTTGTGTTATCTAATTGAATGGATATTTGTTTTATAAATTTTCGTCCAATTTGAAGTGTATTTCTTGACTGTGGTGGTGTAATACAAATCCATTTTAGTCTTGGTTTCGGGTTTCCACCAACCACTATGCAGTCATGTGTAACTACTTCCCCAACTTTAAATGGTCTGTTTCCCCCATGTATCTCAGTGAATGGTCCAGCTTCAGGGCGTTCTGCAACACAAATGGTCAGAGATTATTATTTGTATATTTCCAACAGCTTTCATGTTAAATATATTTGTTAATTCTAACATTCTATCATATTTATTCTGTAGTATACATATCAATGAGGTTGTATTTCGTTCTCTATCCCTATCAGCTATTAGAAAAGTGATATGGTTAACCGTTACGACATATCTGTGCCACAAATGACCATGTATATGTAATGTGTGTCAAGGTCACAATCCCGTACTTATTTCATCTATGATTACTCATATTGACAACACGTTTTCCCTTTTCTTACTCTTTATTACTGATTATACTCATCGTACTTAAGCAAAGCTACCGCTAACGTTGTGAGTTCGAATCCCGTTCATACGAGGTGTACTCGATACAACAATATGTGATAAAGTTTGTCAGTGACTTGCGACAGGTCGGTGGTTTTATACGGATATTCCGAGTTCCTCCACCAATAAAACTAATAATGGCTCGATAACGCTGAGATATTGTTCAATGTGGCGTTAAACACCATGACCCTTACCCTAAGGATAGTTATTTACTCGTTAATGTAAATTATAAAGATATACATAATGCGTAGATACAGAGTCGAAGCATAGTTTCTACTGAATGTGTTATGGTCGCCACATTGATTTGGTTAACCGTTGCGGAATATCTTTTGCACCACGGATATATTTCTTTTAGTCATAATATCTTCCTTTATTCATTCATTACGACCTGAGTTTTGACAACAGAAAATCGCCTATTTCTATTACTGACGGAGGAGCCGCCTACCCTTCCGGAGCAGCCGATTACATCTACCTCACCCCTGTTTTCAGTGGATCGCATAAAAGATGTTCGGTTCGTATGTATTTAATCGTGTTTAGTAGTGAATTCATGTTTTATTTATGTCATTTGTATTTAACTACGCATAACGGTGTCCAACAAGACTTCCATATCAAATGATGTGCGTTTCGTTTAAAGGTAACGCGACATGTGCCACATATGGAGCAGGACCTGCACACCAATACGGAGTATCTGAGTTCATCCCCAATTATTTTGTGGAGTGTTGCTCAATCTTTAGTATTCTGTGTAGTGCTTTGTATATTCTTTACTTTTGTCCTTTTTCTTTTGGCCATTGTACTGTATGTCCTTCTTTGATGCATGCAATCTAAATACCACTTTGTTATCTTTACACTTTTCTCCCATATTTACAAATGGAAATCCGTGCTATATAACATGTACGCTAAAAGACAAAAGCTCATGATTCCAGTGATGAACGAATGATCTATTAGTAAATGATAGGTAGTCAGGATTCTGAAACTCATTCTATCATGTCCCATAATGTTGTATGACTATGATTTTTGATTACTAGTTGTCGACGACCGACTCGTGGATATTATAAGGCTAATACAGAAAATTCTCCAAGATATAAAGAGTCTTATATCGTGCATATCACATACATGATTTTATAAATATCATTTTGTCACACCATCCTTATTTATAAACACGTGTGGCACTCGTCGTGAAATCCATACTTTATGTACTTGCTTTAGCAACATTATTGATAATACAGTATTAAATAGTTCGCCATCGTAATATTCTTTCGATTATGTATACATTTTTTGTACTTTTAATTAAAGTGTAACATATGTTTTGTAACACTATTGACTTGGAGATATATTTGACGATTCTAAATCCTCCTTAACAGCTGGCATTAATATGGAATAAAATCAAAAGTATTACGTTCGCCACCATGACCTTTCCTCGCTGGTGATTTTTCACAGACTTTTTATTACATAAGGTAACACGTCGGGTACTACTAGTAGATCATTATCTGCTTTCCCTTCGGAAACACCTTTGTCCCCTCCCCCTATTTTTGTTCATCCCCTATTTTCCACAGCTCCTGATCTTTCCATTTGTATATTCAAACTCTTCTGACATGAATTTCAGTCAGACATTTGGTGTTAACATACTTCTTCTATAGTATTCTTGATTTCATTTGTAAACTGTATTTTGTACTTCAGCTTAATAAGAAGAGTTTGCAGATAAGAAAGGGGTAATCAGAATCCGTAAATTGAAGTGTGATAGACAACACAATGGCCAAAGGAAAACAGACAAAAGGACAAACAACGATATACAAGACATTACACATAAAACTAAAGATAGAGTAACACGAACCCCAATAAAAACCGGGGGTGAACTCGGGTGCCCTGGAAGGGTAGGTAGTTCCTGCTCCACTAGTAGAACCCGTCAAATAAATCTTTTGTATTTGCTATGTCATTATCTGTATTGTGGCACATACGTTTATAAAATCATGTTTACCATTGTCCAATAGAAGCACTAATTATCCAAAACGGGATTATATAAGACCATCCTATAATATACAATCCTTTGATGTATATGGAGTTCGCTTTACACAAGCTGTAGTGTACAATTATGTCGTGGTTGTGAGATAACACATAATAATTTAGTGTCTATTTTTTCACCATATCAAAATTTTATAGTTTTGATTATTACACTCCCATCTATATTCATCCTTGGCGATTAGTGTTATTTTAAATATTAGTAAAAATCAAAATATCTCAATACACTGACCGTAAACATGTAGTAAATATATCTGACTTTTTGTAACAGTATTGGAACATTGCCATGATGTGTTATTTAGTGTTTCAGTCACTTGGTTCGTTGGAATGGTCACTGTCAGCTCACTGCCGTTACATGATACAACATAGTTGGTGACCGGTGAACTTTGATAACACACTGTCTTGTCCAATTGCACTTCTGTATTATCATCTTTCACCAATGAAAAAACTTCAGCATCGTCATCAAATAAGCAACTGAATGAGAAATTATGTCCTATAGTGGCGTAATGTACTTGTCCTTCTAGTAGAGATATAATTGGTACACCTGTGACAATAAATAGGAACAAAATACATTAAGGGTGTGTTTGATAACTAGGCCATACTGTTGATTTAGCTTGATATAGTTGCATGTTCATTATTAAGTGCTGGCAAAGGGTTATACATGTACATACGATTCAAAAACATGAGAATGGCATTATAACATTGGGTTTTAATTTAGTTGATTGTATTGTATCCTTATTTAGGACACAATATTGAGTTAACTCTCATTATCACATTAGGGTTGAATTAGCTGTAGCTTGAGTGTTTAATGCCATTTTCAGCAACATTTCAGATATAATTTTTGCGGTCCATTTTATTAAATGAGGGAACCGATATTATGCAGATGATTTATTTAACATAAAACAGTCATTAAATGTGTACCTAACTCCTCTCTCTCTCTCTCTCTCTCTCTCTCTCTCTCTCAGAAACTTTTGTCTGTTGAAATATCACCGTATTGATCATGAAGTCTGGTTAATTCTTTGACCGCAGCAGAGTTGTCGTTGGCAATCGAATTTAGATGCGGTCTCGTTATATTTTTGCAATAGTATAATAAATTTGAGTGATATTCGTATAACTAATTTTACCCTTATTGATATTATATTAACACCAGACCGTTGTCACATGTTAATCACTTGCCTGGTGTAACTATATTTAAAAATGATGTTAGTTAGTGTATATAATAATATAGTGGGTGCAAGTGTACGCATATTATATTCACCTAAACACAGAACCACAATGTTTACTTTTATTATTGAGATTTAAAGTTTTTAAGCATTTTGTTACGAATCAAGATATATCAAGTTCAACAAATATTCAGGAACGCGTTTTAATATATAAGCGAAATATAAAGAGCCGCGTTGGTCAGCGTTTCATTGAATATGTAGCTTTTATACAACAACTGATATCTCACTAATACCCTATGTACTGGTGAAGGTTCGCATGGGAGAAAGCGGAAAGCATGACAGTGGATCATAGTGGGTAATGTATTTGAGTATATAAAGAGGTCTGAAAAGTTTCTTGTTTAAGTGGTTTACTAAATGAACAACCACACACACCATCATCACCAACCTCTCTCTCTCTCTCTCTCTCTCTCTCTCTCTCTCTCTCTCTCTCTCTTCGTTCTCTGTTCTTATTCAATTTACACATATTAATGTAAGAAATATCCATAAGCACGGACATTCTATCAAATAATGTTGTAACTTATTGTACATAGGAGAAGACTTCATAAGTTTGTTTAACTTGTGTCTTGTCCTTTCTACACATTTGAGCAAATAAAATGTATAAACGTATTTGAAAGTGCCACGCTCCCTAAGCGCTATACAGACCTCTTTCGTAGTTTTCGAAAAAGAGGACGCGCTTTGTAGATGCTACAAAAGATTAGATTTCTCGTCCCTACCAAGCTCCTCCTACTTTTTCAGTGGCAGTCAAAAGTCGTGAACTTGGTTGACCCCATCCTTCTCTCATTTCTATATAGTTTTGATATATTGTCAAACTTGTTCTCGTCCTGAATATAGCTGAAATATTGCTCGCTTGATGTTAAGCCATAATCGATCAATCACTTATACCAGTATCTTCTTTTCGATTTAACATTACTTATTCTGTTAGTTAACTACGAACATTAACTGGCCATGCATTTGTATTATTCGTGCTGAGGTTGTCACTACGGTTAAAGAATATGATCTTGATGAATTCCATCTAACAAGTACAAGTTTTCATTATTTGCTTATTTCTGTTTGGCTCTTTGTTCTATTTGGCACCAGGACCGCATCGGTGGTGTAATGGATAACGTGTTCGCCTCAAGGGCGTTGAATGTGGGTTGGAGCCCCGATCTAGTGAAACCAAAGACTATGAAATTGGTATTTATTGCTTCTCCGGTAAGCACGCAACATTAAGGAGAAATAGCTAGATTGTTTTATTAGGAATAAGGATAATGTGTCCGAGTGGGGCGACACGTCTATCCGTGGACTGTTGTTTCAGTGAGCAAGCGCTATTAAAATCCAACTAAGCGTGTTGGTCTAGTACAAAGCGGACCTCATCATCATCTCATTGAAAATTACCTTGTTCTCGCCATGATATAGCTGACAAATTACTGAGTTGGCGTTAAACAACAATAACTCACTCACTCTATTTGGCAAGAAAAGTAGACAGTGGAAGTCCAAAGATCCCTCAACCGATTCAACACTATTTAAAGGTTGCTAGAAAAGTTTAAGATACCAAAGTGGAAATCAGAAGCCGTATATTGAAGAACAGACAATACAATGGCCAAAAGGAAACATCATGAAAGGACATGTCATGATCAACAACATACTTCAGAGAAAACTAAAGAATGCACCGGAAGGTTAGGCAGCTACTGATCTAACAGTGGAAACAGTGGTGTTACTCTTGTCTAAAACATGATGTTAAGTCATGTAAGAGGAAAGGACAGGACTTGTCTACTATAAACGTTCATACCGATTTTGTAGCGATTAACTAAGTAATGATGGCGATCGTAAACCTTTCTAATTGATGATTTCAACTTTACCAATATGAACTCCTGGTTCTACTAGATCGACAAACAAATGATCTATGCACAAATGTCTTTCTATGAAAGTTTTCTTTAAAAAAAACGAACCTATTATTGACAAATAATATCTTTGGCAATTATATTTTGCAAAGATGTCACAAAAAGGTATAGAATATTCAGACTAACATGAAGTAACGAACACCAAGGGAAATGTTGCAAGGCGGAACAAGACTGCTTTGGGGCCTCGGAGAAAGGCTGAGACTTATCTCAAAATTGAGGATTTTGAGGTCCAATAAAACCACCTGTAAACTTTCATGAATGCGAGTGATGAGCAACAACCAGAATTCAGAAGTCGATATGAATTTTACATAACCATTTTTCTAAATATAATGTAAACTAAAAATAGTTGAAAATACCAAAAGCAAAATGAACAAATCTAAATAAAACGTATATGGCTAAGACTAAGGGGCCCTTCAGAGATTCACATGCCCCTTCTTGGCTCTCCGGTCCCCGTACCAATGCACCGGCTGCACACACTCCTCATAGGCCCTGACGAACACATTACCATAGAAACAAGGATGACAAATTTAAGAGACATAATAACAATTGCGCAAAACGAATCATTTGAGACAATTACATGTCATAATTTGTTATGAATTATTTTTTTAAGAAACATTTAACTCTCTTGTGCTGATATTATCTTTATCAAATAAAATATTTCTATAATAATGATTTTTCGGCATACATTAAGAATCAGGAATATTTACAGCTAGTATATCATCTATATGTTTGCAATCTTGATGGAATAAACCGATGATGTCTGTGTTTAGCAATATAGAACACCCTTTAGTCTTTTATTTGATTGTTTTTATTTTGAGTGAGTGAGTGAGTGAGTGAGTGAGTGTTTAACGCCAATTCAGCTATTTTTCAGCTATATCATTTATATTTGTAAGTGACATTGAAATTGCACAAACGATTATAAAGATAATAATCATACAATTTCAGTAATTTTTAAATATTTCCAATTGTTTTAGATCCTTTACACTCGTGTGACTGTATCATTTCATTAACAGATGAGGTTTGGGCCCATAGAACTAGTTTAGACCTTAGCCGCGATCTTCGCTATCCTTCTTTAAATTATTTAGCTTTCCAATCTTTCGATTTTGAGCGTACTTAATGATGGTTATTCCAGAAACACGTTGTGTTCACTAAATTTGATATCTACGTTTGTAAATAGAGGAGCTCTCAATTTGGCTGTCTTCTCAGAGCTTGGAGTAATTCCAATTTCTATTGATGCCATTAAACTGTCAGTTGGTTTTTGGAATCATCTAGCTAATTCAGATGATGTAACCTAAATCGAACAGGTCTACAAATTTAACTTTAAGCACAAGCTCCCTTATACTTCCAAGATAAGACTGTTATTCAAAAAGTTGGGATTTTGTCATGTTTGGGAGAATCAAAACACATTTTCCAAAAATAAACTATTAAAAGCCATCTATAACAAGCTTGGTGACAATTTCATCAGTTACTGGAATAGAGAGCTTTATAATGATGATAATAAGACAAATAAGAATAAATTAAGGACTTATAGGGAACTAAAATCTGAATATATTTTGGAAAAATTTTTGTTACTGGATATTCAGAAAAATATTGTATCTAACTTTGTCAAACTACGGATTAGTAATAGTAATCTTTTAATTGAACAAGGTCGTCACCAAAATATTCCTTTGGAAAATAGACTTTGCCCAATATGTAAATTAGAAATAGAAAATGAATACCACTTTGTTATTGAGTGTAATAAATTGACTTCATCTCGATCTAAACTGTATAGTAAGGTCACTGAAATTGTTCCTAATTTTTTGGTTATGTCTGATTCAGATAAATTTAAATATATTCTTAGCAGTAATGATTACGATATTATGAAAATATGTGTAATAGGTATCTCTGAAATGTGCAGTGAGAGAAATAAGTTACTTAAGAGCAATGCAAAGTAACCTTAATATTTGAGTTACTTTCATATTAGTGTATTTATATAATATTGTATTTGTTATAAGTTCGTTATAGTGACTTTTTGCCTCCTCAGCCCTCATGCTACTTTTTGTTTTTAATTGTTTCATGTTTTGTGTATGTCTGTTGATTGTATTGTTGCTGATGACAATCCTTTGTTGGATTTCTTATCAATAAAGAATTTGAATTTGAATTTAACCCCGCCGCTAATTATTGAAATACCTGTACCAATCCAAGAAAATGCGCGGTTGTGTATATGTGTGTTAGGGTCGGGGTATTGAATTTGCTTTCTACGATGTTTCGATTTAATTATTTAACTGTTCCGACGGTGTGGTATTTGTTTGTTTATCATTCCATTAACATGTAATGTCACTATTAATGTAAACTACAGGGATCTGAAACTTTATCAATAAAACATCTCCATCGATGTAATTTTACTATCCTCATATCTTTACTATCAGTGCCTATACAGAACGTAAATAGATTGATAGT
Source organism: Bathymodiolus brooksi (assembly GCA_963680875.1). Taxonomy (NCBI): domain Eukaryota; kingdom Metazoa; phylum Mollusca; class Bivalvia; order Mytilida; family Modiolidae; genus Bathymodiolus; species Bathymodiolus brooksi. Next base: position 48,416,476 of record OY804578.1, on the reverse strand, counting down.
GAAGATACGTGGATAGTAAAAGTCTCTCATTGATAAAATTTAAAGATTCATGTGAGTAAATCGTAAATGATAGAATTGTGATCAGTAACGTAGACTTACCATTGGCATAGGGTGGTATAATTACTGTCAGGACAATGCAATGAATATATAACACGTCCATTTGTGTTTATCAATGATGTAGAATAAGGAAATTATTCGTACCATTGTAGTGAAGTGGTTTTCTAGTTTCCGATACGGAAGTGTTTAAACTTTAGGGCGATCACGACTACATATGGTTATATTTATTTTACAGGAACTGCATCACACCCTACAACCGGCTATCTGGACAACAGATGCTATCGGGAACTCAGATCATATCTACGTCACACGAATGACAGGTAGGAATTTCTTTGACGTTTTTCTTCCATTTTATCTACTTTTTGGATTTTAGATTTATTTCTGATTTGTTGCACTACAAATGAGAAATGTGCATACCAAATATGACAGTATATGTTTTAATATTTAGTAAGTTTTCAATCAATGAAGATAGAATTTGATATTTTCAACAGAGAATTCTTCAGAACATTAACGTTTTCTCTAAAATTTCAAAAGAGAGCACAAGTTTCTATCATATACATGAACAATATAGTGTTTCTTCTACCTTCCTGTACAACGGGAACTCGAAGTGTTATGTAGTAAGAATATTATACGCAATTTCATTCCAATGGTCAAAATTCCTATCTGTCATTCTGTGTGACGTAGATATGATCTGAGTTCCCGATAGCATCTGTTGTCCAGATAGCCGGTTGTATGGTGTGTGCATACACTGAGAATGATTACATTGAATGCATAATCGTATCATGGAATAATCAAATGTTGTTTTGTTTTTTGATTTTTGTTTTTGGTTTTTTTCTTTTTTGGACAATGTGTAATGTCCCTTAAAAAAATTAAATACTTCACGGAAAAATAATTCCCTCCAATTGCTTTATAATTTAAAGTACTCCCGAATGAAAGTCCGAATTGATACCGCTGGTGTGATAATCTTTTTTTCGATGTGAATTGGAATTGCTATAAATTGAAGATTCCACATCTAAAGGCTAAGATATAGAATAATGAAATCAGGGACAATTCGGTCATAACCGTAACTTCTATTGTCTTTTTTGTGTGACAATTATTACAGAGCTACCGTTCCAAAGAGCTAACTTCGGACACTGATTATTGTGGATTTTAACAAATATATATTTTTATTTTCAGTAAATAAGGGTAATAACAAAATGACCGAACTCCGAACAATCTTACAAAGGGAAAGTCAAAACTCATAATTATATAAACAGACAAAATCAGTCAACAACCGGAAAACTGTGAAAACCGTAATGACCCTGACTTGGTACAGGCATTTCTAAAGAAATGGTGGGTTGAATCAGATTTTAAAGCGCCAAACCTCCCGCTCTCATTACGGTTCAAAGTCTCCGGCTGTCACTATAACAGTATTTAAATACAGGAACAAAATAGGTAAAATAGTTGTCAAAACAGTACCATATTCAGGGAATGTAAATGTCAAAAACACTTTTACATCACACATTGATAAACAAATATTTTTGACATTTTTCTTGACTTCTTTATCTTTATACATTTTCACATAATTTTCAAAATGCATCGCTTATAATCGTTTCTGCAGAGACGGAATATATTTCGACAAGATCTTGGTATCGGAATATAAACTTTTTAAGAGATCGAATAAGACGAATCTTATTATAGCCCTGGTCCAGTAGCCTGTTTCTCAGATGAAGATGCATATGACGTTTCAGGAAATCAGAATAATTGCTACTGACCCTTGCATAGCGAATCAATTGCGAGATGTAAACACCATATGCAGGAGAAGCTGGTATATTGCTGCACATGTTTGGAAAATTTATGATTTTAAAATTGAAGTCGTCCCGTTTATCATAAATTTTAGTGCTGAGTTGACCACTGTCGTCAAATTCGAGGAATAAGTCTAAAAATGATGCGGACGAAGCTGTATCTGTGGTCTCTTTAACTCCCAGCTCTGGAGGATATATCAATGGAAGTAATTCTGCAAATCTAGAATTATTGATAGATAAAACGTCATCAATGTACCTGTATGTAAAATTAAAGGCTCTAGCCTCATGAATCTTCTTATCTTTTACAAGCTTTTGAAGAAACTCTGATTCATATGAGTATAAAAATAAATCGGCTAGAAGAGGGGCACAATTCGTACCCATTGGTATGCCGACGACCTGCTGAAACATTGTCCCTCCAAAGGAAAGAAATATGTTATCGATGAGGAACTCCAGCATACTGATCACTTGTTCCTCGGAGTAGCATGTTTTACCTTTTTGAATTTTGTTTGAAAAATATGTGGAATTGTAGCCTAACATAACAAATTTTGAGCCATAGTTTCTATGTCTGAAAGCTTTATGAATTGTTTCTTTTAAGCGGGTTTTTAATTTGTCATGCGGTAGGGTGGTATATAGAGTTGAAAAATCAAAAGTTTGGATGGCGGATACCTGAGAGAAAGATCTTGATTTCAGGTTATCCAAAAGATCTTTAGAGTTTTTCAAAATCCACATGTGATTTATGCCACTACGCGAGTAAACAGTTTCACAATATTTCTGTTGTCCCTCTTTTACTGCAGACAGAATCTTTGTCAGGTGAATAGACAATTCTTTCGTCGAACAAGTTGATGATCCCGCTATTTACCTTTCTTTGTATGGTATATTATGGAGTTTAGGTATCCAATATAAATAGGTTAAATCCTCAGACTCTTTACCAGAGGGAATGTTTAAAGAGGTCATGAATGATCTGTGGTTAGCTAGGATTTCATCTTTGTCGAACGAAGTTGGTTTGTATGTGGTATTACTAGAGGTGTTGCTATTTATGCCTAATTCCTTGATTAGGCATTCGAAGTAATATGATTTACATACAAACACGATATTGTTGGAAGCCTTGTCCGCAGGAACGATGACATATTTGTCATGAAGAGAGGAAAGACACTTAACAGCTTCTTGGTCTTTAAATACAGACTTAGGTCGACTATTAACACAATTTTTGAGTTTGTGAATCCGACCTTGTACTAGAGACCTAATTGTTCTAACCCAGTGTGACAAGGACTCAAATCAGGATCTTGGTCTACTTCTCTCTGGCATAATCTTCAACAGCATCCATAATTATCTTGAAATTATGTTTCCAATTGATGTGTTGAGGTTCTCTGAATTTAGGACCATGAGAAATCACCTTTCGGAGACTCTCATGTTGAATGATATTCAGATCACCAGTGATTACATGTCCAGATGGGTTGTATTGAAAAGGAGAGTGGGGGCAGTCACAAGTCAGAGGGTTCTTAAGGTACTCTTCTATGTTAATATCTTGCAATGCTTCTTTGTAGTTGAATATTTTACGGCCAATGCTGTTAGTGTAGCTATAGGAGGCAATGGGAACAGATTGGTTTTTGAAATATTGTGGAATTTCTTTTACGTCCTCTTTTCTATTAAGAATGTTGCTGATGTTAATAGCATCGATTCCTTTGTTAGCAAACGGAATATGGAGGATTTTCTGTTGTTATCATGAAGAGGTTCAGATGGAACTGGTTTAAAAAGACGAAAGGACGCCACTTCACATATAATACTAGACAATCTGTACTTGGGAGAAAAAGGATCTACGCCTCCTTTGTCAAGTCCAAAATGCCTAAGATCTTTGAGGTAGTTTACAGTTAGTGAAAATAAGATTGTACGAATGTGATGAATTCCAAAAGGTTTGTGTATATTAGAAAGTAAATCATTAAAAGTATTTTGTAACGTTCTTGGTTTAGAGGACTTTTTAACATTAGGATGTTGAATTCTTTTATGACCATGGCTACGTTTAGTTCTTGGAATAGTATTTAAAAGGCTCATCACGTTGATTTCGTTGCATCCAGGACTTGACAAATGTCCCACTCCTTTGATGTTATCATTGCAACCGTAAGGCATTGCAGTGCCTAACTCTTTAATCCAAAACAACTCTCTATCGGTACGGTAAGGTGTACTAAGCATAGGACTGTTTGTATGATGGTAAATCTTCTCGATGATTCGAACTTTCATCGTCAAACAGCGGTCATGACCCGGCTGATTGAAATGATTATACAAAATCCTGTATTTGGGATCTTTTGCATCATATCGATGTTGGCTCATCCTACTTCGCAATGTTTGACGAGTTTCACCAACATACAAAAGTCCACAGAGTGTACATTCTATGCCGTAAATGACATTTTTAGTAGAACAGTCCAGAGGGTCAAACGATTTGGTGTAGTAAGTTTTTCCAGTTAAATTACTTGTAAATTCAGGAGAAGTTATTAGCATGATGCATGTTTTACAAGTATTTTTGTGGCAGTTTTTATTTTGCAAGTAGTAATGCATGGAGAAGAGTCACAAGTACTTGGAGATTTAAGACAGTCCGAAATATTAATAGAACAAGATTTTAAAATTTGATACGAATCTGAAGTTTTGAAATAATAATTACCCTCTGGCTGAACGTAAGACAAATCGGGGGTATCCCGTAGGATTTTCCGTGGAACGCATATATCATTTGCTACCCTGTTCCGTGTAGTAGCAAATGAGGACCTTGTTAACCCGGGTGACGTCCTAGTCTTAATTTCGTTATTCATAAATGCTTAAGTAAAGCTACCAAGTTGCAATGACCTCGGGGGAAAAAATTCCACCAGCAGTGACATTGGGCATGGTTATAGTAAATAAGGGTAATAACAAAATTACCGAACTCCGAACAATCTTACAAAGGGAAAGTCAAAACTCATAATTATATAAACAGACAAAATCAGTCAACAACCGGAAAACTGTGAAAACCGTAATGACCCTGACTTGGTACAGGCATTTCTAAAGAAATGGTGGGTTGAATCAGATTTTAAAGCGCCAAACCTCCCGCTCTCATTACGGTTCAAAGTCTCCGACTGTCACTAGAACAGTATTTAAATACAGGAACAAAATAGGTAAAATAGTTGTCAAAACAGTACCATATTCAGGGAATGTAAATGTCAAAAACACTTTTACGTCACACATTGATAAAAAAATATTTTTGACATTTTTCTTGACTTCTTTATCTTTATACATTTTCACTATGTGAAAAATAGTGAAAATGCATAATGCATCGCTTATACTCGTTTCTGCAGAGACGGAATATATTTCGACAAGATCTTGGTATCGGAATATAAACTTTTTAAGAGATCGAATAAGACGAATTTTTTTATAGCCCTGATCAATATTTTAGCAGAATGACAACAAACAGACCAACTTTCAACTTTATTCAATATTCGACATCCTGGTACATATTGATAAATGCAATAAAATGTTATGTTTGTCTTCAAGAAATATGATAGACAAAACCACGTGTGAGGTTTTATGACGAAATATCTCCGATTTCTATGTAAATTTACGAGTTGAAGTGGGGAAACACCCACAGGTAATTTTAGCGATGTATTTTTATCTTGGACAAGATTAATGAGCGTCCTGATTGGATGACCGATTTAAAACACACTGACAACGCATGGTAAAAAGATGCATGTAAAAGAAATCTATGTTATATTTATTCATTTGTTTGATTCTGGAATATTATTCAATATAATATAAAATTCAAATTACCATAGCAATTAAATAATCATGTACATTATATGTGTTTCCCCCCGAAATATTGTTGCTGTTTTCTTTATTTGTTTCTATATATTTGTATAGGATACTATTATAAACGTCTCATTTCTATCTTTGACATTCAGATCCAGCAATTGTTTTTCCACTTTCTGCTCAACTCGGTTCAGATTATCCATGTTATTTCATTACATTTGTTCAATTCTCTATTTTCTATTGTGACTTTGATGTCATTTTTGTATATTTATACTTTTAACATGTACTGGGTAGTGTTACGGAAAAATGATTTTAGTGTATGGTTATTGGAGAAAGTAACGTTAAATCCATATGATTGAGTATTCCTTATTTATATCATTACAGGCACACGAGAGGCTTCATTTGTACAATCCATTAACGCTGCAGGAATAATGTACGTCGTCACACAACAGAGTAGCTCAGGACAGAACTCATTTTGTACATGCGATAATTCCAGGAACGGACGATCTGGTAATACATTTAATTAAACTTTTATATTTCTGTGAAGACTCGGGCCTGTACCCCTTATCATATTTACCACAATATATTCAATTCCAATTATTATAATTATACGTTACCAGTGGCGGATCCAGAGACGGGGGGGCTCAGTTATGGAGCAATATTTTCAATAATTGATGGAATCAACTGTAGTCCCAAAGCAGTTCTGGCGTGTAGGTCGGTAAACCTTGTTTTCATTTCATTTAGCGTACAGTAGTGTATCGGGTCCGTATAGCGCTATTGACCCCTATGTTAAATCATTTTTCCCTCCTGAATTCAGTCAGCCGTGTTGCGGCTCTCACATCTGTCTCAATCGATAATGAAGAATTCCATGTCATCTGTATTCCTATTTGACCACAGGATATTATTGGGGTATTCCTATCCCTTGGTATTGCTTTTGTTTGTAAGCAGTGTATATATCAATACGTCATGTTCCATAATTAGGCATGTATATCTGTGGTGTCATGATAAATATTATTTGAATTGATTTAGGGGGATGTATGCATTGATATGTGTTTCTCGGATAAATTTTTCAGTCTGTTTAGTCCTGCATGACGACTCTTTTGTCGAAGACTATCCTGTAGTCTTTGTCTTGATGTACGGTAAGTAATCTCTTTTGGTCTCTCGTGATCTTGAAGTCGTCCTTCACGGTCTTGACGTCATCTCTGTTGTTAATGACCATGTCCTTGATCGTATCAAAGTTGATGGTCAAGGAGTTCTTGTAGTTGAGAGTGATGCCTCTCACTTTACATATGGTCGTATTTCCATCCTTATCGGGTCTGGCAATCTTGTAGACATAGTTCTTCGGTCCACCGGTGACAAACTCTATTATTCTGTTGTAGGGCACTTCATCGGTGAGATCTCCTAGGTAGTCACCGAGTTCTGGTTTCCACTCGCCTGGCCTAGAGGTATACACGACTGAGTCTGTATCGGGGTATAAGGCACGGGGTCCTAATTGTTCCAAATAAAATCGTGATTTTTCACACGAAATACCCCAAAAATGTTCGTGCCTCCCTCCGCTCGGCGATATATTTTTAAGTGCGCCCCCCTAACTTGAAATCCTGGACCCGCCCCTGTCAAGGGTTCGAACAATAGCAGGGAAAAAAATCTAATTTAAGTTTATTATATTTCTAATTAATTTTAATTATTTTATATCTATTTATATTTTCATTTAGAGTTTAAAATATGCTGTATTCATATATTTTTAAAACGGAAGCTCGTGTATTTTCATATTTTTTTTGGTAATACAGCAATATTTGCCTTTAATTTTTTTGTAAAAATAAATGATATTTAAAAAAGAATTTCCTTGAAAAAGCCTCAATTTACGTGTTGGTGGTTATACCTATATGAAATTGTGACACTAGACATGTTTATATAACGGTTTAAGACAATACCTGATTAATTGGTATTTTGACAATACATTCATAAAAACTTCAAATAAACTTGAAAATTTTATTTAGCATAATTACTTATAATTACCTCTTTGAAGATTAATTCAATACAAAGAAATTAATTTCTATTTTCTTTTACTTTCACAGATCGAAACCATTAGATTAAAAGCCATTTCGTGACGTTAACTAACCTTGAAAAGCGTATGTTAATATATGTGTTTGTCTTATTCGACGGGGGGGGGGGGGGGGGCTGAAGCCCCCAAAGCCCCCCACCTTGAATCCGCCACTGGCTAGACATAGAGGTTGAAAAACCTAGAATATGCGGGAGACAAATAATGAGAGATAATGTTGAAGCAGAGAGTCCTGAAGACTACTTTAGGAAGTCGATAACTGTACCTTTTCTCTACTGTAAGTAGTGTATCGGGCCCGTATAGCGCTATTGACCCCTATGTTAAATCATTTTTCCCTCCTGAATTCAGTCAGCCGTGATGCGGCTCTCACATCTGTCTCAATCGATAATGAAGAATGCCATGTCATCTGTATTCCTATTTGACCACAGGATATTATTGGGGTATTCCTATCCCTTGGTATTGCTTTTGTTTGTAAGCAGTGTATATTTCAATACGTCATGTTCCATAATTAGGCATGTATATCTGTGATGTCATGATAAATATTATTTGAATTGATTTAGGGGGATGTATGCATTGATATGTGTTTCTCGGATACATTTTTCAGTCTGTTTATTGTACACATCAAAGGGGATATAAAGTTACCCAATAGAAGGCCACTCTGCATTTTATCCAGGCTTGTGACTGGCTCTATAGGTAGAGGCCGCATTAACCTTTTTTTTTTCTTTTTTCCTTTTCTTTTATTAATTTTTTCTTTTTTTTTTTCTTCATTTTTTATATTTTTTTTTCATACAACATGTTCAACAAGTAATAACACAAAATTCTGTACAATTGAAAATCGTCTACCTTCCGACAGTATCTTCAACCTCACCAAAGGGCCAACTGTATGATATCTTTCGTGCAGGGGCGTAAACTACCGGAAAACCTTATTTTGGCCATTACAGAATAGACGACCCTATTAAAATCCGTACGGTCGCGTGCTGTAGTCCTGCATGATGCTCTTTTGTCGAAGACTATCCTGTAGTCTTTGTCTTGATGTACGGTAAGTAATCTCTTTTGGTCTCTCGTGATCTTGAAGTCGTCCTTCACGGTCTTGACGTCATCTCTGTGGTTAATGACCATGTCCTTGATCGTATCAAAGTTGATTGTCAAGGAGTTCTTGTAGTTGAGAGTGATGCCTCTCACTTTACATATGGTCGTATTTCCATCCTTATCGGGTCTGGCAATCTTGTAGGCATAGTTCTTCGGTCCACCGGTGACACACTCTATTATTCTGTTGTAGGGCACTTCATCGGTGAGATCTCCTAGGTAGTCACCGAGTTCTGGTTTCCACTCGCCTTGTCTAGAGGTATACACGACTGAGACTGTATCGGCGTATAAGGCACGGGGTCCTAATTGTTCCAAATAACTGTACAACTTCAAACGGGCTTGAGCTGTGGTATAGGCTGCTATGACTACGTTGGTTCTCCCGGATTCTTCGATGAACTCTTCTTTGTATTGATATCTCATTTCCACCATCTCGTCGCTGACAAAATGTATACCCATCACAAGAATCTGGTAGCTGGTAAAAATAAATGATATTTAAAAAAGAATTTCCTTGAAAGAGCCTCAATTTACAGGTGTTGGTGGTTATACCTATATGAAATTGTGACACTAGACATGTTTATATAACGGTTTAAGACAATACCTGATTAATTGGTATTTTGACAATACATTCATAAAAACTTCAAATAAACTTGAAAATTTTATTTAACATAATTACTTATAGTTACCTCTTTGAAGATTAATTCAATACAAAGAAATTAATTTGTATTTTCTTTTACTTCATAGATCATACACGAGTACAGACAGTATTGTAAAATATTTATTTCATTTTTTTTTAATCACTATTGGTTCAATTTATTTTTACAAAAAGTTTTTCAGTAGTAATTTATAATACTATACAGTACTATGATTATCTCCCTTTATTTATATTCCTTAAAAAGCATTTTCCCCAATAATTATTGTTAATTCAACTTTTTGCATTTAATTGTTATATTTTCAAATTGTTATCAATATTAAACAATAAAAAAAAATTATGTTCATATTGATATGAATATTATAGTTGTAATTATTTAAATTAAATATACCTTCCTTGAAGAACTTTCGATTTATTTATATAAATATATTTCCGAATTCCCTTCGATATTTTCCGTGTATTACAATGAAACTTCGGTATTTTCCGATTTATTTCTGTCGATTCTAAATTTGCATAGACACTTCAAATACATCAAAAAATTATCCAATGGAAAGTTTCTCGATACATAAGAACTAGACGAGAATTTCCTTACTTATTATAAAATCCCGAGATACATCGAATGGTAAAATCGGCCATTTTCTAGCATCATTATTTGCTGATTCCATCCCCTTTCACTATGACATCCCCTGGCTTGTCTTCCTGTAAATAAATAAAACCAGGTAATATAGCACGGTGTCAACACATTTCTGAGTTTAATTATGAAAAATTCGGATATGCAACGTTCGTTCGACATATACACTCCTGTATTGATTCAATCAACTGTCACAGTGACCTCTCGTATAATCTGACTGACGATTGTCATTAATTTATATTTTATGTTCTCCGTTCTATTTCTAGGCACAGGAGTCGGAAGTTCTATCAATAATAAGGTATAGGGGCACCTCGAAGATCGCTGGGAAACTATATTATAGTTTCCCAGCGATCTTCGAGGTGCCCCTATATCTTATTAGTTTCCCAGCGATCTTCGAGGTGCCCCTATACCTTATTATTGATAGAACTTCCGACTCCTGTGTTCTAGGTGACGTTACGCGCGATGTTGGTGACACTTGACATAACACATGATTAACGTTGAAAAGAACGTTTAGCGTCTTCTTTTTTCATTTTTTGTCTTCCTTATTTGTGTTTGCATACCGTGGGTTTGGTTAGGATGGAGGTGGTGTGGGTGTGTTTTGATGTATTGTTCTTTATTTCGGAATTTCACTTTTTGTTTTTATTGATTTTTATTTTATTTTGGCTTGCTTGTATATATTTGTGTTGTTGTTTTCCTTTAGGTGTTTATCTCAATGTTTGTTTGTTTGCTTATTTATTTCGTTTGTAATTTGTATTCCCTTTTTGTATTTATTTATTGTTTATGTTATGTGACTGTACTTTATCATTTTTTCTTTGAAAGTATATCTTGCTCTAAAACGAGATTATCATATTCTGTTTGTTTATTGATTGATTGTATATGTTGTATTCTTGAAAATTTCTCGTAATATCTTATGTATAATCTAGAGAAATTATAATTAATTTTCACATAAATCAATTATATTTCGTGATTTTTTTTTATCTTCTCTTTTCCGGGCATCCGGGTATTTCGGTCAACGAATTATATCCCTTGTCATTGAGGCGGTGAAACATTCGCCATTTTAAATTTGATTTTCACCGCCTAAAGATGGCCGACTCGTTGTTGTTAGAGGAAGTGACGTCACCCCGGAAAAGTAGCTGCAATAATATAGCTCCTGTGACAAACTTGTGTCTCGGCAGAGCTACAACGCGGTCCCATTCGTCACAATGGAGCAAAAAAAAAGTTGCAGTTGAAACATAAAAACTCACTATTTACGCTTCAAACATTTCATTATAACAATTACTGATGATCCCAGTCCTTGTTAAATCGGTTTGGCTGAGAAATATATGCTTTTCAAAGTTAGCAACAACCTTGTTCAAATTTATCGATCGTTTTCCATAACCGGAAACTACGGAAGGCAGAGCTTTTCTAAATATGGTATTTCTTATTACAACCTGATGTAAACATTCCAATCGTAACTACTCGGCCATTCTCGCTACCCTGTTATTTGCAGGGTAGCGAGAATGGCCGAGTAGTTACGATTGGTAAACGTTCATGCCTAAATCGCCAAATATGGTATCGACATCCAAATAGTGAGGCCGGAAATGACGAAATTCAAAATTTTCAAAGAGAAGATTTTATTTTGTGGGAATTACATTCTAAAATACTGGTAGGTGATAAAAACTTGTTATAATAATGGACAAAAGGAAAGGTTATGTCTTATTATTGATAAATGCAGGCGTCAGAAGCTCTGTAAGCGAGCGCAAAAAATCTTGGCGGCTGCTCCATTACGTGTAACGGCATCCCGTTATAACCCTTGCGAGTAAGCGAGCATTTAGGGTTTTATTATTAGAACTACGGAAAAGAGAATTATATAATTATAGTTTCTACAATGCACACATTCTTTTTTGCAATGCTTGTTCAAAAATGACACACACAAAAATTAAGATCATGAATTCATTTTTAATTAGGGTCGCTGAAACACATCGTTATTTTTTCAGGTTTGGTATATTTTTGTATTTTGTTTTCGCTCTTTTGTTTGTTGTTTTTCAAGTTTTGATATCGTTTGTTTGTTTTTAGCTTCGCTTTTTTTTTAGTTGTTGTTTATTTGTTTTAATTTTAATAGAAAACTACAGAAAAATATAGAAGTAGCGCAATGTTATTTTGCCGTCGATAAGAAAAAACGTTTACAAATTGGGTAACCTTCTACAATTTAATGTAGAAATCGTAATTTTTATCCGAAATCAAGTTTGTTAAGTTCATTCTCTGCCACTGAAAATGAATTTTTTTTTGTTATTTGGATCTAGCATGAAAATTATGAGCGAAAAATATAGTTTCGAATGTGTAAAGTTTTATACTTCGTGTTTTTTTTTACATCAAGTTGCAACTGGACATTTTGTTGACCTTACTCCTTTAGGAATATTTTTTAACTTGCTTTAAAAAAATCATTTTTGAAAAGACTTTCATTTTTGAGGATGATAACATTTGATATGTATACTTTTTTGTGTGCACATTTTGTAAAACATAGCTGAAATAAAGCTTGTTATTTGGCATGCAGATGTTTTTCCTTCAGCGTTACGTTCTTTTCTTTCCATGAACTTACTGATTTTTTCCTTCAAGCATTGCTTTAATCAGATATCATTAATGGGGTCATAGAGCAAGCATGCTGACTGCTTCCGGTCCCTCAAAAAAAATGGTCCGAAAAACGTATTTTTAGGTTTTTACTGAGAAAAATGTAAAAGACATACAGATATTTTGTAACACATTACATGAGGAAATTGTGCGTTAACGACGTTTTCTTCCAATAAATTTGTTTTCAAAGGCAAAAATAAACCTTATCTAATATAATAAAACAATTATTCGTATAATTCCTTATACAAGCATCTATCGGAAATAAAAATCCATCAATCTAAAAAAAATCTACATTCGTTTTACTTATTTCATGTTCTATTTAGTCAAAGTATCACCAATAGCGCACGTAACGTCAGGTGTGAAACCACTAATTAATTTCTTTAAGTTTTTCTACTAATTTATGTTTTTTCGAGCCTACCTGGCCATTTTATCTAAAGTTTAACCTTTCCAAGACCATATATTTTCTGAAACGTACATGATTCCTCTACGTTCTGTCAAAATATCAGGGCATGTTTAAAATCTTGCAGTGAAATGCCATGCTACGGAAAACACCTACTCTAAAAATAGCTCGGTCATCCCCAAGAAATTCAGTATTTATAGGTCATGCATCAAATCCTCCATAGAGGTATTAAAATACAACTAAGTCCATCAAATGTGGGCTCAAAATAATCCCTATATATTTAACTTCAATTATCAATTTTAATTACTCCATTCCATTCAGTAGTTTTCACAATACTACAAAGTGAAAGGAACTTTTTTCTTGAAAAGGGACTACTTTCGTATATGTTCTAAGCTCTGATTGGTGAATTAGTGGTTTGACACCTAAAGAGCAAAAAAAACTTGTTTCTTTAACCATTTGTTGGCCTAATTTCTATTCCTTAGGCAATATCAACCCCAAATAACCTCATAAGGTATGTGACTGTCTGATATTTGCAAGTATAAGTGTTCAAATGCAAAGGTACTCCCTTGAAGATTTTTAATGAAAATATCTCCATTTACAGCTGTTGAGTTCAGATTGTGTAATAAACCAAAGCTTACCTATTCTCTTATATATTACAGTTATTAAGCTAATTTCTAACATAATAAGCAATTTTAACACATATACATGTATATGCCTCAGTTGTATATTTAATAGCTAAATACTATGAAATGTTTGCATTTAGCCCCCCCTTTTTTCGTCCCATAAAATGAGTTCATATCATTCTTAATTTTGTTAATTCATGCTTTTTACCCCATATATTATGTAGTTTAAGACATAAACAAAAATTAATTACAAAATGTATAAAACATGTACCTTTCTAGACCCCCATTCTCGTCCTATGTTTAGAGATCATTTCGATCATGATTGATTGGTGTTACATGCAAATAGTTTGCATTAGAATTGGTTAACTTTATAGGTGAATTTGAAGTTATTTAAATTGTTGCTAAATATTTATGGGTTAAAAAGTACACCTTTGGACCTCTTGTGAGTTGTTTTGCATGTGTAACAATGCAATGCTAATTTAGACTTTAATATGCATTTAACTAAAAGTTCCATTGATTATAAATGTATTTTTCATAATTATTTCCATCGTTTTACTAAATATATTTCCACCTAAGTGCTATTTTCCAGACGATGTTGGTGTTTTCCGGGACGTTGCATGTTATGACTATTAAATAAGCACAACAAAGAATATATCTTCATCAACCAAGCTCTGACATATAACAACAATATTTTGGACTGGTAGATTTTACAGTTTTGGAGACAACGGAAAATTTGCAACAACAAAAATTGTTGTCTGGTGGTAATGGTTGTAATTTTTTTTCATAGATGAAAGAATCAAGGTCAGTGTTTTTTAAAACTATGTACATTGTCCATTAAAGTGGAAAATATGCTAGTTATCTACATGAATATAAAGCTTTTTTTATTGACGATGGCGACATTTTGTAGCCTCTTGTATGCAAACGTGTCTAATTTCTATTCACGTAGTCATTTCTGGTATTCGTGAGAAAAGTGTTATACCATTTAGAAAAAAAGAAAAAGTATTTAGTGGAGTAAACTAGTTGGTACTGGGATGTCCTTTATTATTGACGACATAACTGTCACGGCTCCGTAAGATTGAGTCATTATCTTGTTTATTTAATTTGACAATATGTATTAGTGTTAATTGTGTTGTTTTAAGTTGTTAGTTTAAAGGAATTTGATTTGTGTTTAGTGTAGTAAATAGACAATAGAGAGTAATCATCAATATAAAGATTATTATAAAAATGTTGCCAATCACGTTTAATGTAAATTACTAATCGCTTAATTATATCATCAATTAGTCATTAATTACTTTCTTTGATCTATAAAAAAGAACAAGTTCATCAATAAAAATAAAATGATACATTAATCTTTTAACCAAAAATATTAATTCATATTACTACATAATTTTTTTTATTCGATTTAAAATATGTGGCCGATTTGACATTTGTTTTGAGGCCGTTTGACTTGGGGCTGATTTGACTGTGGACGATTTGACTGGAAATCATCAGTAGTAATCTCGATTTTCGAAAAGGACATTTGTATATGTCTATTGGATTGTACCATTTGACAAATATATATGAAATATATGTATATTGTTGGAAATTATCAAATTTATTTGTACAAGCATTAAAAACCAGTAGAAAAGCGAGTCTTTGTCATTTGGCTTTGTCTAGATTTCTGCATGTTTTGCAGAGAGTTCGAATAAATGCTATTTTACCAACAATGTATGAATATAGTGTTAATCTTGCAATGTTAAAAAATACAAATCACCAACCAAATTTTACAGAAAAGAGCAAAAACAACCGTTCTAAACATTTTCAAGGGTGTCCTTTTTCATGTCCGTTCTATTACTGTTGGCCTTCTATGTACATGAATCAGGTCCCAGATAACAGGATTAAATGACGTTGAAGGTTATTTGACCCCTGTATTAGTATTGAAAATCACATATTACATGATTGCAGGAAAATTAGAAACAAAAGAACTTTAGGGTACATAATCTGATAGGCTACTCCAATTAACCTAAAGGGGCATTTAGACTTGCAT
Source organism: Bathymodiolus brooksi (assembly GCA_963680875.1). NCBI lineage: Eukaryota > Metazoa > Mollusca > Bivalvia > Mytilida > Modiolidae > Bathymodiolus > Bathymodiolus brooksi. The sequence goes on along the minus strand of OY804578.1, from coordinate 48,400,789 downwards.
AGGCAATCTCGACCCTCGCCACTATCAAACTTGATTTTGATCATGAATAAAAGTTTAATGAAAAAGTATGTTCCATATATGTCAGTTTTAGCCTTTGGACCAAGACAAATTACCAAGGACTGTGGCTTAGAAAAATGTGTACCTGACAAAAATGCAAGTTAAAACAGAATGTACATTGTTTTTGAATCTACTACAGTAGAAATTCCCACAATACAACACAACTATTGCTTTAGTCTTAAATTTTTTTATCTTTACAGTATTCACACAAATATGTTGCTTTTTGATGACGACTTCCATTACCGGTATATCTGACATGTTCCTTGGTGTCAATCTGAAGCCTTTTTTACCATTTTTCCAGACTATAAAAACCCTTTTTAGCTCATTTTATCCAAATAATCATGTGAGTTATTGTCATCACTCTGCTTGCACTCAATGTGAGCATGCTAATCATTATTCCAATGAGGCGTTTAACGAGTAATGGAAATGCAGTTTATGCTTAACATTGTGATTTGCAGATTCAATGTTTTACGAATGAAGGCTTTTAGGTGTATGGAATCTGAACCTTAGTGGTCCAGATTTTTACATAGATTACACCTGGCTTCTTTAGGTGGAAGGGGGCACATGTGACCTATGGACACATTATTCCATTTTTATACATCTGCAAAAATTGTGCAGGAATTTCAATATTTTAGATTTTTCATTTTTTTTATTCAATTACATTGAAGCTTTATGCAAAAGGTTCATCTTTACGGGTTATTTATGGGCCATAAAAAGAATGATCTAAAAGTATTTTTAGGTAAAGAGTGTTTCAAATCCTAAATTTCACACATTTGGAATGTATGTAGAATTTGTATTTTTCATGCACTTTGGATTTGAGTTTTTTTCGTTTGAGTTTATCCTGTTGAGAGCTTTCAGTATTATGTTGATGGATTTCCACTATCCCTTGGAGCAGTCTAAAAATGCCAATTTCCAGAATTTGAACCTTTAATCTTCATCCAGTTTTGGTGTAGTTTTTTGTAAAATGATAATTTTCATGTTTTATTGAGGTATTGATGGGCCAAAAACAATTTAGCAATTTGTTTCATTGCATATTTTGAATGTATGTAGATCATCCATCCCTCCATACTATACCTATTTCTTTGTGATTTTGTTATGAGATGTACCTGTAGTACTTAATCCCTAATTTGTTGGTGAATTTTGAAATTATCAATCAAAGTATGAAAATTCACATATTGCTGTTAAACTATTTATAGTCTACTTTTCAATGTTGAAAGATGACAAATTTACATACATGGGATATTGGTAGATATTATATTTATACTATATAATTTTTATTTTTATTTCCAGACATTACATGAAGAAGAGTTCAAAAGATTCTGAAGTATATTGTTCCAGATGTCAATGTCAAAGTTTGACTAAAAGAAAAATCAATATGTAAAATATGTTGCAAATAATGACTTGTTAAATTGTTTGATTCAAATCATTTGTTTCTCTCTCCAAACACACATATTAAAAAAATGTAGACTTCAATATTGCAACATCTGTCTATATCTAATAAAAAAAATAAAGAAATAGAAGATGAGAAAAAGATTATTAAATGCAGATGATGACAAAGATGATGATGAAAACAAACTTTTAAGAACGAGAGACATGAATGTGATACAGCTAAATCCGAAAGTAAAGACAATCGTAGGAATTATTTTTGTAGTGTCTGTACTTATATTTCTTATGTACTTGCCGATATTTTCATCAACGACTGTTGATTTTGAAATCCCCAATGTTGATCATGTTGTACACGATCAACGCTACGTAAGCGAAGGAAGTCTGAAGTTTAAAGACGGTCAGTTTCTGTTAGATGGAGAACCTTTCCGATTTATAAGTGGTGCCATTCATTATTTTCGTATACCAGAGGCATACTGGGAAGACATATTAGAGAAAGCTAAAGCTGCTGGATTAAATACCATAGATACGTAAGTCATATTATCTTGTTATTTGAAATCTGAATTAGTCTGGTTATTATATGGCCATGATATATAGCTGAAAAATTGTTGGCTTTAAACAACAATCACTCACTCACTAATATATAAACATTAATATTCATGAGTAAAGATTGAGTAATACTGGCAATATATAAAAACGTGAAACCTGTCTAAGCAGAAACCCTGAATATAAACCAAACTTTAAATAACATCCCCATGTAGGCAATCTTCTGTTAATTTAACCTGTATATAAATCAAGCACATGTCTATTCTAAACACAGATGTTGGTCCCAAGGAGGTTCAGTTTAGACATGTTTCACTGTATAGAAATACTAAATAATTTATAATTGCAATTTAGTATAAAAAAGAAATGCTGAGCTGCATTTCCACAAAATTAAAATTGTATTTTATATTATAGGTATGTGCCATGGAATTTACATGAAGACAGACCAAATATTTATTATTTTGGTACAAATCTCAACATTCTGTAAGTAAAACAATCAACATTTTTAATGTAACAAAAAGTATTATTTTATTAATAAGAAATTTTGAAAATATTTTTCGAAGTTGACAAAAAGGTAAAATAATTAAAAAATTTAAAAGATGGTTGAAGGTGTGATTTATCACAACAATCATAACGACCTCTCCAATCCACCATCAATTCTACAGTCACAGTCACAACAACAAAATCTGACAGAAATCTAGATCCTGGCTTAGTGTTATACATTTCATTATTTATTCTTCGAATTTCATGATTTTGTAGTATCATGTACATTGTAATGTGAATTAGATGTCTAGAGAGTAATTTCAAGATTATGAGGACAAATCAGATACACAAGTCAACCTAAGTATGGGATACAAATGAGTTGCCTGTGAGTGGAATATGCCATCCTCCTTACACATCAAAGATGACATAATGAGCAAAGGAATGGTCATTGGTGGCCCGTTGCATTGCAAAATTGTCCATCATCTCACTTTTTTCTTCGTGACCATTATCTCCCCTTTTCCTTGTTGCAATTAAAACATCCATCCTTGTCCTATCTTACTGACCCCTTTTACCAATATGATTTTTTGTTTGTAAGCATCTTCTTGTCATGAACCTAGTAACATCAAAACGACAAAGAGCGTTTATCGCAAGAAGTAAAAATTACCGCTCATCTCCAGGCTAAGGGCCTGTAGGGGCTCTTTCACAGTCATTTTAAAGTATGCGTTTTGCTCCTTGTTGAAGACCATACTGTGACTGGAATGTAAAACCACAATACAAGCATTGTTCTTTTACTTGAATTTATATCTACGTAGTGTAATGTTGAATAGTCTCTCATGTTCATTTACATCAATATTTTTTTCTTCCTAATTTACTGAATTACTGCTCACTCTTGACATTAAACAACAATCAATCAACCCATGTTTTCACTGAACATTTTTTATTTTCAGAAAATTTTTAGAAACAGCACACAAGCTAGGATTATATGTAATATTACGACCAGGACCCTATATCTGTTCAGAATGGGATTTTGGTGGTTTGCCAGGGTTTGTATAATTATATATATATATATATATATATAGTATTATTATAAGATGTATTTATAAAGTATTAATTAGTGATATGCCTTTTCTTTTGAATGAAAATATGTTTGGTGTCAGAATAAAAGAAATTATGGTTCTATGTAATAGAAAGTGTTATACTTAATAATGATATTTTATATATAATGATCAGTAATTTTAGTGTTTTTCCTTTGATTTTTTTCAAACATTTCATACCAATACTTTCAGTTTTTGGGTGTTGCAATGAACCATGAAATATATATTGAACAAAGAGGCAAACTATGAAAACAGTAAACAATTTGTTTTCTATCAATCCATGAAAATTGATACTGATATAAAAGGAATGAAACAACAGTGAGCAGTCTTTATGGAAAGACAGTTTAAACAGTAATGTTCAACAATTCAACCAATATCAACAAAACAAACAACCACCTCTCACCTGGAATCCTTGAATAAAAAAAAAAAATACCATGGCACATGGTATTGGAAATTCAGTTTCTGGCTTAGGACAGACACACACAAAATGTGGTGTTAAAAAGTGTTACATTTGCATGTTGCATGAAAAGATGTTACATCTGTATTGTCAATAATGTTAGGAATCTTATTAGTATAAACATGGCTCTAATGGCTATATATATATATATATTGGAGGAATAATTGAAGATTCTATTATTAGAATATAACCAGGAAGTATAATTCAATTGACAGGTGGCTACTAAAAGACCCTGACATGAAAGTAAGATCTAATTATAAACCATACCAGGATGCAGTAGATAATTGGTTTACAACTCTATTTTCTAAAATAAAAATGTACCAGGTAGGTTTTATACTTGTTTCAAAGTTGATTTATTTAATTTGTACATTCTACAGTCATATCTAGTTTGTTCCCACTATGACAAACTGTTACAGTAAATCTACTTATGGAATCATTATTGTTATTTGACATCAGTATTTCTGCTAAATTGATGGCTAGAACCAGTTTTCAAAAAATTAAAAAAGCTTGTGCCAGGATTGGCCTATGAAGCAATGTTTCAATTACCACAAGTAAAGAGTAAGTGAAGATCTGATTCAGTAGATTTTTAAATTTTAACTGGCAACTAAAAAGAAACCATAATGAATTGTTTCTAGATGGGAGCTGCTGCAAGGACCATGGAATTTTGTAAATATTAGACTTACATTTAGAATCTATTCTGATATGTTAAGTTATTGTATATTAATAGGGAAATTTTCACTGGATCATGACAAAAGGACAATGTGGTAAAATATTTTATAAAGTCAAAACTTCCAATGAAATCTGCAGAATATCACTGTATACAGTGACAAAATTTGTTACTTGTACAAGTACTAGTCCTGTCCTTGTTAGCTCACCTGACCCAAAGGGTCATGTGATGTCTTGGCGTCCGTCGTCCGTCCGTTAACTTTTCATATTTTAATCTACTCCTCTGAAACAACTGGACCAAATGCAACCAAACTTGGCAGAAAGCACCTATATAAGGTCCTCTATAAAGTTTCTTCATTTCGTCCCATTCCGCCAACAAATATGGCCGCCAAGGGCAATTCTTGTTTCTGATTGGCTAATGTTAAAAAAATCTTCTCCTCTGAAACTGCTTGGCCAAATGGAGCCAAACTTGGCAGGAAGCATCTATGTAAGATCCTCTATAAAACTTCTTCATTTAATTCCATTCGGCCAACAAACATGGCCACTGTTACTAAAAATAGAACATATGGTAAAATTGCACGTTTTTGGTAACAACTCAAAAACCGTTAATAATATCAGAAATCTGACGGGGTAAAAATGATCAGCACAGGAAGATCTAACTACCCTGAAATTTGGAAGAAAATCTGCTTACCTATCTTGGAGTTATTGCCCTTTTTTCGTCAAATTTTCAAAATTTTAATACTTTTCGTTTTTTATTTCAAAAACTATAAGAGATAGACGTTAAGTTTAAACAGCAAACATGTGCAGCATGTCAAGATCTACATGCCCTGCAATTTTGAAGTAAATCTGATTACCCGTCTAGGAGTTATTGCCCTTTTTTATATTTTATTTTTTTAATTTAAACATTTTTGTCTGATATTTCAAAAACTATTAGAGATAAAGGTTAAGTTTAAATTGCAAACATGTGCAGCATATTAAGATCTACCAACCCTGTAATTTTGAAGTTAATTTGAGTACCCAATTTGGAGTTATTGTCCTTTTTTTCGTCAAATTTTCAAAATGTTAATACCTTTTGTCCTTTATTTCAAAAACTATAAGAGATAGATGTTAAGTTTAAACAGCAAACATGTTCAGCATGTCAAGATCAACATAGCCTACAATTTTAAAGTAAATCTGATTACCCATCTTGAAGTTATTGCCCTTTTTTCATCAAATTTTAAAAATGTTAATACTTTTCATCCTTTATTTCAAAAACTATAAGAGATAGATGTTGAGTGTAAACTGAAAACATGTTCAGCTTGTCAAGATCTACATGCCCTGCAATTTTGAAGTAAATCTGATTACCCGTCTAGGAGTTATTCCCCTTTTTTCATCATTTTTTAGCTCACCTGACCCAAAGGGCCATGTGAGGTATTGCCATCACTTAGCGTCCATCGTCCGTCCGTTAACTTTTTCATATTTTAATCTTCTTCTCTGAAGCAACTTGGCCAAATGGAACCAAACTTGGCAGTAAGCATCTATGTAAGGTCCTCTATAAAGTTTCTCCATTTCGTTCCATTTGGCCTATAAACATGGCCGCCAAGAATAATTCTTTTTTCTGATTGGCTAATGTTAAAAAAATCTTCTCCTCTGAAACAGCTTGGCCAAATGGAGCCAAACTTGGCATAGATGGTCCATGGGTGTGTCCCTTTTAAAATTGTGTCCGACAGCCCCACCCTCCATTCAAGATGGCTGCTGTTTTTTAAGGTAATGATTATCTCCCTTTGAAATTTGCTTCAGTATCATTCTATTGTCAGGTGAGCGATACAGGCTCAGTGGGCTGAGCCTCTAGTAATACTACATTGACTAAATTCTATGTCTTAGTTAAATTTTTTATTTTATTGGACTAAGAATTGTGATACAAATTACAATGAAATCTGTCTAAACCAAACCCTGAATAAAGCAAAATCTTGTATAAACCAAACTCGTAATAAAGTCCCAATGTAGGAAATCTTTGTTAATTTTACCTGTATAATGCGGACACCTTTATATTTCAAACACAACTGTTGGTCCCAAGGAGGAACGGTTTAGATATAGATTTGACTGTATAACATTATGTTTACAGTATTCTAGTGGAGGACCAATCATTGCTGTACAGGTAGAAAATGAGTTTGGTAGTTACAGTTCTGATCATGAACACCTTGTATTTATTAAACAGGTAAGATAGAAGATGCAATCATAAAAAAGAAATAATCACCAAAAATGACAATTAGATAATTTTGATATGATATGTGATATATATATATATATATAGAATAATGACAGTTTTGAAGGTCGAGACAGACATTATCACCTGTATAGGACTCTCTGCGATACTAATGGTAATATTTGTATAGACCTTCAGAGCTGACATTATTGTTTTTATCGGTAAAGATGACGTCATAATATCATTGATGCTACACTGACAGATAATTTTCAATATCAGAGTCAGTTTGTTGATCCTAACAATATCACTAGAAAATAAAAATGTCCAATTTACTTATAAAGACAATTTGACACCAGGTTTCAATTACATTAAGGGTGTAGAATGACAAACAATCAATTACATTAAAATTACATTACATGCAAAATATTGTTTTTACAGTTTGAAATTACTTTAAGTTAACTTGTTCATTTCATCATTATTGGACTATTTAACTTAATACAAGTCATTGATTTCTTTTCAAAGAGAAATAAGTCTCTGCAGACAAAATTTATTAATGTAGATTGAAAAATGATTCACAAATTTAGTCTTTTTTGTAATTTTTTTGTGTGTAATGTTACAAATTCTGATTAAGCAGTAATTGTTTATGTGTTATTTTAAGAACTACATAAAAAAATTGTCGAGCGATATTTTGGTATATGAAAATGAGCTGCAAAATATAGTTACATGGTGACAAAAAGTGTCGACGATATAATGAACACTAGAAAATCCTACTGATATTTTGCAAAGCAAAAATGCTACATGCCATACACACATGTATCTTATTCATTCTCAATATTTCACAAAGAATAATATGTATTTTCATGTCTTGCATATCTTTTGACTGATATTTATGCAACCATTTCTAATGAAATTTGATTGGAGGGCATCCATATAACATACAACATACATTGTTTGCTTGTGGAATGTCTTGTACAATCACAGACAAAATTTATGGTAATTTGAAATTATAATTGAATAGGTCTATAATAAATTAATTAGAAATAAAATAAAAGTTGAGTACATTGTATATTAGTATCAGCTGATGTTAAGTATGTTTGGTTTGGTTTTGGTGTTTAACGCCATTTTCAACAATATTTCAGTTATATCGTGGCAGTTTGTTTTATTGGTGGAGGAAACCGGATTACCAGGAGAAAACTAAATTTCTTACATTAAAATCATGTATTGAATTCAAATACATTTTGTACGATACAATTTTTCTCTAAATAACTACCTGTACATTCATTCTTTACATAAGTTCTATAAATTTCTCATGTATAGCGACTCGCTACAATATTTATTTGTCATAATATCGTAGTTTGTAATGTACTTTTACAGATATTATTAAAAAGTGGTGTCAAGGAGATGCTTTTAGTCTCTGATGGAGTAACATACTCGAATCATCTGGGAACAAATGTGGCTCCATTTTATCATCGTACGTTGAAGTATTTTTAGAGAGAAAAAACTTGTCTTTCCAGTATCCAAATCTAAACCATATTTTAGTGGCTGTCTGAGAGTTTGGGAGACAAGTCATTCTGCAATCTCTTGTTAAACACAGAGATTTTAGAGCATTGGTGGGAAACACAACATTTTTTTTCTGTTTTCCTAGCAACAATTATGATTACAGTTTCATTAAAATGAATGCATCACAATTTTAAAAATTACATAGACAAACTTTTTGTTGTACATCGCATGAAATAGCAGAATGAATATCACTGTTCAAAATTTGTCTTCAAATGTTATTGATAATAGCTATCTTTATCAAGTAGAAAACATGCTTTTTTAACTGGAAGTTATATTTAGTAATAGTAGCGTTCACTTTTATTCAAGATTTTTACAGTCGTATTATGGTAATGTATGGGTGTGTCTTATATTTTCCATCTGTAGACACAAAGTTTTTTCACAATAACTTTAGTTCTATTTGACTGATCATTCTGAAATTTTAGTAGATGATCCTTAGTATTGAATGAAGGCTTGGATTTGTTTTGGGGATTTTAATCGTACACATTTCCAAAACAAGAGGCCCAAAGATACCAAGGATGGTTGACTTGCTAAGAAAGTATCAAGCTGCCACCAGAGGGTAGCCTTTTTTTTTTATTTTTTACTGTAATAAGGGGGCTAATAATTTAAGATTATTATATGTAGCTTACAGAATAGCAGGTTATATTCATGAGGTGCCTATTTAGCTATATTTTGGTCGTTTGTTCAAAAAAAGCATAAATTAATGTCATCAAAATGAAAATCCAGATAATAATGTATTAATGTAATGAATGTTGTAATAGTGACAATACAAAATGCAAATGAAATTTTTGTACAGTTTTCTTGGCAAATAAATTTTAAATCTCCCAAAATAACCCTCACAACATTACCATGTTCTACTTATTTTTTTTTCATGCTCAATTATTTTATGCTTCTCCAGCAGTTTTTTTCATAGTTTTGTTTTATTTCTTTTACAATTTAGATGCTTTACCAACAGCCAATTTCCAGGACTTTAAACAAGGGAAGAAAGCTTTAGATCATATAAGATCTTTATCTAAAGACTTCCCTATGGCAGTAATGGAGTTCTGGTGTGGATGGTTTGATCATTGGGGGGAGTCACACCAAGGACACTCAAGTAATGGTAATGTTAAATAAACTAAGTCACATTATATAGTTCAAGCAAAATGCCTATGAGACTATTTTCATTGTTAGGATTAGACCTTCACAAATGACACAATTGAATTGCCACTTAACTAAAATTTCTTATCATGTTAAATCAAACTAATTAAAACAGGTTTTTATAAAGCAGGGAAACCACTGCATACTCGTTCATCCAATTCTAAAATTGTTGTCCACAAAATAATATTTTTCTTTAGAATGGTACTCAAGTACAGAGTGACCCAAAAAAATGCCACCCATGAAAATGTCAATAAAATGTTCGAAATCCTTTAGGTAACAACACCATATTTAGAGCATAGTAAGTTAACCGTGCACGACTTGTCCACCGAGTTTCAGGTCCAGGGGTCAAGCAGTCTTGGTTTTACACCCTTTCCAAAATATGCTCCAGATATGCCCTACGGTATTGCAAGCACACCTGAACATGACACACAAAAATATCAATAACTAGAACACATTCCACCAGCTTTATCTTGGCTGTAATTTCCCTCTCCAGTTCAGTTATTGTCTGGGAATTGTTCTTATACACATTATCTTTCAGATAACCTCAAAGATAAAAAAATCAGGGGGTTTAGGTCTGGTGAGTGCCCTGCCCATTCTGTTTCACACCTCCTACCGATGAGACGACCTCCAAGTCGTTGTCTTTGCCATTGCAGACTGTCATTGGAGGTATGAGGGGAGGCCACATCATGTTGCAACTATTGTTCATCCCTGTCAATACCTTTTCATTGTCCAAATGCTACCAAAGACCTCCCAATGCTATGGTTGGCATTTGTTTTGAGGTCACCCTGTATCCAACCTTTTATATTATGTTAATCTATTTTTTATTTGATTTGAATCAATTAAGAGTAAGTTAATTATGTCATATTTAATAGCCAAATGAGCAATATTTCATTTGTATCATGACGAGGACAAGTTATATTTTGATGAGATGATGTCTGCTTTGTACTAGACCACAATGCTTACCAGTTGGATTTTTATAATGCTAGCTCACTAAAACAACACTCCACGGGTAGACATGTTGCTCCACTCACACACATTATCCTGAGTATACTGCAACCAATTTACCAAAATAGTAGTCGAGGCAAGCATGCAAACCATTACATCACTGATGTGGATTTATGATCTCTAATAGAAGAACGACAGATTAAGGGAAGGAACATGTGTTGTTATGAAAGGGAGACAGAGAATTTGAAGGAATGAAAGTATCTCTAGATTTATTTATTCATGTCAAACATGATACTTTGTTCCTTGAATTGTATAGAAAAAGAAGTCTTATATTATATTTGTTGTAAACCCTTGTACATCCAATCCATGTAGGGTGGTAATGTATGGGTTTCCTATGAACATTCGTGACTATTGAAAAACAAAATTAAAAAAAGTTATATTTTTTTAATTGAAGCAACATTTACAAGCAAATAACAGAAAACAAATAAATGACCTTTTTGTGAACATTCTTATTATTGATTGTATTCAGGCTGGCACTGGTAATGGTATGTTACCAGTTATATATACATGTATCTTCTGATCAGAATAATGTTGTCAATAATATGACACAGTGGAAAATTATTTACACTAACTTATTATCTTCTTTTTAAATAGGTATATTGAAAAATTTTGAGGAGATTTTGAAAATGGGGGCATCAGTTAGTATCTATATGTTCCATGGAGGTACTAACTTTGGTTTCATGGCAGGAGCTAATTACTTTGAGAAGACAGACTACCAACCTGATGTTACTAGTTATGGTAAGATTATATGGTAAAGCTTGCCTAAGCTGAACCTCCTATTTAGTATATGAACATAGCAAGTATTTAAACGATTAAAGGCATACAGTCGCTCAAATTGATTTTTTTTGTTTATATTAAAAGTTGCCAATATTCGATGTTTTATACTAATAAAATGTTCTGAACAAGAAGCCAGGTTTACAAAATATGCTATAATGTCGTAATTAGTGAAAAGAATTTGAATGTCTGTTGGTAAAATTTCCATTAACACACCTAATTATAAGTCTGTTGATTTTCCGATGTTTGCCAGACACTGATAACTGCTATAAATAACCAGGAAGCATGTTTTTCATGTAAATTCGTTATAATTAATATAATTTAAGAAATATATATATGAAATTGGATCTGGGGTAATCAGTTAATATTATATAATGGTATTTAGTAAGAATGACACTTAAAATCTGAAATATGTGATGTAATCAATAAAAACAAACCCAAACCCTGCAAAGGGGCCTGATAATGGGAAAATTGTAAACAAATTGTATTGCATATTATTGACAACTTTTGAGTAGTCTTGATTATATTTTTTTCGAAAAAAAACCAGTCCTGATAATACGATTCGGCCGTTAAAAAGATACTAAATTATGCTTACCGTATACGTGTTGAAAAATGGAGTAGGTCGGTATAACACTTTTTATTTGTATTTTTACATGAAATCCTCATATTTGTGTCGTTTTCGTGTAGAATCCGTCAATATTTTGTTTGTGCCATACATGTGCTTTTCCTTCCGCAAACAATTTTGCACATGCGCAAACGCTTTACCGAATAGGTTCACTTTGTAAGTCAAGGAATATATGAATATTATACGGGTCAACATTGAATTCTTTAATGGATAGAAGAAAATCAAAAAGCGACGTATTTCATTCATTCTAGGCTATTTATGTATGATATAATGAAAAATTTCAACTGCAATTAGTATAAAACATCGAATAATGGCAACTTTTAATATAAACAAAAAAAAATCAATTCAAATGAATATAATATGTCCACAGATTAAGTATTTTTTAAAAAAGAGTTCTCATCAAAACATGGTTTATACGTATAGAAAACTTTACAAATTTGGCCTTGAAATAAAGAATGTAATGTACATTAGTTTTTTTATATAACAATAAGTACTGTAATATATAATTTCAACATGTATATGTAGTTTATTTTATTTCACAGTTGCACAAATATTTTCCTAATTTCTGTACTGGTCACTTTAAGGGAGCCTAAAACTTGAATTACTTATACATATACAGAGTGAGTCATGGAAAAGGCACATGTTAACTTCATTTTAGAGACTTTTATAGCAGAAATTCTAATGTTTCAGATAGTGTTTGTCTTTGTTTCTCTAACACTGTGAAAACAACTTTTCTGGTAAACAAAGAAATGAAACATAATGATTTTTCTGGTGTTTTGTAGATTATGGTGCACCTATCTCAGAGGCAGGGGACATAACTCCATTGTATCAAGGCATGAGAGATTTAATAATGAAGTATTTATCAGGTATATACAATAATTGTTATCTTTTGATTATGTAAATGAGAGGAGTGAGTATTGCTTAACATCAAGGGAGAATTTATTGAGTCAATGACAATGAAACAAATCATGTTTATATTGGTGGAATTGTTGACCATCGCTGTTTAAACTTTCTGTTCACAATTACTGGAACTAGACCCATCACACTCTACTGTGTAATCGACCAATATCTTTGATGTCTGTAATATAACTAAAATGTGTTAAAAGTGACTTTAAACATCCATAATCCATAGTTGTATTTTAATTGTAATTTATTTCCATCTGTTTGATGACTTAGATCTGGGCTTGTAGTCATACAACTTTTGAGTTAGTTGAGTTGTAACACCCTGTTTCAATTGTTCTTAATTTTGACTCTGTGATTTTTAGTTGCTAGAATATGAATTACTCCTAGAGATTTCTATTTTAATTGCTATATTATTCAGAGAAGAAAGCTTTGGATTACAATACAGTTGTTACGCTCCCGAAGTTAGGGAGCGTTAATGGTAGAAGTATGAATATGTACTACTATGGCACTTCAAAATCTTCAACAATATGGCTGCCAAACCGGAAATAGATTAAAAGAAAAATCATGTGACCTAAACCGGAACTCTAGTCGAAATAAAAATGAAACAATGTTCGGTAGCGGATACGAAAATTGTCCGGAGTTTGGAGTTTTAGGTGGTGTTATTTTTAAGCTTGATATTTTGTAAACAGGGCGAAAAATTACTGTTCTTCGGGAGCGTTTCAGGTTGCACCTGCCTCATATTATTAAGAGATTACAATATCATATATGGATAAACCCTATAAAAACTATATTTATTTTATGTTGATTTTGTAGTCCAACCACCCCCTATACCTCCAGACAGAGAAAAGGCAGACTATGGTAAGTATATGATTACTCTACCTACAGTTTATGGTCTATATGATCTAGTTAATTGTTATACATTATTTACTCATGATTGTATTTCATGTAAATATCCTCAATATAATTTTCATGTAATTTTTCTTGTTACTGGATCATATTTAAAATACCAGAAATATTTTTCTCACTTTTGAGACTGACCAGTACCTATTTTTAGCCATGTGAGATTTTCTTATCTTGCACTAGTGCAAGACAAAAAAATCACGTGCGTTTTACCGGCAAATGCACGCTGTGCAGTTTATGTCGACTGTCCCCCAATATCTCCATGCTTTTCCTTTTTAAAATAAACAATTAACCACGATTCTACTACATAAGTATTTTTAAATTCATTTATGTATTATATTCTGCTAGCTAACGTGCACCTTTCACGGTGTTTGATTCTTTTTTCAGGCTCTCTTCCAGTCAATGTTTGTTTACTTTGAGTAAATAATAGAGTGCTCTCCCTTGTTAGTAACTAACGTAAAGAAAGAAATTACCTCCCTTTGACAAAATTCAAATATTTTTTTACGGGTATTTATCTCTATTTATAATATATTTATTAAATACATTATACTTTATGATGAAATACTGCCGAGATACGGTTGCATATGGATAAAACGAATATTTACTTCAGCAATGGAAAAATAAATTGCGGGAAAACGCTCGATGGAATGTAAACAAAAACAATTAGGTGTTTAGTGAGAAATAAAATCAAACACCGGACAAAGTACAAGATAGGGAAATCTCCGACACCCTTGGGTGTCGGAGATTTCCCTATCTTGTACTCTCCCCGGTGTTAGATTCTATATATCTTACTAGATATAACTGGATATAATTTGATATTCTAAAATCAAGGAAGAAAAATAATTTACAGCTACTGGATTAAATAAATTCCTTTTTTGCAAAGATGCATTTATTTCTGATGAAAACAATGTAAATAAGGAGGAAAAAAACATTTATTAATACAAACATCTGTAAATATGCAAGCAGTATTATAAAAGTTAAAAACCCTGAGGTGTTTTGGATGAATGTTAGTTTATTTCTAATATTATTAGGGAAAAAGATAATAATACATATATGAAAAAACAGTGTGAAAATGTAATTGATATTATCATTTTGTAAAACTTCATGCTTATATATGTCACTAAAGTGTTGATTAAACTAGAGTAATTGCCAACAGTGATAAAATAAAGGTTAGAATTGGATTGGGGTTATTGGTGTTTAACACCACTTTCAACTATATATCAGTTATATCGTGATGGTCAGTTTTAATGTAAATCTGAAAAAAACACCTACCTGCAGTGGTAGTGATCTTATGGTACTTGTATTTACAATTACCTATGCAATCAGTGCCTATCACCACTAAAGTTGTGAGTTCAAATCTCGCTCAAGCGAGGTATACTCGATACAACATTATGTGATAAAGTCAGTGACTTGCGGCAGGTTGGTGGTTTTCAACCCTATGATCATGGCTACGACTCTTAATTGGAATTTTAATTGTTGTAAACAACAAAATCCTTCTCATTCTTGAATGTTATTACATACCTTGTATATTAAACAATTTGACCTGTATCAATAACATAATTTCTATTTATCTGAATTTGTTTTATATTTTGTAGGTCAGATTAAGATGATGACTTTTATGAGTTGGGATGATATGCTAAGTACAATCACAAAGGTAAATTTAAAGTATATAAAACTGTTTCAAATAATATGAATAATACTATTAATCATCACGTTGTACAAAATCTGTCTATCCATCAAAATATTTGGAAATCTGGAATCTGGATTTAAAATAAAAATACAATAGTTCTGTGTTTATCAATGTACCTTAACAGAAATTCTTATGGGAGTTTTGTTTTAGTCAGTTTTAAATCAGGGAAGCAGTACAGGTTCTTAAAGGTGCATTTGCGGTAGTGTCTACAGACAAAATTTGTGGGCGGGGCTTATCATCAAAAATCCCTGTTGATATGAACAACATATTTATGAAACTGTATGTCACATGACCAACGTGACCTAAAGGTCACATATCTCAGAAATAAGTGATTTTTGTAGTTTTTAGACTGATGAAGAATATTATTTTTAATAAGACTGAAAGTTTCGTAGGGAGGAACACTAGTAACCATGCCTGTCAAATATTTTGCTCCAAAAGTAACTGTGAAACTATGTATCATTGATTTTTCCTCCTCGAGATAACCGTGGTTAAAATAATGAACAATATGAATGTTTGCTCCACCCACAGCTATTTATACCCACGGTCCCAGTTTAAGAGACTCAGGTTATAATGCATATATTATCAAGATCACTATACTGTTTAAAGTATACAGGGGTTAGGTTGATGGTGTTTAATGCCACTTTCAACAATATTTCAGTTGTATCATTGTGGTAAGTTTTATTGGTTGAGGAAACCGGAGAAAACCACTGCCTGTCACAAGTCACTGACCAACTTTATCACATAATGTGGTATGAATGGGATTTGAACTCGCAACATTAGTGGTGATAGGTGCTGATTGCATATGTAGTTTTAAATCCAACTACCATACGATCAGTTCCATGAATTCCCCCTTAAAGTTAATAGTGTAACAGAGGAAGAACTAATTGTCTTATTTTACGTCTTTTTTGTCTGTGTCCAGCAATAACTAATTATTCCCGTAACATGCTGCACATAGTGCTAATAACTGTAAGGTAAAATGGATGTGGTGAACAATGAATGTTTGGTGAAAACCTGCACATCTAATTAATAACTGTTTATTTCACTTCCATGACCTACTGCAGTATCATAATACCATTATGTCTTTCATGAAAAGTAAATATCCATAGTTATAAAAATTTCGAAAAAGTTATTTGCCTCAGCCCTTCAGTATTTTGGAAATAACTCCTCAATTTGATAATTATGGATATTAACTTTTTATGAAGGCCATAATTGTATATTTAAGCACCTGAAGCACATCTTGATTACATTCAAATAAATACATTTTGAACTAAGACCTAAAATTTAATGCCATTAATTTTCTGTGTCCATGTAAAATTAAGAAATAATTCATTGGAAGCCATACTGTGTTGTGAGTTTTAACATGGGTTGGCGGATATTAGTATTTTATCCCGAGTGGAAGCGAGGGGTAAAATTTACTAATATCCTGCCAACCATGTTAAAACTCACAACACAGTATGGCCTCTATGAAGTAATTTTATTCTGGTATGTATAGTAGTACATATATGGTAGTAGACTTTGATGGGAAAGATAGTAATTTATCTTTACGTATGTGGGCAATGTCGCAACACAATTTATGCTGCCAAATTCGAGCAGACGATAACTTTTACGACGGGAAAGTCAGTCTTATTGATGGAGCATCCGTAACAATAATATTGTGTTTGCACGTTTTAATTGCACATCGCATATATATTAATTTTGGATATGTTGAATAATTATGAGTGAATATAGATGTTTAAAGCGTTAACAACCGTGTAAATAGTTTTATTTTGTGAGTTTATCACCTGTCTTAAATGTGTGCACTGTGCATATGCTGATGAGATTTTGTCATCTAAATAAATCACTTGTTTGTTTGCAAAGGGAAAGAATGACATCATATTAGAATTTACTTTAGCTTGCTCCATTCATAATAAAGTGTCGTGAATATAAAAGTCAATAATGATAGGTTACAATGATTTATGAATATATTTAACACCACTGACAGCCATTTATATATTTTATCACGTAAGTGGAGCACATTGTCCAACATTGTGGTCTGGATAAATCATAGTCATGGTTGCTCTTTTATAGTTGTTGCATATATTGTAAAATATAGGAATTTAATTTTTGACAGGATGTTAAAGTATACAAAAAAGTACAACCAATGGAATTATTGGATATGGAAGACCAGAGAGATGGGTTTGGACAGAACTTTGGTTATATTGTATACAGGAAATATGTCCCCAAGTTCTCTACATTAAAGATAATAGGAAGAATGGAAGATAGACTTCAGGTAATATCTCTTAAGAAAGAATAGATTGGTTGGTTGGTTTAAGGTGTTTAACACCACTTTCAACAATATTTCAGTTATATCGTGGCAGTCAGTTTTATTGATGGAGGAAACCGGAGAAAACCACCGACCTGTCGCAAGTCACTAACAAACTTTATCACATCATGTTGTACCGAGTACACCTCGCCATGAACGGGGTTCAAACTCACAACATTAGTGGTGATAGGCACAGATTGCACAGGTAGTTGTAAATCCAACTACCATACGATCACGATGGCCCCTGTACAAATTGATTTAAAAAAAATAATTAATGGTCGACAATATAAATAACAACAACATGAACCACTCTTCTGGCAAATTTCAAACTCCTTAAAACAGACACCACAATGCCAGTAGCCAATGAAAGTCTTGATCCTGGTATGATACAGGCATACAAATGCTGTGAGGTTAAATCTGTTATTATGTAGATTTTCACCAGCCAAACAAGATATATTAACAAACAATAAAAAATGCACATAATCATTTCAATTCAAAAAGACGAAATAGTCTCAAATATATAAATTATTAAAACACACCCCAACATTAAGATTGTCTAGAAGTTATATTAAAATCAGTTTTTTTAATGACATACTATTTAAAGTTTAATTGTTTTTCTGTTGTAGATAGTAATTGATGGTAGAAGGCATGATAAAGTTTTAGACTGGACGTCACAGACATACAATATAGATGTGTCATCTTATCATCTTAAAGAGGTAAGAAATAATATCTTACTTCATACAAACTTCTAAGAAAATCATTGGTTTAAAATTAACATGTGGAAACACTGTCAGTATATTTTTTTTATGCATGGTAAGTAGTAGAGTTATCTCCCCTTTTTCATTCAAAACAAAGATAGCGTTGAATTTACTCCCATATATATTGTATTAGGTCACTAACACACTGTGTAGCTAATTTTACAGTAAGGTTTAATATGAGGTAAGAAATTTTACAGTAAGGTTTAATATGAGGTAAGAAATTTAACAGTAAGGTTTAATATGAGGAGGAACATAATGTATTTTCATTGGTAAACTATTGAATTCCTTCAATTGAAAAGTTCTGTTTCTACCCGTCTGACACCAACAACACATCTACATTATATATATAATATAATTGGTTCCTAAGTTGTTTTTTTCTTTCTGTGGAATGAATATCCATGTTGGTAGAGATGGGAATATCAACAAAAAGCTTGTTCTCAAAAACTTCAAAGCTAAACTTGCCTGAACCCACTGCATGAATAACCAGATTTGGTTATCTTGTTCAGATGAATCTCCCTCAGGTATAGCTGACCTTAGCCAATATTGGTTATCTTGTTCAGATGAATCTCCCTCAGGTATAGCTGACCTTAGCCAATATTGGTTATCTTGTTCAGATGAATCTCCCTCAGGTATATAGCTGACCTTAGCCAATATTGGTTATCTTGTTCAGATGAATCTCCCTCAGGTATAGCTGACCTTAGCCAATATTGGTTATCTTGTTCAGATGAATCTCCCTCAGGTATAGCTGACCTTAGCCAATATTGGTTATCTTGTTCAGATGAATCTCCCTCAGGTATAGCTGACCTTAGCCAATATTGGTTATCTTGTTCAGATGAATCTCCCTCAGGTATAGCTGACCTTAGCCAATATTGGTTATCTTGTTCAGATGAATCTCCCTCAGGTATAGCTGACCTTAGCCAATATTGGTTATCTTGTTCAGATGAATCTCCCTCAGGTATAGCTGACCTTAGCCAATATTGGTTATCTTGTTCAGATGAATCTCCCTCAGGTATAGCTGACCTTAGCCAATATTGGTTATCTTGTTCAGATGAATCTCCCTCAGGTATAGCTGACCTTAGCTGACCTTAGCCAATATTGGTTATCTTGTTCAGGCCATTTGGTTTTCTTGCTCCAAAAGACTTTAAAAAATTATTTGGCTTTCTAATCTTTTAACTATGAGGTACATGATGAAGATTATTCCAGAAATACATTGTGTGCTCTAAATTACAATAAATAATAAATAACGTTTAAAGGTTGATTTTGGTGATTTTTTTTGTCAAGATATTTTTTACAAGGAGTAGAAAAAAACATAAATTAACACCGATTATCAAATTTTAAAGTAAAAAGTCCATACATTCTCTTTTATTTTCATGAAAACACATCTCAAGCATAAATTCCTGTCTGTACGACGATATACGCCTCTATTCATATGACCTTGGGTGACTTTTTACTACGTATGCACTAAGTCTGTTGTTGGGGAAAAAAATGTCTGCCGATGGAAAACCCGCACGCGGTCATATGAGAATTTTAACTGATTCCGCTAGAAAAAGGAACAGGAAAGAAGTTTTGGCAAATTATAATAAAACAAGAATTAACATAGGCCACAACATGATCGTTGGATGGAATTGAAAGAAGCAGTGAGAGTTCAAACTCATTCACATGTAATTCGGAAATTGGGACATGCATAATTAATGATGCTGGGAGACAAATGCACACCAAAAACAACGAAAATACACGTTTTTTGGTTGAATCTCGCCAAACGATGTTTTATACTCGTGTTTTGAAGGTAATATTAACTTTAAACGCAAAAAAAAAACTTTCAAAAAAATTACCAAACTCAACGACATTATACCTTTAAAGCACTGTTTTGTTATTCCCATATCTCATCTTGTACAATGTCAATCAGTTTTGTAGAATCCTTAAAGTGGAGTTGGAATACATTGATATATTTGAACTTCTTACAATAACATTAAAACTTAGGAAGGGAGTGTTTTATGTTTTGTATCATGGGTCGTGTGTCTAAAAATGAACTTGTCCTAAATATCAAAACCATGAAAAAAGTCTGTTCATTGTGGATATATTTTCAAACACCAATTTTATCTTTACTTTGATAGGCCAATCATACTCTAGACATTTTAGTAGAAAATCTGGGAAGAGTAAACTATGTTGTTAAAGGATCAAATATCATGAATCAACAAAGAAAAGGTATATATATGCATACTTTTAACTTGAACTTTATTTTTGTAAGAAAAAAAGAAAATTTAATTAACCTTTATATTACATACAGTATCAAAGTGAATACCTGATTCATCTTCTACATCTACACATTGTTTATTTAACATACATACTCTGTTCTCATTTTCAATCATTTTAAAATGTTATTTGTGGAAACATTTTGATTGGTATAATTTAATACAGTGTAAAAATATTTTGTTATTATGTACATCGATATCACTTGTCTCCCAAGAATTGATAAATGAAGGTTGGATTTACAACTACCTGTGCAGTCAGTGCCTATCACCACTTAAGTTGTGAGTTCGAATCCTGCACATGGCAAGGTGTACTCGATAAAACATTATGTGATAAATTTTGTCAGTGAATTGCGGCAGGCCAGTGGTTTTCCCCTGGTTTCCTCCACCAATAAAACTGACCGCCACAATATAACTGAAATATTGTTGAAAGTGGCGTTAAACATCATATCTCTCTTGATAAATGAATACCGTGGTAATTAAATATATGTGTTATATTGCGTATTTTGTCAGGTATACTAGGAGAGATAGCATTAGATGGTTCTATGGTCTATGATTGGACAATATATCCTCTCATGTTTAATCGTCGTTTTATTACAAAGTAAGTATTACATATTTTGTTGCAATATGTTCGATTTTGCATATCCAATAATAGCTAGAAGTCAGTGTTGGTTATTTACCCTCAAATATCCGTATTTGCCCTTAAATATTCATATTTGCCCCTTAATTCAACTTCCGGTATCTGCACAGTGGTCTCAAAGATTATATGGCAAAGTACAAGGAAAGATGGTGCATAAAATTGTATTTTTATTAAATTAACACATTTCAAAAATTGGAATATAGTTTAAATAACTTGAAACGGAATAATTAGCTCAAATGTATACATCATGTTGAATAGGAATTTCCATTCAAATGTCAACGTTTTGGGTAGATTTTACAAACAGTCCCTAACGTCACTTTACAGATCGACATTGTTTGATATTTTTTTTAAACCAGACTCGAAACAAAAATACTTGCAAGTTGAACAAAGGCAACTCTCTTAAGAATTTATTTTCGTAATTTGTCAGTTCATAGATCTTTTCTGCAATATAAAAGTCAATGCTTGAAAAAAAGTCAATGTAAAATATGTGATAAATAGATTATGACATGAAATTTTCCATATCATCCCTGGTATCAGCAATGTCGGGCTTGATATGGGAGTCTCGGGCTGATACCAGGGCCGATATGGAAAATGTCATGTAATAATCTCTTATTATAAATTTATTAAATATAATTGGTTTTATTGGTTTTTACTTCATGTTATTCATGGTCCCGCATTCCAAACTGACCACATCACGAAAGTAGTTCAGACTAATGTACATCTTGTATCACATACACGGTTTTGTATATAAGGGTTTAAATCCTTTATTTCTCTAGAAATTATACTTAAGGTTAGATAAATCAGAATATCTCTGTCACTCCTTAATTGTTTGTTTTTCATGCCATCATCACTGAAGAAAGAGTTAAAAGTAGTGTATGGCAAGCTGTCCCTATCTTGATTTCTTATGAGGAAGTTACTAACATACTTGTTTCCCTCAGTTAGTTTTCTCCACCACTTAATTAGGATTGATGATTTTGGGGTTTTAATGCCACTTTCAGCAGTATTTCAGCTATATCATGGTGACCAGTTTTAGTAGTGGAGGAAGCCGGAGTACCTGAAGAGAACCACCGACCCTGGGCAAGCAACTGGTAAACTTTATCACTTGCGGCTGCGAGTCGAGTACACCCTTTTTTGTAATTTACAAAGCTGGGCGCGAACCCACGCCGTATTGGTGATAGGCTTGTATGAGTTGTTAGATCCAACGACCTAACTCATTGGGCCACCCGGGCCCCACTTAATTAGGTATTATCATTAAGCAAAAAATATGTGAGATAAATAAATTGGTTTTATTGCTCCCAAAACTTTAAATTATTTGGCTTTTCAATCTTTTGATTTTGAGCGAACCTGATGAAGGTTATACCAGAAATGCGTCATGCACACTAATTTTGATATCTACATTTTTATGAATTGACAACTATTTGATCAATATTTCAGTAAATTATACCTTATCTTAGTGCACATGCTGAAAAGATAGAAAGCATAAACATACCATTTGCTTTGACTACAAATCTCAATATGACCAGACATATTTATCCATAGAACAGTAGAACTCTCTTATAAGGTCACCACCTCAGAATATAGAACCTCTTATAAGGTCACCACTTCAGAATATAGAACCTCTTATAAGGTCACCACTTCAGAATATAGAACTCTCTTATAAGGTCACCACTTGAGAATATAGAACCTCTTATAAGGTCACCACTTCAGAATATAGAACCTCTTATAAGGTCACCATTTCAGAATATAGAACCTCTTTTAAGGTCACCACTTCAGAATATAGAACCTCTTATGAGGTCACCATTTCAGAATATAGAACCTTTTATAATGTCACAATTTCAGAATATAGAACCTCTTATAAGGTCACCATTTCAGAATATAGAACCTTTTATAAGGCCACCATTTCAGAATATAGAACCTTTTATAAGGTCAGCACTTCAGAATATAGAACCTTTTATAAGGTCACCACTTCAGAATATAGAACCTCTTATAAGGTCACCATTTCAGAATATAGAACCTTTTATAAGGCCACCATTTCAGAATATAGAACCTTTTATAAGGTCACCATTTCAGAATATAGAACCTCTTATAAGGTCACCACTTCAGAATATAGAACCTGTTATAAGGCCACCATTTCAGAATATAGAACCTCTTATAAGGTCACCACTTCAGAATATAGAACCTGTTATAAGGCCACCATTTCAGAATATAGAACCTCTTATAAGGTCACCATTTTAGAATATAGAACCTCTTATAAGGTCACCACTTCAGAATATAGAACCTTTGATAAGGTCACCACTTCAGAATATAGAACCTCTTATAAGGTCACCATTTCAGAATATAGAACCTCTTATAAGGTCACCACTTCAGAATATAGAACCTTTTATAAGGTCACCATTTCAGAATATAGAACCTCTTATAAGGTCACCATTTCAGAATATAGAACCTCTTATAAGGTCACCACTTCAGAATATAGAACCTTTTATAAGGTCACCATTTGAGAATATAGAACTCTCTTATAACGTCACCACTTCAGAATATAGAACCTTTTATAAGGTCACCATTTCAGAATATAGAACCTCTTATAAGGTCACCACTTCAGAATATAGAACCTCTTATAAGGTCACCATTTCAGAATATAGAACCTCTTATAAGGTCACCACTTCCGAATATAGAACCTCTTATAAGGTCACCACTTCAGAATATAGAACCTCTTATAAGGTCACCATTTCAGAATATAGAACCTCTTTTAAGGTCACCACTTCAGAATATAGAACCTCTTATGAGGTCACCATTTCAGAATATAGAACCTTTTATAAGGTCACAATTTCAGAATATAGAACCTCTTATAAGGTCACCATTTCAGAATATAGAACCTTTTATAAGGCCACCATTTCAGAATATAGAACCTTTTATAAGGTCAGCACTTCAGAATATAGAACCTTTTATAAAGTCACCACTTCAGAATATAGAACCTCTTATAAGGTCACCATTTCAGAATATAGAACCTTTTATAAGGCCACCATTTCAGAATATAGAACCTTTTATAAGGTCACCATTTCAGAATATAGAACCTCTTATAAGGTCACCACTTCAGAATATAGAACCTGTTATAAGGCCACCATTTCAGAATATAGAACCTCTTATAAGGTCACCATTTCAGAATATAGAACCTCTTATAAGGTCACCACTTCAGAATATAGAACCTTTGATAAGGTCACCATTTCAGAATATAGAACCTTTTATAAGGTCACCACTTCAGAATATAGAACCTCTTATAAGGTCACCATTTCAGAATATAGAACCTCTTATAAGGTCACCACTTCAGAATATAGAACCTTTTATAAGGTCACCATTTCAGAATATAGAACTCTCTTATAAGGTCACCACTTCAGAATATAGAACCTTTTATAAGGTCACCACTTCAGAATATAGAACCTCTTATAAGGTCACCATTTCAGAATATAGAACCTCTTATAAGGTCACCACTTCAGAATATAGAACCTTTTATAAGGTCACCATTTCAGAATATAGAACCTCTTATAAGGTCACCATTTCAGAATATAGAACCTCTTATAAGGTCACCACTTCAGAATATAGAACCTTTTATAAGGTCACCATTTCAGAATATAGAACTCTCTTATAAGGTCACCACTTCAGAATATAGAACCTTTTATAAGGTCACCATTTCAGAATATAGAACCTCTTATAAGGTCACCACTTCAGAATATAGAACCTCTTATAAGGTCACCATTTCAGAATATAGAACCTTTTATAAGGTCACCATTTCAGAATATAGAACCTCTTATAAGGTCACCACTTCAGAATATAGAACCTCTTATAAGGTCACCATTTCAGAATATAGAACCTCTTATAAGGTCACCATTTCAGAATATAGAACCTCTTATAAGGTCACCACTTCAGAATATAGAACCTCTTATAAGGTCACCACTTCAGAATATAGAACCTCTTATGAGGTCACCACTTCAGAATATAGAACCTCTTATAAGGTCACTACTTCAGAATATAGAACCTCTTATAAGGCCACCACTTCAGAATATAGAACCTCTTATAAGGTCACCATTTCAGAATATAAAACCTCTTATAAGGTCACCACTTCAGAATATAGAACCTCTTATAAGGTCACCATTTCAGAATATAGAACCTCTTATAAGGTCACCACTTCAGAATATAGAACCTCTTATAAGGTCACCACTTCAGAATATAGAACCTATTATAAGGTCACCAATTCAGAATATAGAACCTTTTATACGGCCACCATTTCAGAATATAGAACCTCTTATGAGGTTACCATTTCAGCAATAAAAAATTGACCTTGTAAGAGTGACCTCTTGTGAGAAAGACAACTTTGTAGTATTTTACTATCTCATTGCATCTGAAATCTGGCATGATAAAAGCGGTGACCTTTGATGGGAGTGGCCTTATAAGAGAGGAATTTCTTTAGTCTAATAATAACTCCAAATTCTAGACGAGTCCATAGTTTTAAACTATTTGATATTGATTCATTTATTTTCACTGTATTATTATTTTTCTTCAAATTTTCCAGAATTTATGTACATGACAAATATCAGCCGTTATCATCTTTAGCCAAGCCACCATGTTTATTTAGAACAAATCTGATGATAGGAGGACTACCTAAAGATACATTCCTTAAAATGGAGGTATGTAGTAGGTTTTAATTATGAACTGATAAAGTCACTTATACAGGTGAAACCTGTGTAAACCGAACCCTGACTAAACCGGAATCCTGTATAAATCTAACTTTAAATAAAATCCCAATGTAGGAAACTTTGTTAACTTAACCTGTATAAACTGTACACCTGTCTATTACAAACACAAAACCTGGTCCCAAGGAGGATAGGTTTAGATAGATTTCACTGTATATACAGTCAAACCTGTATTAAGAGGTCACATTTGGGACAAAGAAAAAGTAGTCTTATAAGACAAGTGACCTCTTAAAAGAGGTTCAATTCATATGAACTTCTGTATAACAGGACAAGAAAAAGGTGACCTTTTAATAGAGGTGACTGCTTTCTAGAGGTGACCACATGGGCAGGTTTGACTGTACATGTCGGCATTTTATGTTTAACTGTAGATTTTATTACCTAACAAAACTAATGTAACCAACTTAGAGAAAACTTGACCATTTACATTTTAAAAGGGCCGTCGTGGTCGTGATCATATGGTCGTTGGATGTACAACAACCTATGCAATCAGTGCCTATTGCCACTAACATTGTGAGTTCGAATCCTGCTCATGGTGAGGTGTACTTGATACAACATTAAGTGATAAAGTTTGTCAGTGGTTATTTCCGTGTACTCTGGTTTCCTCCACCAATGAAACTGACCACCACGATATAACTGAAATATTGTTGAAAGTGATGTTAAACGCCATAAACCAACCAACCAACCTAATAACCTAGCGAAACTTATGTAACCAACTTAGAGGAGGCTTAACTATTTACATTTTAAACAAATGTAGAGGTAGTGGAGACGGGATAATTTAGTATTAATGCTGCAATGATTTATTGATTTGATAATGTTTTATATGAATATTAAATTGACAAGCTTTTCTTATCAGCATATCTGGACACATGATCATGTAAGCATGTGTAAAATTTTGTGTCTGTTGTTCATTGTTAACTGTTAACCTTTCCCATTTTAATCTTTTCTTTCGAAACAAATGACCTTATTTATAGAAACTTTCCTGGGATGATCAGTACATTCAGGAAATATGACAGTTTTCAAACTCAGGAATTCTGCCATTAATATTGGTTGTGTATTTTGACATACTACCTGGATGTAGTCGAGTGGTCTAGGGCGCTGGACGTAAGGCTAAGCGAATGGTGCTGCAGTGTATCAATGGTGTGGGTTCAAATCCCGTCGAGGGAAGAACAAAAATTTGACAGCTCTAAAATCTAATTCTAACACTGTTTGGTTTAATTTTCAGACGTATATATATATATATATATATATATATACCCTTTATGGAATACATGTGTGACACACCATCGAGAAACTTGGTCCTTTTAAGTTTTTGAAAGATGGAGAGAAAAAAGAATTATTAGAATTAAAAATTTACTCTTTATCCATAATATGTGTGTGATGTACTTGTTCCTTGAAATGTTTACTTAACTCCCTTCCCTCCCAAAAAAAAACTTTAAAAAAAACTCATAAAATTAAAAAGATTTACAAGAAGTAATTCAATTCTGTAGTAAAATTTAATGTGATGGTAACATGTTAATGACACATGACGTTGTGTTTTTGACAGGGCTGGGGTAAAGGAACAGTGTTTATAAATGGATACCATTTAGGCAGATATTGGAATATTGGACCTCAGAAAACTCTTTTTGTCCCAGCGCCATACTTAAAAAGTGGATCAAATCTTGTAAGTTATCATGATTGTGTATATTATAAAGTGATAAGTATTGACTTATATATTGATAATTTAACATTTCTGTTGCTTGTACATGCATTTGATCAAATTTGTGTATACTTATAGGGAATGCCATGGTTGTGATCGTATGGTAGTTTGATTTATAACTACCTTGCCTATCACTACTAATGTTGTGAGTTAAAATCCTGTTCAGGCGAGGTGTACTCGATACAACATTATGCGATAAAGTTTGTCAATTACTTGCGGCAGGTCGGTAGTATTTTCCGGATACTCAGGTTTTCTCCACCAATAAAACTGACCACCACAATATAACTGAAATATTGTTGAAAGTGTCATTAAACACAACCCAACCAATCAAATCATTAAGACTGCTAGCATGATTTCATTTTTGTTTTGGATTATCTGTTGACTGTTGCTTCAATCTACTTGTTCTTGTTATGATATAGCTGAACAAGTACTACCACTGCATACAGCAGCAGTCATACACCTACTCTAATAATACAGAGTTAACTGTGTTTTTTTTTATATTTATAGATTATAGTATTTGAAGAAGAAAAGAAAGGAGAATATATTAGTTTTATTGATCACCCTGTGTTGTCCTGATAGGCCAATGCATAAAGAGTTATACTACAAACTATAAGGAAAAGAAAGAAGAATTATATAAGTATTATATGTGTCCGGATCGATTAAATCCACTCAGAATTATACTACAAATTATAAGAAAGGAAAAAAGAATTATTAGTTTTATATGTGTCTTGATCAGTTAGTTCTATACAGAGTTTTTCAGCAAAGAAAAAAAAAGAGAAGTTTTATGTGATTGGCTTATCTACACAGGATTATAATACAAGATATGTATGTACAAGGAAAAGAAAGAAGAAATTATAAGTTTTACGAGTCACGATTGTTACAGGAACTGCTTACCCTTCCGAAGCATCTGAGTTCACCCTCGGTTTTTAGTGGGTTTCATGTTACTCGATCTTTAGTTTTATGTGTATGTTTTGTAGATCATTGTTTGTCCTTTTGTACTTTTTCGTTTGGCCATTGTGTTGTTTGTTCTTCTTTGATATATGGATTCTGGTTACCTCCCTCCCTTTGGTGTCTTCAAACTCTTCTTACAGAATTATGACAGACTACAACAACATGGCTGAGAAGATAAAATATTATGATATGGATTAATAATATATGTATATTGAGTGTTAGATCTGAGAATGCAATTATAATATATTTTAATAATTATTTCAACAAGAAATATACTTTACACATAATAGTTATTCAATTTAAAATTACCTTCCACCCAAGGAAGGTAGACTTTGATATTAACACCCAATGAGGTGAATTTAAACATTACTCTAAATTTTGCCTTTTAGAAATTTTTGAAGGACCCATAAGTTACTGAAGCAATTTAAAGTGCCTTCTATGGTTGGTTGTATGTATAAATGGAATAGGCGTTAGAATTTTAAAATAAATTAAAGTTCGAAACCAAGTGATCATGTGATCATATATATTCTAACAATTTCCGTGACAACCAAAGGCAGTCACATCTTAGTTTGCCACTATATTTTGAAGTTAAGGGTAAATTTCAGTTTTGAATGGAACTCATTTTTCATAATTGGAGTATGTGTTAGTGTCAAAGATACAAATTGTGCATTAAAATTTATGTCTTAGATATACCCTTTGTTTTGTTAACTATGCAAATATAAACTGATACAACCTGATGTACCTAATGTATATATTTTAGGTCATAAAATGGGTATACTTTATTTTTTATTATTATGGTCCAGTCATTAAGCGTCTTCAGTCATTCATTGTAATGGGCAGGCCCACTGAGAGGGGGAGGGGGGTCAGCCGGGGCAGTGCGTCAGGGCCCATGAGTTTAAACAAGTAGAAAGCTGTTGTCTAAATCACAATTCATCAATTCATTTTTGTTGTACTGATTCCTTGCTTATGACACACCATGGTGGAATTAGTGTGAGTATCATTATTTGGAGAATTGGAGGAGGGGAGCCAAGTTTCCTTTTGCCCTGGGGCCCAAAAATTCTCTTGGCAGCCCTGGTAATGGGTATCCATTTATACATCTAGTGTGCACATCTGATTTAATATATGTTTTATAATTTGATTTAGATGATTGTCACATATTCCTAAAGTTATGGTTCTTGAGAAATTATATTTTCCCCTTTTTGTTTCAATTCTTAGGCATTTAATTATTTAAAACAGTGGTGTGTTTTTTTTAAAGATTTGTTGGCCGAGATAAATTGTGTAGCTCACCCTAGAGGCTAGGGGTGGCAATTTCACGCTCATCTGGGGTATAATTTATGATCATCATTGAAGACCATACTGTAACTGTGAAATTTAAAACAGCAATGGCAGTGCTGTTCCTTTACTTTAATTTGTGTCTAAGTGTAATGTTAGATAGTCTCTCATGTTCATTTACATCCATATCCTTCCTTATTACAAGCTGTTCCTTTACTTTAATTTGTGTCTAAGTGTAATTTTAGATAGTCTCTCATGTTCATTTACATCCATATACATTCTAATTAATGGCTTTTTAAAAGTTTCCATATATGTTTGTTATTTGACTATTATTGTAATGATGTATCAGTTTTATATTGACATTCTATGATATTTAACAACAGGAAGAACGGTTGTGAGATATTCAAAAATTGTTATTTAAATTTGAAAAAGATCATTAATTAAATTTTACTTTTCTACATGTTTTTATTGTTATATTACTTGAGAGGAACTCATAGTTGTGGAATTCTGATGCCACGATATAGCTGAAAGACTGCTAAAGTTGGCATTAAACAACAATCAATCAACCATTGTGGAATTCCACAAAACTCTGTATGCTTGCTTATTTTCAAATGGAGAATCGCATATCACTATAGCAGCTTGATTAGATTAATTTTGAAGATATTATTGGCCTTATTCACTTAAAATATTTTATGAAAAGGTTGTAATCCTTTTACGTTTGAAAAAAGGAATTCCTTTAAACTTTACATGCTTGCTTATTACCATATGACGAATCTTATTACCGTATGACGAATCTTATTACCATTAGACGAATCTTATTACCATATGACGAATCTTATTACCATATGACGAATCTTATAACCATAGGACGAATCTTATTACCATATGACGAATCTTATTACCATATGACGAATCTTATTACCATATGGCGAATCTTATTACCATACGGCGAATCTTATTATCATATGACGAATCTTATTACCATATGTCAAATCTTATTACCATATGACGAATCTTATTACCATATGGCGAATCTTATTACCATATGACGAATTGCATATTGTCTGTTTTCCCTGTTAAAACACCCACCAAATAACACTGATAGCAGGGTTGAATGTAACAATGATATGAACACACAAAAAATACCAATCTGTCGGAACAAAAAGTGATAAAGGAAATCACACAAAAAGAAGTAGGTGTAGACTAGCTAGAAAGGAAATCACATAATGGGTTTAGAATTCAAATAAAGAAAACCATGCAATGATAAGTGTAGGCTTCCAACCAATAACAGAAAACATACAGTAATATATATGCTGGCTGGCTACTTCAATAATAGGTATGAACTAACAATCAAGGAAACAAAACCACATATGCATAGGTATAGGGTATAAATCAAGGAATAAAATGCAAAACAAAAAATACCACACTGTCAGAACAGTTCCAAAATATAATCGAAAAATCGTAGAAACAGGCTAAATTGATACTCCTAACACACTCACTTTCCTGGCTTGGTACAGGCACTTCAATAAAAAGTTGTGAGTTAAACTAGCTTTATGGGCTCGCACAGTTCCAAGTTTAGAATATTAACAACGGAAGCCACACAATCGTAAAACATTTTATTTAAATTACAGTTGTAGTCACAATAATTATATAAAATGTAGTACCGGTAAATCTTCAATTGCTTTTGTTTATATCTAAGATTAATAATGAAGTTAACGTCTTCTAATGTTCTAGCTACTGTGAAAACATATAACATGATAAACACATAATGATAACTGTTATAATATGTTGTACTGGCTTTCTTCCTTCATTCCTCCCTGAAACATTTGTTATATTAAAGTTCAAAGATTTTGATTGAGAAATAAAAATGTAAATTTCAGTTGGCCTAATATATCAAATGCATGCTTGCTTATATTTATGTATCTGAATGATGTTATATGCTATATATTCATTATAAATTGTACTGTATGCCTATATTAAAACTAAGTACTGTTTATACTAGACATCTTACAATTGTTATCTGTGACCTTTATGTTTAATTTCACATTCCAGTGAAATCAGTCTTGAATTCAATTTTTTTTATCGACCACGGCTGTTGTTAGGTGTACTCTACAGACCTATGTGACACAGTTTGTCAACAGAAGGTCAGTGGTTTTCTATGGGTATTCCATGCCAGTTTGTCAACAGAAGGTCAGTGGTTTTCTATGGGTATTCCATGCCAGTTTGTCAACAGAAGGTCAGTGGTTTTCTATGGGTATTCCATGCCAGTTTGTCAACAGAAGGTCAGTGGTTTTCTATGGGTATTCCATGCCAGTTTGTCAACAGAAGGTCAGTGGTTTTCTATGGGTATTCCATGCCAGTTTGTCAACAGAAGGTCAGTGGTTTTCTATGGGTATTCCATGCCAGTTTGTCAACAGAAGGTCAGTGGTTTTCTATGGGTATTCCATGCCAGTTTGTCAACAGAAGGTCAGTGGTTTTCTATGGGTATTCCATGCCAGTTTGTCAACAGAAGGTCAGTGGTTTTCTATGGGCATTCCATGCCAGTTTGTCAACAGAAGGTCAGTGGTTTTCTATGAGTATTCCATGCCACTTTCCCCAGTTAATAAAATATTTAAACATTAATACTACAAAACTAAATATTCAACTTGAAAGTATATAATCAGGGGACGTCTTGGTCGTATGGTAGTTGGATTTACAACTACCTGTGCAATCAGTGCTTATCACCAATAATGTTGTGAGTTTGAACCCTGTTCATGGGGAGGTGTATTCGATACAACATTAAGTGATAAAGTTTGTCAGTGACTTGCGACAGGTCGGTGATTTTCTCCGGGTATTCCGGTTTCCTCCACCAATAAAACTGACCACCACGATATAACTAAAATATTGTTTAAAGTGGCGTTAAACACCATAAACCTAAACCGAAAGTATATTTTCTATTTATGGCCTACCTTGATCTGGATCTGAAAGAGTATGTACTGTCATTGTAAGAACATCTGCAGTCTTTCCAAGAAATTGGAGATTGTCATTGGTGAGTATTGTTTCCAAGTTATCACAGAGTTTGTGGTAGCAATTTCTGATGTCATTACGGTAGATAGCTAGAAAAAACAAAAATAACTACAGTCAAACCAGTATTAAGAGGTCACCTTTGGGACATAGAAAAGGTGGCCTCTTAAAAGAGGTTCAATTCATATGAAACTTTCTATGACAGAACAAGAAAAGGGTGAGCTCTTAATAGTAGTGACTGCTTAATAGAGGTGACTGCATGGACAGGTTTGAATGTATTGTGTCTTGATTGGGGTGGAATTGATATGGTCAAGAGTTGTATGATAGTGGATTTTAAACAGTTCCCTATAGCCCAGTGGGAAACTTGTTGGGATTATGAATTTTCAATTTTCATTATCTCTAATTGATATATGTTGCCATTATATTTTGTACACGTGACCAAGAGTATATTCCAAAACGTAGCATTAGTGTTGAATACAAAGACCATTTTATGTGTGCCCTAATTAATTGGTCGGTCATATATGTACACAAAGTGGACATGAGCTATATAT
This sequence comes from Bathymodiolus brooksi, assembly GCA_963680875.1. Lineage (NCBI taxonomy): Eukaryota > Metazoa > Mollusca > Bivalvia > Mytilida > Modiolidae > Bathymodiolus > Bathymodiolus brooksi. The sequence goes on along the minus strand of OY804578.1, from coordinate 48,367,163 downwards.
GAATCAAATATAGGAAGTGTACATTCAAAATCCTTCTTCATCTTACACCAAAAATAATATGTACTTGGTGTAGCCAAGTTAGAAGGCATATTTGTATGCAAATACAATCCGTATAGAATATTACAGTCTAAAATCAAAACAACAGAATGATTAGACAATAGGAACCCATTGCAACAAAGCTGTAATGGTTACCTGCCCCTTATCAGAAACCAGCCTATCATCAAAGAACAGCATGGAAATGGAGATTCACATGTGCACATTGATAATTAGTCTTACCTGTATCCGTCAACAAAATGGCAGGTATATCATGCTCCCAGAACACGGCATGATCACTTCTCATGTAGTCAAAAAATTTCTTTTGTTGATTATTCGATAACTTGCTAAATTCTTCATAGGGCAAGCCAAATAACTCCAATTCAAACGTTGTTTCATCCGACTCTTTCCATTTAGTCTTGAATACATCCGTCAGTTGTTTGTCTAGTGTTGGATTCCTATAAAATACTGCCAGAAAATCTCCTTTCCAATTGTCAGATGAAATGCTTGCATAGGTATCTGGAAACTGAATATATAGGGTTAGGGTTATGGTGTTTAATGCCACTTTCAACAATATTTCAGTTATATCGTGGCAGCTAAATATATATATATAATTTGTCTCTAAATAAATATTCACAAAATCTGGAAATATTTTATGACTCGATAAAACACAATATAATATTTATGATAAAAATAGATATTTGAGTTAAATGATGTATTTACAAATCTGTGTGGATATTAATAAATAAATAAAGACTTGCAACATTGCAGTTTTGTGAAAGCGGAACAGTTAATCGCTTTACGTAATAATGATGAGAAGGCTCTCGCCTTGTCTATTGGATTCAAATGTTCCTAATCCTAAGTCTATATACGTTATACATTCTTTGTACATTAGGATATCATCGATTGGTGGAAATGTGATATTATTATATATAGTTTTATGTGTAGTGTTTTGTAGATAATTACATTTGTCCTTTTGTCCTTTTTCTTTTGGCCATTGTGTTGTCTGTTCTTCTTCCCTTAACAGTTTCTGATTACCCCTTTGGTATCTTTTGGCCATTGTGTTGTCTGTTCTTCTTCCCTTAACAGTTTCTGATTACCCCTTTGGTATCTTTTGGCCATTGTGTTGTCTGTTCTTCTTCCCTTAACAGTTTCTGATTACCCCTTTGGTATCTTTTGGCCATTGTGTTGTCTGTTCTTCTTCACTTAACAGTTTCTGATTACCCCTTTGGTATCCTTTGGCCATTGTGTTGTCTGTTCTTCTTCCCTTAACAGTTTCTGATTACCCCTTTGGTATCTTTTGGCCATTGTGTTGTCTGTTCTTCTTCACTTAACAGTTTCTGATTACCCCTTTGGTATCTTTTGGCCATTGTGTTGTCTGTTCTTCTTCCCTTAACAGTTTCTGATTACCCCTTTGGTGTCTTTTGGCCATTGTGTTGTCTGTTCTTCTTCCCCCCTTAACAGTTTCTGATTACCCCTTTGGTATCTTTTGGCCATTGTGTTGTCTGTTCTTCCCTTAACAGTTTCTGATTACCCATTTGGTATCTTTTGGCCATTGTGTTGTCTGTTCTTCTTCCCTTAACAGTTTCTGATTACCACTTTGGTATTTTTTGGCCATTGTGTTGTCTGTTCTTCTTCACTTAACAGTTTCTGATTACCCCTTTGGTATCTTTTGGCCATTGTGTTGTCTGTTCTGCTTCCCTTAACAGTTTCTGATTACCCCTTTGGTATCTTTTGGCCATTGTGTTGTTTGTTCTGCTTCCCTTAACAGTTTCTGATTACCCCTTTGGTATCTTTTGGCCATTGTGTTGTCTGTTCTGCTTCCCTTAACAGTTTCTGATTACCCCTTTGGTATCTTATGGCCAATGTGTTGTCTGTTCTTCTTCCCTTAACAGTTTCTGATTACCCCTTTGGTATCTTCAAACTTTTCTTACAAATTTTCAGTTGATATATTCAATGAATAATTCAAAGCTAATATTTAGTCTATCGTGTATGTAAGTTTACCCTTTTACCATAGCTCGATTCATGTTCATTGTATGCTGCATAATATAATTTTCAATTGTTTAATGTACGACTCTGGTACCATTTGATATCTTCAAAGTTTTGTCTATAGTCTTGGCTTCACAATTGATTACTTTTTAAATCAAAATATACATTGTTGCAATTACAATGTATAAAACTATGATAAAATCAAATTTTAAGTGGAAATTTTTCCAAAATCCAATCCCAAAATCGTAGACACAGATGCAAGATCAATACCACTAACAGATATATGTACCATGAACGCTCATTTTCATGGCTTTGTACGGGCACTTCAATAAAAATTGGCTGGTTAAGCTAATTTTATGGGCTTAAACCTCCCCTCAAAGTGAAATGATGCGGTTATGTACATGTAAGTGTTTTCCACATGTGAGAAGAATGCCAACCCTCACATATAACTGACAAAAGATTGGGCAACATTAATTCCAACAAAATACAGGGAGCAAGACCACTCATCTTGTTCTCCACCATGTGTGACACCCTTCCTGTATTATGATGTACATTACCATGTTTTTGTATTACATTGACTTTGCAGATAAGTTTACTATTCACTTACTATTGACTTTAAGCCAGGGAGCCTTAACTGTGATTTAGCTGAAGAATTGTAAGACATTATAGAGTCGAGGATGATCATACCATGCGACACCATTTCTTCAGCAGCAGAGCCATAATTTTTTACTAGCCATGGATTCAACCATGAAGTGATTAGGTGTATACTGCCAGAAAATCCTGAAAATATATAAGTGATGTGTACTTATATAGTTGTTCTAATTGAGAGCTACGTGTACAATATGAGATATTCCATAATATGCACGTTCTTTGTTCAGTGTACACTTTTATGAATTCATCTGGTAATATTATATATTCTTCTAATAGATATGAAATACAATTCCTATCATTACATTTCCCCCATAATTTGGCATTTGCATTTGGTACCAAAATGGCGTCACATATTAATTTTCTTATTTAGGATCTAGCTCTTGAATACAGCTAAACTACTGCTCACTTAATATAACTTTACCTTACAAAACAGTCAACCCGATTCTGTTTGTACTTTTCATAAGGATATTTTCATATTACTGTGATGGATAAACATCTCCAGCATACATTAAGTTATTGTGATTCAAATTCTTTATCAATATTGAATATGTTGATGAAATTATACAAATATTTAGAGCCTCTTTAATGCGAATTTTCTAGACATTACTTCATTACTATGTAATAAAACGAAAAACAAAAATACCACACTGTCTGAACAATCCCAAAATCTAACAGAAAAACATAAAATACCACACTGTCTGAACAATTCCAAAATCTAACAGAAAAACATAAAATACCACACTGTCTGAACAATCCCAAAATCTAACAGAAAAACATAAAATACCACACTGTCTGAACAATCCCAAAATCTAACAGAAAAACATAAAATACCACACTGTCTGAACAATCCCAAAATCTAACAGAAAAACATAAAATACCACACTGTCTGAACAATCCCAAAATCTAACAGAAAAACATAAAATACCACACTGTCTGAACAATCCCAAAATCTAACAGAAAAACATAAACTACCACACTGTCTGAACAATCCCAAAATATAACAGAAAAACATAAAATACCACACTGTCTGAACAATCCCAAAATCTAACAGAAAAACATAAAATACCACACTGTCTGAACAGTCCCAAAATCTAACAGAAAAACAAAAAATACCACACTGTCTGAACAATCCCAAAATCTAACAGAAAAACATAAAATACCACACTGTCTGAACAATCCCAAAATCTAACAGAAAAACATAAAATACCACACTGTCTGAACAATCCCAAAATCTAACAGAAAAACATAAAATACCACACTGTCTGAACAATCCCAAAATCTAACAGAAAAACATAAAATACCACACTGTCTGAACAGTCCCAAAATCTAACAGAAAAACATAAAATACCACACTGTCTGAACAGTCCCAAAATCTAACAGAAAAACATAAAATACCACACTGTCTGAACAATCCCAAAATCTAACAGAAAAACATAAAATACCACAATGTCTGAACAATCCCAAAATCTAACAAAAAAACAGAAAATAACACACTGTCTGAACAATCCCAAAATCTAACAGAAAAACAAAATACCACACTGTCTGAACAGTCCCAAAATCTAACAGAAAAACATAAAATATTACACTGTCTGAACAATCCCAAAATCTAACAGAAAAACATAAAATACCACACTGTCTGAACAATCCCAAAATCTAACAGAAAAACATAAAATACCACACTGTCTGAACAGTCCCAAAATCTAACAGAAAAACATAAAATACCACACTGTCTGAACAGTCCCAAAATCTAACAGAAAAACATAGAATACCACACTGTCTGAACAATCCCAAAATCTAACAGAAAAACATAAAATACCACACTGTCTGAACAATCCCAAAATCTAACAGAAAAACATAAAATACCACACTGTCTGAACAGTCCCAAAATCTAACAGAAAAACATAAAATACCACACTGTCTGAACAGTCCCAAAATCTAACAGAAAAACATAAAATACCACACTGTCTGAACAATCCCAAAATCTAACAGAAAAACATAAAATACCACAATGTCTGAACAATCCCAAAATCTAACAAAAAAACAGAAAATAACACACTGTCTGAACAATCCCAAAATCTAACAGAAAAACAAAATACCACACTGTCTGAACAGTCCCAAAATCTAACAGAAAAACATAAAATATTACACTGTCTGAACAATCCCAAAATCTAACAGAAAAACATAAAATACCACACTGTCTGAACAATCCCAAAATCTAACAGAAAAACATAAAATACCACACTGTCTGAACAGTCCCAAAATCTAACAGAAAAACATAAAATACCACACTGTCTGAACAGTCCCAAAATCTAACAGAAAAACATAAAATACCACACTGTCTGAACAATCCCAAAATCTAACAGAAAAACATAAAATACCACACTGTCTGAACAATCCCAAAATCTAACAGAAAAACATAAAATACCACACTGTCTGAACAATCCCAAAATCTAACAGAAAAACATAAAATACCACACTGTCTGAACAATCCCAAAATATAACAGAAAAACATAAAATACCACACTGAACAATCCCAAAATCTAACAGAAAAACATAAAATACCACACTGTCTGAACAATCCCAAAATCTAACAGAAAAACATAAAATACCACACTGTCTGAACGTCCCAAAATCTAACAGAAAAACAAAAAATACCACACTGTCTGAACAATCCCAAAATCTAACAGAAAAACATAAAATACCACATTGTCTGAACAATCCCAAAATCTAACAGAAAAACATAAAATACCACACTGTCTGAACAATCTCAAAATCTAACAGAAAAACATAAAATACCACACTGTCAGAACAATCCCAAAATCTAACAGAAAAACATAAAATACCACACTGTCTGAACAGTCCCAAAATCTAACAGAAAAACATAAAATACCACACTGTCTGAACAATCCCAAAATCTAACAGAAAAACATAAAATACCACACTGTCTGAACAATCCCAAAATCTAACAGAAAAACATAAAATACCACACTGTCTGAACAATCCCAAAATATAACAGAAAAACATAAAATACCACATTGTCTGAACAATCCCAAAATCTAACAGAAAAACATAAAATACCACACTGTCAGAACAATCCCAAAATCTAACAGAAAAACATAAAATACCACACTGTCTGAACAGTCCCAAAATCTAACAGAAAAACATAAAATACCACACTGTCTGAACAGTCCCAAAATCTAACAGAAAAACATAAAATACCACACTGTCTGAACAGTCCCAAAATCTAACAGAAAAACATAAAATACCACACTGTCTGAACAGTCCCAAAATCTAACAGAAAAACATAAAATACCACACTGTCTGAACAATCCCAAAATCTAACAGGAAAACATAAACTACCACACTGTCTGAACAATCCCAAAATCTAACAGAAAAACATAAAATACCACACTGTCTGAACAATCCCAAAATCTAACAAAAAAAAAAAAATACCACACTGTCTGAACAATCCCAAAATCTAACAGAAAAACATAAAATACCACACTGTCTGAACAATCCCAAAATCTAACAGAAAAACATAAAATACCACACTGTCTGAACAATCCCAAAATTTAACAGAAAAACATAAAATACCACACTGTCTGAACAATCCCAAAATCTAACAGAAAAACATAAAATACCACACTGTCTGAAAAATCCCAAAATCCAATCGAAAATTCGGAGAAAGGGAAAACATCGCCACCTCCAAAGGTTTTCAGTGGGGTTCGTGTTACTTTAGTTTTATGTGTATGTTTTGTAGATCGTTGTGTGTCCCTTTGTCATTTTTCTTTTGGCGATTGTCACGTGTTGTCTGTCCTCCTTTACGAATTCTGGTTATCCCTTTGGTATCTTCAAACTCTTCTATATATACGCTAACTTTCCTGGCTTAATACAGACACTTCAATAAAGAGTGGCAGGATTAAACTAGTCTTATGGACCCAAATCTCCAACTTGGTGAAATGATGCATAAGAGCATTTATAAACAAATTGACTCCCATAGTACTGCCATTATAAATATGTTGATGCAACGCATACCATATTCCTCGAGATCAATTGCAGCAAATACAATTGTATTTTTTCTTTTTAATCCTTTCTTATTCATCTCCAACAATTGCCTAGCAACTTCCAACATGGCCACAACTCCGGAACCGTTGTCATCTACACCTACCAAAAGTACAAGTGAAATTTTTGTTAAGAAAACTTAAATAGAACCAAATTGCTGCAAAAAAAATTATTCCGAAAAAATAGTGAAATCTATAGCGAAAGATATTGTTTCTTGTACTTTGTATTTACATGTCCAGAAACTGGTATAAATGTGGACGAATACTTACATATTCAGATGCCACACTATTCATTATAAAACTTTCTAAATAAAGGATATTTTAATCATAGCAATACACAAGTAAAGTGCAATTAGAAGAGATTTTTCCAGTTCCTATTGAAATTATAGCAGTTGTCAGTTGTGTAATAAAGAAGCCACAACTATGGACAGAAGTAAACTGACAAACAAGACAACAAAATGTATTTGTATGAATAATCCATGCGTATTTTGTTTTCTTATTGATCCTCTACATCTGAGAAATTATATATATGTATCAAATGACAACAAAGATTGCCAGATGTAGCATTTATCGACAGGAGTAAAGAGTTCTACTCAACTGAAAGATACCCCTTTTACAAAATAAAGAATCTGGGCAAAATCCTGCGCATTATACACCAGTAATTACGGTAGGCGCAGTTTCATACTCATTTTAGGGTACGAGTTCTGAGTTTATTATTGTAGCGCATGCTGCGAGTGTGAAATGTAGAACTAATAAAAGTGTTGTAATCCTTTACTTTAATTTGTTGTCGACGTGGAATGTTGGGTGTCTCTCATGTTTATTTAGTCCCATATTCCTTCTTATTTATCTAATAAAAAAGTTTGATAGTATAATAAGTGCACTTGCAAGATGATGAATACGAATGAAATTACGCTTTTTATATCTAAATGGGAGATTCAATACATCGTGGAACGCTGTACGTGTAGCATTTAACGATTCGGTAAATAAGAAGGCATCTTTCTGATAGAAGCCGGTGTTACATACTCATTTTTCCCCCATACCCATTTTTCTCCCCGGAAAAATGAGTATATACTCAGTTTTCCCCCCGGAAAAATGAGTATATACTGAGATTTCCCCCCCGGAAAAATGAGTATATACTGAATTTTCCCCCCGGAAATCCAAGTATGTGTTAACCCATACTCATTTTTCCCCTCATACTAGTTTTTCCCCTCTCCTTTTTTAATAGGGTTTTTCTTGTGTACACTTATATTCATGTATATGGTGGAAGACATAATAGTTAAATGTGGACGAAAGAGGGTATCAACAATGATAATAGTAATAACTAAGGCAAGCATGAACATGGAGTGAGAACGGATAAGGAGGTAGGAGGAAAGGATGGGAAAAACACTTGGGTGATAAAGCGATCTTCCTTAGTGCAAGTGAGAAAAACTCAAGTTTGCTAAGTGCTGGAAGGCACAGCTGACAGGTATGAGGAAGAGGGCAGGAAGGAGGGAATATAAAGAGAAGGATAGAGAGGACGGAGGGAGAATGGTAAAAAGACGATGGAGAGGAAGGAGAGATACTAGAGGTATAAAATAAGGAGGATGACGGGGAGGAATTAGGGAGGGAGTCAATATGGAAAAGGATGGAGATAGTGAGGAGGATAATGATGAGGAAGTAGTGAAACAGGTATTGAAGAGGAGATTTGAAGGAAGACGATAGAAAGGACGAAGTGATAAAGGTAAACGAGGAGGAGAGAAGTAGTGAGGAGGAGGTAATAAGGAGGATGATGATGACGACGGAGGAGAAAAGTATACGGAGAAGGTAATTAGGAAGAGTTAATAAGGAGGATGGAGACGGAAGAAAGACAGAGGTAATGAGGTGGATGATAATATTACAGGAAAGAGAAGAGAGGTAATGAGGTGGCGGATTGAAAGGAATGAAGGATGGAGAGGTGGTGAGGATGAGTGGGAGGAAGGAAGGAGAGAGGTAGTGAGGATGACTGAGAGGAAGGAGGGAGAGAGGTAGTGAGGAGGATTGAGAGGAAGGAAGGAGAGCGGTAGTGAGGAGGATGCCAGAGGAAGGAGGGAGAGAGGTAGTGAGAAGGATGGAGAAGGAGAGAGAGGTAGTGAGGAGGAGGATTGAGAGGAAGGAGGGGGAGAGGATGACTCAGAGGAAGGAGGGAGAGAGATAGTGATGAAGTGGATGGAGAGGAATGAGGGAGAAGTAGTGAGGAGGATTGAGAGAAAGGAGGGAGAGAGGCAGTGAGTAGGAATGAGAGGAAGAAGGGAGAGAGGTAGTAAGAAGAGGAGAGCAAGGAGGGAGATAAGTAGAGAAGAGGAAGGAGGGAGAGAGGTAGTGAGGATGACTGAGAGGAAGGAGGGAGATAGGTAATGAGGAAGTGGATGGAGAAGAATGAGGGAGGAGAAGTAGTGAGGAGGAGGATTGAGAGAAAGGAGGGAGAGAGGCAGTGAGTAGGAGGGAGAGGAAGAAGGGAGAGAGGTAGTAAGAAGAGGAGAGCAAGGAGGGAGATAAGTAGAGAAGAGGAAGAAGGGGGGAGAGAGGTAGTGAGGATGACTGAGAGGAAGGAGGGAGATAGGTAGTGAGGAAGTGGATGGAGAGGAATGAGGGAGGAGAAGTAGTGAGGAGGAAGATTGAGATGAAGGAGGGAGAGAGGCAGTGAGTAGGAGGGAGAGGAAGAAGGGAGAGAGGTTGTAAGAAGAGGAGAGCAAGGAGGGAGAGAAGTAGAGAAGAGGAAGGAGGGAGAGAGGTAGTGAGGAGGAGGATGGGAAGGAAGGAGGGAGAGAGGTAGTGATGAGGAGGATGGAGAAGAAGGAGAGAGAGAGGCAGTGAGGAAGAGGATGGAGAGGAAGGATGAGAAAGGTAGTGAGGAGGAAGACTACTTGAATAAATTTCCCCCGACAATGCCTTCAGTGGTTCTTGAAAATCGATTAATCAGAATGTTCAAAGTCTCCTATCGATCTGCACCAAAGAAACAACACTTGTGTAGTACCTCATAGTGAACACCCTCAAAGTTAAATTGGTTAAATTATGTTCAGTGGTTCTCAATGGGATTACGAAAATGTAATTCATAGGTTTTCAAAGCAATTTTGACCTTCGCTGTCGACCATTTTGAATTTCCGATCGGCATGAAAACCATTATCACCTGTAAAGGACTCTGAAATTTCAAGACAATGTTTACAACCATAATATGCAGGTCAGGTTCAATTGCAGCCAGATCCCATATACGGCTTGGAAGTTAGGCCCACTTAGCTGAAAGCGGAGAACTCCGTGTCCTCAGACACATTCTTCTTTTATTCATTTTTTAACGAATCGGCATGAAAAGTAACAACACTTGCGTAGGACATAATAGTGAACACCTCTGCCAAATGTGGTTAAATTCTGTTCAGTGTCTTCCAAGTAGACCATGAAAATGTTGCTTTATATATGGTTTCAAAGCAAACTTTGACCTCCGCTGGCAACGATTTTGAATTTCCGATGGGCTCAAAAAGTAACAAGACCTGTCAAGGACCTTAAAATGAACATACAAATCACGTTTCCATACCATCGCTTCAGTGTTTCTTGAAAAAAGATTATTGAAAAACTAACAATGTTTCCAATGTCTCCTGATGACCATTTGTTGACGAATCGGAAAAAATCCCTCATCCGATCTAAACAAACACCAGATCCCTCAGTACAATTTCTAGTCAATATGCAAACCACAGATAAATTCAATGCAGACGAACAATTACGCATTGGTTGACCATATGCGAACGCTAACTGATTTCAAATCCGATACGACAATTATAACGGATTTAAATTCGATCTAATGATTCAGTTTCAATCCGGAATATGTGTGAATATGGTATTATAGTGCTACCACTTTCGGTAGATCAATCAAAAAAGATGGAGACAAACGCATTTATCAAGATGGCTCAATTTTATAATAATTTGATCATGAAACGAAGCAAAAAATAGTTGTGCTGATATAGTAGAGGGGGTTAGGAGGGGGTCTGACCCCGAAACCCCGAACTGAAAAACTTGAAATCCCCTTAGTCCCGAACTAAAAAACTTGAAATCCAGAAGTCCCGAATATAATAAAATTTCAATCCCGAATCCCGAAATGGTCAATCCCGAATTCTCGAGCTTAAAAAAAACACCATCCCGGAGTCCTGAAAAGGATCCTTCCCCCCTCATAGTAGTAATTTAATTTAGAGAATACTGTTACCGTTTAGTTCATCATTTGAAATGAACATAATATGATAAATTGGTATAATTATGTTCGGTAAAACAAATCCACACTCTGACAGTAGAACTAATAATTGTATCATTCATAGTTATGCGTCATTGATGGACACTGCCATTCTATAGTTACTGATCTTTATTTAAAATGATCGATTACAAACAAACAAGCTACCACAAAATAGTTTGCTTAGTTTAAAACTAATTATGTTGTGTCTCGGTGTACTGTAAACAGTTGAAATTCTTAAGAATAAATTAGTAGATAACCATTGGCGAATCCAGGGGGGTTCCGGTGGTCGGAACCTCCTCCCCCCCCCCCCCCCCCCCCTGTCCTTCACATTGCGTTCGTCGTCCTTCCGTCCGTCCGTCGTCCGTCCGTTAACTTTTTACATTTTGATATTCTTCTTGAGAACCACTGAACATAATTTAACCAAACTTGGTTTGAATGATCCTTAGGGTGTGTAAACTATAGTTTGTGAATTATATATCCGTCGATGAAAAAACATGGCCGCCATGGCTAAAAATAGAACATAGGGGTCAAACTGCAGTCCTTGGCTAATATTTCAAAAAGTATTACATATAGAGAAAAATAGAGGTGATCTTCCTTCTTCAGCATCAAAAGCTCTACAAAAGTCTCCATAGGGTCGACCCCTTATAGGAGTTATTGCCCTTGTATAGTCTATCAATGCAAAGGGGGAGAATTGAGTATGAGGGGGAAACTTCAGTATATACTCAGATTTCCCCCCTAAAAATCAGGGGGAAAGATGAGTATATACTGATCTTTCCGGGGGGGAAAGATGAGTATATACTGATCTTTCCGGGGGGGAAAATGAGTATATACTGATCTTTCCGGGGGAAAAACTAGTATATACTCATTTTTCCGGGGGGAAAAATGAGTATGTAACACCGGTATTGAAAATTGTTTACATACCTTTTGTGGAATTGACTGTATCATAGTGAGCACCTATACCTATCAGTCTATCACTGATTCTACCGAACTCAGTTCCTTTTAGTATTCCTATAACTGACGTAAAGTTTGTCTGCAACATATGAATATTATCGTGAATTAAAGTTATCATCACAGATAAATAATTGCAGTTTTTTTTTACAACCATTCGATGAACAAAGTCTCGCCCAATTAAAAAATTGTAGTACATAGTTTTGATTTATTTACAAATCACGTCGTAAATGTAATAAAAAAACCGAATGCAGATTACACAAGATATATTCTTGTAAAGAAACACACCAGGCACTAAACAATCGTTATGACAACATGGATTAACATATCCATTCATAACTAGAACTTCAAAGATACAATACAATACAATAAGCTTTATTTATGAGCCATCAGAGTAAGTGACTGTTGTTTAAGACAAGTGAAGATTTATTTAGCTGTATCATCGGGTGAATAACTCACTGTTCAGGGGCGGATCCAGGATTTCAAGTTAGGGGGGGCGCACTTAAAAAAATTGCGCCGAGCAGAGGGAGGCGCGAAAATTTTTGGGGTATTTCGTGTGAAAAATCACGATTTTACGCCAAAAAATCATATTTTTTCAATTGCCGAGGGAGGCGCGAAAATTTTGAATCCGCCCCTGCTGTTAATCTGAGGATACTAATATCTAATGAATTAAATATATGCAGATTAACACATTGAACAGGATATTCTTACATGTAGTGTCGCAACTGTAACAACGGTCTTCATGTAGACATGTCTCTCCATTCGGACACTTAATCATAATTTCGAGCGATGCAGTATTTACCTTATTTACCTTATTCCCGTACGGCATCGGTGGTGTAATGGTCAGCGTGCTCGCACCGAGCACGGTAGATGTAGGTACGAACACCGTAGATGTGGGTACGAGCACGGTAGATGTAGGTACGAGCACGGTAGATGTGGGTACGAGCACGGTAGATGTAGGTACGAGCACGGTAGATGTAGGTACGAGCACGGTAGATATGGGTACGAGCACGGTAGATGTGGGTACGAGCACGGTAGATGTAGGTACGAGCACGGTAGATGTAGGTACGAGCACGGTAGATGTGGGTACGAGCACGGTAGATGTGGGTACGAGCACGGTAGATGTAGGTACGAGCACGGTAGATGTAGGTACGAGCACGGTAGATGTGGGTACGAGCACGGTAGATGTAGGTACGAGCACGGTAGATGTGGGTACAGCACGGTAGATGTGGGTACGAGCACGGTAGATGTGGGTACGAGCACGGTAGATGTAGGTACGAGCACGGTAGATGTAGGTACGAGCACGGTAGATGTAGGTACGAGCACCGTAGATGTGGGTACGAGCACGGTAGATGTAGGTACGAGCACGGTAGATGTGGGTACGAGCACGGTAGATGTGGGTACGAGCACGGTAGATGTAGGTACGAGCACGGTAGATGTGGGTACAGCACGGTAGATGTGGGTACGAGCACGGTAGATGTGGGTACGAGCACGGTAGATGTGGGTACGAGCACGGTAGATGTAGGTACGAGCACGGTAGATGTGTGTACGAGCACGGTAGATATAGGTACGAGCACGGTAGATGTAGGTACGAGCACGGTAGATGTGGGTACGAGCACGGTAGATGTAGGTACGAGCACGGTAGATGTGGGTACGAGCACGGTAGATGTAGGTACGAGCACGGTAGATGTAGGTACGAGCACGGTAGATGTAGGTACGAGCACGGTAGATGTAGGTACGAGCACGGTAGATGTAGGTACGAGCACGGTAGATGTAGGTACGAGCACGGTAGATGTGGGTACGAGCACAGTAGATGTGGGTACGAGCACGGTAGATGTAGGTACGAGCACGGTAGATGTGGGTACGAGCACGGTAGATGTAGGTACGAGCACGGTAGATGTAGGTACGAGCACGGTAGATGTAGGTACGAGCACGGTAGATGTGGGTACGAGCACGGTAGATGTAGGTACGAGCACGGTAGATGTAGGTACGAGCACGGTAGATGTAGGTACGAGCACGGTAGATGTGTGTACGAGCACGGTAGATGTAGGTACGAGCACGGTAGATGTAGGTACGAGCACGGTAGATGTGGGTACGAGCACGGTAGATGTAGGTACGAGCACGGTAGATGTGGGTACGAGCACGGTAGATGTGGGTACGAGCACGGTAGATGTAGGTACGAGCACGGTAGATGTGGGTACGAGCACGGTATATGTGGGTACGAGCACGGTAGATGTGGGTACGAGCACGGTAGATGTAGGTACGAGCACGGTAGATGTAGGTACGAGCACGGTAGATGTGGGTACGAGCACGGTAGATGTGGGTACGAGCACGGTAGATGTGGGTACGAGCACGGTAGATGTAGGTACGAGCACGGTAGATGTGGGTACGAGCACGGTAGATGTAGGTACGAGCACGGTAGATGTGGGTACGAGCACGGTAGATGTGGGTACGAGCACGGTAGATGTAGGTACGAGCACGGTAGATGTAGGTACGAGCACGGTAGATGTGGGTACGAGCACGGTAGATGTAGGTACGAGCACGGTAGATGTGGGCACGAGCCTCGGTGGAGTAAAACCAAATACCATAACATTGGTATTTGTTGACTTGCTTCTCCGCTAATCACGCATCAAGGGGTAAGATCAAAGACTGGTTATTAGATATATTAGACGCTATTGTACTTTTGTAATATTTTGTTATCCATTTACTGGAATTCTTATCACGATTTCCACCAAACAAACGTCCTCGGTTCTTCTTTTTATACTCCACTTTGTTTTTGTTGTCAGCAAAGTCAATGTTAGTGTCTCTACCCACTGTTATATACAATGTTCATGACACAATTGCATCATTATATCAAATATTTTTTTTTTTCAATATCACAGATTTTATTTAGTAAATATCTTGTTACATTTTTACTTCAGAGTCCAAGTTCCTCTGAAGTATCCCTGTGCAATTCTGTTTTGAATATCCAGGGAAATACTCAAAACTATAATTACATATAAAACTATTTTATTCTAATATATTCTATTGCATAAGTTATGATCACAGTTTATTTAATATATGATTGAACAATGAATTCATTCCTAGTAATTTATTTTCCTTCATTTTTCTTTGAAATTCATTTTTAAATAACAGATAAACATCAATTGTCTTTGTCTTTTGTTCCGATACATAATAGGATTTGTAAATTGTAAATGCCAATATAGTTAAAAAATAATTTAGGTGAAAATATTCTTTGTCGAAAATTTTGTACCCAAATACTAAATGTTGAAGTTTGATATTGTTTTCAAATTGGACCTTTTTTAACATTTCATTTATTTTATTCCAAAATATGTCTAAATATTTACACGACATGGAAAAGTGATCATAATCTTCTTCTACTTTTCAAACATTAAATAAACTGTCAGTTGATATTTTCCATTTGAACATTATAACTTTGGCTACGTGTTAAGTAATTTAATTCTTTATTTATTTCATGAGGATTACATACAGCCAGCGGCTACTAGTAGTTCTCCTAAGTTAATGTTAAGTAAAGACTTGGGTATTCGGATTACGATTCAATCTTTGTGTTTCAATATACCTTTAAAGGGCCGTCGTGGTCGTGATCGTATGGTAGTTGGATTTACAACTACATGTACAATAAGTGTCTATCACCACTAAAGTTCATAGCGAGGTGTACTCGATACAACATTAAGTGATAAAGTTTGTCAGTGATTCAAGTTGCGACAGGTCGGTGGTTTCCTCCGGTTTCCTCCAACAATAAAACTGACGGCCACAATATAACTGAAATATTGTTGAAAGCATAAACATTTGACCGATGGACCTTAATTTCACCGTGTTTGCCACGGGGGTACGTATTTTCAGGGCTAGTAACGATGTAGGGCCTCTATTTGTGGGTCCTGGGTCCACACGAATATTAGAAAAAAAAAACAAGGTAAGAAACAAAATGACGGCGTACTGCTAAAGGACTGAGAGCTATAAGGGCCAAAATCGGCCCCACCTCAGATGTCGATAAAATTTTCTCCAAAATGTATTCACAATATGAGCTTTTCAGAAATAAATACAGTTAGTTAATATGTGCATCTAATTCCTCACAGCGGACCGACAAAGTCAGGTAATGAAAAGCACTGAACGTCATTTTTTTCAGAATACAGAACGTAGTATCATTGTATTATAATGCATATCTTTAAAATTCAAAAACAAAAACAAAGCATAATAAAACTCAATAAACAAAGCATAAATTTGACTTAATGTGCAATATGGATTGATTTCAGAAATAAAAACATGTTTCGAAGCTGTATTATGAAATTAAAGTGAACGAATAGTAATGTTGCAACGTCACCCATTTTCGACGGTCTCCTGTTTTCGACGGTTTGTTTCACGTGATAATGATGCTGAAATTGCATGAATGATCTCAAGAAATCTGATCTAAAAATGTCATCTTTAAATGTAAGAACTACGACTACGTACCACATCTATTATTTCACGTTCAAATTGTATTTTTCGCAATTCATTTTTTCGTCACCTTAACAAAGCTTTAATCATTTAAAAAATATATCTCATACAGACCAATTTTGGTTTCATCGTCTGCTATGACATTGATAATGTACATATTGAGGTTCAGAAACTTATTAACATTGATTGTCGAAAACTGGTCGAAATTTTGGTATTAACCTTAAAGAAGTAATAGATAGATTTATTTGGACAATAGAACTTTGTCATATTTGAAATTTTTTTAAGCACTTTTTTAGCCGTACTTTATTCTTAACGACAACCAATGCGATGATATATTCCAGTACATTTTTACGAACAACCATCACAAATCTATAAAAAAAAAATGCCAAGGTGCGGGTTGAGAGAAGTCAAATATTTAAAGATCGCTTTTTTTTTATAATATGGAAATAGTTTGGGAAATAGCTATGAACCTGTGAGAATTATTTTTGTTTTTTTGATAAACTGATAACAAGCCTTGGAATCAGATATCCCATGGAAAGTGGTTATCGATAGATAATTGTTTTACAATCAAGTATTTCATATATATTTATGATGAGAACAAGTTTACAACCATATGATTAATCGTGTAGGTAAACTGTGTGTCGCTGCCATGAGTCTATGTATGATTGTTTTGATTGTCACTAGAAAAAGAGGAGATGGTAGATATTATTTTGCTTTGTGACAAACCAACAACACTCCTAATAAACTGTTGCTATCAGAATCTGCTGTAAGTTGTCTTTTACGTGTAAGGAGTGTGTCCTTTACACCCCGCGCTAAGGGATGTATTAAATTCGTTCCTCACGGCTGTCTGGTGTCCCTTTCACATAAAGTCGGCGTTTTCCTAGAGGAAGCCATTTGTTATTTTATTTATGCCAAATTCGCAGTCATATTCATTACGGTTGTTTTAGCCGATTTGCCAGTTTCCGACTTGATTATAAAATTTTACGTTTTTTCCACATGTTTGTAGTAGTTGCTTCCCTTTGAGGCGGACAAAAGTGTCAATTTCATGCACTATCCAACCAAAATGACATATATTTTGCTCATACTCTGTATAAAATTTAAATGTTGTAACAACTTGTGAATTTTTTATTTGCTATAAAGGTAATTTCTATAATTTTACAAGGTTCAATTATCTATAAATTTTCACAGGCACTCGGGTACACTTTGTGATTTTCGTTATTTTCATTAAAATTAAATATTTTCCCTGTTAGTGCCTCTATTTTAACCTTCTCTACGCAGAATCACCTAATTTTGAAGTATTTTACAAATTTTTAGAGAAGGTTAAAATAGAGGCACTAAAAGGGAAAATATTTAATTTTAATGAAAATAACGAAAATCACAAAGTGACCCGAGTGCCTGTGTAAATTTTAAGAAAATTATACCCAGGTGTAATACCACTAAAAAATTCTCCATAGCCTTCTATGTTAAATAAAAAAAATTTGAGCTTTCATACAGGATTCATCTTAAGTTTAATCTAAGTGACACTCATATCTCATGGAAGGGGTACCTAATTGGAAGCTTAAGGGACCGTGCAATATTTATCTGAGGGGATGGACCGGTACAAACTAGGACGGGACATAGTCTTTTTTTTTAAATAATTTTGGTAGGGTCAATACTTTTTCAAGAATAAGTTGTGGCTGGGCCAAGACTTTTGGGGGGGGGGGGGGGGGGGAATAATAATAAAAAAAAATTAATTACAAAACGCAAGCAGTCATTACCATATCCTTCTTTCCAAGTATGTTGAAGACAACAGATACTATCTAGAAAAATGTCCAGCTTTATATTTATTTCAACTCAACAGTCCATATTTTTATTAACAAGGTATAGGGAAGATCAGTTAATTTGGTGTGAAATAATATTATCCTTTTCATTTTTTTCTGTAACTTTTATAAGGGTCACATGTACATGTATTAGGAGTACTCGTCTTCACACTTTTAGTTAAAAAAGCTGTTTGATTTCAAATATGGCAACTGCCAATAGTGCACAACAGGTACTAAACTTGGACACGTTATCTTTTTACCATATTAAAGCACAGAATTTGCTGGCTTATCAATTCAAAATTACACTGTAATGTTCTTCGATTGTATTTTTTTTTAAATATATGTTTAAACTTAATGAAACAGTGACAGAGTTGTTCTTGCCAAGCAGCAATTCTCGCCACTGTACAGCTGAACCTATCGATCAGAGTCGAATGAAAATATAGGTGATGGAGATTTAATTTTGAAGTTAACCAACACAATATTTGAGGAATTTGCTCTGCTGAAATGCGTGAAAAAGGTCGTGTAAACATGGTACAGGTTGCAAGAATTGCTAGGCTTCCTGACCTGTAAGCTGTACTGGTTGAGTACCCTATCTCGCCAGGTACCGAATCTCAACATTTGCCATTTCTACGAAATGTTTTCAGAAATTTTAAAGAAAGTTCTTGTTCCCTGATAAGTTCAATGTGTGTTGATTTCAAACGATGAATATAATTTTAACTGGCACTTTCAAGTTGACAGAAAAACCTTGCATGGCGAGATTGGGTACCTGGCGAGATAGGGTAGCCAACCAGTACAGAGGACTCTTTGACCGGTAGGCTAGGTTGTTTGTACTAGCAATGCCAATTTTTATTCAATTTCTGCACTACTACACTCACAGAAAATATTAATAGACTGTTTTAAGATGTTGAAATAGTTAGAAACTAATAATTCAGGATTTCATCGCACCACTTCGTGTGTGGCATTCCTGGTTACTTGGTTTACATAAACATAAACATATTTTATTGACCAATTTGGGGCCCACGAGGGGCATACAGTTTACATATAAAGAAAGAAGATCCAAGTTTATAGCAAACATACAATATACATGTACATTCAGACAAAGATTAGAACATATATATTTAGTAATAAAATTCTGCTTACACTGAGACTATACAATGCTGTTTATATTTATATTTGTAATCTATTGTACACCATATTGTTTTCTCAAACTGAAACAAGTTTTCAAAAAGGTTGAGAAAATAAATAAGATTTTATAATCCTCATTATCTAAAATCCAATAAAATTTATCATGATTATTCAATGATAAAAATAAATTCACAGATCGACCCGATCTCATTAACAATTTTGATCGTTTATGATTGTATAAAGGACACTCTAAAAGGAAATGTGATTCATCCTCAACTTTTGATAAATTACCATATAGACAAACCCTTTCTTCTCTTTCAAGTATAGATATTTTACCAGCTTGGTTTTTCTTTCTTTCGTAATGACCTGTTTCGATACGGAGTTGGTGTGCACTTATTCTAAATTTAGACACTACAATTCATACGTAGTCTCGCATGTAATATCTGACCTAACCTACATCCAACATAATAATGGGCTGGAACTTTAGTGTTTTTAGTGTTTATAAGAGATTTAAATGAATTTAGCGATTCCAAATTACGGGTGGGAAGTGGTATTGAATCATTCCATGCTTTTACAGTTGAGGGCAGAAAATATTCAGAATAAAGACTAGTTCGACAGTTCATATTAACAATATTGTTTATTTGTCTAGTATTATGGGGTACCTACAGTTTTTGGAATTAATTCAGCTAAATATTGGGGTGTTTTGTTGTAATTCATTTTATGAAAGAGAACAAGCTTGTGATTATTTCTTCTATCTAATAGTTTCTCCCATTTTGTTTCTTCATACAAGCTGTTATGTGATGTTAATCTGGTCCCCCCAGTTACTATTCTTGGTGCATCTAATTGAATATTCTCTAATTTATTTATTAAATTTTGTTTTTGATTATCCCATATAACATCAGCGTACTCCATTAAAGGTCTTATAAAAGAAATATAAATTTTTTCTAAAGAGTATCTATCAAGGAATGTTCTAGATTTTCTCATTATATTTAATCTGTTATAAGTTTTTTTTAACAATGTAATCAATATGATCATTCCATTGGCCATTATCTGAAATTATTACACCTAAGTGTTTGTGAGAGTTAACTACGTGGAGATCTTGATCATTCATTTGTAAAGGGGGGTGATATGGTTTGTTTCTCTTACTGGAAATAACCATAGTTTCAGTTTTATTCGGGTTGAATTTTACGAGCCATTTTTCAGACCAACGTTGTAATTGATTGAGATCTTGGTTCAGGAGGAAAACCAGTTTATATCTCATTGTTGACAACCCCAACGACACGTTGGGGTTGTCAACAATGAGATATAAACTGGTGTCATCAGCAAACAGTTTAATTTCAGCATTGATCTCGTTTACGATATCATTTATAAAAGTAATAAATAAAAGAGGGCCAATTGGGTATGGAACCTTGAGTAACCCCTGCTCTTACCGGTAACCAGTTAGAGTTTGAGCCATTAATAACCACCCTTTGTTCCCTCCCATAGAGATAATTTTGAAACCACTTCGAGTAAATTTCCTGTAATGCCTGATTGTTTTAGTTTGTGAATTAAACCTTTATGCCAAACTCTATCAAATGCTTTACTGATATCGCAGAAAACGACCCGAACTTCCTTACCACTATCTAAGGCTTTGCCAAAATCGTTTGTTATATTGATTAGTTGATTAACTGCAGAATCCCCTTTTGTGAATCCGGATTGACAAGTAGTTAGAATATCGTTATCCAATAGATGATTGTGAATATGTTTATATACACAACGCTCCATACATTTTGAAATTACACTAAGTAGGGATATGGGTCTATAATTATTTACGTCGTTTTGTTTATTATTCTTAAAAACAGGCGTTATGTTTGCTCTTTACCATTGACTTGGATAGGAAGCGACCCGTAAAGAGAGATTGAATAATTTACAAAGAGGGTGTTTATAATAGATGCTGCTTCCTTCAACAGTCTAGGATTAATCAAATCAGGACCAGATGCTTTTGTAGGATTTATCACTTTTAGAACATCTTCGACTTCATTTTCACATAATTTGATTTCACTTATTTGGTTTGTAACATGTAATAAATTAAAGATATTGCTGTTAGAGTCGTCAATTTCGGATTGCTTTGAAAAATATATATTAAATAAGTTTGCTCTTTCGATATCATCAAATATTAAGTTATCATTATGGAGAATTGGGGGAATACTCATATCAGATCCTTATATACCAGAAATCTGTTAACTATGTTCCACCAGTTTTTGCAAGAAGAATTCATGTTTGTAATTTTTTTTATTAAATCATTATTATATTTGTCTTTGGCGTTCCTTACTAGGCTTGTAACTTCATTTCTGATTTTCCTAAATTTATTCCAATGCATGGGGTTATTAAAATGTTTTGCCTTTCTGTGAATTCTATTTTTCTGCCTTATCATTTTTCGTATATTACAAGATAACCACTTGGACCCCCCTTTTAGAAGATTCAGCGGCACTTAAAATAGCATTAGTAATATCGTTTGTTATCAATTCTATACCATCAGTAAGAAAAAGTGAATCCCAGTTTACGTTGAACAAATTCTGTCTTAGCTTTTCATAAGGGACCGACCATTTATCTTGAAGGGGGGGGTTATGGTTTTTTGTTTCGTTCAGAGTTTTTTTTTCGGACAACACGAGAGTTAGAATAATTATTTTTGTCGGGCGAAGCGCGAATTTTTTTTCCAGAATATAACATTAGATTATATGACAAAATTTTTGAATCAGATTATTTTTTATCCTCCACCATAATCAGAATATTTTTTTCAGCAACATTGGGAATCAGAATATTTTTTTTAGAAAAAAACAATAACCCCCCCCCCCCCCCTTTTCAAGTTAAATGGCCGTTCCCTAATCCGCATGTTCATACGACCTTATTTTAAATATAATTTTAGAAACTCTTGGCAATGAATCATGTCAATGTCCCAAACTTCTTCGTGTGAAGGATGCGACCTACAAATCTGCCCGTGTTCTGCTTGTAAATGTTGTTCAGTATGTGCTTCAAAATGTAAATGCCAAGAGAGTTGCAAGTTTGATGTACATTCATTTTTATCTACATGTAGGAACGAGTCCGGTGAATAAGGATTGCCTCGCTCGCCGACTGTAAACGTATATTTGGGGGAAAAGATGTTTTTATTGGATTTATTATTAAAAATTATAATTTTAGTATTTTCCACCTTCAAATTCTTACTATAAACAATACTTCATAACTTTACGCCATAATTGTGCAATAGCGACTTAAAAGTTCGTTTCGTCCAAAGTTTCGTAACTTACAAAAATTACCATTTGACATTTCCAGAAAGTATTGTTGTGGTTTAAATAAGCACTTATTGTCAAAATATTCAGAATACTTGGATATATTGATCACAAAACACAATAAAATTACTGTAAGTATCATATTTGTTACGATCATTATATGTAATTAAGCTCCTGTATTTTTTGCATTTGCTACGGATTTTGGGGACTTTGTGATAGGACCTCGCGGTGGCAGCAAAATAAAAAAATAAATGTCAGATAATAAAAGAAATAGTAAATATCGCCACCCGAGGTACTATGTGTTAGGACTAAGTGATAATGTTGAACAATTACAGATTACAACGCGCTCCTTTAGACAAGTCAAGAGGCCATCACGGTTCACTGATTATGTGATATGAAATTACATGGAAATTTGTAGTAAATGATCTTCAGGTTTTCTATAGACCATTTTCATTATTATTGTGCTCTTTTGATTTATTTTTGTTGTAAGCCATTTTGAATCCAGTTTACTGTTTTGAACATGTTGAAAGAATTATGGTGACCAGCAGGATTTACATATAGAATAACTTTCAAGCTGTAAAAATTTCACTCAGAAAAAAATAAAAACATGAAATATATGCTTTATATAAAAGATCAAGAAAGGGTAAAGTCTACACTGGCCATCATTCTAAATTTTGAATAAGGAGCATAATTGAAGTTACATGATTTATGGTGGGAAAAGGAATTTGAAGAGAAAACTATATATAGCAATCACCGACTAACGTAACATTACTAATTACCCTAAAATTTGTTGAGATACCAAATAATGAAAATGGTCTAATCCTTTAATATGGGACGAAGTCCCAACTATGGTAGAAATAGCAATATTTTGATACCAGATCCATATCACTAATGGCTTAAATTTCATGCACCGGAAATAATACACCGGAAACCATGCATGGTTAAATCTGCAGAAAATCGGATGCGCAGTAATCTGGAACTACTTCCGGTTATTAATGTTAAAAGTCGTCCCCGATATATCTCGGCCCTAAAATAAAGTCGTCCCCGATATATCTCGGCCCAAAAAATCTCGACACTATTTTGATGCACTGAATGAGCGTGAAATTGACAGATAATTTTCAGATTCGCGAGCATTCATGGCCGTGCCTGTTTCAATAGATGGAAAGAGCATCCTTACATTGTACTACAGTACACTCCAAAAAGTACACAAAAGTAAGTAAAATTTCAATTTCAATCATCTCAAGGATTTAAATGATTTAAATATTAGATCACAGTCGTATGACTTTTAGTCATAAATAGAGAAAAATAGTGAAAATTTAGATGTTGGGGTAATATAATATATATATATAAGAGTTAATATTACCCCAACATCTAAAAAATTTAGATGTTGGGGTAATATAATATATATATAAGAGTTTCTTATATATATATTATATTACCAGTTTCTTATATATATATTATATTACCCCAACATCTAAAAAATTTAGATGTTGGGGTAATATAATATATATATATATATTATATTACGATATATATATATTATATTACGCCAACATCTAAAAAATTTAGATGTTGGGGTAATATAATATATATATAAGAGTTTCTTATATATATATTATATTACATCTAAAAAATTTAGATGTTGGGGTAATATAATATATATGTAATATAATATATATATAAGAGTTTCTTATATATATATTATATTACCCCAACATCTAAATTTATATATATAAGAGTCTCTTATATATACATTGTATATTATATTACCCCAACATCTAAATTTTCACTATTTTTCTCTATTGATGACTAAAATTCATACGACTGTGATTAGATCATGTGGATTGTACTTCGCTGGCACTACAGATAGCACCTGTCTCATATTATTGTTTAAGAAAAATTATTGGACTTCGTCCCAAGTTAGGTAACACCTATTATCATATTACATCTCATTGTACTCAAACTTAAACTCCTGTTTTTTCTGTAGACAATTTTATTTGATACATAAAATTTTATACATAATATATTGACTATATTTACAATACCTATAAAAAAAATACTTTTATATGGGGATCAGTGTCTTACGGGGACTTGCTGTTTCTGGAACTATTCTCCCATTGGAAAAAACGTCTGTGTGATTTTTTTATATCGATTTTGTTAGGGGAACCCCCTTTCAGAAAGCTAAAATCATTCAGAAGCTTTCAGTCACCGTCTATTATCAAAAACGTTTAAGCGATTTAGACACATTAATAAAAATAACTATCACGAAAATTCTTTCATTCCAGCATCAGAAATATTCATTGAATATTAAATTACTTAAATTAATTTGATTTAAACTATAAATTAATTTGATTTAAACTATGAAGGAAAACAAAATCATGTGTTCCCTCTTTAGTCTCGTTTTCGTCCTTTCCTGTTCCCTCAATTTCAGGTAATGGCGGGTTTTTTAACACTCCCGACAATTTTTAAAAACAAACCAATTTTACTAACTGGTACACCTATACAACAGTAGACAAATCATTTTGACAGAAGTTACAACTTTTTAAAGGATTTCCAGCGTCGAAAATAACTTATAACCATACCAATTTATTTTTCTGGCCTCAATTTAAGTGTTTCTACTGACAGCCTTTGTTTGAATTAGTACTTGTTTCGAAAGAATTTGCTTCCGATTCACGATCAATGTTTTTTTTTATAAATATTTTAGATCTCTTAATGCTATGTCTTTCTTTTTAAATTTTTATGAAAATTTAAAAATTTTTAAGATGTTCAAATTTTTATTCTTTAAATGGTTTTAAATAATTTCTATGGAAATTACTAAATGTTTAAGTTTCTGTATTTTAGTTGCTTTTTGCTTGTTTTTAGTCTCATGCTTGGCTTGTTTTGTACTGCGTTTATGTTGAAATGGAATGACTGTATGGTAATCCTGAACAGGGTGACAGCGAGGCACTTGCCACATGGACCTCTGTTCGGGTTTCTTTTACAGCCCCCTTTCTGCTTTTTGCCTGCATAATATGTTTTAATTTTGTAATTGCATGCCGATTGTATTGCTTTAATGTTGATGTATTTGTATTCGGTAAAAAGCTCTTGAGAGCTTATGTTTTTTGTTTATATTACATGCCGAATTGAAATAAAGTTTTTATTTTACTTACGTGAAGGAACTTGAAGGTCAAACAAGACCGTGAAATAACGGTCATATTTACTTGAAATCACGGAGTCGAATTTATGAAAAAAATCTTTAAAAATTCATTTTGACAGAAATGCCAACTTTTGTAGAAATTTTACAAGCGTCAAAGTTTTTTTTTAAATATTAAAAATGCGAGGGCCATGTACGAAAGTGTCTTACTTCAACCGTTATAACTGACCACAAGAAGTCTGAAAAAAATCGTTAACAAATCACCCCTTTTGACAGAAATGTCAACTGCGAAGGTCTGTCGACAAAGCATGGAAAAAAAACACAAATATTAACGAATAACTTTCTTTAAAAAGTCGAACTAAATTCCTTCTTTTTCCGGAAAAGTCTTTTTTATTACACATGGTCATGGACAATGGTGAGCAGCGAATGGATATGGAATGTGTCATTCAAAGTACTGGGTGCTGATTGACATTTCATTGCAATCGTCATGACATTATTTCTATGTTTTACCAAAGAATTTGCTTATGTAAAAGAATGAAAGTTTAGAAATCCAAAAGTGTCCGTTTGATGCAGACTGTACCAACGCAAAAGTGCATGAAATGACTAAGATGCTGTACAAGTGTGCAAATAACCTCTTTTTTTTTTAATGAATTACGCATCAAATGCTAAAATAGTATAAAGTTAATCAGATGTCAAACAAAGAGTGAAGCAATACATAATATTGAACACGTCAAGAAAGCATGTTAATTATGAGGAAGACAAAAATAAAGTACCCATGAACAAGCCTTACAACATCCAAAATACGAATATTTGCAATGGTATTTTCTATATTTCAATTTTTTAAAGCACTATTAATAAATGAGGGCGAACGGGAATAGGGGCGAAACGACTCGGGGGACGAACGGGATTCGTGGCGAAACGTCCCGGTACCATTGTACCGGTATTTACCAACCAAAATTTGGTATACATTTTCTATTTAATGCTGAAAACACTAACTTTTGTATATTCCATGCATATACATATTTTGTAACTGCTGATCATGAATACATAGAGTGTGGGACAGATTTATTATTGTACTAATTTTGAGATGATATGCAATTCCCAAACACTTTTTAATACAGATACATGCATTTATAAAAGTTAATATGCCACAGCCATCTGCCTTAACATGTAATGATTTATAATAGATTATAAACTAACATTTTTTTTATTTTTTTCAGTAAGTAATAAAGTATCGACTAATGGCAATATATGAACAATAGGGCTATAGAAGTGAGTACATTTTGTACATGATATCAATTCTTAGTTTTATTTTAGTGTACATTGGCACAATGAAAATGATGCTTTAAATTCATATTAATTTATCTGAAAAATGTTACCATTTTTTGATCATTCATATTCTAAGCCATGTAGTGCAGAAATTCATACATTCTCTTTGCAAGTTATTTCATCATCAAATTTAACACTGTATTCTAAAGAGTTGCAATTGGTGGATGCAGTGACAAAGGTAATTTCTTTCACAAAACCTTTTGCAGTTTGTTGCTCTGTGGAAAAATACTCTATCCCAGTCAAGTTCACTGGCTGAAAAATGTTGATGAAAACTTATGGCGAGCAAGGAGTTTCATTTCACCGAGTAGTTCTTTAAAGATTGAAAAAAAGTGGTTCGAGGTATTGATACTGTATCAAGTTGTTATGAGTGTTTTACAAAATTGTCAAAAGGTCAAAACTTTTATTTGTTTGATGATTTTGGTGAGATTCCTGACTGTGTCAAGTCTTTAAAGTCCTACAATGAATATCGAAAATGGATTTCCTTGAACTGACATCATCTGAGGAACTTTTATTATTTGAAGCTGTTAGCAATGTTTCTTCAGATGTGCCAATTGTGCAAAGTGAACCAACTCGTACTGTTGTTAATACAACTAGACATGTGGAACACAAAATGTCGACAGTTTTAGCAGATAAAACAAACTTCTGTGCGCCAAACAATATTTATTTTCAAAATGTTAATGAACTCCATATTCATTACCATTAATGGATTTAATTCATATGAAAACTCGTGATTTGTTATTGTTAACTGTTTTGAAAAATACAATTTAATTACTTTATTCTTATTTCTCTATCTCAAAACTTTGAAAGTACAAAAATGTGCATCCCAAAACTACTATTAGGTAATAAAACAGTTATTTAATGTGTAGCCAGGCAATAGACCAAAATAGTTTTCCCTCGGTACTGGGAACAGCTCAAGTGTTCCAAGTACACGTTGTCCAGAGGTGGAAATAAATTTTAGAATTTCAAGGTCATAAAAATGTATGGGAATTGTAATTTAAAAAAAAGTTGACATGCATCTTTTCTACGAGTACAATTGATTGTAAATTTTTTATCCTTGAAATTCTTTGTCTTCTTAAAACTGGTCCAAAAATATACAGTATTATTATCAGAAACAATAATGTTTGCACGAGTTCTGCTCATGACTTAGCATGAGGAAATATAAAATGTAACGAAGGAAATATTTAGTCTCATTTATTAAAAATTGTTTCTTACAATAAAATTTTGTTTAATTATTAACACTCATTTCCTCATTCTGGGTCGCTAGACGGCGCCATGAGAATACCATATATGTTAGTAAAATGCCATCTAAATAGTCTTTTTTTTTGTATTCATGGTGTATCTGCCAATAAAATCAGTGGACGTAGTAAACATTGCATTTCTTTTTATTCATTTTTTTTTTTAACTTTGTCTGTATTTTTCTTTAAAGGTTTGTTGCCAATAATTACTAGAAAGACTTTATAGCTTATAATGTAGGACAAATGAATTCCTGTTGAACCGGCAAACTTTTGAGGGTCATCTTAACCACTGTGCCACCACTTGCTGCTATAATCACATTTTCTAAACAAAATGTACCAAAACGACTACACCATGATATTAATCCTGGATAACTGCTCGGTATTTGTTTTACATTTATTTACTTATAGTTGCAATTATTTCCATTGGAAAAAGAAATCGATGTATGTGTAATATACAGTACTATGTAAAATATTGGTATGGAAGACATTACAGGCCGAAGGCACTTGTATATTTATAAACAATCAGATTTATTGGCAGGGTCACAGCTTTTTTTCAGGCAGACTAAGGCATGGCATAAACTTTTTTTTTAAAATAAGATGGATGGACATAAATATTTTTGGTAGGAAAAAATATCCATGTACCGGTCCATCCCCACAGGTAAATAACGCACGGTCCCTAACTCCGAAAATCAACATACATTTAATGACATATAAGAAAAAAACAGACAGTCTGAAGATGTCTACCGTCAAAAATCCTACTTTCACTTTCGATTTAACACAAATTCAGGTGGTTTCTTTCCAATGCAATCATTTTTTTATTTAAAACTACAAGGATATCCTAAAATATGTAGGTTTCTGCTGACATTCAGTATTTTGCAGTATCTAATAGGGTTTATTTTTTATCCAACAATGTAGGAATCCATTTTGTGTTTAGTACTACTTTCCCATATATCCTTTTCGACTGGTACCAATGTTTAGTGGTATTACACCTCACATTCTTAATCCTTTCTGTTGCTGTTGCATTGAACCGGAACCAGTTTGTCCTCTGGAACAATTCCTTCAATCGTAACTTTTTATATATGCGCTTGTCGTAGAAGGCGACTATAGCAGGGTCACCCGTCGGAATGCCGGGGAATAAAAATAGGACCAATTTGTCGTCGGAAGAAACAGAAAAACAAGTTCCTGTGTTAAGTCGTTGCCCATGTTGACCCATTCCAGAGTCCCCTCTTTCTGATTTTTTGCTTACAAACTTTTCTCATCCTGAATATGACTGAAATATTGCTTCCTGGACCTTAAGCAATCAATTCGCACACATTATGGTGTCCAGCTCTATTGATGTGTCGACATTGCTTTTTAACATAAATATTCCATGATAAAGGGCGGGGGACACTGGTACGCTCTTCTTTTTGTCTTTTCCTTTTTTTTTTTTTTTGGGTATTTTTTTTTTTTTTTTTGGTATTCATTTATTTCATCTTTCTTTTCAATAGTAACTTCTCTAGGCTGGACTCGGCTACACGCTACTTGAATAAAGCCTGAAGTAGTCGCTACTATAAGATATACGGGATACTTACACTACCGGTTCATCACGACTGGATCCAGGTTTTTATGGAGTCCGTGTTGTTCATATATGTTTTTTTTTTAGCTCTTGTGTGACCCTGCCAATTGTTTGTCCGTCTATGATATCGTGTTTCCAATGTTCTGGACCTTTCTTTGGTCAGTAAACGGTTCGGTTTCTGGCCCCATATTACACATGTTATAGTGTTAACTTTCAAAGAAATAAAGCATTTGTCGGACTATCGGACTGACGGACCGTCGGACTATCGGATTGTCGGACTGTCGGATTATAGGTCGGACCCCAAAAAATGCATTAATTTTAATCATTTAAGCCATAAACCAATACAATTATGTGTGATCTACTCAAAATGAAAAAAATAATATAATATTAGGAATCAATCACAGAGGTCACGTGATCACATTAAAGAGAAAGTAGCATCGTGACCACTAAAACCGAGCAGAACAACGGCATAACGATGTTCAATACAAGTAATGAAGGAACCGGCGGATTGGGGATATCCTATTCTTCAAGAAAAATGTGTGGCAAAGTACTTTGTTCAATATCATTTAATTAAATGTGCGAATAGATTGAAAGGCCAAATATGCAAGAAGCCCCCCTTTTTCCGAGTTCTATGGGATTTTTCTTGCTACGTTCAATCCCTGTATTCTTTGCCATATGAAAATATCGTATTTAATGATAAAGTCTGTTGACTGTTAAAATTTTTCCAAGATCAGTCTTCGAGATGCCGTTGTTCTTTTGATAAACAAATGCTAAAAAACGATTATTTTAAAACACTTAAAGGACGTAGGGTTTTGTAATATCGATTGCGGACGTGTAAATATTCCGGATAAGTTACGTCACAGTAAACGTCATGTAATACAATCGTCGTTTTCATTTTCATTTAATAATCAGTAAAAAATTTCCTTAAATACATGTTTTATAAATGTGCTTTATAAGCTTCCTTCTTCACAAATTAATTTGTATTGTTTATCTGCTGAAATATCTAAACAACAACGTTACCGTAACATTTTACATGTGTAGATCCTCTCTACTGCTTTTTGGATAATAACAATAGAAGCAGGGCCGCCTTAACAACATCACGGGCCCCCGGGAAAAGCAGTGCACTTGGGCACATACCTACACAACCACTCATAGGAATAAAACTGTAAATGTATATACAGTAGAGTTCGTTTATAACGAACAGGCTTGTAACGAAATCAGGCTTATAGCGAAGTAAAGATAAATCCCCGGTCCCATCGCTATTTAAACAATGTATTTATGAAGGCCTATTACGAATTTTTTATAACAAAATCAGGCTTATAACGAAGAGAATTTTAAACCCAAACAACGTTTTTTTTACTCAAATAATATATGATATAACAAAGAAAATTGCTGAACAAGCAAACCGTTTACTTGTCTTCCGTTACGTACGGACGATCACATATTAAAATGGTCAAGTGCACTTGACACTTCCGTTGTTGATAATTGAAAAATCAATAATCCAACCTTTGATGTTGTTAATGATGTCATTCAAGACTTTTCTTTAAAATATTCAAACAATAAAATGGGTATTAAATGATGTGATTAACAAGTTGTCAATTAATAACACACGCGCTAATTTATTGCATTAAAAATTAATAAAGCGTAATCTAAATTTTAATGAATGGATGCACAAGCTAAAGAAATTAAAAACAAAGTTATTTGTGAGATTAATTCATTCGCTATTGTTTATTTTTTCTTTGATGATAGACTCTTTAATTAAACAACAAACATGCGTTGTCTCAAGGTTCATCTAAATACCAAAAACAAAAGAAATGTACTCGTTCTGAAATTTCGATTAACCTTAGATTTATGTGTATATAATACCAAAAAGAAACAATTATTCTTCAAATTCAAATAAAAAAAAAGGAAAATGGCTACAATCTTAAAATTGGCCATTAAAAATATATATCAGAATTATCAGCATTATACCGAAATCGATCCAAGTGTTAATACCCGACCTCATATTTCCTGTTTATAAAATAGATCGTGAACAAAGTTGAAAAAACGGGTCTAAGAAACATTTGAAGATACCAAAGAGGTATTCAGAAGCCGTAGTCTTTGAGAACTGTCTAAAGGATTAAAAAAAAATTTACGATAAAGGCTCACTTTACTGTACATCAGTTATCACATCTTCGCTAGCCAAGGGTTACGATTCGGGTCCCCCTTCTCTCCACCCTTGGCAGATCTAGAATACATTTTGAGGATTCGCACTTTAATATTTCATTGGTTACGGCTACCAGTACACGTATCCAATCAGAAGACGTTTTACACGGAACACATGTTATCCACGAAATGTAAACAAAAATGGCACCGGAATGCTCTCATATGACAACGATTTGCCACTTCCCGTTTTGGTTCCAATGAAAACATCTTTCCCGTCTGCCAAAGCTTTGAAACTTTCACTTGGTTGACAGTAAGTGCTTCCAAATTAAATTTATCACAAATAAGTTTTTATTCACTGGGCGCTGCCATTTTCAACTCTCCAACATACGTATAACAAAACGATTCTGATTGGCTGGCGATGACGACTATCTAAGGGGCGCAACTTCGATAAACCACCAGGTGGCATTGCGCGCGAATTTCAAAATGTATTCTAGATCCGCCAAGGGTGGAGAGAAGGGGGACCCGAATCGTAACCCTTGGCTAGCGAAGATGCAGTTATCATAGCCCGGGTCAGAACCAGATTTTTTTCTCTCTAAAATTACGCGACCTCGGTGGCTCGAACTACCGATAGCTAGAACAGATTTTGACAGTCCCTTCGAGTTCGAGCCAGCGAAGGTCTACTGTCCGATTTTCAAAAGGGGGGGTAATTCTACATCTTATAACGAACGATGCCTATAACGAACTAAGATCGAGAGTCCCTTGGACTTCGTTATAAACGAACTCTACTGTACAATTAAACATATCTATATATTGTATTGGTATTTCCAACAAAGTCAGTGTTTAAACCTTAGAAAAACATACAGTAAACAACATATATAGATAAGCATGGGGCCCCAATGCTCGTGGGCCCCGGGCAACTGCCCCGCGTGCCCATGCGTTAAGACGGCACTGAATAGACACCCCTCCTACATCCCTCCAATGTTAATGTTAAAGATTTACAGACCACGCTGGACGCAATGTGATGATAATACCTTACATGACCCTTTGGGTCTGGTCATGGTGAGGTAAGCGTTGATGCATGTGCGCTTTGTATAAACATGTACTATATATGCACGCGCTACAAAATAGTCACAAAACTTGAAAATGTAAAATAGTTAAAGCATTTGATTTTGCAGTTTCTAAGAAAAAGATTAAATATTAATATGAAAAGTTATGGATAACACACGACGGACACTAAATGATAATACTTCACTTGGCCATTTTGGCCAGTTGAGGTTACAAACATGCTTAATTTCAAATAGGTAAACATCAAAAAAATATTCAAAAACCACAAGAAATAAGGTTTGGTAAATAATTAATGAAGTGAGTGATTGTTGTTTGACGCCAAACGATCAATATGAAGAACTTGATATTTCCAAGAACGCTGGTAAACCTTACAAAAATACTAATTTTGACAAAGAAGACATTTTGGCAAATCACAAGTCATCACTTCAAATATTCCGATAAATGAAGAAAATTGGGAATTATCTACTCTATATTGGATACCAAAATTTCAGAAGAATCAGTATTTAAACAGGTATATTCTTCTACTTGTTCAACAAAAGAACTATCTATAAGTATGACTATAATTTTGCATGTAGTCAAAGAAGGACTACTATCATACTGTGACCAAGTATATTCACATGGTAACATCAATCAAAAGCACCGCATCGGTGACGTAATGGTTAGCGTGCTCGCCTCGAGTGCGGTAGATCGTGGTTTCGAGCCCCGGTCGGGTCAAACCAAGGACTATAAAATTGGTATTTGTTGCTTCTCCGCTAAGCACGCAGCATTACGGAGAAAGAGCAAATATTGGTTGGCTCGCTCGGAATCAGAATAATGTGTCCAAATGGAGTGACATTTCTACCCGCAGACTGTTGTTTCAGTGAGATAGCATTATAAAAATCCAACTCAGCGTGTCGGTCTAGAACAAAGCGGACCTCATCATCATCTCATTGATAATTAACTTGTTCTCGCCATAATATAGCTGAAAAATTGCTGAATTGGCATTAAACAACAATCACCCACTCACTCAATCAATCAAAAGTGGATACTGAAAGAAGAGGATAATTTTAATTCTCGAAAATTTCATTAGCCAAATATTTGACTTTTTTACCTTTTACACTTTCATTTCCTCTTTAAAGTAAATTATTCACAACGCATTTTACTTTAAAAAATGGTGGCAACGTTACAAGTTTATAGTATTGGGTCACGAATTAACTTATTTTGTCAAGCACGAAACGAAAGGTAAAAAGTGCTACACATAAAATGAAGTTATCAAACTATTGGAGTTCCTTATCGATAACATATATTTGTCGAGTTCGAATGGCACATTTTTCAACAACTCATAGCTAGGCATCCCCATGGGAACAAACTATGCCCCTCTCCTCTCCAACTTTTTTCTATACTCCTATGAGTCTGAGTTTATACAAAAACTTACCAAAGACAAAAAAAAGTAGAGAGGCTTTAATCTCACTCCCAAGTATATTGATGATGTTCTGCCAATTAATAATACGAACTTTGCTAACTGGATTCCATTAATAGAGATTTCTCGATAACTGACGAACGAATGTATCTTCCCGTAACATAGCGAAACAATGTTAATTTACGTAAAGATCTTTTGAGGGAGACCTTATTGCAACATTTGTCTTCAATTAATCATTGAGTGTAAGTGATTAGATATATTTGTTTTTCATTTCGGTGTTTAAAACAGTTAAAAATTAATATCACTGGTCAAATAATGATTTCACAGTGACATTACAGTCTGCATGCAAAATACATATTTTCCTCAAACGCTTTTTATAGATATACTTCAAGGAGGGGTGCTTTTCAATGTTTTTTTTTTTTTTTTTTTTTTTAATATTTCTGATTTAAATTTTCTGACTAAGGAAAATCAAGCAGTATAATAGTTATGTAATACTGGATATTGAATGGAACATTTCTGATTTCATATGTAAAGAAAAATAAATGATTCCATTCTCCCAATACCTGTCTGTCCCATGGTAAAAACAATATCCCCTTTTATGCTTATTTATACCTTATCGGCGACGGTCGCCTGACCATTGACCGATTGTTGTGCAAAAATCGATTTTCGCTTTCTATTGTTTTTATTAAATAAGAAAAATGCCTTAGAAAAATCTACTGTATACTAGTTTAACCCCGTCACTTTTTATTGAAGTACCTGAACTAAGCCAGGAGGGGTCATTTATATGTGTGTTAGAGATATCGAATTTACATATTTCTACGATTTTTCTATTGAATGTTAGAACTGTTCCGAGAGTGTGATATATATTTTTGAATTTTATTATAGGTTAAGGTTATGTACTTAAAATTGTTTTAATTATTGTAAATATCAATGAAGATGAAAATAAATCATCTTTTCAAATCAATTCTCTCTTAAAAATGATCCCCCCCCCCCCTCCCCCACACACACTTCATGGAGAACTGTTTTGCGGAGGTAAAAATTAAAAAGTTAATTGATTTGAAATGAGTGATTTATTTTCATCTTTATTGATATTTACAATAATTAAAACAATTTTAAGTACATTTTTTTACTGTTTCTAAATTTTACAAAAATCTTGTAAAATGGGCGTTGACAGAGATAGAGTCTAGCATAGCAGGAACGACAACTCTGGATAGAGAATGGTAAACTGTATGATTCTGTTTGATAAAGTCCTTTAACTAGAACAGGGAAAAAATGTTCACTTGAGTGAAATAGTGTTGTAATAAAAGATCGTGAACGTGATGTAAAAGTTTAAAAAAAGAATTTCAATGTATATTTTAAATGAGGTTGAAACAAGTCACCATTTGATATCAATTCGGTTGTATTTTATTTTGACGACTTTAATTACGGAAGACGATCACAACCATATTTTTGTTTAACAATTGCAACTCAGCTGTTTTTTTTCATAACCTATAATAAAATTCAAAAATATATATCACACTCTCGGAACAGTTCTAACATTCAATAGAAAAATCGTTTACATGTAATGCAGTTAATACGCATTTAAACCAGAAGAATATTTTTATTTTCCACACCTTGTGATGTGGGGTCGCTGTTGTGCATGCAAAATATTAATTGCAAACCCTATTGACTGGCTATATGCTGCCTGTCTAGAATATTTTATATTTTTCTCGGTCGACAGTTCAGAAGCTAGAAAACAATTTGATGAATATTGTCTGTCAATCATGCAAGCAATAACTTATGCACATGACAGAACGCATTTTCAAGGCACCGGATGGATAGTTCCCTTTGATTTAAGAGAATGGAACTGATAGAAGTTAAAAGTTTATTTTGGGCGCAAAAAGGGGAAACTTTATATAATTTATGAAAAGGTGATATGAATTTTAGGGATCCTCAGATTCAAATCCATTCATCTACTTTTCTACACTTTTATACATATGTATATTTCAAATGATAGTAATGTTATTTTAAAATATTTCCACTTTGTTTTACTTGTCGTTTTCTTTTAAAAGCCCCAGTTTTATACTGCTCATGCTCAGCAACGGACCACCTTCGTCAATTGTTTTAGCTCATCGATGATCATGAGATTCACTGAGATAAATAACACGGTCCGTGCAATATTTATTTATTTATTTATTTATTTATTTATTTATTTATTTATTTATTTATTTATTTATTTATTTATGCTTTGGTGTCAGTGTTTGAACTGTTGAAAGAGTTTTAAATTCAACATGGGTAGACTTATAGAAAGTGTGTAATCGTAAAATTCAGTGGCCAACCATCCCAGTTTGGTCGCAAAAAAAACCTTGTCTGTCCCATGGTAAAACAATAGCCCCTTTTAGGCTTATGTATACCCTCTTGGCGACGGTCGCCCGACCATTACCCGATCGTAGTGCAAAAATCGTACGATTTTCGCTTTCTATTGTTTTTATTAAATAAGAGAAATGCCTTAGAAAAATCTACTGTATACTAGTTTAACTCCGTCACTTTTTTATTGAAGTACCTGAACTAAGCCAGGAAGGGTCATCTATATGTTTGTTAGGGATATCGAATTTACATATTTCTACGATTTTTCTATTGAATGCTGGAACTGTTCCGACAGTGTGATATATATTTTTTCATTTTATCATAGGCATTTTATCATAGGTTATGAAAAAAACCCAGCTGAGTTGCAATTATTAAAAAAAAAAGATGGTTGTGATCCGTCTTCCGTAATTAAAATCGTCAAAATGAAATACAACCGAATTGATATCAAATGGTGACGTGTTTCAACCTCATTTAAAATATACCTTGAAATTCTTTTAAACTTATACATCATGTTCACGATCTAATATTACAACACTATTTCACTCAAGCGTACATTTCTTCCTGTTCTAGTTAAAGGCCTTTATCAAGCAGAATCATACAGTTTACATGTAATGCAGTTAGTACGCATTTAAACCACAGAAGGTTATTTCTATTTTCCACACGTTGTGGTGTGGGGTCGCTATTGTGCATGCGAAATATTAATTGCAAACCCCATTGACTGGCTATATGCTACCTGTCTAGAATATTTAATTTTTTTCTCGATCGACAGTTCAGAAGCTAGAAAACAATATGATGAATATTGTCTGTCAATCATGCAAACAATAACTTATGCACATGACAGAACGCATGTTCAAGGCACCAGATGGATCGTTCCCTTTAAATTAAGAGAATGGAACTGATAGAAGTTAAAAGTTTAATTTGGGCGCAAAAGGGGGAACTTTATATAATTTATGAAAATGTGATGTGAATTTTAGGGATCCTCAGATTAAAATTCATTCATCTACTTTTCTACACTTTTATACATACAATGTATTATACATATGTATATTTCAAATGATAGTAATATTATTTTAAAATATTGCCACTTTTATACTGCTCATGCTCAGCAACGGACCACCTTCGTCAATGGTTTTAGCTCATCGATGATCATGAGATTCATTCAAATAAATAACATGAACCGTGCAATATTTATTTATGCTTTGGTGTCAGTTTTTCAACTGTTGACAGAGTTTTAAATTCAACATGGGTAGACTTACAGAAAGTGTGTAATCGTAAAATTCAGTAGCCAACCATCCCAGACTGGTGGCAGAAGAAAGTGTATTGTTCTGATATGCCACAACGTCTGCAATTAACGGCACTTCACATGAGATACAAATTCCATCCAATGAACCCCAACAAAAAACATACTTTCAGCAAACCAATTATTTTCATTGATTGATATGAAAAGAAAGTTCATAAACAGTGATAATCATAAATTTCATCAATATCAATAAAACAATTACTTTTCATCTTAACAGAACTTGAGCCGTCGTGGTCGTATGGTAGTTGAATTTACAACTACCTGTGCAATCGTTGCCTATCACCACTTAAGTTGTGAGTTTGAACCCCATTCATGGCGAGGTGTACTCGATAAAACATTATGTGATAAAGTTTGTCAGTGACTTGCGACAGGTCTGTGGATTTCTCTGGGTACTCCAATTTCCGTCACAAAAGTAGTAACTGAAATATTTTTGAAAGTGGTGCTAAACACCTAACCTCCAATGGACAAATGATGGATCAAAAGTTTGTGTATGTAGTGCATAACATAAAACACCTTTGGGTCATTATGTGGCATATCTTTACAAGTACCAATAATACTACAACAATATTGTTTCCCACACAATTATGGGAACTGGTATACACATATCATGTCATTAAACGATGTACTGAAAAAGAAACAACTTCATTTTCAAATTTTTTATTAACAATTCAATTAAATTATCTCCATGATCTCAAAATTATGTTTCAGTGTTTACTGCATCTTAATATGTACATGTAGGTATGGCTGAATCCTGATTTCTTGTCTCAACTGAAAACTACAATTATTCATGTGTTTCTGAATCATTACATCTTTCTGTCTTTGATCACTGAATATTGAATCCAAAATATCCATACCATTGTATTCTTTGGATTTATACATGAAAAATCGCAAGTAGACTATGAGGAATCAAACACATTGTTTTATATCATATGCACATTTTGGTATAGATAATCTTGTATAATGTGCCCTGTTCACTACAACATGTAATACACACAGACTCTACACAATACAAACAGCTCCAAAATTCTATTTTATCGATTACTTCTGATCATGCAAATGTGTGAGTATATATCTGGGTTCTTTTTAAGTCAAATATTCCTATTCCTTTAAAATTTATGTTGATTCTTCTGTGGTATTTAAATCTTCTGTCAGTTTAAATCATTGACGCAATATCGTGCGTAACGTCACACACATTGTCGTTTGAACTCAAAAAGAATGGAACGCATTCTGAAGTGGTCAATAAACCACGTGCACAATATCCGATAATAGCCGCAGATCTCTTGTAAATGAATGTATTAATATGAAAATCATAAAAACGAGAAAGTTGTAAGTTCTCTATCCTAATAGAACACTACTTTCACAGACATCTTATTACTTATTATTTTTAATCAAAAAAGTTTTTACATTTACGATCTGTGCAGGTATATAGTACGTTTAACTTCTATAAATCTCCAGAATAAAAATTCTTAAAGGTTTAATTAGAAGTAATTTGTAAGTATTTTTACTAATATACGGTCGTCTCCGGGAATTGAATTTTTTTTTTTTTTTTTGATCAGCTAATCCAGATTTTTGTATTTATGCTTATGTATTCGAATGTAACAAGGTTTGCTTGTGGTTGTACAGTTCTAGTTTTTATTTAATTGATGCATTTAGAAAAATGAAATAATTAACATATTTTTCCGGTTTTTTTTCCCACATCGTTCCCTCTATGAGAGGGATGATAAACTAACCCCATGTCTAATAAAATCTTGGATAATGACCACGGATATGTTCCACTTGTCGTAAACACTTCCCTGTCCTTTCCTCATTCACGACTTATTACCGGGTTTATAACTAGATTAACACGACGAGTGCCCTTAGTGGAGCAGGAGCTGCTTACCCTTCCGGAGCACCTGAGTTCACCCCCGGTTTTTACTGGGGTTCGTGTTACTCGATCTTTAGTTTTATATGTATGTTTTGTAGATCGTTGTTTGTCCTTTTGTACTTTTTCTTTTGGCCATTGTGTTGTTTGTTCTTCTTCGATATACGGTTTCTGATTGCCCCTTTGGTATCTTCAAACTCTTCTTGTTGGATTGTAAGAAAATATATATAATCAATAATTGGGTGCTTATGAAAAAAAAAGTATTTTGGATGAAGTGGTGTTTATCTTATTTTTAAGACCCTGTTCACGCTAAACGTATTTAAATTGATCGCGATCGCTTCGAGATCGATTTCAATGTTCACACCAAAGAAAGATCGATCGCAATCGGTCTAATTTGAGACCCATAAAACATATGGTCTAAATTAGATCGCTCTAAACTAGAGCGCTTCACAGTTAGATGAGAACAACTAAATCGATTCGAGATCGGTTCAAAACGTGTGCATTAGGCATGCGTTGAACGAAAAGTCTGTAGATCCTCCTTTGAAGCAGTCTTCTGGTCAAAAAGTCATCTATCGTTGCATTTAAAATGCAAATAAGCGTACACAACACTCTATTTGCAAGCTCAGCCATGATTATATCCAAGCAACAGTCTGCTGATGGCACGTGCCCGGAAGACAACAGAAAATTGAATCGATTCGAGATCGAATCAGATGAGCAGTGTGAACAGTGGTTATTACCGGAAACGATTGCAATCGGTTCGAGATCGATCCAATTTGAACACAAAGCGGCTTCAAGCTGAATCGAACTAACCTAAACCGATCGCAATCGATCTATATGTGAACACGGTCTTATATAACTGTTACATGCCGACATACCATCGTTTTTCACGGCAAAGATTGCTTCTTAAACATCAAAACGTCATCTAAGCGCTTGTAATATTTGAACATTTTCCCGTCGTTTTTCAAGAAATTTAACACCTCGTGCACCAAAAAAAAAAAGACTTTTAACAATAATCTGGAAAACTATTTTTCTGGTGCACGACTATAGACCTCCGCTTTGGTTGACAATCGGTCTTGGGAACAGATCGTCGGGGGTATATATGCAAAATAGTACGAATACGACAGTAAACCAGTGGCACAACAGCTGATGGGGGCCCACAAGGTTAGTGCATTCCATCCGTTTATTTTTCAGAAATCAGGGAAATCGACAATAATAAGAAATTTAGCAGTACGCCGCCATTTTGTTTCTTACCTTGTGTTTTTTTCTAGTATTCGTGTGGACACAGGACCCACAAATAGAGGTCCTACATCGTTACTAGCCCTGAAAATACGTACCACGGGGAAATTAAGGTCCATCGGTCAAATGCCTGTGGTTGAAAGTCGTGTTAAACACCATAAACCCTAACCCTCAATATACCTTTGTTGATACAGACAACTGGTCAAATGTGAAATATTCAACCTCCATTCCAAAATTAGTGAATTCTCGGTAAATATACTCTTTAGCTGCCATCTTGTATTGTCTGTTGGTAACATGATGACGTGTATTTGAGAAGTAATTCCTTAGTGATGATTCGATATACTGTTGATTGGATGCATCAACCAGATGGTCTGAAAATCAAAATATAAAAACTTTTATGTACACGTTATTTTTTACATCAATGTATTATTCATTAAGCTTTCATATTCTTGATTTTGTTATACATTTTGTATTACGAAAAGAATGGTTATACAGTGATGGTCAACAATTCAACCAGAATCGACAAAAACGAACAACCAGATATCACCTTAAATCATAGAAGACAGAAAAGACCACACTATATGTCGATGGCTGAGGACAGATTCAAACTTGTGGTGGATTAAACCGAATGTGGAGATCCAAATCCTCTCATTTGTTTTATAATTGTATGGATCTCCAACGTCAACACAGATATAAACAAGCAATTGTCAACCTGCGCCGATTTCCCTCCACTCGAACACTATCACAAAAATAAACCACAACTCAACCAGGTTTTTTTTATCATATCATTATAAAACTGTTCCTCATCGGAACAGGATTTCAAGTTTTTTTCCTCTCTCTGAAATTACGGAACTCCGGAGACTCGAACTTACGTTAAATCAAGCATATTTTGGCAGTCCTTTCGAGTTCGAGACATCGACGTTCTACTGTATAATTAATGACATAAACATTAGAGAAAACCGAAGGAACAATCCAGAATGGATAGACTAGAGACACAAGCAACATTGGACACCGGACAGAGAACAAAGACAAGCAAGCAAAATCACAACACAGAAAATTAAAAAGATGAATAACACGGACCTCACATAAAAAGCCTGTTGAGGAACACAGGTGCCCGTGAAGGGTAAACAGTTCCTGCTTCTTATAAGACACCCGCCATGTGACTCATATACTAACGATATACAATTAACACCAATAAATCTAAATGTCTTATTATTACAATAACTCTAAATGTCTTATTATTACAATAACTCTAAATGTCTTATTATTACAATAACTCTAAATGTCTTATTATTACAATAACTCTAAATGTCTTATTATTACAACAACTCTAAATGTCTTATTATTACAATAACTCTAAATGTCTTATTATTACAATAACTCTAAATGTCTTATTATTACAATAACTCTAAATGTCTTATT
Organism: Bathymodiolus brooksi; assembly: GCA_963680875.1. Classification (NCBI taxonomy): domain Eukaryota; kingdom Metazoa; phylum Mollusca; class Bivalvia; order Mytilida; family Modiolidae; genus Bathymodiolus; species Bathymodiolus brooksi. The sequence goes on along the minus strand of OY804578.1, from coordinate 48,324,579 downwards.
ATTACAATAACTCTAAATGTCTTATTATTACAATAACTCTAAATGTCTTATTATTACAATAACTCTAAATGTCTTATTATTACAATAACTCCAAATGTCTTATTATTACAATAAATCTAAATGTCTTATTATTACAACAACTCTAAATGTCTTATTATTACAATAACTCTAAATGTCTTATTATTACAATAACTCCAAATGTATTATTATTACAATAACTCTAAATGTCTTATTATTACAATAACTCTAAATGTCTTATTATTACAATAACTCTAAATGTCTTATTATTACAATAACTCTAAATGTCTTATTATTACAATAACTCTAAATGTCTTATTATTACAATAACTCTAAATGTCTTATTATTACAATAACTCTAAATGTCTTATTATTACAATAACTCTAAATGTCTTATTATTACAATAACTCCAAATGTCTTATTATTACAATAACTCCAAATGTCTTATTATTACAATAAATCTAAATGTCTTATTATTACAACAACTCTAAATGTCTTATTATTACAATAACTCTAAATGTCTTATTATTACAATAACTCCAAATGTCTTATTATTACAATAACTCTAAATGTCTTATTATTACAATAACTCTAAATGTCTTATTATTACAATAACTCTAAATGTCTTATTATTACAATAACTCTAAATGTCTTATTATTACAATAACTCTAAATGTCTTATTATTACAATAACTCTAAATGTCTTATTATTACAATAACTCTAAATGTCTTATTATTATTACTACTGCTTGTTTACCTCTACCGATGACACTATTTTAACATATCATGGTGTTTAATTTTAAATTAAAACGTTAAAATTATAAGATATGCAAGTTAATTAACGCATTACTTGCATAAAACTACATGTATAAAGAAATTTGAACAAATAAAAGGTTAAATTTAAAGGCTAAAATCATATTAGAGTGAGTGATTGTTGATTAACGCTAAGTAAGCAATTGTTCAGCTATATCATGGCGAGAACAAGTTACATTTCGATGAGATGATGATGATGATGAGTTTTTTTTTTTAGCAAAACTGACACGCTTTGTATAGTACTAGCCCACTGAAACAACGGTCAGCGGGTAGAAATGACGCTCCATTCGGACACAATATTCTGATTCAGAGCCAACCTGTCTGTTTTTTAACTCCTTAATGCTGCGTGCTTAGTAGAGAAAGAGCAAATACAAATTTACCAGTGAATAGACTTTACCTGACCGTGGCATGAACCAGCAATTAACTGTGCCTGAGGCGATTACCCCAACAATTAAAAAACTGATGCTTTTAAACAATAATATCAGAAACTAAAAGAGTAGACAATAATATTTGTATTATGTTATATGTAGACAAAATAATATTATATTTTTGGTTGCTAATCAACAAACTTATTAACACTAAATAATTTTATCAATATAATTGTATACTTACATATTAAGAAATTAATTAAAATCAAAGTTTCACATAAACGAGACATCATGTTAGCAGCGGAAACACCTCTTACATTGAATTATAATTGGCATTTATTTTACTAATGTAAAATTATATCATCTGTCAATTGGGGAAATCAAAAGAAATAATTTGAAGTCACTTGTTCAGATTTAATCCAGCACTCCTTATTTCCTGTCAACTGACGTAGTGCTGTACTATTATTTTTAAAATGTACTGTCATTTTGTTTTGCAATATCAGTTGTTTCTTTCATGATATTAAAAGGGATTACAAAGTATACATAGTAGTGGCTTAATCCGGGTACTTTCAGCACCGTGTGAATCACGGTTATGGAAGCAAAGGGTACATCCCCCAAAAGGGGAGTACACTAGTTGTGTGGGACAAATGAAATACACAACCTTGTGTTTCAAAATATTGGTTCACTTTTGCTTCAACGAAAAGAATGGTCAATGTAGATACAAATATCTTGTTTTAGGAAGGGACAATTCATATGTTTCTAAAAAAAAAAGAGAAAAGATCACCCCGCATCTAACAAGAAGTTAGTTGATATCATATTCCAGAGGATGTGGTCTTGACCAAACATGAGGAGTGCATGTTAATCGTTATACCATCAATGTCATGTATGCTGGTAGGAAGTACAGTATAGATGTGCTCTTATTGTGATATCTCTTAGTGTTTATACATTCAGTTGATTTATCTCTACAAGAGATTGATAGAGGGCTTTCAGTAGATCATTTTGATACCTAAATGGTCAAAATCGGACAAAGAACACCAGAGAAATACTAGTAATAAAAAATATGATTTTTTTCCGCAAAAAATTGTCGGTACTTGTCGACCATTTTGAAACACAATTGCCACAAATATTAGTTTTTTAGTATCCACGAAACAATATAATAAAACAAGAAGATATCATCTATCTATATTTCAGGTTTCATGTAATTATCTTGTATACTTTTTTTTAGATCTAACCAGTTATATACATGTATAACTATATTCTATTTACAATATTTCGATATTTTTGACGGTGCCACAAGGATAACAACTATCAAACTGCCTCAACACCCATTTTCATACCCGTATAAAAAAATATATATTTTCAAGGCTGAAAGTGATCATAGTTCATATTCCTATTCAGAATAAATGGTTGAACAACCTCAGCTATTTATCTGAACAAATTTATGTTGGAGTAATATGGAAAAGTAACATGAACATGTCCTTTGTGGTCATTTCGACCAACCGAAACGCTGTTTTCGAGGATTTTTACAGGTCTCAAAATTTGAAATGTGCCCTAATTTCAAAAAGTCCTGTAATTTTCCATGTATATATATGTTTGTTCTCCCAGAAAACAAAAGATTTGCAACAAAAGAATACAATCATTGATGTATTAACCATGGAAAAGTGTTAGAATAAAAAACTGAGCTAAGTCTGGAATTTGAAACAGCCATAACTTTGCAACTACTGGTTTGATGTTTGCAAATGAGGGCTTAACATTTCTGTCTTTGTAAGCTCTAATTGATAAACAAGAAATAGATAACTTTGAACATTGATGGAAATTGTCCTGGCATCTCTACCTTTTCCGCAATATTATATGATACAACATGCCACAAGTTGACCCACACTTTTGTGGAACATGATTTATCATTAGCATGCTAGTATATTTTCCATAGAAACTAAGGGGCTGTCATGGGCGTGATCGTATGCTAATTGGATTTACAACTACCTATGCAATCAGTGCCTATCATCACTGATGTTGTGAGTTCGAATCTGGATCAGGGCGAGGTGTACAACATTATATGAAAAAGTTTGTCAGTGACTTGTGTCAGATCGGTGGCTTTCTCCGCGTCCTCAGGTTTCCTCCAACAATAAAACTGACCACAACGATATAGCTGAAATATTGTTGAAAGTGGCGTTAGAAATCATCAAACAAATAGGTAAACAAACAAATAATGCCACTATTGACAAGAATTTTGTTATTCAATTGTTTATCTAATGCAAGTACATTTATTTGATAAATTACATTTATGAAAGCGAAAACATGCTACTAATACAATTTTTTTTATTAACATGATTACCCTTTGGGGGAGACATTCTATTTTTGTCCTGTCCGTCCGTCAGTCACAAAAAAGTTATAGGAGCAACTCCTCCTACATTTTAAATGAGAATTCCTCCAAATTTTGCATGCTTGGTTAATACTATATAAAGATTCACATATCTGTGGAAGTTTGATTGGACTTTTGTTGAAGGAGTTATTATCCTTTAGTAATTTATATTTCATTTAAATAAATTGTATTCACAACTTCTACATTTTGCTTGGGATAATCCTTATAGAAGAACAGGATGTTATATTTCAAAACAAAAATATAGGGCCAATCAGAGATGATTCCAGCTGTTTTAAAACTGTTCCCCTGTACACAGAATTAGGAAATTTGCACAGAATTGGGAAATTTTATAACATGTCTTGTTTTTTGTGTAGATCAGAATACGATATATCAAGCGCTTGTACTGCTAACTCTATTCGATGGTGGTGTAAGGAGACTTGCTTAAAAGAATTAGATGGATGTAATTATATAAAAGTCAAGATCGTTCAAGCGATTTAAAACTTCATTTAATATTTTACCCACATCGGAAGATTGTGCTTGAGCGGGCGGTATCTGATAGTTCGCAGGTGGTACCTGCGGTAAACAAGAGATAGGCAAGGGTGGTGGGGGTATTGCACTGGATAAATTGGTTTGTTTGTGGCATGTACTAGCCCGTAAGCATGTCCAGGTTTCTGAGGCGTAACATATACGCATTTTCTCTGTAATCATTTAGACTTGACATTGCGTAAGATATGACATTCGACATGGATTCAGACTATATGGCGGACTTATCACCATTCATATTGGACTGTGATGCACTACTACTATTTGACGACGCACCCTTCTTACGTTTTTTTTTAGGTTTAATGTTAGTTTTTGTAATCATCTTTAGAAGGTTGTTTATTTTCAGTTTGTACACCGTTCTTATTCTTACTTTTCGTCATTATGAAAGATCAACTTAAGACGCTGAGTAAGAACTGTTCATATGAACATGTGCGCGTTTGACCTGTCCTTTGATTTGATTTGATATTTGGTGCTTAACGACATTTTCAGCAATATTTCAGCTATATCATGGTGACCAGTTTTAGTGGTGGAAGAAGTCAGAGTACCCGGAGAGAACCACCGACCATGGGCAAGCAACTGATAAACTTTATCACTTGCGGCTGCGAGTCGAGTGCACCCTTTTTGTATTTTACAAAGCCGGGCGCGAACCCACGTCGTATTGATGATAGGCTTGTATGAGTTGTTATGTAATCCAAATACCTAACTCATTGAGCCACCCGGGCCCTTAACTAGCTGTCCTTTGAAGAAAAGTCGATCCAAACAAAGAAAAGCTCTTTTAAAGTACATTTTGCATATTTATGATACATTCCACTCAACAAATTATCTATTAACTACAGAGTAATTTAATTTTTCAAGAATTAATTGTCAATGATACATGCTTTTTTCAGAACTTTTTCACTACTCAATAGCCTGTATTTTAGTCATTTTTTTCAGTTTTTGTTTTCTATTCTTTCTCAGTATTAATCCAGTGCCGTAACTAGGGCTTTAAAACATGGGAGGCCGGGGTATGGGGGCCGCCGATTGAGGCCCCATGTAAGGAGAATCCGGGGGTGTGGGTGGGCAAGTCTTCCCCGTCCGAAAATTGTGACTTATCTACAAAAATAATGCATTTTTTTCTCGATCTCTATAATTGAGACGCTTTTTATACCAGTTACTATCGTTAATAGTGACCAAGCCGTCAAATCTTTTATTGTAAATTAAACATAACACAACTAATTGATTTTTAAAATTATATTTTAATGAATAATTTCAAATGACAATATTTAGTCGGTGAATACAAGATGGATTTTCCATTTTCCACTGGAATCCAATCATTTGAGAACAGCTTCTGGATTCGCAACTTCAATATACAACAAATGCAGCATATTGAACTATGATCGTTTTCTAAACTATCCAAAGTCCTACTTGGCCCATGTCATTATATAATGAAAACCAATTTGTTGCAAATATTTTTATAATTTATTGTGATAATATTTTACAGTGTAACAATTTCAACACAAAGTTTAAGGAAAGAACAATTTAACACGAAACAGGTAATATTGTAAATTTCTTTCTACGACGATTATATAGGAAAGATTACACGCATTTTTTTTTTATCGAAACATCTTAAAAACACATTCTTAACATGTGATTAATTCAAAATATCATTTGTAATAAACTCTGGTCATATGATATGTTTGAGTGAATATTAAAAAAAACCACCCAAAAACAGCAGATCGTTTTACGGATACTTTAACATATAGGCGTTTCAATGTTCATGAATATGAGTTTGACTGTACCAATAATTCTCGGTGAAGCATTACTGCGTGTGACTATAACGCGTCCTATATACATGTCTAATGTATACTTTTATTTGTTATATAATTAAAATACTATTAAATGATTTTTATATTAATATAAAAATGTAATATATTATGACTATTATATGTTTTTTATATAATATATTATGACTATTATATGTTTTTTATATAATATATTATGACTATTATATTTTTTTTATATAATATATTATGACTATTATATGTTTTTTATATAAATACTCTTGCATATATGTTATATCTTGAATACCTAAATTTTAGTGTAGATTATTCTAGGAAAATATATATATGTATAAAGATGTTGTTTAACGCCACTTTCAACAATATTTCAATTATATTGCGTGGTGGTCAGTTGTATTGGTAGAGGAAACCGGAGTATCCGGAGAAAATCACCGATCTGTCGCAAATCACGGACAAACTTTATCACATAATGTTGTATCGAGTAGTTTGAGCAAAAAGTTACCATAAATCGTTTTACATGATATACCTCTCTCATTCACATATAATATTACATGTATAATAATAATAAACTACAAATGTATATCTACCACATTTGTATATCTGTAATGTCCAGGACAGGTTAGTTTTGCCAAATGTCGCTTAAATATTAACCCAAGCAGGAGCAGGGGGCAAACAAAAGGAGAGGGCCACGTACCTCCCCCCTTTAAAAAAGTGTTTCTGCCCTCCCTTAATATTTACCCCTCCACTTTCCCGTCACCTCATGGAGTTTGCACTCATTTTCCAACGTTTTCACCCACTTTCCGATCCGCCACTATGCCTCTGGCAATTGTGTCAGAGAAGATTTGTTCACATAATATGAATCAGAAACTATTATACCCGCGGTATAGGTCTCGTAAGATGTGTTGTTGGCTGACTATATGTATATAATGTAACTAATACTGATCATAATGAAGGGCCATAACTTAGATTAAAAAAAAACGAAAAGAGCACCCCCCCCCCCCCCCCCCCCCCTCAAAAGAAGTAGAAGAAATCGAACCTGTAATTGCTGAACATGCAAGTCAATGTAATGCAACTTCATTTTGTTAATATCGTACATACCAGCTTATAACGTTGATTTATGACAAATTTAATTCACAACATGAGAGTTACATTGGAAAATATGTCTAATCTAGGGTTCAAGAACTGTCAGACAAAAGTTGTAATACTAGATTTAAATTGTGATTTCCGAATGATTTAAACATATTATGATCACAAAACAAAGTTATTAGACATTTTTGGGGTAAAAATATAGTTTTTATTAAACCCTAGATATTCAATCAGATAACAATAGTTTATAGTATAATTATTATCCGAGACAAGGCTTTATAAGATATAAAAACATGTACACAAGGAAGAAACACCATCTTGTAAGACCGGTTTCTTTATAACGATGTAAATAAAGTACAAAATAGTTATCTCGATGTTGCACGATTAACGCATTTCAACCCGGGTAATTTTATATTTATTTAAAGGGATATTGTCTACCAGCTGCGTAATTTTTTCATACCCAAAATTATTGTCGATTTCCGTACTAACCTTCATAAAATGAAGATTAAACACCGAATTATTGATGAATACGCTCCGAAACGTTGTTTTTTCGACTAAAAAAGCTGACCATCGTTACCGGAAGCTAATTAATTATGCACTGACCTGGGCGAGGCCAACTCTATTTATTTATCTATTTTTATGTCAGTAGCCCGGATGCTGCAGCATGGATATTGAGGTAAGTTTCTATAAAAGTTGAGGAAAAAAGCTATTTGCGAATCGATTGTATCTAAAAGACGTAGAATACATAATTTCTGTATCAGGAATAGATTTTCTTTGATGAAAACTACATGCCTTAACAGATTCAGCCGATATTTCCACGCTAACCATTGAAAACATTCCAGGAGGCACCCTATGGGGACAAGCTCAACTACGTATTTTCGATCGGAAATGTTTGCCGGCGTTAAAAATAACTAAATTAGTTTTTTTCTTCTTATAAGTTATGAAGTTGTTTCCCGAGATTTTGATACACGTGTTAAATTAATTTATTTTAGCCAGTTTACCGACAATATGAAAACAGAGACATACATGTAGAACACAGTGAAATACATGTCTGATGAAAACGAATGACGTAGCCAGTGTTGTTTTATTTGTTAATTGACTGGAATGTTTCAGAGAAATTTGGGCTGGATTAGAAACAAAAGAGACCTTACTTCTAGTTCCACAAGACAGTTGCTGCAAAATAATATGGGACTGACCATTTACCTTGAAGGGGGCTATGTCACGTTTTTTCGCCGTAGAAATGTTTTTTTCAGACGCCACAGAAATCATATTTTCTTATTTTCCGGCGAAGTGCCAATCTAATTAAAACAAGGTGAACTGTGATCTAATGCTCACTTATGATACCCCTGCCACTTCCCATGATATGGGGTACCTATATGAAGCTTGTGACCAAATACCAGATTTCTGCCATCAATAGTTGTTGAGAAAAATGTGCATATATGTTCAATGTGGAAAAAAACCAACTAAGTCGGCAAACAGGAAGTAGGAATCTGATGGTTCCAAAAACGCTTCCCACGATATGGCATACCTATGTGAAGCTTGTGACCAAATATCAGATTTCTGCCATCAATAGTTGCTGAGAAAAATGTGACGAAAAATATTTTGGAAGGACGGACGGACAGAGGTAAAACAGTATACCCCCCTCCCCCTTCGGGGACCGGGGGTATAATTAGATCTAAAATAGGGAGCAAGCGCGTAGATCTAATTTTAATTAGATTGGCGAAGTGCTGGAATAATTTTTTTTCTTCAAAATTTTGTATATGATTATACTGTGAAAATGTCAAGTCAGAATATATTTTTTTCTCCTGTCCAGCCAAATTTTTTTCTTCAAGATTCAGAATCAAAATAATTTTTAGGAAAAAAAAACATAAAATTAAAATTGAATAGCTTGAGGGGTAAATTGATAAAAAAAAATTGCAAGACCAAAATGGTTCTCCCATATACCAACAAAAAACGAAATAAAACTGTGGTCATAAGAAAGTCCCACGAGAAAATCTTTCCTTCCAAAATAAGACTTTTTTTTATTTCTCTAAACTGAATTTGTGCAAACTATTTCACTTATAATGAATTATATTTCTTTTTTAAATAGAGCTCATTTTTCTAGATGAATGTATAACCATCTGTCTTTACTCTGTTTTTATTAAATCTCTTGTCTTTATTACAGGACTTTGATCGGATTGTCCTTGATGAGGCAGTGTTGGGGGTTGCTAGAATGTTTCAAGAGGAACTTGTAATAATGCCCCATGATGAGGATTACAACAGATCCAATAGGTATGCAGCCTACCGCCAGTATACCATTTGGGCACATGGCCGACTTGGAGCTGGGGTCAGACGTGTGATCCCAAGCTGTTGTACTTGGAAAATTAGGGACAAGTATCCTGATCTATATGGACAGTACAAGGGTTTCATTCCTAGACGATTTAATTAAAACTTGTTCATGAAATATTTTGTATTTTATCCCATATACCCTATAATGATAAAGTTTACCACTTGCTTCCCTATGGTCGGTGGTTGTCCGGGTACTCTGGCTTCCTCCACCACTAAAACTGGTCGCCATGATATAGCTGAAATATTGCTGAAAGTGGCGTTAAAACACCAAAAATAAAAAATAAATCAACCCTAATGAGTTGTTAATTTCACAAGTTGGTCAGTTGGAATTGTAAATTTAATTTGAAAGTTTTGCCATCTTATTATTATTTTTTGTTCTATCAGCACTGACAATTTCTTCTAAAATGGACTGACAGTCTTTTATATAATTCAAAACCAAACTTGGCAGAGATGTTTTCTATGAGGTCCTACACAAGAGTTGTTACTTTTGTGCAGATTCGTCAAAAAACATAGCCACCATGTGACTTTGAAAATTCTGATTGGTCGATTTTCAAGAAACTTCTTCTCAAGAACCACTGAAGGGATTGAATTGAAATCTGGTATATATGTTCCTATGAATGTCTTTAACATGTGTTGTTACTGTTTGCACCATTTGAAAATTCAAAATGGCCACCAGCTATCATTATTGTGCATTGGACAATTTGTAATGGCCATTATCCTGACTTGGGTACTTTTCTGCTCTAAATGTGCAGAACTTCTGTTAGACCAGGAAAAACAAAGAGTGACAATCTAAATTTATTTTATGCGACAATATAGTCAATTGTTTTGTCTTGGTCTTCAAATCTGGATTTCTGAGATGCTACAATATCATCCTGAGTTGGAGGTTGTGGAATTGGTGCAAGATGGACCGAGATTCTTCTGGGATCATCTACTTCCAACTGCACATGTTAATTCATTCCTTCATTATCTTGCCGTCTCATACAAATGATGACCCTTAATAGTCTTGGAACATAGGAATATGACTTGTCAGCTTTAACAGGCTGCACAGACCATCTAGCTGTCTTTTTGTTGTAACTTCTCTGCCACCTGAAGTAGAAAAATACATACAATGTAATTCACAAGAATAAAACAATAGAATTGAGATTATGATCTATGGAGCCCTAACTTTCAATTCAAGATGAATATCTCGAATGTATAGTGAATGACAAACTAAACATATCATTACAAGTCCACTTTATGAAGGATTTGAGTGATTTGTAGACAGATTTTAGGTTGTGGTCATCCCTCAAGAAGTTCTACGGCAGGCATCACGAGCTGGTCAATGGTTACAGGGTGTCTGTTACCCGAATCAGACCTGATCTTCATTTGTTGTTGATGTCTTTCCCTTCATCGGATAGGACTTCTACCGGACTTGACCATGGACAACACAGTGGGTTTGCGACTTTTGATTGACCCTTCTGAAGCCTATGATCAAATATCAGATTGCTGCCATAAATAATTACTGAGAAAAATGTTATGAACATCTTGAGACGAACGGATGGACAGAGGTAAAACAGTATACCCCCTCCCCCTTCCAGTAGAGCGGGGGTATAATAAAGCTCCTATGACATATGATCATGCATGGTTCTGTTATTAGGACAAAATTTCAAGTATGTAAGTTACAACTGAAACATATGAAATTAACATGACAAACCTTAGAGTGAAGTTGAGGCTAGGTTCAAAATCTCCATCGTCAGAATCATCACCAACATCACTGCCCTCTTCAGTAATATCTATTGAGAGACTGTAAGAATAAAAAATAATTGTTTATTACAGTGTATGTGTATAATATCGAAACAAATTTTGCTATATGGTTCTGATGTGCAGCTGTATAACGAAAAAGCTTTTCAAAATAATATTAAATCTATATACATGTATCCAGCACACATCTACACAACCCAATATAAAGAAACAAAATTACATCAAAGTTCCAGGAAAAAATTTGGTGCGCCAGACGTGCGTCAATTCTGTCCCAGTTTGGTTTCATTCCCGTAAGTAGCTAAAGAGGACTGGCCATTTCAGCTTGTGGATTGATGAAAATGTAACGATGACGCAGAAGCCAACATGATCCCTATATAATATAGCTACTAGTAGTATCACTATGCAAGCCACAATAATTAATAGGAAACTGTTATAGAGTGACTGTGTTGAACAATATTGACAATGTTACCTATAAACATAATGTAGAATATGTCTAATCTTTAACAAAATGAACATACTCAAATGGGTTCACAAATGAACTCGATTTCTCCAGTTTCATCCGTTTCGTTGAAATGTGATGGCTGCTCATTTCTTCTACTCTAGAATTACCTTGGTCAGAATATCTAAATCAAAAGTACAAATATCAATCACTACAAAATCACATTTGTCTGAAATTACCAGTTTTTGTAGTAATTTGCCTAAAAAATTTAGATAATTTTACAAAAACCTGCATGATTTTAACACAGACATGGGCCATCGGTCTACTGTTAAATTCACACACTGTGAAACATGCAAATTGCTATGGATCTTCACATTATTTCTTAAAAATCCTGTTTATAAATCATACTTACAAGATCCAAACTAAACAAGGGCAAAGCGTGGCGTATCCCCTTGCCTAAAAATTTGACCCGGTGACCTTGACCTTTGACTTTGAAAATCAATAGGGTTCCAGATTCTCTTAAGGACTAAGTATGTACCAAGTTTGGTCAAAATCCATTGAAGGATGTTGATTCTAGGGTGTTCACAAGGATGTTACGTGGTAAAATTTTGACCCGGTTATCTTGACCTTTGACCTATAAGGCTATGACCTTGAAAATCAATAAGGTTTCGGTATCTTAAGGACTAAGTATGTACCAAGTTTTGTCAAAAATCCATTGAAGGATGTTGATTCTAGTGTTCACAAGGATGTTATGTGGTAAAAAATTTAGGCTGTGACCTTGATCTTTGACATACGACCTTGAAAATCAATAGGGTTCCAGATTCTCTTAAGGATTAAGTATGTACCAAGCTTGGTCAAAATCCATTGAAGGATGTTGATTCTAGAGTGTTCACAAGGATGTGACGGACGGACGGTAGCATTACTATATCCCTTGGCAACTTCGTTGGCGAGGGGATAAAAAGCAGTTCAAATGACAATTCTTTAAATAGAAAGCCTTTATATGAAAAAAACATATTGATTTCCCTCTATCATGTCTATGTTGATAATTCTAAGATAGTAAAGTATAATTTTGGCTCCCTGAACTAAAAATTATGTCCAAAATTGTTGAAATGTAATAAAAAACTAGTTAATGTAATGTTTTTAGAATAGTCCAGAAATAAACTTGGTTTGCATAAGGAAATTGAAAACGATTTTCATTTAGTCATAGTCTAAAATATGCAGTTCAGGACATTTCAGTAAAATTTTATAGTCACATATATAGAAAAGTTTCTGAAACTTGCAAATTTCTAAGGATCTTCATATTATTTTTTAAAAACCTTGTTTATGTATCATACTTACAGGATCCAAACTAAAAATGCTACTGAAATGACACTTATTTAAATGGAAAGCTTTTTATATAAAAGATACATACTGATTTTCCACTATGGTGATAATTCACAGACAGGAAGATATAATTTTGGCTCCCATAACAAAGTGTTATGTTCAAACTTATTGAAAAGTACTTTTAACCTTATTTATGTAATGTATTTCCAGTACCCAAGATATAAACTTGTTTGCATAAAGGAATTGAAAATGATTTTCATTTAGCCATGGTCTAAAATATGCATTTTAGGACATTTCTGAAATTTTCATTAAAATTTTGTAGTCATATATAAAAAAAAGTTCTGAAACTTGAAAATTTCAATGGATATTCATATCATTTCTTCAAAACCTTGTTTATAATTATATATTATACTTACAGGATCCAAACTAAAAGTGCAATTGAAATGAAGCTTCTTTAAATAGAAAGCTTTTATTTGAAAAATACATACTGATTTTCCATTATAGTGATAATTCGCAGAAAGTAAGGTATATACTTTTGGTTCCCAAAACTAAGTTTCATGTCCAAGTTGTTGAAATTTGATAAAATTAAAAGCCTAATTATATCAAAGAAATAAATTTGCTTGAATAAAAAGAACTTTATAGGGTTTTCATTAAGCCATGTACAGTTTCAATTCTTGCATTAAAAATGAATTGATTCGATTTTTTTTTTTAAATTGATAATAATAAACTGCATTGTCATTGATATCATTTTTGCACTCCCATTTCCCCTTTGCTGGCCTCTTAAAATTTATGTTTGTTTACCTCGCAAATACGGCCGTTTTATGCTACTCATTGACAATAATAATTTGCTGTTGCCAGGTGCAAAATTACATATATTGATTAATATCTACCGAAAATGATCATAGGCATCATCATAAATTCATAAAATATGAAAAACGATTGAGAAAAGAAGGCAACATGCTCGGCTTACCTATCAACAATAATCAAGCACTTCCTTGAGTTCGCTCCATCCAACGGCAACGGTCCAACTGATCCCCTACATATATCCTGCATTTGTTCCATTTGGAAGATACTTCACTTCTATTCCTCTTTATCTCTGAATCCGTCAAAGTCCGCTTTCTTCCACGCGTTGACAGTTTCTCTTTTGCCCAAGAACCACATGTTGTTTATTGTTTCTAAACAGTGCGCATGCTCAAGACGTGTTCGCATAGAAGGCCATATGAACAGATTTGAATATTGTCATCCGGACAATAATTCTGAAAACGATAGTTTTGGGTCTTTTTCGTATCTTTTGCAACATAACTCGGTGTTAATCTTCATTTTATGAAGGTAAGTACGGAAATCGACAATAATTTTGGGTATGAAAAAATTACGCAGCTGGTAGACAATATCCCTTTAAAGGGGATATTGTCTACCAGCTGCGTAATTATGAAAAAATTACGCAGCTGGTAGACAATATCCCTTTAAAGGGGATATTGTCTACCAGCTGCGTAATTTTTTCATAGGGGATATTGTCTACCAGCTGCGTAATTTTTTCATAGGGATATTGTCTACCAGCTGCGTAATTTTTTCATACCCAAAATTATTGTCGATTTCCGTACTGACCTTCATAAAATAAAGATTAAACACCGAATTATTAGATAACATAAGATAAGAAAACTTTATTTGAATTCGGTTTTTGAATAACAATAAACACAAGCTCTCAGGAGCTTTTTATTGATGAATACGCATCGAAACATTGTTTTTTCGACTAAAAAAGCTGACCATCGTTACCGGAAGCTAATTAATTATGCACTGACCTGGGCGAGGCCAACTCTATTTATCTATTTTTATGTCAGTAGCCCGGATGCTGCAGCATGGATATTGAGGTAAGTTTCTATAAAAGTTGAGGAAAAAAGCTATTTGCGAACCGATTGTATCTAAAAGACGTAGAATAAATAATTTCTGTATCAGGAATACATTTTCTTTGGTGAAAACTACATGCCTTAACAGATTCAACCGATATTTCCACGATAACCATTGAAAACATGCCAGGAGGCACCCCATGAGGACAAGCTCAACTACGTATTTTCGATCGGAAATTTTTGCCGGCGTTAAAAATAACTGAATTAGTTTTTTTCTTCTTATAAGTTATGAAGTTGTTCCCCGAGATTTTGATACACGTGTTAAATTAATTTATTTTAGCCAGTTTTACCGACAATATGAAAACAGAGACATACATGTAGAACACTGAAATACATGTCTGATGAAAACGAATGACGTGGCCAGTGTTGTTTTATTTGTTAATTGACTGGAATGTTTCAGAGAAATTTGGGCTGGATTAGAAACAAAAGAGACCTTACTTCTAGTTCCACAAGACAGTTGCTGCAAAATAATATGGGACTGACCATTTACCTTGAAGGGGGCTATGTCACGTTTTTTCGCCGTAGAAATGTTTTTTTCAGACGCCACAGAAATCATATTTTCTTATTTTCCGGCGAAGTGCCAATCTAATTAAAACAAGGTGAACTGTGATCTAATGCTCACTTATGATACCACTGCCACTTCCCATGATATGGGGTACCTATGTGAAGCTTGTGACCAAATACCAGATTTCTGCCATCAATAGTTGTTGAGAAAAATGTGCATATGTTCAATGTGGGTAAAAACCAACTAAGTCGGCAAACAGGAAGTAGGAATCTGATGGTTCCAAAAACGCTTCCCACGATATGGCATACCTATGTGAAGCTTGTGACCAAATATCAGATTTCTGCCATCAATAGTTGCTGAGAAAAATGTGAAGAAAAATATTTTGGAAGGACGAACGGACGGGGGTAAAGCAGTATACCCCCTCCCCCTTCGGGGAGCGGGGGTATAATTAGATCTGAAATAGGGAGCAAGTGCGTAGATCTAATTTTAATTAGATTGGGGAAGTGCTGGAATAATTTTTTTCTTCAAAATTTTGTATATGATTATACTGTGAAAATGTCAAGTCGGAATATATTTTTTTCTCCTGTCCAGCCAAATTGTTTTCTTCAAGATTCAGAATCAAAATAATCTTTTAGGAAAAAAAACATAAAATTAAAATTGAATAGCTTGAGGGGTAAATTGATAAAAAAAAATTGCAAGACCAAAATGGTTCTCCCATATACCAACAAAAAAACGAAATAAAACTGTGGTCATAAGAAAGCCCAACGAGAAAATCTTTCCTTCCAAAATAAGACTTTTTTTTATTTCTCTAAACTGAATTTGTGCAAACTATTTCACTTATAATGAATTATATTTCTTTTTTAAATAGAGCTCATTTTTCTAGATGAATGTATAACTATCTGTTTTTACTCTGTTTTTATTAAATTACAGGACATTGATCGGATTGTCCTTGATGAGACAGTGTTGGGGGTTGCTAGAATATTTCGAGAGGAACTTGTAGTAATGCCCCATGACGAGGATTACAACAGATCCAATAGGTATGCAGCCTACCGCCAGTATACCATTTGGGCACATGGTCGACTTGGAGCTGGAGTCAGACGTGTGATCCCAAGCTGTTGTACTTGGAAAATTAGGGGCATCGTGCTGTAATGGAGTGTAGCACCACTTTCTGAGGGTAAGATGGTTATGAATGAATAGAAAAATGATTGGTGAAGCGATTTATATAAGGGTTTCTGATAGAAAATAAAATCCGATAGCCACGAAACGTGGAAATGTGCTGACCCAGAGTTGGAGAAGCAAATCCGCTGTTTTCCGTATGTATCACGCTCTGACGTTGAACGGCTACAGCAACTTTATCAATGCCGTTAAACGACAGAGGAATCTCGGACTACTATGACATATGATCATGCATGGTTCTGTTATTAGGACAAAATTTCAAGTAAGTTACAACTGAAACATATGAAATTAACATGACAAACCTTAGAGTGAAGTTGAGGCTAGGTTCAAAATCTCCATCGTCAGAATCATCACCAACATCACTGCCCACTTCAGTAATATCTATTGAGAGACTGTAAGAATAAAAAAATAATTGTTTATTACAGTGTATGTGTATAATATCGAAACAAATTTTGTTATATGGTTCTGATGTGCAGCTGTATAACGAAAAAGCTTTTCAAAATAATATTAAATCTATATACATGTATCCAGCACACATCTACGTTATATATATATACACAACCCAATATAGAGACAAAATTACATCAAAGTTCCCTGAAAAAATTTGGTGCGCCAGACGTGCGTCAATTCTGTCCCAGTTTGGTTTCATTCCCGTAAGTAGCTAAGGAGGACTGGCCATTTCAGCTTGTGGATTGATGAAAATGTAACGATGACGCAGAAGCCAACATGATCCCTATATAATATAGCTACTAGTAGTATCACTATGCAAGCCACAATAATTAATAGGAAACTGTTATACAAGTGACTGTGTTGAACAATATTGACAATGTTACCTATAAACATAATGTAGAATATGTCTAATCTTTAACAAAATGAACATACTCAAATGGGTTCACAAATGAACTTGATTTCTCCAGTTTCATCCGTTTCGTTGAAATGTGATGGCTGCTCATTTCTTCTACTCTAGAAATACCTTGGTCAGAATATCTAAATCAAAAGTACAAATATCACACCACAAAATCACATTTGTCTGAAATTACCAGTTTTTGTAGTAATTTGCCGATTTTTTTTTTATAAAAACCTGCATGATTTTAACACAGACATGGGCCATCGGTCTACTGTTAAATTCACACACTGTGAAACATGCAAATTGCTATGGATCTTCACATTATTTCTTAAAAATCTTGTTTATAAATCATACTTACATGATTCAAACTAAACAAGGGCAAAGCGTGGCGTATCCCCTCGCCTACAAATTTGACCCGGTGACCTTGACCTTTGACTGAAAATCAATAGGGTTCCAGATCCTCTTAAGGACTAAGTATGTACCAAGTATGGTCAAAATCCATTGAAGGATGTTGATTCTAGAGTGTTCACAAGGATGTGATGGATGGACAGATGGACGGTAGCGTTACTATATCCCTTCGCAACTTCGTTGGCGAGGGGATAAAAAGCAGTTCAAATGACAATTCTTTAAATAGAAAGCCTTTATATGAAAAATACATATTGATTTCCCTCTATCATGTCTATGTTGATAATTCTAAGATAGTAAAGTATAATTTTGGCTCCCTGAACTAAAAATTATGTCTAAAATTGTTGAAATGTAGTAAAAAAAACTAGTTAATGTAATGTTTTTAGAACAGTCAAGAAATAAACTTGGTTTGCATAAGGAAATTGAAAACGATTCTCATTTAGTCATAGTCTAAAATATGCAGTTCAGGACATTTCAGTAAAATTTTATAGTCACATATATAGAAATGTTTCTGAAACTTGCAAATTTCTATGGATCTTCATATTATTTTTTAAAAACCTTGTTTATGTATCATACTTACAGGATCCAAATTAAAAATGCTACTGAAATGACACTTATTTAAATGGAAAGCTTTTTATATAAAAGATACATACTGATTTTCCACTATGGTGATAATTCACAGACAGGAAGATATAATTTTGGCTCCCATAACAAAGTTTTATGTTCAAACTTGTTGAACAGTACTTTTAACCTTATTTATGTAATGTATTTCCAGTACCCAAGATATAAACTTGTTTGCATAAAGGAATTGAAAATAATTTTCATTTAGCCATGGTCTAAAATATGCATTTTAGGACATTTCTGAAATTTTCAGTAAAATTTTGTAGTCATATATAAAACAAGTTCTGAAACTTTAAAATTTCAATGGATATTCATATCATTTCTTCAAAACCTTGTTTATAATTATATATTATACTTACAGGATCCAAACTAAAAGTGCAATTGAAATGAAGCTTCTTTAAATAGAAAGCTTTTATTTGAAAAAATACATACTGATTTTCCATTATAGTGATAATTCGCAGAAAGTAAGGTATATACTTTTGGTTCCCAAAACTAAGTTTTGTGTCCAAGTTGTTGAAATTTTATAAAATTAAAAGCCTAATTACATGTATATGTTGTATATCAAAGAAATAAATTTGCTTGAATAAAAAGAACTTTATAGGGTTTTCATTAAGCCATGTACAGTTTTAATTCTTGCATTAAGAATGAATTGATTCGATATTTTTTTTTAAATTTATAATAATAAACTGCATTGCCATTTATATCATTTTGCACTCCCATTTCCCCTTTGCTGGCCTCTTAAAATTTGTGTTTGTTTACCTTGCAAATACGGCCGTTTTATGCCACTCATTGACAATAATTTGCTGTTGCCAGGTGCAAAATTACATATATTGATTAATATCTACCGAAAATGATCATAGGCATCATCATAAATTCATAAAATATGAAAAACGATTGCGAAAAGAAGGCAACATGCTCGGCTTATCGTCACGGTATGTGTTTTCGTGCGTCATCTGTTTTCGTGGTATCCATTTTATTTTGATTTCCACAGCGCACGCATTATTTTTGACGTGTCTTCTGGTTTATATTTATGGAACATAAACAATACGAAAGCTGATATCTGTAAAAAATGATAAAGTTTACTTTTAAAGACGTAAGTACCAAAAACAGTGAACCTACCTACTGAACCATACTTTTTGTAATGCCAAAAATGTACTTCATTTATAAAGTAGCTGGGAAAAAATGCAGAAGGGCTATATAAAATTTAACTATGCCGTCTGCCTCTCAGACACCTGCTCTTCCTGTCATGTAACTATCATGGGGTCACTGATCGTATTTGTAAACAAAAGAGCCGACTGAAATGTGCCTGTTTCTTATATAAAATACATGTCACTTTGCAGTGCATTGTGGTTTCAGCACTAAAAAAACGTCAAAAGTAAACACAATTTTGAAAGTGGTCATTTTCAAACATTCTGTTATTTTATTTAGATGTAGTATGATTTGGTAGATGGCCAGAACCATGAAATTTTAAAACCAGCCATTTCGGGATTTTATATTCGTTTCCATCCCGTATATCGGCCTTGTTTTTATTTGCCACGGAAACAGATGACGCCATTTTACTGACAACAAAGTTGCCAGGTAATCGAGAGTATATTAAAATACAAGAATGGCTTTAAAAACAATCTTATGCACAAAGAAATATTTAACTAGCCATTCTTTGAAAATTCCAATCGTCATATGAATGAAGGGTTAACACTGTTAATCGCTATATCTGAAAATCGATAATAGCACGAAAACCGATAACACGATGGTACCTATCAACAATAATCAAGCACTTCCTTGAGTTCGCTCCATCCAACGGCAACGGTCTAACTGATCCCCTACATATATCCTGCATTTGTTCCATTTGGAAGATACTTCACTTCTATTCCTCTTTATCTCTGAATCCGTCAAAGTCCGCTTTCTTCCACGCGTTGACAGTTTCTCTTTTGCCCAAGAACCACATGTTGTTTGTTGTTTCTAAACAGTGCGCATGCTCAAGACGTGTTCACATAGAATGCCATATGAATAGATTTGAATATTGTCATCCAGACAATAATTCTGATAACGATAGTTTTGGGTCTTTTTTGTCAAAAAATCGTATCTTTTGCAACATAACTCGGTGTTAATCTTTATTTTATGAAGGTCAGTACGGAAATCGACAATAATTTTGGGTATGAAAAAATTACGCAGCTGGTAGACAATATCCCTTTAAATAGTATCTCCTTTAAATAGACTCCGAGGTCAGGAACCTTGCAACTAAAATAAGGCCATATCAATTTTCTCTTGAAGACGATACACGCAATATGGTAGTTTAAAGGAAGATTTCGTTCAGTTGGTCGACAAGTAGAAACAAAGGGATTCGACCTTTCTCACAAAATTTGTCTAATTGAACATAAAATTTTGTACTTTTTCTTAATTGAAATATATTTCTGTTATTGAATATATCGCCATGTTATAACTTGCTTTAACTTAATTGGTCCTTGATTTGTGACAATTTCAAATCTGCATAAGAAAACGTCACCTTGGAAAAGGACAAGTACATGTATGATATAGCTTAAGGTAATTTTGAAATACCAAGGAGGAAGTAAATTAACATATCTTCTCGATATGGTGGCCATCTTTATTATCGATCGACACAAAATTGAACAAAATCGTTGTAAAAGACCACACAAAGAACAACAATGTCACGTTTAACCTAAAAGGGTTATTAATCACATAGAAGTAAGTAATCTTGCATTTCCGATCGACACAAAAGCATAAATGTTGTCGAATACTTTTATAGTTTCTGAATTTGTGGAGAATTTGTATTCGTTTCCAACGTGGTCATGTGTTAAAATGTGTCATACGGTACCACGACCAGTGCCTCGCACCTGGCAATGTGTCATATGGTACCATGACCAGTGCCTCGCACCTGGCAATGTGTCATATGGTACCACGACCAGTGTATTTCACTTGGCAATGTGTCATACGATACCACGACCAGTACCTTTCCACTGGCAATGTGTCATACGGTACCACGATCAGTGCAACCTAGCAATATGTCATGCGGTACCACAACCAGTGTAGTTCACCTGGCAATGTGTTATACGGTACCACAACCAGTGTATTTCACCTGGCAATGTGGTATACGGTACCACAACCAGTGTATTCCACCTGGCAATGTGTTATACGATATCACAACCAGTGTATTTCACCTGGCAATATGTTATACGGTACCACAACCAGTGTATTTCACCTGGCAATGTGCTAAGTGGTACCACGACCAGTGTCTTTCACCTAGCAATGTATCATACGCTACCACGACCAGCGCGTTACCACGTCCAGTGCCTCTCATCTGGAAATGTGTCATACGGTACCATGACTAGTGCCTTTCACATGGCAATGTGTCATACAGTACCACGACCGGTGCCTTTTACCTGGCAATGTGTCATACGGTACCACAATCAGTGCAACATGACAATGCGCCATATGGTAACACAACCAGTGTATTTCACACGGCCAATATATCATACGGTACCACGACCAGCGTCTTTCACCTGGCAATGTGTCATACGGTACCACGATCAACGCCTTTCACATGGCACAAAGGTTGAAAGTTCGACTCCAAGTTCTGACGAGGTGTACTTTTTCAGTGATTTGAGAAAGCTCTGTGATTTTCTCCGGATACAGCTTTTGAGAGACGATATTTGAAAAAAAAATTAATCAGAAAACAAAAATGGCAATTTGTACAAAACGAGAGAATGTTATAGGTGTTAACCGTCGACATTTCTACCAAGTTGTTGCTGTGTAGATTGAACGGTGAAACTTGGATAACAAATTGTCGAACGACGAGTGCTAAATAGTAGCAAAAGTTAATATGGTTTTGAGATTTAACAAATACAACAATTTGGTCAAATCATAGAGGTATAATACCTCTATGGTCAAAACATGGAGATATTCTAGTCTAAAAGAATTCGAGCAAACAATGCTGTCTATAAGCGTGATAAGCCGTATATATAGTCTACGTTCGTTAAAAAAACATTGAATGTGTCACATTTCATATCTACACAATACAGAAATATATTTTTTTTCACACGTTTCATTGCTATTTCAGGGGTACCTGTAAATTGCGAAACGAAATAGAAACGAAACGAAACCGAACGAAACGAAATCAAACGAAACGAAACGAAACCGATCGAAACGAAACGAAACGAAACGACGTTACATTTCGTTTCGTTTCGTTTCGTTTCGGTCGGTTTCGTTTCGTTTCGTTTCGTTTTGTTTGATTTCGTTTCGTTTCGTTCGGTTTCGTTTCGTTTCGCACTCTACAGGTACCCTCTTTTGACAGTGGGCTTAGTAAAAATGAACTCTTAGAACTAATCGTATTTAATTAAAAGTTCATCCCCAGTGTAGCATATTCAAAACTGTTTGCCTTGGATCTTCATACCCCGCCACGTTTCACATATTTTCAGTCTTCAAACTGTCACAACTTTTGAACCAATTATCTGATCACACTGAAATTCGAACTTGATCAGTATTTTATGGTACCAAACAACAGTGCAAAATTTGAAATCCGTTCTCAAGTTATATCTGGAAACCATTGGGGGCGGACAGAAGGATGGACGGACACATACACATCAAACCAAACGAAGGGTATCACATAATACCTCGCCACTTACTAAACCATCGGCTGAATTAGAAATAAATGTTGATGTAAAATATGTCGGCGAAGACGAACGAACGGACGGATAATAGGGAGAGTTGACACGGTTTGGGGGAAATGGGAAAGAGGTAAAGATTTCGGGAAGTGGGTAACATGTGGCAAATATTGAAGGATAAGGAAATTGAAAAGGCAAAAAGGAATTGAGAATTGAAAAAAATGGTCCAAATTGTAGGGAATTTGGAATGGGAATTGCTTAAAAATGTGGAAATTAGGAAATCTATATACGCCCGTATCACAAACACTCGATTCGTGGACCCCCTTTTCGAGAATTTTGTCTATATCAAGAAAAATCACATATTTTCTCTTCTGTTCAATAAAATTATGTTTATATGATATGAAATACCATTAAGGTCGACTTTGTGAAGTCTCTGAAAACTGCGCCGTATACTAGGAAATATCATTTTTCAGACACTGCACAAAATCCACATTGATAGTGTGGTAGTTTGTATCAAATAAGCATTATTTTATCGAACAGAAAAGAGGTAAAACAAAATATGTGATTTTTCTTGTTCTAGGCAATCTTCTTAAAAGGTGGATCCCGTGGTGGAGTGCTTGTGGATCGGTATCCCCTTCCCCCTTATTAAAGACGTTTTTTTCGCTTTACACCACCTGTTTATAAAGAGGAAAGTGTGTATATTTGCATTTAGACACATTCTTACCGAACTGTAATCGCAAATTGCAGTTTCGACCATGGCTACAACGTTAGCTGTGTTTTGGATTTCAAAAGTGTGTAGACACTTCACTGCCTTGGGATTCAGAATAAAACTGAAGGGCCGAAGATGTACGTGACTTAAAAAGCTAAACAATCGTTCAAAGGGCGTGCGAAATTGCAAAGCCGCTGAACAACTTTTTCAGTTTCATTCCACAAAGGAAATTACCGTCTTTCATTGTTTTCTCTCGGCGACAGTAAAGATACAGCGGGGTAACTTCAAAAAGCTTTTGAAAAGTTTGTGAGGCCCTGCGTAAGGGGTAGCCAGGGATCGTATAATCACTAATATAATCACATGTTTTGCCACAGTAATCATTAATTTTTCCCTAAACGCGATACTCAAATAATCAGAAATGACTTTGGGAATCAGATAATCAGTAAAAATTACCCCTGTAAATAAAATTATAACTACTAGTACGCGGGTGGTATCAACCATTATAAAGCCTAAAGGGGGTAGTAGACGCCGGTTTCTGTAAAATGAAAGTATGGTCTTTTAAGTCATAAGAAAAGAGTTTTATTACGAAAATATGGGTTCCGACCTATAATCCGACAGTCCGACAGTCCGATAGTCCGACGGTCCGATAGTCCGACAGTCCGATAGTACGACAAATGCTTTATTTCTTTGAAAGTTAACACTATAACATGTGTAATATGGGGCCAGAAACCGAATCGTTTACTCACCAAAGAAAGGTCCAGAACATCGGAAACACGATATCATAGACGGACAAACAATTGGCAGGGCCACACAAGAACTCCAAAAAACACATATATGAACAACACGGACTCCATAAAAACCTGGATCCAGTCGTGATGAACCAGTAGTATATTTTTTAGTAGCGACTACTTCAGGCTTTCAGATTCAAGTAGCGTGTAGCCGAGTCCAGCCAAGAAAAGTCACTATTGAAAAGAAATGAAATAAATGAATACAAAAAAAAAGAAGGAAAAGACAAAAAGAAGAGCGTACCAGTATCCCCCGCCCTTTATCATGGAATATTTATGTTAAAAAGCAATGTCGACACATCAATAGAGCTGGATACAATAATGTGTGCGAATTGATTGATTGATTGATTGATTGATTGAGGTCCAGCAAGCAATATTTCAGTTATATTCAGGATGAGAAAAGTTTGTAAACAAAAAATCAGAAAGAGGGGACTCTGTGATGGGTCAACATGGGCAACGACTTAACACGGGAACTTGTTTTTCTATCTCTTCCGACAACAAGTTGGTCCTATTTTTATTCCCCGGGATTCCGACGGGTGACCCTGCTATAGTCGCCTTCTACGACAAGCGCATATATAAAAAGTTACGATTGAAGGAATTATCCCTAAGTGACCCCTTATATCACGGAAAGAAACAGCATCGGAATATGACAAAATAAACAACTGTGCCATGATACGTCCCACGCCCCCCTCCCTCCCGTTTGTAACAATTGAAGGTCAGTTGCTCAGCGTGAGAACAGTAATTAATATGCTGCATTTTTTAAACCAATTAATTGTATATACCATATGAAATCTGGCGTTTCCCAAACTGACTAAAATCACACCTCTCACTTGCTCCCCCTTTTATCAATACAATGTATGTCACGACGTGACCTATCAGTAAAAGGGGGAACAAGTGAGAGATGTTATCGCACGAGGCGTGGACGGACGGACGAACAGCGGTATGCCATAATAAGCCCGTATTTTGACGGGCGTATAAAAATGAATGGCCCATATCCTGAAATTACGAATATATCATTTTTGGCCAAATTATTTTTCACAACTTTCATCAGTTTAAAGCATTTGTCGGATTATCGGACTGTCGGATTATAGCTACGGCCCCCGAAAATATCAATTAATGCAACCAACATACATAAGCAATATTGGCCTATACCATGCTATGTACAGCCGATACATGTTCATGAAGTGTAAATGATGAATGACGTACGGTCAGGGCCGTCTTATCAGCAATATAGGCCCCGGTCAAAGCAGTGCACTGAGGCCCCTATCTATACAAACACTTACAGAAATAAAACTATAAATGGTCGATAAAATTAAACATATATTTCTTGTATTGATACTTCCAACAAAATCAGTGTTTAAAAATTAAAAAATATGCCGTATACAACATACATAGATTAGCCTGCATGGGGTTCATTTGCTTGTTTGACCACCGTGCAACTGCCCATTGTGCCCATACATAAGACCGCACTGCGTACGGTTACTGTAATACTGATAATCTTCATTTCGACATTTTAAAGTATGTGTATTTGGGCCAATATTATGCTATCTCCAAGTGAAAAAAATAGTTTTTAATTTTAAAAGAATTATATATGTACCGCTTTCATCAGACATGTCTTTGCTTTCATATACAAAATATTTATCAATATTCAATATTTTTTTATTGGAAAAAGCACAGTAGAGGCGTGATATATATATTAAGGCAATATTCAGTATCGAAATCATACTCTTTAAAATTATCTGTGACAAGATTATACAGAGACATATATTCCTTCTTGTGTAATGTTATTACCTTTTAAAGTTTCAACAACAAGCTGGTTAATAATTTTATAGCATTTATTTTAGAAAGACTGAGTTTGATAAATAATAAGAGATATACATATAGTATGAACGGCATAATTGATAGTTAAATAAATAAAATTCATTGTGTCTTACTATTCTAAACCATTTTCGGTAGTATTCAAATATTGTGTAGGATCAGACTGACGAAAATCTTTCAAAACCTTTGTACACGGAACCACTGTCATATTTGGTCATTTTGTGATGATATGCATGCATATCAAATTAATAAATGCTTAAGCTGTAAATAATAGTGTTGGAAAAAAGGTGGATATATTCTGTCCCCGAGTACCTGTGGCCAAATATTCTCTTCTCTTACTATGTAAAAAAAAATATTCTTTTCTTTATATTTTTTCACAATGTATCTATAGATATTTTGCATAATTTCAGTTTTTCTTCTTTTGGGTAGTAAGATGAATAAACAAATGGGTACTGATAGAAACAATTAACACTAACAGAAATAAGGAAAAACTAATGCGTTCCTTGTTCCTTGCGAGCACATCATGGTTAGAAAGTGTTTGTTACTTAGCCAAAGAAATAATAAATGCAAAAATTGTATACAAATGAAAAATGTTAATGTTCAAGTATCTTTTCTTATCAGAGACATATGAGCCGGTGGCAAGGGACACATGTCCCCTCACCCCCCCCCCCCCCCTTTTTTTTTGGCAAAATTAAAAAAAGCTGGAATTTTAGTATAGAAGCATGCATTCAAGTAAAAAAAAATTATAATATCATTTAATTTTTTTTTTTTTTTGCTTATCAGTTTTGAAAACTGACCACTTTCTGGTCCCCCCACAAAACTAGTCCCCCACTTTCTGGTTCACTCCTACTCGTCTGCCATCAGTCATTGACTTTAGCAGTGGTTCGGTGGCCCACGGCCAGTGAAACTTGATTCGGACCAGTGACTTTTGCCCAAATTTTTCAATAGAATCTACATGTATGTAAATATTCTAATTTTGAAGTTTTCGGGCCAGTACATTCGAAAGTCTAATTTCGAAGACTGTGCTATTTCAATGCATGTCTAGTCGTCATCCAAAAAATGTTTCCGAGATAGAAAGGGTCATAGGGAGTTAAAACTGACCCACATCTAAAATACAAAAAAAAAATTATTTTAAAACATATTGATGACATAGTTTTTGCGTGTCAGTTGTGACCCAAATACGATTTCAATGGTGACCTTTACTTGTTGCAACGTAAAATATGACGTGATAAAAAAAATATTAACATGACGATGAATGGTGGCCAGATTCGTTTTTATTTACGCATTTATTGTAGAACTTTAGGAATATTGTGGTACATGTACAAATAATCTTGGAGACAGGAATTGTGTTTGGATTTCTTTTAAACTGGTAAGTCATATAACGAAATGTCAATATAAATCTGGATTTCGACAGTGAAATGCAGTTGGGGGTGACATAAAATGTCCATACGTCAAAAAATGACCAGATTCGAGTTGTCTTAAGAATGAACAGTTGTTGTCTTTAATGATAGTCCATGTTAACATAAAGTCCTTAGTACGCCAGTGGCAGTGTTGTAGTTTTGATCGATCCGAGTAAATATTAGACCACCCGCGTAGATTCTGCAAAAAATAAAACAAAACAAAAAACACACCAAGGCGAGTTTTTCTACATCGGCTGCAAATGGTCCAAAAAATAAATTTGATATTTTCTGAAAATATTGTTCAAAATTAAGTAAATTTCATTCTATAATCATCTTTTACTAATCCGTAACTAGAAAAGGTGTTATCTAATAATCTGGACACGCTTGAAAAAAGTGCTGTGTTTGTTTACATGTCGTCACGATTTACGGAATTGACGCAGTTTGCAAATGAAATGGATGTCGTTTTGAAATTTTTTGACTTGGGAATGAGAATACAAGATTTTAATTAAAATTCCGCGAAATGTTGTCGACGACTTTGACCTATGAATAACATGACGTCATGACTTTGATAGCGATATGTCATTCTGATTAATTTAACAATGTAAGCACCTTTTATTGTCTTTTGTTACTTAAATACGATTTTTAGAAGTTCATGATATCATTTTAGTTTTAAAATCATTTATTGGAGACTTTTTATTTTATTTTTGGCATTCTCTCCGGGACTGCCAACTTTTATCAACTTCCGGACGAAAGGATTTCAATCTCATCATTAGGCAGATTGTGTGTTGCATGCGCATGCCCATGTTGCTGTAGAGCTCTCTGTGCTCGCTAATAATCAAAAACCCTATGCACAGGCTCGTTTGTTGGTGCCTTTCAGTGTTCAGATTTAAGTTTTGATTTTCAGTGCAGTGATATTTCTTCTTTTTTTTTATCGCACAAAACGCGTTTCTGTTAAACTCTTCTAAATTTGGATAATCAATATATTATAAACCCTCTTAGTCTTCATGCCATATTGAATTTTTCATTTTTTTCCCGTTATATTTCGTTTCGATCGGTTTCGTTTCGTTTCTATTTCGTTTCGCACTTTACAGGTACCCCTATTTCAGTTGTTTCATCACAAAAATAGAAAATCATACTTTTTTCTACTTCTCGAGCAGTTCTTAAGTAATTATAGACTGCAGAATGAATCATGGGATCGTTTTACAGAATAACAACTTAGAACATTTACAAGCGATATTACATTTAAAATATGTATTAAAAATGGTTTTTATTAATAACGTGTTTCATTTGACGTAATACAACAGTAATAAATATTAACAGGATTGAGTGATGTGAAAACTGACTTTTATCTGTAGGATTTTTATGTTTGTGTTGCTATTAAAATGATATGCGACACGTGTATGCATTTTCCAAGCCAGACAACCGAGGACTTGCTGCACTGGTTCTTTAGAATGCATACACCTTACAAAGTAAACTTATCAAGGACAAGTTTCCGTATTTAATTAAATGGTTATCCCTAGGAATCGGACACGCGATCACACGTGCTGAATCATTATTAATGGTGATAAAAGAGATAAATACCGCAATTGGACTTGCGAGGACATGATTTATGCTTTCACTTGTTTGTTGCAGACATTTTTGTTCGTTTTGGCAATATAATGTTTCTTCGACTTATTGGAATTCCAATGGGAACGAAAAGTGCTACTCTCATTGCTGATTTGCTTTATACTGCTATAAGCACTCGCTGATTAGATTATTCAACAATAATTGCAAATACTTGAACGATATCATAACTAATCCTAATTTAAATTTATCCAAAGCTAACATTACAAGTGACACGTGTCAATTTTGAGCTTAATTTAATACCCTTTTCAAGGTAAATTTAACACACTACAAAAGAGACGATCTTTCTTTCCATCGTCAAGTTTTATTTGGTTCGTTTTGCATGTTTCTGTCGTCAATGACCCGTAATTTTGCGATATTGAAAAGGTTTCGTTTTCATATATTATTGAAAACTTTCACGAAATTTTATTACCGCTATAAAGATCTTGTGTATAAGCACAATTCTACAATCAAAGATTTGACCAAAAAAGGGTATTTTCCATTCATGATTTTATGGTGACGTATAATTAACAAACACGAGCAGCTAAAATCTTCTTAAAGGTTGTGATTTAACAACTATAGTTGACTCTTTGAGGCATGTCCCTACTAGCCAAATTACGTTGTCAAAACGTAGTGACAACGTAACTTTTTCGTTGTTACAACGTAAGCATTTTACGTTTTAACTACGCCGATTTGTAGACTCCCCTAAGCGTAACTACCACGTTGTGGTATTACGTAGTAAAAGACCTTTCTACAACCATGACCATGTAAGGACGTTTACACAACGTAACCACCAACCATCACAGGACCTTAATACCAGGTAAATACAACTAATTAAGGACGTTTACACAACGTAACTACCAACCATTATAGGACCTTTATACGACGCAACTACAACCACCTCTATATAGTTATACAACTACAAAAAATGTACAACCCTAAAAGGACTTGTATAGCCAAATTACGTTGTCAAAGCATTGTGACAACGTAATTTGGATAGTAGGGCAACTATAATCACATTAAGACCGTTACACCATGCAACTACCGGTACCAACTACAAAGATGTACATTATTTTTTGTGTATTTAAGGACCTTTTGTGATGTTCTTAATTTTTTTGAGTTAACTAATAAAATATAAAATTCTAAACATTTATTAATCCAAATTATTGCAAGTTTTACAGATGATGAAACACTCTTTCTACTCTCAGACTCATCCCATCATAATCTATTTTAAAGATGCCAAAATGTTTAGATGTAATTATTATACAAATATGTCAGGTACATGTAATAATAAATATATCAGATTAAAAAACATGTAAAATAAATGTACTAAAAATCTTTATCTTGTGAAAGTTGCATTTGACAAAATTAAAGATGTACAGACAATGTATATAGATAACATCTCTAGAAGTAATGAATAGGTACACATCCAGTGGAGGACCTACATTTTAAGGTCCCTGAACTATAATGTGGGCCCTTTTGCAGCCAGCAAGAATAACAAACAAGGTCAAAAGGGCCATGAACAGGGTGTTGGGGTGGAGTCCTTGACAATGGGCCAAACATTGATCCCTTTCCCACCAGCAAAGAGGTCTGAGTAACGGATGGTATCTTCTTCAATGGTGTTGTTCCATATGGGAGATTCTGATAATTGTTTGTTTTTAATTTAACCACTATATCTCAGATTTTTATTAAAATTGCTGTACTGGGTTATAAGCATTTTATGCTAGAAAACAGAAATATCTCAATAAATATGGGAACTGAAGCACTAGTTGCTGACTAAGGAAACAGCAGAAATACATGTATACATATAAAAATATCACCCTGCTAACTATGGACCAAACTCATAAGAACAACTTGACCTATACATCTATTCTTTAGTTTAACATTAAAACACTAAAAAAGATATAATCGAAAATTATCAAAAACGAAGAAACATTTGTAGGAACCAAGATCACACCACCCAACATCAATGCAAAGAAAAAAGAATTTGTTTATTCTCTAAATTACTAGAGAAGAAGGTCATTAGAGGGGGATCGTTAGGATAAAGAGGTGATAGTCTTGATTTTTGGTGTTTGAATGCACAAGCCAGAGGAGTGCAGCCTGAATTAAGAATTCATGTCTGTTTGTGGTTCCGATTGGTTCTAACATAAGGACTGAGCTGTCAAACTATTAAGCTGTGCACCAACGAAGAATTTGAGGATCCAACTGCCAAAATGTAGGCTATGAATAGATTCTGGCTACGTCAAATTTGGAAATTTTACTAATTACAGGGACATTTTGAGGCAATATGAAATTGGAATTGGAGCATGTTCTAAGGTCAATATTAAGTACATTAACCCATTGACTTATGATTCTATTACTAAAATAGCCTTATTTTAATAACAAAGACTTAAAAAAAAACTCCATTAATTTTGTTGAAAAGTTAGTTCATTAAAAAAGTTTTTTCCGGGATATAAGGGGCCCTGAAGCGTAAGCTTTATTAGTTTCATAGTAAGATCTACCAGTGTACACATCCCAATCTGAGAAAGCTGTAACCCCAAAATATTCTTGTTAATTGTATAAAAAAATAAAAAAAAGAACAATAATCTGTTAAGCTTAATAGCAATCCAAAATAAAAATATAAAAACCAATATATCACATCCCTTACAGAGAAAAAATATAACCCTAATTTTTCTTTCTTTCTTAAAGAAAAAATATATATTATTAAATATGGGGGCAGTCGTGATCGTATGGCAGTTGGATTTATAACTACCTATGCAATCAGTGCACATCACTACTAATGTTGTGAGTTCGAATCCACTTAGACGAGGTGTACTTGATACAACATTCTGTGATAAAGTTTGTCAGTGACATAGGGCAGGTCAGTGATTTTCTCTGGGTACTCCGGTTTCCTCAACCAATGAAACTGACAGCCATGATATAAATTAAATATCGTCGAAAGTGGTGTTAAACACCACATGGCATAACCCTAACTCTATCTATTAAATATGCATTTAACAAGATAAATCCAATAAGAAAAACATGAAACTCATATAAATACACACAATCATATCTGAAAAAAAATCAAATACTAAGTTTTTTAAAGTAACTTTAAATGTTAAATTTCAATTTATATACCGGCATACAAATCATGATTTTCATTCAACTTTCATTCAACATTATATTATATAATACTATCCTGGGTACTCCAGTTTCCTCTACCATTATAAACTGACCAACACGATATAACTGAAATATTGTTGAAAGTGGTGTTAAACACTCATAACCTTATAATTAACTCTAACCCACATTATCTCAACCATACTGATACTGATATAAATCACAAAACTTGCATACAAAAAAAAAACCACATACAAATTCTAACATTTGGTCAGCAAAAAAATGCAAGATATAAAAAACAACAAAGTTAAATGAACAATGAAAGGTTTCCTTCAACTATAAAGTTTTTTTTCTCCATCAAGCATCTGGAAAGCTCTCTTCATTGGTGGATTGTTCTGAAAAAAAATAATATGATATTAATATTTTCAGCTAAGTCGAACAACTTTAGGGGTGAAAGTATTTTTAGTAACTATTTTGATCATGATCAGAAGCTTGAAATTAGCTACATGTAGGTAAACAGATATTTGCGACTGTAAGTGAAGACACATTGTAAAATCTATAATTAATTGATTATAACTCAGAAATATATTGCATGGATATATATTACAGAGCTAAAGAAAGAAATCCAAAAAAGTGACCAAACATATACGTTAAATTTTATTGACAGGACAAATCTAGAAAATATCCATTTATGTATAAAAAAAAAACACCATGGGAACAGAGGGGAATTAGAAGAGATATAGTACAAATAAGTGCAGTTCAAACATTTAGATCTATTGCAAGACTACAATATTATCAAAATTAAAACTTAATTTTAGAAGAAGCATTTACAGTATGTAAAACATTAGACTCGGAGAGGAACTTACACTTAATATGCAAGAAACTTATATCTCTAGATTAAAAATGGATTTAAGACAGCACTTATCTTGCAGTTTTTGATATAAACATATCCCGTAAAATGTTTTTCATGATCTAATTTCATTAATGAGAAATTACGAAAATTACAAAAGCACATATAAGCAATCAGTGGGGAGGAGATTTATATCAATCAATCGGTGGTGTGATCTAAATAAATAGCATTACCCATGCCCAGTACTTCTCTACTGACCAATATTATCTTCATTTATTATACTTTTATTATTTCTACACTTAATATAGAAAACTTTAAAAAGAAAAGAAGAAATGAACCAAAAAATTAAGTCCAAGTTACAAAGCTCGTACAAAGGATCATATTATAATTATTTACTCTTGGGAATTTTAGGCATTTTTTGTGCAGTTTTTTTTACATAACTACCGGTATATTCCTTATTAATTGATTTCTCAAAACTTCATTACAGGTACAGTTAATTTGTCTTTGGGGTGGGATCTCTATCAGATAGGTTGACCTTTTTAAACTTTGTTTATTTTGATTTTATAGTCAACTGTAACTCATAATATCTAACATAAATCTCTTCTTAAGAAATGTTCTGTATTTGAAGTAGATTGTATATACAATGTACATGTAATTAAATGTTACAAGTTCATCTAAAGAACCCTTTGTTTCTGTAATAGCCACACACTGTAAATATGGGAGGAGCTCTATTGGTATAAGTGTATTATGTATACATGTAATTACTTTCATTAGTTTTATATATATCTATATGTCCTTTGTGCATGAAGTCTAATTTCTGGTTCATCATGGTAGCTTTCGTGATCTGATAGAGTTTAATCCCTATAAAATTGTCTCAGGACTAGATTAGTTGATAGTAAAATATAATGTTGTTGTATCATGGTAGCTTTCGTGATCTGATAGAGTTTAATCCCTATAAAATTGTCTCAGGACTAGATTAGTTGATAGTAAAATATAATGTTGTTGACTTGTCTGGCCAATACATGTAGCTAGAAGAACATGAAATTGATTACCTCTAATTAGATGATGGTGAAATTTGCTGTTGTCTAGCTATAGCTATGTGTTGATCGGTCTGATATTACAGGACATGAAGCAGGTGACATCTGTGGCTTCCAATATTTACATTGCCATTGGGGCAGGAATTATTTCGACTGGTTTGCTACATGTATGTTGAAAAGTCACAGGGTCAGTTATGAACCTACATGTATAACAGCTACATTTGTATAACCTCAAATCCAATTGTACTTGTTTACCACTTTTACAGAAATGAACCAGCTCTGAAATTATAATGAAGAAATTTAAGTTCTTTTATATATATCATCATACTGTCTTAACAATAAAAAAAAAAGAGGCTACTGCCCCAGGGCTGCCTCCTAAGTACCGGTATATCCAGAAATGAGGTGCCATTTGAAAAATTGCATATCTAAGATGGGGACATCATGAGGAAGTCTGCAATTTTCATATGATTTACATTATTTGATTAAAGATATAATTTCTAATTGCATGCATGTTATTTTCTGAACTTGAAAATGATACCTTTCGCTTAAATCAAGCTGAATTAATAAATGAAATAAAAATTAAATTTTCGAGGTTCGTGGACAAAATGAAAATCGGATGCATCTAACCTTTATCTGATCTTAAGAGTCTATGTAACTAGAGGCTCCCAGGAGCCTGTATAGCTCACCTGGGTTTTAGGTTTCAAACCACTAATTCACCAATCAGAGCTTGGAACATATACGAAAGTAGTCCCTTTTCAAGAAAAAGGTTCCTTTCAATTTGTAGTATTGTGAAAACTACTGAATGGAATGGAGTAATTAAAATTGATAATTGAAGTTAAATAAATAGGGATTATTTTGAGCCCAAATTTGATGGATTTAGTTGTATTTTAATACCTCTATGGAGGATTTGATGCATGACCTATAAATACTGAATTTCTTGGGGATGACCAAGCTATTTTTAGAGTAGGTGTTTTCCGTAGCATGGCATTTCACTACAAGATTTTAAACATGCCCTGATATTTTGACAGAACGTAGAGGAATCATGTATGTTTCAGAAAATATATGGTCTTGGAAAGGTTAAACTTAAGATAAAATGACCAGGTAGGCTCGAAAAAACACAAATTTAGTAGAAAACCTTAAAGAAATTAATTAGTGGTTTGACACCATAATAACATCAGTCAATAAAACTTGCCAACTTCGTCTTCGGTCAAAAAATAACAAATGTAGCCCTCGTCATTGCAGACCCCCTCTCCAAAAAAAATTTGGGCAGGGGTTCCCCCTTTAATGTAAGTTATCAACATTGCTGTAAAAAACATAAATGTCAATGATTCAGACCAAGTTTGGTTCCAATTGGTCTAGTAGTTTCAGAGGAGAAGATCTTTGAAAAAGTTTACGAGGTACGACGGACGCCAAGTGATGGCAATAGCTCACATGGCCCCTTTGGACCAGGTGAGCTAAAAAATGTCTGTAATACATGAAATTGAGGCCAATGACTGAGGGAGTTGGACACAAAATTTAACAATGAAATTGGCGTCACAGTATTTTCTTAAATCGATTTGGATTGCTCATTCATAGATGTATAATTCTATCGACTAACCTTATATTTCTAGCTTCTAAACTCGAGGTTTTTGTATGTTCGGGACATCAAAGAAATTGCTAAAATTGTCACAAGTCACCAAAATGATTTGAATTTTGGTAGGTCTCAAATTAAAACTCCGGAAATAGCAATAACTTTTTATTTTCGAATCGTTGACGGACACACTGAATTTCCGCATTGTATGCTATTATTTGACAAATCTGATAAACGATCCACCCAGCTTGAAACTGCAGTGATCAAAATCTAATTCAAATATGACGAATATTTATGAGGAAAAGTACTTCTAATTTTTGGATATGGTAATTTTATTGCAAGTAATTAAATCTTGGAGATACATTTGTAAATATTGCCTTATACATCACGTTCTACTAAGTTCAGTAGAAAGAAGAACGATTAACGATCAAGAGGCCACCGATTCGATCCTCGTACATGGCGTTTTTATTATGTTTTTTTTTATTTATTTATTTATTGTTATTGATATACAACTATAGTCAGTTGTATCATCTTAACGCAAAAATGTAGCTAAATAACAACACAACTGTCACATTTTTTACTGATGAACCTGGAATTTAAATGCAAAAAGTCCCTATCAACCATGCATTATTGGAATCAGGAGATCAACTACTATCAAATTCAAAGTCATGTCTAGGGAATACCTTCCAATTTGAACAATTCACAGATCCTTTCCCTTTTCCAGGGAAATACCTTAATGATTGAGCTGTATGTTGTCTGACAACGACTTGCATATAACGTATTCTGAAATACGTTACCAGGACGTAAAAATTACGTTTGAGCTTTTACGTTAACATCAAGACCATATCCGTACGTAACAAAAACGTTGGAAAGTACGTTGTCACAACGTCTTGCAAATAACGTATTCTGAATACGTTACCAGGACGTAAAAATTACGTTTGAGCTTTTACGTTAACATCAAGACCATATCCGTACGTAACAAAAACGTTCAAACTACAGTGTCACAACGACTTGCATATAACGTATTTTGAATACGTTACCAGGACGTAATAATTACGTTTGAATTTTTACGTTAGCATCAAGACCATATCCGTACGTAACAAAAACATTGAAAAGTACGTTGTCACAACATCTTGCATATAACGTATTCTGAATACGTTACCAGGACGTAAAAATTACGCTTGGGCTTTTACGTTAGCATCAAGACCATATCCGTACGTAACAAAAACGTTGGAAAATACGTTGTTACAACGACTTGCATATCACGTATCTAAAATACGTTGTGGCAACGTAATTTTCACGTAAGAAAGGGACCTGACCAAACAGCAACCAAACTGCAACGTTGTGAATACGTAGTGTGCTAGCTGGGGTGTTACATTGCTGAAATATAGTCATTCTGCTGGTACTACTAGGTCCAACTAGCAATTTTAAATATGTAAGTACATTTATATTTCATTCCAAATCAAATGACTAATCTTTGTTCAATATTTGATTCCAACAAAAGGATGGTCTGTTTATTCTGGTCTCCCACGAAGACTATTAAATTTAAAAAATGTCCAATTTATATTAAATCTGTTGGAAATATTAGTTATGATTTTTTGTCCTAAGGTTAATTGTCTTTAACCAATATGTTCTACCCTCGTAGCTATTAGTCGGTTAACTACGAGCATTTGTTGACCCTGCTATTGTACTCTTCATGTTTGTTGTTATTCATTTTTTGCGAGATTGTATAATCTTATTAACTGGAACCGAATCCGTGCAAGTTTTATTGTTTGTTTATACCTGTATTGCTGTTGGAGATACAATTATCAAGATTGGAGGGAAGGGATCCCGTTAACCGGTTTAACCCCACCCCATTGTTGTGCCTGTCCCAAGCCACGACATGGATTTCCAACAGTCTTTTTTCGTGTTCAATAATTAGAGATGGCTGTTCGCTTTGTTGTTAATGATGGAATTGTTGACCATCACTCTTTGAAAATATTACACTCTTAAGTAATAAATAAAATAGGAGATATTCTTTAAAAAATGTCGATTTGGTTGTTGTCACTAAAACGTGGACTTTTACCCCGATCATAAGACGATATAAAATTTCACTTCCTTTTCTCAAATTTCCACTCGTTGTACAGAAAACGTTTTTGTTTAGGGAACGACCATTTAACTTGAAGGGGGGGGGGGGGGGGGGGGGGGGGGGGGTTATGGTTTTTTTTACTAAAAAAATATTCTGATTCCCAATGTTGCTGAAAAAAATATTCTGATTTTTGTGATTCAGAGTTTTTGTCATATGACCTAATGTTAAACACTGGAAAAAAAATTTCGCGCTATACGCGACAAAAAAAAATTTCTGAACGAAACAAAAAACCATAACCCCCCTTCAAGTTAAATGGTCGGTCCCTTATTGATTAAATGGTGAATTTTGTTAGCTTCAAATATCTAAATTCTAGATACAATTCGTAAAATGATAAATGAAAAGAAAGGAAAAAAATTATTTATCCTGTTTCTCGCTCATGTTACTGTGATATGAAATAAACATACATGTAATTTTGTATTGAACGACCGAAAAAAAACCTTTTATTTTAACATGGTAGATTTTACTACAGCTATTATTTTCCAATACATGAATGTATATTTTATACTTCAAAAAGCTAAAAGTTTCGCCATAACTTATTTCTGTGTTGCTTGTTATAGCATAAACTGGTTTCATGATTTACGCCGGCATTTTGTATACAAGGTATCTGCTGTAGAAATTGTGTCGTGTTGGAACATTCATTGGATACCAGTCATTTATTGGAATCAGACACGCGGATCAACCCTACATGTAATACAGCCAAAGGAGGTGGGGGCGAAAACGGGATAAAGCGTTATAACTGTGTGCGGGGAAGCTCTGAATTACGAATAAAAATTCGAAAACCCTTTAACCTGAAAATTTGAAAACAAAAATCAGTTCAATTTGGCTTCATGATTCGACCCTTAATAAATCCACTTAATATATGTTGAACATTTGGCATAAATACCTTAATCCATCTATTACATTATTTTAAATCGCCGTTGTTTGACCCAGATCACACACTCTTATTCAACAGAATGAAACGACCAAAGTCAAAACTCGAATGTGACCTTTTCTTTAATCTTATTTCGATTGGTTTCGAGAATCAAAAATATTTCTAATCCGAGAATTTTGGCTTTAAATCGTTTTGCAAACATAATCCTATATACGAGATCAAAGTGTTCTATTAAATAAAACTTAGCCCACGAAAATTTGGACGTATAATACTTGAAACCCATTTTGTTCAGATTTTAGTGAATGTTATCAAATTCGATCAAAGGTTGGATGGTTGGTTTTATTGTG
Source organism: Bathymodiolus brooksi (assembly GCA_963680875.1). Taxonomy (NCBI): domain Eukaryota; kingdom Metazoa; phylum Mollusca; class Bivalvia; order Mytilida; family Modiolidae; genus Bathymodiolus; species Bathymodiolus brooksi. The sequence goes on along the minus strand of OY804578.1, from coordinate 48,285,487 downwards.
TTTAACGCCACTTTCAACAATATTCAGTTATATCATGGCGGTCAGTTTTATTGGTGGAGGAAACTGGAGGATCAGGAGAACATCCACCGACCTGTCGCAAGTCACTGACAAACTTTTTCACATAATGTTATATCAAGTACACCTCGCCCTGATCGAGAGTCGAACTCGCAACATCAGTGGTGATAGGCACTGATTGCATAGGTAGTTGTTTGTTTGGTTAATGGTGTTTAACGCCACTTTCAACAATATTTCAGTTATATAGTGGCAGTCAGTTTTATTGGTGGATGAAACCGGAGGACCCGGAGAAAACCACCAACCTGTCGCAAGACACTGACAAACTATATCATATAATGTTGTACACCTCACCCTGATCTTGTAAATCCAACTACCATACGATCACGGCCACGACGGCCTCATATTTATATATTGTGTACATGATCAAATGATTTTACTGTAACAAGGAACTAACTTATGCACTTTGAAGGAGAAAGCATAACATTTTAGCACGCAACAAGAATGTAGAACAACAATAAAAGCGTTGTTCCTCCACTTTAATTTGTGTCCTAAGTGTAATATTGGGTGGTATATAATGTTTATTTACATTCATATCCTTTCTAACTAAGAAAATAAATCAATCAAAAAGATGTTGCTTTACTTTATTTTGTGTCCTAATACACAGGGGCTCGTGGCACGGAATTACCACCCCCCCTTTTTTAACTTTCTGTTTACATATTTATTTTCAATAAAATTTCTTTATTTCTTTATTATTTCATCTCTTTTTCCTTATTTTAACTTGTTCGTGTCAATATTCATACAATCTTATGTTAACAGCAACTTGCATGTGTCGACCCTACATGTATATATATAATAATAGTCTCTCATATTTATTTACAATTACATCCATATCCTTACTTATGCTAAGAAAAACAAATCTTCTTGAACATTATTCTTAATGATGGCGTTTAAATATTTCAAACAAGAATACGCCAAAATATTTCATCTTAAAGACACCTGCTATTGTAGTTAAGATATTAACAGAGAAACTCGTGTTGTTTAGGCGGAACTAATGAAGCACAGGCACTTGTTCCATTCAAAAAATATATGCCCCTCCTCTTCCTTACTTCAAGGTAAATATCTGCCCTTTCCCCCTTCCCCACTTCGCCTCAATATTTTCCCCTTATATGTGATCCTTTCGCTGACCCAATTATATCGTTACACTCCCTAGATATTTCTCTTTTCGACTGCCACATTTAAAAATACCCACCGGGCCCCCTCAGACGAATTGGACAAGAATATTTAGCGAACGTCGCTTCGTCTACTTTTCAGTCATTGAAACGGGCCCGGTAGGTATATTTAAATGTGGCAGTCGAAAAGAGAAATATCTCGGGAGTGTAACGATATAATTGGGTCAGCGAAAGGATCACAAATAAGCGAAAAATATTGAGGCGAAGTGGGGAAGGGGAAAAGGGCAGATATTTACCTTGAAGTAAGGAAGAGGAGAGGGATATATTTTTTGAATGAAACGTGCCTGTGTAATGAAGCCAGTGTTTTCGCATACCAACATATTCAACCTTTGTTTCAAATACACTTCTAAACATAGAAAAAATGAAATAAGTGAAACGAATAACACCAACATGAAACAAGAGGTACCCAGAAACCTGTACTCGATCCCTGATTTATAACTGGCGTCAAACTGGACCCCAGTTTAAAATATACAATATAATGTTTTATTCAGTTCAAATGAGATTAAAATTTGATGGTTTGGCTTATGGTGTTTAACAACACTTTCAACAATATTTCAGTTGCATCATGGCGGTCAGTTTTATTGGTGGAGGAAACTGGAGTACCCGGAAAAAACCACCGACCTGTCGCAAGTCACTGACAAATTGTATCACATAATGTTGTATCGAGTACACCCCGTCATCAGCGGGATTCGAACTCACAACGGTAGTGGTGATAGGCACTGAATATATATGTAGCTGTAAATCCAACTACCATGTGATCACGACCACCACGGCCCCTCGATTAAATTTTGACCAATTTGGTAGCCCGAAAAGATACTACTTTTTTCAACAGTTAAAATAACAGAGAACAAGAGACCTTTGATTGTATATACCCACTAGATGTAATCATTATTTATGTAGGATTAACTATATTACTTATTGGTCCCAAATTGTAAAACAGTTTAGAAGACAATAAAATATCTGAGTTGAGTTTAACTGAATAGTTGTTTTGAATTAGACATATGAAGGGATGATTTGCGAAAACAAGTGTTTTTCCCAGGTACTCCGGTTTCCTCCACTAAAACACTGACCTCTCGATATAACTGAAATATTTGTTAAAGATGGGGTTAAGTTGTAATCATATATAAAAGTGCCTCAGTGGTGATGATCATACTCTATTTGGATTAATATCTACAGAGTCTGTGAATTAGAATATATCCCCTGTTATGGTGCTGCTTAAAACCACAGGCGCATGGGGCATGGATTTCGTTTCCTCCTCCCCCCTTTTCTCTACTACCCCCCCTTTTTTTCAAAATGTTCATATAAATCATTCCTTTTTCAAAATTTTCATAATCTTTCGTTTTTTCTTCATTTGACAATATCAGTAGACGTCATACATCATGAATAATACGTGTATTCTGTGTCCACAGTTTTTCGACTGATACAGTATAAGGTGTCAAACCAGTAATTCAACCAATCAGAGCTAAGAACATAGTCCCTTTTAAAGAAAAAGGTTCCTTTCACTTTGTTGTATTGTGACAAATACTGAATAGAATGGAATAATTAAATTGATAATTGCAGTTAAATGTATAAGGATTATTTTGAGCCCAAATTTGATTGATTTAGTTGTATTTTAATATGGATATGGAGGATTTGATGCATGACCTATAAATAGGGAATTTCTGGGGGATGACAGAGCTATTTTTAGAGTAGGTATTTTCCATAGCCTGGCATTTCACTGCAAGACTTTAAACATGGCCTGATATTTTGACAGAACGTAGAGGAATCATGGACGTTTCAGAAAATGTATGGTCTTCGAAAGGTTAAACTTAAGATAAAATGGCCAGGTAGGCTCGAAAAAACACTAAGGTTTTCTTAAAGAAATTAATTATAGGTTTCACACCATAAGAGAGAAGGTAAGCAACTCAATTTTCATATTTCGCGCCATATCGCTCACCTCGGTTGGGAAACCCCCGTGTTTTTTACACTCTTTACCTTGTCTACATATGGCACTGTCGTATCAAACTGTTTCTAAGACACTTACCTAATTGCCCATGTTCGAATTTCAGTCTGTACGTCGATCTTTTCCAAGAAATCTCGCCGAGAATAGCGAGGCAGCTTCGTTTCTAGGTCAAGCTACATCATATGAGACGGAAGTGCAAGAACGGGAACCCTGGGATTTTTACAAATGGATTACCTGCAATGAAAAACCCAGATGCGCTCCGAATATTTTTCCCATAATGTTTTGGCGGGAAATATAAACCGCTGAAAAAACATAACAGCAGACGGATTATTTCGTAAAAATGGCACAACGACCATCTCACGCCGGGTATTCGGACACTTGGAACCGGATCGAACACTAAGAACCGGGTCAGACAAGTGACAACAACGTTTTCGGGTGAGTATGCTATTTTTATCCTCAGCGACCGTCAGCGATATTAACGACAGAAATAAATTGACACATCGTCTTTGCTATTAACGTAGTAGGTTTATGCCAAGTTTTGAGTATTATAAGTGGAAAATAAATCAACAAGAACGTTTTAATATCGGAAGTTTCAGAAAAAATATATGAATCTTTAACTTTAGTCGCTTATATCTACTCACGGAGAGCGAGTTCCATGATTGTTTTGGTCGATATACCTTCCATAATCTATACTAGACTATTCATTAAAAAATAGGCTTTTGACTAGCGGTTTCTAGCGCAACATCTATCTTTTTATAACAACGAGTGCATGAAATCGGACACAAAGGACCGCGGGTTATGATACAATGGAACGCGGGATCTTGTGTGTCCGTGGATACTAAGAACGCGGATTACATTCACTAATTATAAGATTGAAATTGTAGTTTTGTTTCAAAAAAGCAACGTAGCAGGCTGAATAGACAAACAAAGTAATAAATCTTACAGAAAATAAACTCTATATATATATATAAATGACACAACTCATAAAACAAAGTTGGACTAGCTATCCAAATATATTTTTTTCAGGCATGCCGCTTCTCACCTATCAACAAATTGAAGTACGAAGAAAACATGTACAAGTGTTATTATTGTGGAATAAAAGAAAGTTCCTTGCAGAGTATTATTGAACATTGTAAACTGTCACACGGAGAAGAAACATTAAAATATCGGCAACTGGTATTAGAAGAAAACACAGGAATATACAAAGATATCAAACAAAAATACACGAAGGAGTAGTACCATCTAATTTAACCAAATATGGCAAATGCATTACCGTTAATGATGGCTTAACTTACATACTTGATATGGAATCCAACAAAAAGAAGCTGAATACTCCAGTAAAGGAGAACTTCTGTAAGAATCTTTTTCAAACTCCGAAAAGTTACCAAAATGAAGGAAATGACTTTGAGAACGATGAAATTCAAATGGAAGTATGCTGTCCTTCAGGGAAAGAAATACCCCAATGCGATTCAGAATCTATTGAAATGAATGACATGATTGATTTGTTGCCTAAGGTACTGAAATCTCTTGAAGATGTTGGACAAAAAGAATCATTCTTAAAATTTATGGGACTATTATAGCATCCGGAACATTTCCGTTACATAACATATGCTACCTTCTCTTCTTAGATATTGTTGAATGGTTTTCGTGCCATTCAACACACATATGAGATATGGACACGAAATCGTTAAGTTTTAGCAAATTGGATATCGGTTATTTCATGGAAAATTTCTCCGTTTTATGTCCGGGATCCGCAACTTTGGACAGGTTAGGGATGGAACATCGGAGAGAGGTTTTTTTGATCCGTTGAAATCTGAGGCGAACTGTGCAGTACCAAATGGGCTTTACGTCTGAAAACCTTATTACAAACACCGCAGCAGGTTTTTTTTTTGTGAATTTGAGTTCACCTCTTCTACAAGAGATACGTCCAAAAAGGACCCGTCAACTGGCTCCGCCTCCTCCAGTTCAATATATGGGTTCCTCTGACATTTCTGTTTGAAAAAGGGAAAAGATAGGTTATAATATTGCACTATCACAAGCGGAGGTGTGGAGTAAATAGTGTACAACAAAATTTACTTTGATTTTTTTAATGATAGTACTGCTTTGTTATTTTTTTAAGTCTTACATTTGTAGGTTTTGGGCATAAAGAATATACAATAAATAACTGTTTTGAGTGTAGAGTAATTCCCTAGGAACGAGCATATTGTACAGAAGTTAGGGGGTTAAACCCCATATGCTTAACAGCTAATTATTCATGATTCTAATGTCCCCTTGAATTTTGTTTCATATATCATACATGTATAACCCATTCTAATACGACGTTTTAAAGGCTTCGAGAGAACATCCGTTTTACCACGGTTAGTCACTTTACGCCTATAGTTTAAAATATTTGAAATAAGGTGACTGACCCGTGGTAAAACGGCGATAAATTCAAGCCATCTCAAATAAATTAGGACATTTTCCCATATCCAAACATCCTTAAAACAGGCATCTTATTAACAGGCCTTACAAGTGGTTTTTGGTCCAAAAATAGGGCTTTTCATAGGGCCGAATTTTTTGAAAAAGTTATAGGGAAATTATAGGGATATTTCTCTCTACTTCACCCCTTTTCTACTTAAAATACTTTATGAAATACATACCTATTTGTGTGATAATTATAAAGACGCTTTATACCAATAACATCATACAATGTATACACACTTTAATCAAGTCTTGAAGATGACTGCACTACAGTATACCATGAGGAAAACCAAGACAGCTTTGATATATCTTCATCAACCAAGATTGGGGAACCTTGGTTAACTCTAAATATCTGCCATAGATCTTCAAAACTGCCTTGGCATCCTGTTGCTGCAGTCAATCACCAAGACTTGATTGTTGTGTACATGAAATGATAAAAAGAAGACAGTTTCTTAGAGATATTCAAGTACTGGATTTTATCATATCTACAGGTACATGTATTTACGATACTCTTGAAGGTTTTCAAAGGAGGGGAACGCAAAAAAATACAACATTATAATTTTCGACCAATTAAATCTAATTTATAGGGAAAAGGGCCATTTTATGCCAAAATATAGGGATTATAGGGCATTTTCAAAAAGATAGGGATTTTATAGGAAATACAGGAAATATAGGGCCGCTTGAAAGCCTGTTTTAAATAAATTTCATAAGGGAACGACTTAAATTTACCAGTCTCGCCTGACAACCGCCGGATTATAGTCCTATGTTGACCATCCACGGCTTAAATCCCCGACCTGCCCTTGCATACGATTTGTTAGTGTCCAACACCTGCGTTCTTAGTATCTGTCACGTAAGGTTACCCGCGGTCCTTTGTGTCCGATTTCATGCACCCGTTGTTATAAAAAGATAGATGTTGCGCTAGAAACCGCTAGTCAAAAGCCTATTTTTTAATGAATAGTCTAGTATAGATTATGGGATGTATATCGACCAAAACAATCATGGAACTCGCTCTCCGTGAGTAGATATAAGCGACTAAATTTAAAGATTCACATATTTTTTCTGAAACTTCCGATATTAAAACGTTCTTGTCGATTTATTATCCACTTGTAATACTCAAAACTTGGCATAAACCTACTACGTTAATAGCAAAGACGATGTGTCAATTTATTTTTGTTGTTAATATCGCTGACGGTCGCTGAGAATAAAAATAGCATACTCACCCGAAAACGTTGTTGTCACTTGTCTGACCCGGTTCTTAGTGTTCGACCCGGTTCCATGTATCCGAATACGCGGCGTGCATCTGAATTTGGAAACATTGAAATAATGTGATGGTAAATAACTGTTCAAAAAGAAATTCAAACTGAGAAATAGATGATTGAATGGTTAGAACTGAAGTCAAAATTTCTATGAAAAAGAAATATTCAGCTTGCCTCTACTTCAAATTATTAAAATCATACCCAAACAAATACATATCCAACTAAAATAAAAAAAAATAATAAATAAATAAAAAAAAAACAAAGGAAGAAGTAGCTGAGAACAGCTATTGAATGGGACTATAGCATTTTACCCCCTTCCTCAATAAAAGGGCTCCCAACTGATAAAAATGTGTAAGGGAGCCGGAGAGACCATTTAACTAAGGGGGCTATTTCTTTTTCATTTCATGTCACTGATTTTATAAAACAATAATCTGTCTTACAGGGGTAAAAAATAAATAACTTGTGTAACTCCACTTTTCAGCAGTGACAGAAATCAGTGTTGAAATCGAGACAAAAAAATCCTATTTTACCGTATAAGTGTTTATTTTGGTGGGTATTTAATTTTCGCTTTCTTCGCGAGGATGTTAAATGCGCGAAAAAAGTTCACGAATTATTATTTCACGTTCAAATAGTTAAACAAGTTATTTATTTTTTACCCCTGAAAAAGAAATAGCCCCCTTAGTTAAATGATCCCTCCGGCTCCCTTACACATTTTTATCAGTTGGGAGCCCTTTTATTGAGGAAGGGGGTAAAATGCCATAGTCCCATTCAATAGCTGTTCTCAGCTTCTTCTTCCTTTGTTTTTTTTTTATTTATTTATTTTTTATTTTTTTTTAGTTGTATATGTATTTGTTTGGGTATGATTTTAATAATTTGAAGTAGAGGCAAGCTGAATATTTCTTTTTCATTGAAATTTTGACTTCAGTTCTAACCATTCAATCATCTATTTCTCAGTTTGAATTTCTTTTTGAACAGTTATTTACCATCAAATGATTTCAATGTTTCCATATTCAGATGGTCGTTGTGCCATTTTTACGAAATAATCCGTCTGCTGTTATGTTTTTTCAGCGGTTTATATTTCCCGCCAAAACATTATTCGGAGCGTATCTGGGTTTTTCATTGCAGGTAATCCATTTGTAAAAATCCCAGGGTTCCCGTTCTTGCACTTCCGTCTCATATGATGTAGTTTGACCTAGAAACGAAGCTGCCTCGCTATTCTCGGCGAGATTTCTTGGAAAAGATCGACGTACAGACTGAAATTCGAACATGGGCAATTAGGTAAGTGTCTTAGAAACAGTTTGATATGACAGTGCCATATGTAGACAAGGTAAAAAGTGTAAAAAACACGGGGGTTTCCCAACCGAGGTGAGCGATATGGCGCGAAATATGAAAATGGAGTTGCTTACCTTCTCTCTTATACTGTATCAGTCGAAAAACTGTGGACACAGAATACACGTATTATTCATGATGTATGACGTCTACTGATATTGTCAAATGAAGAAAAAACGAATGATTATGAAAATTTTGAAAAAGGAATGATTTATATGAAAATTTTGAAAAAAAGGGGGGTAGTAGAGAAAAGGGGGGAGGAGGAAACGAAATCCATACCCCATGCGCCTGTGCTTAAAACCACTTTTAACAATATTTCAGTTATATATCGTGACGGCCAGTTTTATTGTGCCCGGAGAAAACCACAGACCAGTCGCTAGTCACTGACAAACTTTATCACATAGTGTTGTATCGATTACACCTCGCCTTCACAACGTTAGTGGTGGTAGGCACTTATTGAATAGGCAGTTGTAAATCTAACTACCATGCGATCACCCTTTTTACCCTTTTTCCCTTTTATCACATTGACATCGCGCATGATCAATAAACAATACATTTCTCTGACGTCACACTATTGTTCGAACAATGGATTATTTTTTTAAGAATCTAGTTTATTCTTTTGTTCTTGAATATATGAACTTTAACCTTTTACTGTTTTAGGCTTAAAAACGTGAGATTCATATCTTGGGATTTTCGGGTATCGAACCACCTACTTTGACTTATAAAACTTCCATCTAACCACTCGACTACGGTGACTCCACTACTATACTCTATAATTAGTATATATGACTCTTGATAGTATTCTTTGTTAAAAAAAATATCAGCAATTTGTTTAAAAAAGCAAATGGTCAATAATAGACAAAACCACAGGCTAGATGCGTCCGAAAAACCCCCCCAAAAAACAACTATATAATACTACAAGGGGGCGAACTCACTTGTTTCAGCCAATCAAAAAGCCCGTTAGAACTCTCTCACTTGTCATGTCTATGGCGTTTGTCAAGGATGCAAATGGGATTTCTTTCAAAAACAGACTTAAAGGACATATAAATTGGCGTAAGGTAAGAAATTTTATCATAAGTTGAATGGATGAAAGTATTTAACTAGTCAAAATGACTCGTTTACGCATGGGAAAGTCTGTACACAGATGGGAAGTGGTCAACCCAGCGTTTGTGCGACTTCGGATTTTCACGCCGTTTTGTTTTGGTTCGTGTATGATACCTCAGCAGTTCGGAGGCCTACACTAACAATTGGGGTCTCTTTGGAAAGGAAAATACTTTACTTTCGACTGGTGGAAACATTTTTTGAAAATATTAAGGCGTTCCGAAGTTACCATCAATTTAACACGACGACTTAAAAAAATGGAAGCAAGTGAGTTCGCCCCCTTGTAGTATTATATAGTATTTTTATTTTTTTTTTTTTTTCCGGACGCACCTAGCCCCTGTGTACAAAACACGATACAAGTATTTCAGATCTGGCATAATTTATGTTCAGAACTGACGAGTACGTGAACTTTTAAAATGTATTCTCGCAATACAAAAACAACTAACGAACCGACTGCAAGTAATAACAAATCAGACCGACAACAGGTGAACATTTAGGACACTTGAAAGACCTTGAACTATCTAAATATAGACGATTCTTTTTACTTGAAAGACCTAGAAATATCTAAATATAAACGATAATCGAAAGCACGAATGGCGATAAAATTTTATTGTTTAATTTTTGTTAATTGTGGCTTTTTAATAGAGTAAAAATAGGACCACAATCATACTATGACAAAGTATATTCACGTGGTAACATCAATGAAGAGCACCGATGGTTAGCGTGCTCGCCTCGTGTGCGGGAGATCGTGGGTTCGAGCCCCGGTCGGATAAAACCAAAGACTATACAATTGGTATTTGTTGCTTCTCCGCTAAGCACGCAGCATTACGGAGAAAGAGCAAAGATTGGTTGGCTAGGAATCAGAATAATATGTCCGAATGGAGTGACATTTCTACCCGCGGACTGTTGTTTCAGTGAGCTAGCACTATACAAATCCGACTCAGCGTGTTGGTCTAGAACAAAGCGGACCTCATCATCATCTCATTGATAATTAACTTGTTCTCGCCATAACATAGCTGAAAAATTGCTGAATTGGCATTAAACAACAATAACTCACTCACTCAATCAATCAAAAGTGGATACTGAGAGAAGAGGATAATTTAAATTCTCGAAAATTTCATCTAGCCAAATTTGACTTTTTTACCTTTTACACTTTCATTTTCTCTTTAAAGTAAATTATTCACAACGCATTTTACTTTAAAAAATGGTGACAACGTTACAAGTTTATAGTATTGGGTCACGAATTAACTTATTTTGTCAAGCACGAAACGAAAGGTAAAAAGTGCTACACGTAAAAGGAAATCATCAAAATGTTGGAGTTCCTTATCGATAACATATATTTGCCGAGTTCGAATGGCACATTTTTCAACAAATCATAGCTAGGCATCCCCATGGGAACAAACTATGCCCCTCTCCTCTCCAACGTTTTCTATACTCCTATGAATCTGATTTTATACAAAAACTTATCAAAGACAAAAAAAAAAGTAGAGAGGCTTGAGCCTTTAATCTCACTCCCAGGTATATTGATGATGTTCTACCAATTAATAATGCGAACTTTGCTAACTGGAATCCATTAATAGAGATTTCTCGATAACTGACGAACGAAAGTATCTTCCCATAGCATAACGAAACAATGTTAATTTACGTAAAGATCTTTTGAGGGAGACCTTATTGCAACATTTGTCTTCCATTGTTCATTGAGTGTAAGTGATTAGATATATATACAATATAGTACATCGTCGGTAAATATAAAATTTATTTGTACGAGCTTTAGAAACAGGCAGAATAGCGAGCCTTCGGCGAGCTTTTCAGGCCTGTTTCGCAGCGAGTACAAATGAATTTTATATTTAACGACAATGTACGTATATTGTGTTTATCCTGCAATGTCAAAAAAAGTCGGAAAACTTGTCAGATTTAAGCAAAAAGGACAGAAACAAGCGTCATTCCTCGCCTTTCATAAATGTTGTCAAGGGTGTCTTCTTCTTGGTCCGCGTTACATTAGTACCAGTTTCATACTTGTCTGCGACCTCCGCTGTACATAGCTACAGGGTACCATGAAAGTTTATTCGTAGGCTGAAAAGTTTATTCGTCTAGTACGAATAAAGCAAAACGTTATTCGTATAGCATATTTGTACAGCAAATGTACTGATTTCAGGATAAATATTTTTTTCATTTCGGTGTTTAAAACAGTTAAAAATTAATATCACTGGCCAAGTAATGGTTTCACAGTGACATTACAGTCTGCATACAAAATCCATATTTTCCTCAAATGCTATTAATAGATATATTTCAAGGAGGGGTGCTTTTAAAATTTATTTATATATTTTTTTTTTTAATATTTCTGATTTAAATTTTCGCACAAATAAATAATTTTGCCAAGCAGTATAATACTTATGTAAAACTGGATATTGAATTGAACATTTCTGATTTCATATGTAAAGAAAAATAAAAGATTTCATTCTCCCAAAACTTGTCTGTTCCATGGTAAAACAATAGCCCCTTTTAGGTTTATTTATACCTTTTTGGCGATGGTCGCCCGGCCATTGCCCGATCGCAATGCAAAAATCGTAAGATTTTCGCTTTCTATTGGTTTTATTAAATAAGAGAAATGCCTTAGAAAAATCTACTGTATACTAGTTTAACCCCGTCACTTTTTATTGAAATACCTGAACTAAGCCAGGAAGGGTCATCTATACGTTTGCTAGGGATATCAAATTTACATATTTCTACGATTTTTCTATTGAATGCTGGAATTGTTCCGACAGTGCGGTATATATTTTTTTCATTTTATTATAGGTTATGAAAAAAACCCAGCTGAGTTGCAATTATTAAAAAAAAAGATGGTTGTGATCCGTCTTCCGTAATTAAAATCGTCAAAATGAAATACAACCGAATTGATATCAAATAGTGACGTGTTTCAACCTCATTTAAAATATACCTTTCTTTGATGAAAATTCATTGATAGAACCCACGTGGTTGCGTTTTTGTAAAGTAGAAAGACGGGGTATAATTAATTTCGCGCTGCATAAACCAATCACCTTTTAGAAAAAACGCTACACAGAAGACAAAAATTGTTGAACCTCAACAAGTTATTTCAAATAATACGCACTTACAAAAACCCTGTCAATCAGGGAGAGGCGTTTCTTTGATGAAAATGCATTGATAGAACCCACGTGGTTTCGTATTTGTAAGTAGAAATATGGGGTATAATTAATTTCGCCCGCAAACATCGGAGTTTGTCCCCGCTGCATAAACCAATCACCTTTTAGAAAAAACGCTACACAGAAGACAATGTCCTGTTTACGGATAATTATTATTTTCTTTACCTTATTTACGTGTAAGTATGGATTTTGATAAATTGATGTTTAAGATTCTTTCTTCTGAAAGCTTTATTCATTATAAAATCTTGCATTTGTCTAGTTTTACCATATAATTAAACATTAACTCATATTCTCCCTCACTTCGTTCGTCGGAATTTAAGTGTGTGAGTTGGTGATTGTTGCCCTTAACGGCAACAAAGCAATTTTTCAGCTATATCATGGCGAGAACAAGTTAATTTTCAATGAGATGATGATGAGGCCCGCTTTGTACTAGACCAGCACGCTTAGTTGTAATTTTATCGAATGTAAAGTAAAAAAAATCAAACGTGCTTATGAATGGTACTCGCTATAACCTTCATTCAAAAGTTATACATACTTTATCTCAAAAGATCGACAAGGAGCGATACACAGTTTGCTTCCCTGGGGACGTCGATAATTTGTTGAAAATATGCCCTCCGAACTCGACAAATTATATCTACGGATACGGAACTCCAACATACTGATGATTTCATTTTCTGTGTTTCATTTTTTTGCCTTTTGTTTCGTGCTTGACAAAATAAGTTAATTTGCGCCTCAAAACTGTAAACGTGTGCATTTGTTAAATATCATTTGAAAGTAAAATTTCTTTTAATTGTATTTTCAAATTTTCCACCCAATTAAAGTATTTTAAATCCACCAAAATGGTTACACCCAAATACAAGATTTTTTTAAGCCGAAATGAAACACGTCGCATTGTACATATATTGCCTGGAATTTTTACAATATAATCGTATCAAATTTATATGCCCCCACTTGCTTTCCCCTATTTTATTTGTCGCTGTATTATACTGCATTGTCACTCAATCGGCAAACCTCGGGTGAGTCCGCTTCTCTCCCTCAATACCTCGGCTGTAATACGGTATTTGATATGCGTCTTCGCGTCACATTTCTTCTCCGGAAGACGTATCACTTCAATCAAACATTGCGCACCGCGAATAAGTTCTAAAATGGTGACAATAGATGAGTGTATAGAGTTTGCTGTGAAAAATATTGGTCTTTGATGAAGGTACGGAATCAGCCGACATTGCGACGAATCAAAATATATTATCATTGAAGATTTCCGAAAGTAGTTCCAATGGGAGCTATCGTAATACGGACGAGGTACAAATGTATGATGAAGATACGAAATCAGCCGGAAGTTGCGACAAATAAAAAGAGGGTAGAAGTGGGGAGATCTAATCTTAGTTAGAATGGTTGCAATGCGAATTAAAACATATTTTGATACATGTCATGTAGCTATTTGAATGAAAAGTTTAATCTGTCACCATTTTCAAAATATAGCTTCATCATTATTGAAAGATGTTTATGAAAGTTTTAGACTATTTCTATACATACATATCTTATTTGATTTCAATAGAAATCTTTTGTATAATGTACGGTAACCATAACCAATTGAAACTGTATAGAAAAATACCAATCTCTATATCACTACTTCCTACTACTATTGAGTGAGTGATTGTTGTTTCAGGTGGTTAGTAAAAGTGGTAACCCGGGCCCGGGTCCGGTTTCAAAAACCCGGGCCCAAATTCGTATTTTTTTTATTACATCTTTATTAAGGCATTAATTTTAATAAAATTTGAACATAATGCATAAAAATTATGTATTTTATCACATTTTTAAACAAATATAAAAAAAATTTAGTTTTTATACGAAATATCGGCAATATAAGTTTTCGAAGTTAGTAAAAGTTGTAACCCGAGCCAAGGCAAAATTTTCAATTAATCGTTGATTACACCTTTATTTCTCGTTAAAACTTCACAATATTCAGAATGAACATTTTTCAGTATTAAAGAAATGTAAAAAATATTTTAAATTCAATGGTAATGTTCTCTTATGTCATTATGGGAGCATTTTAGATTCTGATAAAAGTTGTAACCAGGGCCGGAAGTGATAAATTGTTTTGAATCAGTTTACACTTAGGGAACGACCATTTAACTTGAAAGGGGGGGGGGGGGGGGGGGGGTTATGTTTTTTTTCTAAAAAAATATTCTGATTCCCAATGTTGCTGAAAAAAATATTCTGATTTAGGTGCAGTTTTCGTCATACAACCAAATGTTAAATTATGGAAAAAAATTCTAACTCTTGTGTTGTCCGAACGAAACATAAAACCATAACCCCCCTCCACCCCCCTTCAAGTTAAATGGTCGGTCCCTTAATCAAATGATCATGCATAGTGTACGTGTCAAAATTCACATTGTCTTGAAATATTATAATTTTACAAGTAATTTTGCAAGAATTAAGACGTATGATACAGTACATTTTGTAAACTGATTCAAAACAGATATAGCTGAAATATTGTTGAAAGTGGCGTTAAAACACCCAAAATCAATCAATCCTATAAATTTTCCATGAGTTTGTCGAGAGGTTAGGATTATGGTACTTAACGCCACTTTCAACAATATTTCAGTTTTATTGTGCTGTCGGGTTTTTTTTTGGTGGAGGAAATCAGAGTACCCGGAGAAATAAAACTACCGACCTGTCGCAAGTCACTGACAAACTTTATCACATAATATTAATGTATTGAGTACACCTCGACATGAGCGGAGTTCGAACTCAGACTTTAGAGGTTATAGGCACTGATTGCATAGATAGTTGTAAATCCAACTACCATGCAATAACGACCGCGACGACCCATTTGTCGATTTGATACATGATAATTATTTCAAACTGGTAAATGGTAATTACGTGAACCTGAAAATAACTGCAATTATATCTTCACTGAAGACATATTTTAATCAAAATATATTTATAATTGTATGAAAACTATTTACTATGCGAAGGGGCCGTCTTGGTCGTGTGGTAGTTAGATTTCCAACTACCTATGCAATCAGTGCCTATCACCACTAAAGTTATGAGTTCGAACCCCGTTCATGGCTAGGTGTACTCGATACAACATTATGTGTATATTATTGTCAGTGACTTAATATACACAGGTCGGTGGTTGTCTCCGGGTACTCCGGTTTCCTCCACCAATAAAACTGACCGCCACGATATAACTGAAATATTGTTGAAAGTGGCGTTAAACACCATAAACTGAACCACCCAATCTTTACTATGCGAATTGTATAACATTGAAATTCGACAGAAACATTCACAATAGTTTTTATTAAAGGCTTATTGCTTATTGTTCTGTATTCTTTCAACAGTCGTACTTATACAACAATACAGTTCTATAGAGTAGAGTGTATAGTCCGATGATGTGAATAACGTTTAATCTTGAAAAACTAGTAAGCCTGTTAAAACCTACTTAACTTTCTCCAAATAACGAGAACAAGTTGCTTCATTAAATGGTCCTTAGAACAAGTTAACATTACAAAAAAAAAAAAAAGAAGATATATAGATGATTTATTTTTAATGTTCTTTCACTAAATAATTCCAAGTTTGGTGACTATTTTGATTGCATATATATCATTGCACTTGAAATAAAATATACCACCAATACAGATGGTCTGCTTCATACCTTGACCTAGATCTAATCATTGATAGTGATGATCGGTTTAGAAAGGACTTTACGACAAAAGACATTATTTCAATTTTCCCATTGTGAACTTTCCATTTACATATAGCAACATTCCGTCCGCATCTGCATATGGAGTTCTGGTATTTATCTCTCAGTTAATACGGTAGTCTAGCGCATGTGGTTCCTATAATGGTTTCATTGAAAGAGGTTTGTTGTTATCGAATAAGCTTCCTAATTACTAAGATGAAGTCATAACTTTTCTTACGGTCGCCATCAGGACCTGGTTAACCGTTATGGAATGTATGTATCCAATTAATTTAGGCTTATTGAATATACAAATGTATATGAAAATATACACCCTTTATTAATTTCTCTAACAATTGTTTCAGACTTTCTGGTTGAACCAGCCGATCTGAATTATATGAATACAACTATAAGAGATTATTTATCTGATACAAGGCATCATGACTCTGAGTACATAAGATACAAAAACAGAACTAAAGAGTATATTCACAACGAGTTTGTAAGATTTGGATTAGAAACTGAATATGACACATTTAGCAAACCAAACGTAACGGTAAGACGTAATTAAATATATAATGTCTTTCTTTTTAATTTACTCTTCTTTCTGCAAATATAAGATCGAGTTTATTTAAGTATTTTTTATGGAATTGTAATAGATAAAAAAAAAACCTTTAAATTCGACTTTGAACTTTTGCATTCCCGTATTTATCATAATACGTAGCTCTTTGTTTCTATTTATGATTTCTACTATTCTTTGTCTTATTATCAAACTGCAGATCACCCTTATGTTGAGTCATTAGTTCTTCTTTCTATATTTCCGATTAAGTTGAAGCCTTCGTAGTCGTGATCGTATGGTAGTTGGATTTACAACTACCTATGCAATCAGTGCCTATCGAATATCGCTAATGGCGAGGTGTACAACATTATCTCTGGGTCCTCCGGTTTCCTCCACCAATAAAACTGACCGCCACGATATAACTGAAAGTGTCGTTAAACACCACCAAAGAAACAAAACAGAGAACGATTGAAATCTTACCCTCAGGTGTCGGAGATCTTGTATTTTGTATCTTGTATTTAGTACTAAGTGCAGAATATAAATGTGGACAAGTTCATTATTAATAATTTTTAACAAATTAATAATGATAATAATAATTTTTACATTTGTTATGTATTAAAGTTAGTAATTAACTTGATGTTTGCATGTCCAGTTCTAATTTTATTATGTGCTTGATTGACTTTTAATTTTCCAATGTGAGTACTCTGATTTCTATTCACTTTTGTCCATTGGTCATACTGCTTTATGAATAGTATTTTTCTCTAGTTCTGACCACAGATACTTGTGGACAGTACCCTATGGTGCCTCCGATTGCCCACTCCACCCCCTTTTTTTTAACATCGATTTTTTTTTCATGTACACAACATTTTGTAACTTTCTATGTATCACTGTATTGGAGTCTGAGAGAATCCAAAATAGACCTCCGCCTTGGTTGACAATCGGTCTTGGGAACAGATTGTCGGGGGTATATGTAACCTCCGAAAACGACCAATTGGCTTACGAAAATACAAATATCAGGTTCATGATGAATTTATTGTTCACTCATTATATATACATGTATATTGAAATAACCACATTAATTGACACATAAATTTCACATAAATTGGATCTAAATTAGCAACGCTTATTTCTTTCCAAAAGAATTCTTATTCAAATCTCTTTGTCCAAAAATGCTGAGACACAAATACATTGTACACCTGTCTCAGTTGTTAATCAAATAGTGAATTTATAGTGAGTACTTTCTACCTGTAATTACTATGTGTATAATGAAGTGAATGATATCTTAATATAAAAAGAGAGATAACTCAAAAATAAATTAATGGAAAGTTTTGACATGTTACAAATCTCCCTAGTTTTCTTTTTGTTGCCCTCAACAAACATTATAAAAAATATATAACCAAATTGAAAAAATCAATATCATTATCTTTGTTGTTATAATGATCTGACTTCATAAAAATCTTCTGATAGTATGACTATACAAATAAAAAAATATATTTATTCTCAAAATGTTACATTTTTCAACATAAATCTAATTGTTTGACATATTATGTTTCAACCACCCTTCTTGAAGAGTTTGTCCTAAACTTTGCCCAAGACTGGTTCCTAGTGCAGCAATTGCTTCTCCTAATTGTTCAAATTTCACTTGGTCTAATTTCCCACGAACATCTGCTTTGCTTACAGCCACAGATTTCGGCAAATTGATTGGATTTGAATGTTTACCAGCATTTGTTCGCTTTGATTTCCTCACTGAACTGTCTGCATTTACCGGTGGTGTTTCATCTACACTACTTGACGGTGTTACATCTTCTGCAGTACTGTCAGATTCCTGTTGTTCAAGTTGAATCGGGTGTGGATCGGTATATGTCACATTCCATCCTCCAAAACTCGAATTGCTGTCCTCAATAATTTCTGAATCAGGTTAATTTTGAACCAAGTCTGGTTTTCCTGTGTCACAAATTTCTCTTCTGGTGACATTCCTAATGGGACCACTACCATCTGCCAATTGAATTCCATATACTTTGTCTTTAAAACGGTGAACAACTCTGTAAGGTGTAGGATTCCAATTGTCTTGCATTTTGTTTCGCCCCTGTACATGTCTTTTTAATAAAATATTTGAACCAATTTCTATAGGTTTGTTATCGGTCCCTCTATTCATAATTTGTTGCCTTTCACTCGCTTTCTTGTGAATGTTTTCATTGGTTGTCTTCAAAGCCTCAGTCATTCGCTTTTGGTGATTAGCTAAGTAGGTGCTTAAATCAGTGTCTATTTCCGTCATTTCATTATGAAAAAGATTGTCAATCGGAAGTCTTGGCTCATGCCCAAACACAAGAAAATATGGAGTATATTCAGTCGAAGAATGCGGTGTTGCATTGTACATGAATGTTAGTTCTGGCAGATACTAGATCCATTTCGCTTTCTTGTCGGGCATTAATGTTCTTAATCTATTGAATCTCTCAGTTTGAGCATTTCCTTCGGGTTTGTACGGTGTCGTCCGTGACTTTTTTATGTCATATATTCTACAGAGTTCACGAATCACTACACCCTCAAAGTTTCTACCTTGATCACTGTGTAACCGCTTTGGTATCCCTAGTTTCAGAAACCAATCTTTAACTAATACTTTAGCGACAGTTGTTGCTTTTTGATCTCTTGTCGGTATTGCTTGTGTAAACTTAGTAAACACATCAGTTAATACTAGAACGTTTTCTCTTCCATCTGAAGATTTTTCCAAAATGGTAAAATCCATTGCTAGAATATCTAATGGTTTACATGCTATTAACGAATCCATTGACGGACAAACTTTTGCGAACGGATTTTTAGCAACTAAACAGCGTTCACATATTTTGCTCCATTGTTTTACATCGTTCACCATGCCTGACCAGTAACAACGTTTCTGTAATAGCGCTAATGTTCGTTCTGTTCCTTGGAGTCCTGATAGATTATGTAATGTTTCAAAAACATAGTGTTTCGATGTTTCTGGTATTACTAACTGTTTACACTCACCACATTCTATGTCACTAATTTTCTTGTATAGAATCCCATTGTCTATCAACAACGAATCAAATTTCCTCAGTAGCTTCTTCACTGGCTTCGTTTGTTTGCTAACACCTGTGTGGTTGGTTTTCCCTGCTCTACAAAATTCAAATCAACAGAGAGAACATTATCACTACTTTGTAGTTGTTTGATTTCATCTATGGTATACTCTGGTAATGTTGACATTGTCTCTATTTGATCAGTCAAATTTATTTGGTTTATCTGTATGTGTTGTACATTGTTTCTATTGTGTTCACACTCCCGCACCATACGCAAAGAAGTACTGTGTACAATTTGTCTGACATGTGATTCAAAGTTTAATGGATTTCTGCTTAACACATCTGCGTTGACATTTGAACGTCCTGATCTATATTTGACTTCGAGATTAAATTGTGCAAGTTGGGAAACCCATCTCATTTCAGTTGCATCCAGTTTTGCTGTTTGCAAGTAACACAAAGGGTTATTGTCTGTATAAACTATAAATTTGCTTCCTATTAAATAATCCCTGAATTTTTCAGTCACCGCCCATTTTAAAGCCAACATTTCAAGTTTCATGGAACTATAATTATCCATATTCTTTTCATTATGATGCAAGCTACGTGACGCATATGCTATAACTACAGTTCCTTGTTCTTGTTCCTGTGATAGAACAGCGCCTAAACCTTCTAAACACGCATCAGTTTCTAATCGGAATGGCTTTTTGAAATCGGGAAACCCTAATACAGGTGAACTAACTAATTTCTGTTTTAACTGTTCAAATGACGAAAACATTTCTCATCCCATTTCTCCTGGAATTCCTTCGCATTTAGTAACTTTAATTGTTTCGATTTTCCCTTCTTTCCATCTGATTTTGTGATAAGTAAATGTAACGGTGCAGCTATTTTACTAAACCCTGGAACAAACTTTCTATAATAACTGCAAAGTCCTAGGTATGATCTGAGTTCTTTTTCGTTGGTGGGTACCTTCCAATTTTGGATTGCTTTTGTTTTATCTGGGTCGGTTTTAATTCCATCTTGTGAAATAATGTGTCCTAAGTATCTTACCTCCTTCTTGAAGAAATGACACTTAGATAATTTCAATTTCAAACCATGCTGTCTTAGTCTTTGAAACACAAATTCAAGGCATTCTAACTGCTCTTCTACTGTCTTTGAAAAGATAAGAATATCGTCTAAATATATTAGTAGTATTTCAAAAAAATGTGTCATTGAAACATGCTTCCATTATTTTCTGAAATGTAGCTGCACTATTTGAAAGTCCCATTGGCATTCTAAGGTACTCATACAGACCTCCCGTTCCAACACGAAATGCAGTCTTATGAATATCTCTTTCATCAGTCGCTACTTGATAATATCTTTGAGACAAATCTAAACTCGTATAGTATTTTGTTCCGTGTAAAGTGTCTAATGCCTCTTTAATTCTCGGAAGTGGATAAGCGTCACGTATTGTCTTTTTGTTCAATTGTCTGTAATCTACACATAGTCTAATAGACTGGTCATGTTTACGGACTATTACCACGGGCGCAGCATACGGACTACTACTCTTACGAATGATGTTTTGATTTAACAACTGTTTAATATGTGCTCTAACTTCTTCCATTTGATTAGGTGGAATTCGCCTATGTGGAATCGCAATTGGTTTATCATCTGTTGTACGAATTCTGTGTTTTACAATATCTGTGTATCCTAGATCTAAATCATTTTTACAAACGATATCACTATTCTTGTCCAACAAGTCTTTAACTTTTTATATTTGTTCATGTGTAAGGTTGCTTTGTTCTATATCAATGTCTTTCAATTGAACTTTCTGAGTGTCTTCGATATTTTGTATCTTTTGCTTACAGACGTCAACATCTATTTTCTTTATCTGAACATTAATTTTTCATAAAGAAATTACTTCCTGACAGAAATGGTAATTTGCTTTTACTGTTATCTTCAGTTTCTTTTACAACAAGAAACCCAACTTTTGGAATCATTGTTTTCACTATTGAAATGTCAAGTTCAATGTATCCTAAATATGGGATAGGTAAATCATTAGCTCCAGTGACTTTCATCCATTTTGTAATGTCATGTAATATTGGTTTCTTTTCTAATAATGTATTAAAGTATGTTTCGGTCACTGTCGAAACCTGAGAACCAGTATCTATAAGTGCTGTAACTGTGTGGTTTTTCGACCACAATTTCTGTCTCTGGACTCTTACTACTCAATACTAGCAATGTTTCTAAAAATGTTATTTTGAAATGTATTCGAGTCTACTCTTACTGCTATATCTTCTACTGACCGACTCGCCGCAGTAGAAGCTACTCTTTTAACTCTTCCGAGCCACTAGCAACACCTGTTCCTCGACCTTGACCTCTGTTACCTCTTTGGTTATATCTACCACGATAACCTCTGTCTCTACCTCTATACTGTACATTCGTGTGTGGTTTCTGTTCATCTTCATCGCTTCTTTGTGCTTGAAAAGGTGACGGACATTCTGGACGTTTATGCCCTTTACCCCCGCACTTATAACAAGTAACTTGATAGTTTGTGTTTGACTCTGACTTGTGGCTACTATATGTATTACTACTTGTTGAGCTACTATAGTTTTTAGCTTTTGACAATCTATCAATTTGTTTCTGTTGTTTATCTAGCATTTCTTGTTGTTTTGTGAGAAGCTTTAATATTTCAGAATTGTCATTCGATGTGTATTCCGATTGCATTGCTCGGTCACTAACAACGCCGACATCTTGCATTTGTAATTTTACTTTCCAACTTTGTGTATTTTCATTCACCCAAAGTAGCACTTCTTGTCTAAACTTGAGAAATTTCATTGTCTTGTGTTCGAAACTGAATCGTTTTACTTCTCGTTTCAAGTGTGGTTCTTTAATACCTTCAATAAAGCGATCTTTAAGAACTTTATCTTTGTCCCCTAAAACTGTGTTATCTCGCTTGATTATTTGGTCAAAAATTTTCATCAAATTCAAAGAATAGTCTTGCAATGTTTCATCATCTTTTTGATTTCTTCGAAAGAAAAGCTCTTGTAACTGAGTTACAGAATCATCACCATCATAAATACTATGAATCAAATACAGAATTTTATCGGCGGTATCTCTTTCTAATAACGGCCTAAGTCTTATCTCATCTTTTGCTAGTGATATGAGATTTTGCATAAGAAAGTCTATTCTGGATTTCTCATCTGGTATTGTAACAAGATGTTCTCGTGCATCTTCCAACCAATCACTTATTATCGGATCTTTATCTTTTGTGGGTCTACCGGATAGTTTTGTAAACGGTTTTTCCTTTGCCACATATACAGTTTTTGTCGATTTTTGTAATTGTTCAATGATTTTGTTATTATGTTCTAGTTGTTGTCTTAAATGTAAGTTTTCACCTTTTTCTTTGTGTATATGATCTAATTTCTTACGCATTTCGTCTATCTCTTTCTGTAATTTTTCTTCTTTAGTTTCCATCTTGCTTGGAATATCAAGTTCTTTTGTTGTATGCTAGAAAATATTGTCTAACCAACGCTGCCAATTTAGTTTTATATATTAATATCCTGTCGACGACGCCATTTTTGTAACCTCCGAAAACGACCAATTGGCTTACGAAAATACAAATATCAGGTTCATGATGAATTTATTGTTCACTCATTATATATACATGTATATTGAAATAACCACATAAATTTCACATAAATTGGATCTAAATTAGCAATGCTTATTTCTTTCCAAAAGAATTCTTATTCAAATCTCTTTGTCTCAGTTGTTAATCAAATAATGAATTTATAGTGAGTACTTTTTACCTGTAATTACTATGTGTATAATGAAGTGAATGATATCTTAATATAAAAAGAGAGATAACTCAAAAATAAATTAATGGAAAGTTTTGACATGTTACATATATATGCAAAAAAAGCTGATGGGGGTCCACAAGGTTAGTGCATTCCATCCGGTTTTTTCAGCAATCAGGAAAATCGACAATAATAAGAAATTTAGCAGTATCCCATCATTTTGTTTCTTACCTTGTGGTTTTTTTTCCTGGTATTCATGTGGACCCAGGACCCTACATCATTACTAGCCCTGAAAATACGTACCCCCGTGGCAAACACGGGGAAATTAAGGTCCATCGGTCAAATGCCTATGGTAGTTTCTATCCATACCGGGTTTCTGACATATATATAAGAGAGCTATCTTATACACGTCAGAAACCCAGTATGGATAGAAATTATTATTATACCTCACATTATATATTATGTATAAAATAAAAGTGATGTTTTTACAAAATTGGTACCCCAGGGAAACATCACTGTTGTTCACCGGTCGACAAAGTAATGTTCCATGTCTGTCCGGAAATGTATCCGTTTTTGCATTCCGGAATTACAATCTTGACCGGAAGTTAAAAACACAAATATGAAATTTATGAAAACACAAGATAAAAACGCACAAATAAGTGTTTATTGCATCCAACATTATTGTAAATAGAGTTTCGGTATAATAAAACAATTATTGCCTGCACTTGCGGTGAACATCAAAATTGTTCACCCTTGGGATGTTGCATACATGCCAACCCTCGAGACTAAAAGCGGTAGGGAGGGGTCTAGCCCCCCGAAAATGTTTTTTCAGAAGGATGCAAAATGGTGCATTCTGTTGCATTTGGGATATACAATCTGTTCAGTCAATTATTTAAATATAAATGTAGTATGAAAAAACCATGAAAAAGTGGACATATTCATTCATAGTCCGAGATTCCTCTGTCGTTTAACGGCATTTATAAAGTTGCTGTAGCCGTTCAACGTCAGAGGGTGATATATACGGAACACAGCGGATTTGCCTCACCAGCTCTAGGATCGGCACATTTCCGCGTTTAGTGGCTATCGGATTTTATTTTCTATCAGAAACCCTTATATAAATCGCTTCACCAATCATTTTTCTATTCATTCAAAACCATCTTACCCTCAGAAAGTGGTGTTACACTCCATTACAGCACGATTTTGCCTTAGATCCTATTATTCCGCCATTTGACTTCCATTTTCGAATCTACAAACGTGATCTCGCGATACTAACTGAATGATAACAGTAACGCATTGCATGATGGGAGCTACTTAATTCAGCGCACCAAATTATTTGAGCATTATTTGCATACGTAAACAACATTCAAATCACATGGAAAACCATACATTTAAGCGTATTCTACAGGACAAACAGTCCATCTATAGATCAAAGCAGAGCAGAAGGAAATAATACAGAATGTGTTGGAAAGAAAAGATTCAATGGCAGAGTGTTGCCAATGGGCTTCGGAAAGAGCATGTGTTACGTCCCCCTTTTTTGGATAAGGTACTACATCATTTTTTTTTCTTATGGTTATCTGTAATTCATTATTGCTGTTAAAATCATTACCAATCAATATAATCAACTGTATTAAATTTTATGTTAATTGTTCTGCCTTAACAGGCATGTATTATTGGCAATACAAATATTTGTTTGTTTGTTTATATGCAAATCATCTCCCATGATACATTGCGGTAATCGTGGTTTTCTCGTAGTCACGTGACAAATGTTTGAAAAATGGAAGACAAATGGCGGAATCATAGGATCTAAGGCAAAATCGTGCTGTAATGGAGTGTAGCACCACTTTCTGAGGGTAAGATGGTTATGAATGAATAGAAAAATGATTGGTGAAGCGATTTATATAAGGGTTTCTGATAGAAAATAAAATCCGATAGCCACGAAACGTGGAAATGTGCTGACCCAGAGTTGGAGAAGCAAATCCGCTGTTTTCTGTATGTATCACCCTCTGACGTTGAACGGCTACAGCAACTTTATCAATGCCGTTCAACGACAGAGGAATCTCGGACTAATTCATTCAGACATTGATCTGTTGATGTTTAGGAATCATAACGACATAAGTTCAAAATGTAGTGCTTCAAAACTTTATTTTAAATACCGTTTCTGATTGGTTTAATGATAAAGAATTGACCAATGGAAGTTTCCGGTACAAATTAAGAAGGAAACGATTACGGAAAGGGCCCAAATAATTTGGATTTGTACTCATTTATACGTCATAGAAATCTACAAGAATAATCAACATATGAACAATTCACGATATTTTTTTTTACATTTTTTTTTTAAATCGGTAGGAAAACATCTAAAATCGGTAGGCGGTAGAAGACTTAAAAATTCGGTAGACTACCGCGTAAATCGGTAGGGTTGGCATGTATGGATGTTGTTTTCACAACACCCCTCGGCCCGGGTGAATAATTATGATGTTCATCTTAAGTGCAGGCAATAATTGTATACTGTTTGATTGTTTTTATTGTGTATATGTTATACAGTGATACATAGAAAGTTGCAAAATGTTGTGTACATGAAAAAAAAAAATTGATGTTAAACAAAAGGGGGGGATGGGCAATCAGAGGCACCATAGCCTATGGCATAGGGTCCTGTCCACAAGTACCTGTGGTTCTGACCAGTTTAATCTTGATATTTGGCTATATAATCTCTGTAACTTTATTATATTGTCAATGCAGAACAAGTTGAGCTGAGAGAAACATATAGGCCATCGCCAGAAAATTATAAGATCTGTCTTTATTCTGATGTTAATTAATAAAGTATATGAAAAGTTCCACAATCATTTTATTGAGAACCTGATTACCACCCCACTTGGTCATATAAAGAAAATGCATATTTACAAGTACTAATGTATTTGGTTGTTTTTATGGTGTTTAACGCCACTTTCAACAATATTTCAGTTATATGGTGGCGGTTGTAGTAAGTACTAATGTAAGTGGACAACTAGATTCATTTAACATAATGTAAAGGCTTATTCTGATCATATTGAAATATAGATTATTTGATTTGTAGGAAAATATACCATAATGTTTTGTTTCTTTAAGGTAAAATTCCATACAGTTATTGGAGTACTGAGGGGAACCAAGTTTGGGACGAAAGACGATGCAATTTTAGCTGTTGGTGCACATTACGATACTGTCAATACAACTAAAGGTAAGCATAACATTTGAGAAAACTTGAGAATATGCTCCAACTGTAGATTCTTAAAAGATTTAACGAGACCCGTAAGGGATAATAGATAATCAGCAGGTAGTCGATCGGTTCTGATACTGAAACTAATATCATCTGTCAAACTTTATTTTAATAGTTAAAAATATTTAATGAAGCAATGTACCACATTTTTATAATTAGTCTTAATGCTGAAATAATTATAAAAATTTAAAAACAAATAAAAACTAGGAAGAACTGTTTTAGATACCTAAAACTTATGCTCCCCTTAATGCGGCCATCTGTACAACAACCTATCTCGAAAGACAAAAATGTTATGGCCCGGGCAAGAAAATACTATTTAAAAAACAATTATTTGACCTTTAGGTCAAAGGTCAAGGTCCCACGAAGGTCATTACGGTAGGCGACACACCACCTTATGGTCATGAACCCACATACCAAATATCATTCACCTATCTCGAAAGACAAAAATTTTATGGCCCAGACAAGAAAATACTAAAAAACAATTATTTGACATTGAGATCAAAGGTCAAGGTCCCATGAAGGTCAGTATGGTATGTGACACACCGCCTTATGGTCATGCACCCATATACCAAATATCATTGACCTATCTCGAAAGACAAAAATGTTATGGCCCGGACAAGAAAATACTATTTAAAAAACAATTATTTGACCTTGAGGTCAAAGGTCAAGGTCCCACGAAGGTCATTACGGTACGCGACACACCGCCTTATGGTCATGCACCCACATACCAAATATCATTCACCTATCTCAAAAGACAAAAATGTGATGGCCCGGACAAGAAAATACTATTTAATTTTTTTTATTTGACCTTGAGGTCAAAGGTCAAGGTCCCACAAAGGTAATTATGGTACACGACACACCGCCTTATGGTCATGCACCCAAACACCAAATATAATTGACCTATATCGAAAGATAAAAATGTTATGGCCTGGACAAGAAAATACTATTTAAAAAATAATTATTTGACCTTGAGGTCAAAGGTCAAGGTCCCACGAAGGTCATTACAGTACGCAACACACCGCCTTATGGTCATGCACCAATATACCAAATATCATTGACCTATCTCGAAAGACAAAAATGTTATGGCCCGGACAAGAAAATACTATTTAAAAAACAATTATTTCACATTGAGGTCAAAGGTCAAGGTCCCACGAAGGTCATTACAGTACACGACATACCGCCTTATGGTCATGCACCAATATACCAAATATCATTGACCTATCTCGAAAGACAAAAATGTTATGGCCCGGACAAGAAAATACTATTTTTTTTTTTATTTGACCTTGAGGTCAAAGGTCAAGGTCCCACAAAGTAAATTATGGTACACGACACACTGCCTTATGGTCATGCACCCAAATACCAAATATAATTGACCTATCTCGAAAGATAAAAATGTTATGGCCTGGACAAGAAAATACTATTTAAAAAACAATTATTTGACCTTGAGGTCAAAGGTCAAGGTCCCACGAAGGTCATTATGGTACACGACACACCACCTTATGGTCATGCACCCACATACCAAATATCATTGACCTATCTCGAAAGACAAAAATGTGATGGCCCGGACAAGAAAATACTATTTAATTTTTTTTATTTGACCTTGAGGACAAAGGTCAAGGTCCCACAAAGGTCATTATGGTACGTGACACACCGCCTTATGGTCATGCACCCAAATACCAAATATAATTGACCTATCTCGAAAGATAAAAATGTTATGGTCTGGACAAGAAAATACTGTTTAAAAAACAATTACAGTCAAACCTGTCTATAGTGGTCACCTGGGGGAGTTTGACAAAATGACCACTATAGACAGGTGACCTTTATATGAAGAGGTTTGATTATTCGACGAAATATTCTGCATTAGTTGTAAATAAACATTTTTAATCACATCTTATGTTTATCTCAATCTGATATGATTTGAATAAAACATACAAATAAATAAAGAAAGATATTTAATAAACAAAAGTACAATTTCCAGTAACACAATGTTGAACTGGAAACATTGTTTTCAAAATCGTCGATTGAATCTCACGTTTTCTTTAAAGAATGTTCATTATCTGGGTACGACTTCTCCTCGCCCACAGCTCAACAACTTTTCCCACCATCGATCACAACGATTTATAACCCATTGTATTAAAGCCCAACGTACTCATACAGATAACTTTCACTTTGTCGTCTAATTTCAAAGCTTTCCTATTTACGGATGTTGATGATTTTGACATGATGCACTAAATACAAAAAAATTTTGGTGAGTGAATTTCTACTCTTATCGTAATGAATAAATATCTCCAATAACCCCCGGGTATAAACTTTCCTTTATGTAATTTATTACTCACAAAATTTAATAGTGTTTGTTTATTTAGTTAATTAAATTAAGCAATATATTTTGTAACACCTCGGGATTTTTTGTACATTTGAGAAAAATACCGAACTTTCGAAATCACTTCCGGTATTATTTTTAAAATGAACTTACCGTTATACAAAGGTTTTACACTGGAAATTACTAATAAATGGTGACCACTGACCACATTGAACAGGTGACCGCTATATCAAATTAAAATATATAGTCAAATGCACTGGGAGAGCACGAAAGTGACCGTTATGAGCAGGTGACCATTATACAAAGGTGACCGTTACGACAGGTTTGACTGTATTTGACTTTGAGGACAAAGGTCAAGGTCCCACAAAGGTCATTATGGTATGTGACACACCGCCTTATGGTCATGCACCCACATACCAAATAAATACTATTTAAAAAACAATTATTTGACCTTTAGGTCAAAGGTCAAGGTCCCACGAAGGTCATTACGGTACGCGACACACCGCCTTATGGTCATGCACCCACATACCAAATATAATTGACCTATCTCGAAAAGATAAAAATGTTATGGCCTGGACAAGAAAATACTATTTAAAAAACAATTATTTGACATTGAGGTCAAAGGTCAAGGTCCCACGAAGGTCATTACGGTATGTGACACACTGCCTTATGGTCATGCACCCACATACCAAATATCATTGACCTATCTCGAAAGACAAAAATGTTATGGCCCGGACAAGAAAATACTATTTAATTTTTTTTTATTTGACCTTGAGGTCAAAGGTCAAGGTCCCACAAAGGTCATTACGGTACGCAACACACCGCCTTATGGTCATGCACCCACATACCAAATATAATTGACCTATCTCGAAAAGATAAAAATGTTATGGCCTGGACAAGAAAATACTATTTAAAAAACAATTATTTGACATTGAGGTCAAAGGTCAAGGTCCCACGAAGGTCATTACGGTATGTGACACACTGCCTTATGGTCATGCACCCACATACCAAATAAATAATATTTAAAAAACAATTATTTGACCTTGAGGTCAAAGGTCAAGGTCCCACGAAGGTCATTACGGTACGCGACACACCGCCTTATGGTCATGCACTCACATTCCAAATATCATTGACCTATCTCGAAAGACAAAAATGTTATGGCCTTGACAAGAAAATACTATTTAAAAAACAATTATTTGACCTTGAGATCAAAGGTCAAGGTCCCACGAAGGTCATTATGGTATGTGACACACCGCCTTATGGTCATGCACCCACATACCAAATAAATACTATTTAAAAAACAATTATTTGACCTTGAGGTCAAAGGTCAAGGTCCCACGAAGGTCATTACGGTACACGACACACTGCCTTATGGTCATGCACTCACATACCAAATATCATTGACCTATCTCGAAGGACAAAAATGTTATGGCCTGGACAAGAAAATACTATTTAAAAAACAATTATTTGACCTTGAGATCAAAAGTCAAGGTCCCACGAAGGTCATTACGGTATGCGACACACCGCCTTATGATCATGCACCCACATACCAAACATAATTGACCTATCTCGAAAAGATAAAAATGTTATGGCCTGGACAAGAAAATACTTTTTAAAAAACAATCATTTGACATTGAGGTCAAAGGTCAAGGTCCCACAAAGGTCATTACGGTATGCGACACACTGCCTTATGGTCATGCACCCATATCCCAAATAAATACTATTTAAAAAACAATTATTTGACCTTGAGGTCAAAGGTCAAGGTCCCACGAAGGTCATTACGGTACGCGACACACCGCCTTATTTTTGACGTGTCTTCCGGTTTCTATTTCTGGAACATAAACAAGACTATAGCGTGACATCTGTAAAAGATGTTAAAGTTTGCTTTTAAAGACGTAAGTACCAAGAACTAATTTAGTGAACCTACCTACTGAACCATACTTTTTGTAATGCTAAAAATTTACTTCTTTATAAAGTAGCTGGAAAAAAAGGTCTATATAAAATTTAACTATGTCATCTGCCTCTCAGACACCGGCTCTTCTTGTCATGTAACTGTCATGGGGTCACTGATCGTACTTGTAAACAAAAGAGCTGACTGAAATGTGCCTGTTTCTTATATAAAATACATGTCACTTTGCAGTGCATTGTGGTTTCAGCATTAAAAAAAACATCAAAAGTAAACACAATTTTGAAAGTGGTAATTTTCAAACATTCTGTTATTTTATTTAGATGTAGTATAATTTGGTAGATGGCAGGAACCATGAAACCAGCCATTTCCGGATTATATATTCGTTTCCATCCCGTATATCGGCCTTGTTTTTACTTCACACGAAAACAGATGACGCCATTTTACTGACAACAAAAGTTGCCAGATAATCGAGAATATATTAAAATACAAGAATGGCTTTAAAAACAATGTTATGTACAAAGAAATATTTAACTAGCCATTCTTTGAAAATTCCAATCGTCATATGAATGAAGGGTTAACACTG
This sequence comes from Bathymodiolus brooksi, assembly GCA_963680875.1. Taxonomy (NCBI): domain Eukaryota; kingdom Metazoa; phylum Mollusca; class Bivalvia; order Mytilida; family Modiolidae; genus Bathymodiolus; species Bathymodiolus brooksi. The sequence continues at coordinate 48,253,895 of OY804578.1, read as the reverse complement.
TTAATCGCTATGTCGGAAAATCGATAATAGCACGAAAACCGATAACACGAGGTTACTATTATCATAATATTGAAAAAAAAGGAAGTGAGACATTTAGGGAGACACCATAACATTCGCAATAATATCGTTAATTTTAGCGTTATAGATATAAAATCGAAAACTGAAGTCCTCTTTTGTGAGGAATTTACAAAAGTCTATAAGATTATAATCTAATTTACACGAAATTCTATATTTATTCACCGGAACGACGAAAAAAAACAACAGATTCGGAACAAAACGTCACATTTTTGATAGTGTGACAGGTACGGGCAAGATGCATATTTCAGTGTCAATTGGAACAAGTTGTCATAAAGGCACTAATTTCGCGTTCATATGAGACACAAACATATCATTTACAGTAAATAAAAATATTTAATTTCATTCCCATTGAAATTCGTGGAAATTCCGGATATATTGTACATATCTGTGTTACAGGTTTCAATATGAAAGTGTTTGTGACACCGTGGGCGATGTGATGTGGTAGTCATGTTGTGCATTACAGAAATATCATCCGCTCGGGGGGCAGGTTTACAATTCCTGGGTATAAACAATTTCTTTGCTTGTATTCGAACAATTCGGGGTCCGACCTATAATCCGACAGTCCGATAATCCGACAAATGCTTTATTTCTTTGAAAGTTAATACTATAACATGTGTAATATGGGGCCAGAAACCGAACCGTTTACTCACCAAAGAAAGGTCCAGAACATCGGAAACACGATATCATAGATGGACAAACAATTGGCAGGGACACACAAGAACACAACTCAAAAAAACACATATATGAACAACATGGACTCCATAAAAACCTGGATCCAGTCGTGATGAACCGGTAGTGTAAGTATCCCGTATATTTTTTAGTAGCGACTACTTCAGGCTTTATTCAAGTAGCTGATGATGTAGCCGAGTCCAGCCAAGAAAAGTCACTATTGAAAAGAAAGATAAAATAAATGAATACAAAAAAAAGGAAAAGACAAAAAGAAGAGCGTACCAGTGTCCACCGCTCTTTATCATGTAATATTTATGTTAAAAAGCAATGTCGACACATCAATAGAGCTGGATACAATAATGTGTGCGAATTGATTGATAGATTGATTGCTTAAGGTGCAGCAAGCAATATTTCAGTCATATTCAGGATGAGAAAAGTTTGTAAACAAAAAAATAAGAAAGAGGGAACTCTGTGATGGGTCAACATGGGCAATGACTTAACACGAGAACATGTTTTTCTGTCTCTTCCGACGACAAGTTGGTCCTATTTTTATTCCCCGGGATTCCAACGGGTGACCCGCTATAGTCGCCTTCTACGACAAACGCATATATAAAAAGTTACAATTGAAGGAATTGTCCCTAAGTGACCCCTTATATCACGGAAAGAAACAGCATCGGAATATGACGAAATAAACAACTGTGCCATGATACACCCCTCCCCTCCCCCTTTGTGACAATTGAAGGTCAGTTGCTCAGCGTGAGAACAGTAATTAATATGCTGCATTTTTTAAACCAATTAATTGTATATACCATAAGAAAACTGGCGTTTTCCAACCTGACTAAAATCACACCTCTCACTTGCTCCCCCTTTTATCAATACAATGTATGCCACGACGTGACCTATCAGTAAAAGGAGGGAACAAGTGAGATATGTTATCGTACGAGGCGTGGATGGACGGACGAACAGCGGTATGCCATAATAAGCCCGTATTTTGATGGGAGTATAAAAATGAATGGCCCATATCCTGAAATTACGAATATATCATCTTTGGCCAAATTATTTTTCAAAACTTTCATCAGTTTAAAGCATTTGTTGGACTATCGGACCGTCGGACTATCGGACTGTCGGATTATAGCTACGGCCCCGAACAATTCTGTGGCATACAGCTAATTTGTTAACCTTCCTTTTTGTTTAAATTCTTCAGACTCAACTCTCTTCTACAGAAATTAAACTTTGTACTTCTGTGTGGTCTACAGGTATCTCAGACGAAAAAAGGTCCACTCAATCATTCAATGATGCTGGTTATGTCATTTATCAACCGAAGTCATAAAGCATATGCAGTTTACTTGTTTTTCGTACCAAAATTATAACATTTTCCTTCGTATATTTCCATAAATCTAGATTATGCCGCATAAAAGCGGAAAAAATGTTACTGGTCTACAGGGTCAAAATAGGTGATCCTCTATTTGCTTTGCCCGACTACAGTCGGTAAATATAGGTACAAGGGATATTGATCATTATAATATGTTTTATAGATGTAAATCAACGAAATAGTCTACTTTGTTTGGTTTTAATGGGTCAATTCTTTGTCATTTTGAACCATTCAAACAAATACACAGCATTGAAAATGAAAACGTTTCCATGCACAACATCTATATTCACCGTAACACAACAAGGGATGTAACCACCACACTTATAGTTGTTTAATAAAGTAGTTCAGGCGGGAAAAAACTGATATTTCACATGTGAAATACTATAGTGTTATAAACTGGTTGTTTCTGTATTGGCCCTGGTATAGATTCGATGTCAACTGTATTGGCCCAAGGCCCGTAGGGCCGCGGTCCAATACAGCTGATCAAGATTCTATATGGGGCCAATACAGAAACAACCAGTTAATAACACCTTTATTAAATAATTCGACTGTACATGTATGTTGTTTATACGACAAATATAAGACCTGCTAAGCTGGTTCTATACTGACCTTATCATTTGCACATGTTATTTGAATTCCAGATTTCAGTGTCATTGTGCGTGTCTAGATGAAACAGTTAAAAACTTCCAATATGCTTTTAACAGAATTTTATTAACATTTATTCAACAGGGTATAACATTAGCTTTAACCAACTTAAAACTTAAACTTAAAACCAACGACAGCCTTGTCACACGACATGTTTCTAATCATTATGTCATGAAGAATTGTAGTATGCGAACGTAATGTCGGCACAGAAGTAAGATTGAAAAACGGAACCTATACAGCTTTTTTGGCCCCGGGCCAATACGGACCAAAGCTGTATTGGCCCGGGGCCGAAAAGCTGTATAGATATTAAGCTGGGCAGAGCTACTGTATGATACAGGCTGTTTTAATCATATTATTTAATAACAGAATTTATTTCACGGATAAATCCCCATAATTTACACATAACTATATAATAAAAATGTATATTTTTACATATCTTATATGTTTATATCTCAGGTGTAGACGACAATGGTTCCGGCGTGGCAGCTCTGTTAGAAGTTATCAGACAAATCACGGATATGAACAAGCAGGGGACCAAGCGTGGAAACACTATTATATTTGTTTCGTTTGACTTAGGGGAGGACAGTAAGCTAAATATAACTTATTTAAATTATGATGAAATAATATATACAATAATACTATATGCATAAGCAAACATTATTATATTAAATACCAAGTCATCATATGCCGATTTATCCTGGAATTATGCATAAATTTTAATGTACCACAAAATACTGGAAAATTGATAAAGATCTTGATTATCTGTGGTATATACATTATTCTAATATGTCTTGTATTCGATTTATTGTTTATTCCATGTTATCACATACTTTGCATTAATATGCTTGTTTTTGTATATAATTTCACCCCCAGGCTGATAACCCATAACAGAGACGTCTCGTGCAAAAAACCCATAATAGTGCGTCTCGTGCAAGTTACTTCTGGTATTTCCGGTGTCGTCTGTTTATAAAAATTAACTGACACACAAAGATGAGAGGGAGATAGGGGTTTCATCACTATTCACGAAAAATACTTTTTAATATGATAATAGGTGTTACCTAACTTGGGACGAAGTCCAATATTTTTTTTAAACAATATTAACTCAGATATATAGACCTATATTTTTTTTCCAGAGTAGACCGGGGGTGCATCCAGACTTTCTCAAAAGAGGGGGCAAATAGGGGGACCCAAACCCAAATTTTCCGTCGTTTTTAAAGGTTTTTCGCCAAAACGGGGACCTGCCCCCTCCTGTAGACTGTGCACCCAATCCGGTGTTGTATAATCCGGTACTCGACGTCTCAATTTCATAGAAAATATTATTTCGGACAGGAGGAGGAAGAAATGAAACTCTGTTTAATGATATTGTCAGTCCCATGGTATATGTTTAATGGGCTAGAACACACTGTGATTTTGAGTCATTTTTTAATATTCATAACCGGAAGTAGTTCCAGATTACTGCGCATCCGATTTTCTGCAGATTTAACCATGTATTGGTTTCCAGTGTGTTATTTCCGGTGCAAGAAATTTATTCCATTAGTGATATGGATCTGGAATCAAAATACAATGTACTGCTATTTCTACCATAGTCATACTAATCACATTTCACAAGTACGAGAAAATGAAATGTTTTATAACGTCATGTACTAGAAAAGCAAGTAACGTTGCATTTCAAACGTTACGGTTTGAAAAAGTACAGGAAAAAAGTACGGGAAAATGAAATGTTTTATAACGTCATGTGCTAGAAAAGCAAGTAACGTTGCATTTCAAACGTTACGGTTTGAGAAAGTACGGGAAAATGAAATGTTTTATAACGTCATGTACTAGAAATATAGGTTAAATAGTGAAATGATATGGAAAATACATAAGAAATGTAAGATGAATAGTGAAAAGACATGGAAATTATGGAAGAAAATAAGTTGAATAGTGAAAAGACATGGAAATTAAGGAAGAAAGCCAAGTTGAATAGTGAGATGATTTGGAAAATATGGAAGAAAAGTAGGTTGAATAGTGATAAGATATGGAAAAATATGGAAAATAAAGCAGAAAATTGTGAAATGATATGGAAAATGCAGAAGAAAAGTAGGTTGAATTGTGAAATGATATGGAAAATATGGAAGAAAAACAAGTCGAATAGTGATAAGATATGGACAATATGGAAGAAAGGCAAGTTGAATAGTGAAAAGATTTGGAAAATACAGCAGAAAATTGTGAAAAGATATGAAAAATATGGAAGAAAGGTAAGTTAAAAAGTGAACTGATATGGAAAATATGGAAGAAAAGTAAGTTGAAATGTGAAAAGATATGGAAATTATGGAAGAAAAGTAAGTTGAATAGTGAAATGATTTGGAAAATATGGAAGAAAAGTAAGTTGAATAGTGAAAAGATATGGAAATTATGGAAGAAAAGTCAGTTGAATAGTGAAAAGATTTGGAAAATACAGAAGAAAATAGTGAAAAGATTTGGAAAATACAGAAGAAAAGTAGGTTGAATAGTGAAATGATATGGAACATACAGAAGAAAAGTAAGTTGAATAGCGAAAAGATTTGGAAAAAACATAAGAAAAGTAAGTTGAGTAGTGAAAAGATATGGAAATTATGGAAGAAAAGTAGGTTGAATAGTGATATGATATGGAAAATATGGAAGAAAAGTAAGTTGAGTAGTGAAAAGATATGGAAATTATGGAAAAAAAGTAAGTTGAGTAGTGAAAAGATATGGAAAAAACAGAAGAAAAGTAAGTTGAGTAGTGAAAAGATATGGAAATTATGGAAGAAAAGTAGGTTGAATAGTGATATGATATGGAAAATATGGAAGAAAAGTAAGTTGAGTAGTGAAAAGATATGGAAATTATGGAAGAAAAGTAAGTTGAGTAGTGAAAAGATATGGAAAAAACAGAAGAAAAGTAAGTTGAGTAGTGAAAAGATATGGAAATTATGGAAGAAAAGTAAGATGAACAGTGAAAGGTATGGAAAATATGGAAGAAAGATAAGTTGAATAGTGAAATGATTTGGAAAATAGGGAAGAAAAGTTAGTTGAAAAGTGAAAAGATTTGGAAAATAGGGAAGAAAAGTAAGTTGAATAGTGAAAAGATATGGAAATTATGGAAGAAAAGTAAGTTGAAATGTGAAAAGATATGAAAAATAGGGAAGAAAAGTAGGTTGAATAGTGAAAAGATATGGAAGAAAGGCAAGTCGAATAGTGAAAAGATATGGAAATTAGGGAAGAAAAGTAGGTTGAATAGTGAAAAGATATTGAAAAATATGGAAGAAAACCAAGTTGAATAGTGAAAAGATATGGACAATATGGAAGAAAGGCAAGTTGAATAGTGAAAAAATATGGAAAATAGGGAAGAAATGTAAGTTGAATAATGAAAAGATATGGAAATTATGGAAGAAAAGTAAGTTGAAAAGTGAATAGATATGGAAATTATGGAAAAAAATTAGGTTTAATAATGAAATGATATGGAAAATACAGAAGAAAAGTAAGTTGAATAGTGAAAAGATATGGAAATTATGGAAGAAAAGTAGGTTGAATAGTGAAATGATATGGAAGAAAGGCAAGTTGAATAGTGAAATGATATGGAAAATATGGAAGATTTCTGTGTTAGTCATAATTACACCCAAAGAGACCACCTCCACGTCCGCCGCCACCCTCCTCCTCCTCCCTCTATACATGTATATACATTGTTTTTCACAATTGAGAAGAATCATCCTGGAATTATTTTTTTTTTGCTAGAGACTATGCAAGTAGGGATCAAATTTACCATTTCATTCATTTGACTCTTAGGTTATTTAGTACCCCCACAGTCAGAACGCGGACGTGATAGACTACTTGGAGTACGTAGCGAACATATCCGAAAACACTGTAGGTGAAAACCATTATTGAAATATTATATGAAAATAAAATGGCGGGAAGGGGCAGATAACCAGGGCTAGAAAACGATAGACGTAGACGTCCTAGAGAGCACCCCAAGGGGGCACTTCCGGTGAAAAGGCCCTACTAGGGCGGATATTGCGCAACTTCCGGTTGTGCATGCGCACACCCAAGGGAACCCCCGAAGGTGTCACATGACCTTTGTTCACTTCCGGTAGCCATGGTACTTCTACTACTGTACTACATTTTGTACTACTATTATAGTAAGAAGAAAAAGCCAGGCATGCGCAGAACATACTTCCTGGTTCGGTCAGGGTCTCTTCCGGTCACGTGACTTCTGGTCTCGTGACATCCGGTAGCTCCACCACATCGCTCCACCACAAATGTTTTTTGAGCTGTGCCCATATACTACTTATGTGCACTTAGAAAATCAAAAAAGGGTAAGATATTCCTCGCCTTTTTAGACCTTTCTAAAGCTTTTGGCAGAGTTTGGCGGGAATGTTTATTTTACCTATTATGGAAAAATGGTATTCAAGGTAAATGTTGGAAACTCTTAAGATCTCTTTATAGTAACGTCAGTAACAAAGTTCTCTTTGAAGATTTTGAATCTGACTGGTTTGACCAAGAATTTCGGCTAAAACAGGGATGTGTCCTGTCCTCAACCCTTTTCTCTGTTTCGATGAACGATTTAGTCAGTATGCTATCAGAACATAATTTAGGGGTTAATTTAGCCTCTGACATTATAAACTGTCTCCTCTTTGCAGACGATATTGTCTTAATAGGCAAATCGGAACAGGAACTGCACACTCTTCTAAATATTACAGTTAGGTTTGGAAGTAAGTGGAACCTAAAATTTAATTCCAAAAAGTCAAAGGTAATGGTAATTAGGCAAGAAGATTGATAAATTCAAACGATGGGATCTAGGAAATGATCAAATAGAAGAAACAAATGTTTATAAGTATCTTGGGGTGTACTTTTTTTGCATTCCCTAAAATTTACTTATCATATAGAAACATTTATAAAGAAAAATGTCCAGGATAAAACTAAATTATATGACACGAATTTTGGGCGAACACGGTAATTTTAATCGAATTTCGTTTGGAGATTCATTATGGACCTCTATTATACTCCCTTCTATTGCACACAGTTGTGCTGTATGGTTCCCTTCCGCAATTTCAAGTGTTCAAGACATTAAAAGTTTGCAGTACCAAGCTGGAAAAATTATTATGAAAACGAAAATGAGCTTTCCAAAATCTGCTCTCCTATCAGAATTTGGATGGGAACCAATTAACGAATTTCTTGACCGACAGCGTGTTAATTATTTTGCAAGATTTGATGAACTTCCGGGTCACAGGTTATGCAAAATTGTATTCATGGAGCTAACAAATTCCGAATGTGTGGAATGGAAGTATGTAAATTATATGAAAAATATTGTCCAGTCAATAGGATTAGACCATTACTACTAATTTTAATACGAACATTTTTAAACATTTTTTCGGTAAAGCAGTTCCAGATAAAGAATTATATAGGAGACTAGAAATGAGCAGTCTATCAATCTATAACACATTTAATATTTCACCAGGGAAACAAGCATATTTATGCAGTATAAATGATTTATGGGCATCTCGACTGGAGTTCTTAGCTAGAACCAATTACTTGCCCTTGAATGAACGTCTTTTTAATATTAATCTCTGTGAAAGTTCTAAGTGTAATATATGCGATGACGATATAGTCGAAGATTTGCATCATTTCTTATTTCAATGCAAAACCTTACGTGGTATCAGACAAGAACTATTCGAAGAAATAGAAACAGTAATAAAATCGTTTTATCCGGATTTCGCGTTTTCAGAGCTACCGCCCTTTCAAAAGCTGCAGTTCTTGATCGGAGACTTTTGTCTTAGTTTTAACACTGAGCTTGGTTTCTCGCTTGACCAGTTCAGTAAAAAACTATTATGTATGATGATGAAACAGCGAGCTATTTTAATTGAGTCATGTGTCGATGATCAGGAACTTGCTTAATATTATGTTTCTTTTATTTTATATGTCGTTCTTATATTTTACTTATAATTAAAATATACATTGTATATAATGTTGTTTTAATGAAGAATGACACAATTGTTTCTGTGATAATATGTTATGACTTTTATCACAATGACTTTGATATGTTTTTTGTTCTTTGATGAAAATGTTCGTGTATGATTTATGCTAATTTTAATATAGTTGTTTATTTATGATTAATAGATTCAAACATTGGTACCCCGCTGATGTTTGCCCCCGTTGAAAAGGGGTAGTTTCTGAATAAAAAAAAAATATATATATATATATTGTGTACAAGTTGCGATTTTGTACAAGTTATAAATTGTACAAAAATATTGTACAAGTTATAACTTGTACGACACAAAAATACAAGTTAAAACTTGAACAAGTTATAACTTGTACAAAATTCAGCCAAAAAAGTGTTTCAACTTGTACAACTTTTCTGAGAAATAATAAATTCATATTTCAACTTGAAAAGTAATTTATTACAACAAAATAGCAAAAACTATCTACATAAGCAAAACTAGCACACAAAAGGTTTATTCATAAGTGAAATTCATTTTAGGAATTTTAGTATCTTACATGAAAAATCAATCGAACACATGTAAATTTGTTTTTGTTAATTTAGACAACTATTTATTAGTACAAGAAAGTGACTGGTGGCATCTTGAATTACACAATACTTTAAATTTTCTGCATTTACACCTACTTGTTTTGAAGCTACCGTTCTTACAGTGACAATGGAAAAATCCCTGACCTCCGCTCATTGACAACTTACTTGCAACCGCTCTCAAACTCAATTCACTCTCAGGCACATCTGATACATTCATAGTTTCACTCTCACAGAACTCAATTTGATTTCTACTTAAGTAGCCTTCAATCAAACCCACTTTTGTACCAACATTGTAACCACCATGATCATTTACTTGTGTAACAACACCTTTGATATTTCTTGGATCAGTAGGACCTCTATCTACTGCAGGAATTGGTATAACTACATTGCCACCTTTCTTAAGAACTGTTTGCCGTTGCTTAGTGATCTTTGTTAGTGAATCATCCTGCGTCTGTTGTCCTGATAATGTGCGCTTACAGGCACAAACTATATTTGAATTGGTTATTTCTGAGAAGAAATCAACTTCCTGAGTTTCCGGTAATGTATCCCGAATAATGCTACCAGAGAATGCTCATTTACGTACTCGTTCAGTATGTCCACAGTCAGTTTCGGTAACAGTATTTCCAATCTCTGTATCTGTGTTAATGTTTGTGCTAATATAAATATTGCTTATTAGTTTGTACTACAGAGTTTAATTCATGCAAATAATAAATTTGGTTTGGTTTGGATACTTTAGTAATGTGTTGTTAGTAAAACATACAGATCTAAAAAGTTGTACAATTTGAAACACTTTTTTGGCTTAATTTTGTACAAGTTATAACTTGTACAGGCCAATATTGTACAAGTCATAACTTGTATTTTTGTGTCGTTCAAGTTCTAATTTGTACAATATTTTTGTACAAGTTATAACTTGTACAAAATCACAACTTGTACACAACATATATACAGATGTCGACAGATGGTATTGGCAATTATATTTTGGTTCAAAGTTGACTACTGTTTTTTTTTAATATGACTTACAATGGCGTTGTGTACTATCTAATAATTAACTGATGTTTGAGGCCGTCAGCTCTCTCTAATAGAACAATATTATACATACAACAACTTCTTTGTCACCAAGATTAAGTATGTTATGTACAAAATGATTGTTGAAAACGTACAAAACGTTGACAGTTTACTCACAGGTGGAAAGCCTTGCATGGCCGCATCATCTCATTAAGTGGAGATTTATGTTCATTAAACTAATGTAACCATCACAGAACAGTTTAGTTTTTGGGAATCGGACAAGTGGTTCAAAAGTTATGCTCGATTCAAGTATAGAAATTTACTCCTAAATTTTATCCAAGATGGCCACCATTTGTGCTGTATTTATGGCCGAATTCAATGCAGATTATTGGTAAAAGACTGAATTGTACATGTAATATTCTTTATTTTGCTTGAAGATTGTTTTTGTTTTTTTTTAAAGGAACATGTTTCAGTATTGGCATTGTTTGCTTACTTTTTAAAAAAATTGGTCAGTTTCCAGGTTAGCAGTCATTTTCGAAAAATGAAAAAAGATGCTAGTCTAGATTTCTGTGCTAGTAGTGGCTGCTAAGATATCAAATGATAATACACAGCTTTGTCTCAAGTAAACATTTGCACTTCTGACTGCCAATTTCAGTGTTAATATTGGTTCTTTTTCACATCAAAGAAAAAATATGTTGGTGCCAATATGGCTTTCAAGCCCCTTTTTTGAAGGGCACCAAATTGTCAAAATGTTGAAATCAACCTATGAAACCCATTTATAGAGCAATTTTTCCTATTGAAATTGTATTTATCCTGATAAAAGCTTAAAAAAAGTATAAATGAACAAAGTATTCCCATTTCAGGCTTATATTTTCTTTAAAAATCAGGATTTGCATCTAAAAGGGGCATTTCTGATAGAATTACCTCCCTTTTTATTTTTGCAAAAAATAGGTTTTACGTGTTTATCCTATTTATCCGGAAACAGCTAGTGGTTATATTGAAAATATAGACTTACCTTATATTTAACAACATTATAACTAATAATAATGACTTCTTATTTGATTATTTGCTGTTTAAGTATAATCTTTGGAAAAAACAGTAAATTTTTTAAAGCAACATCTACAGGCTTCTGCAAATTGTCCCAACAACTTCAACTATGGGGTATTTAAGGTAGGAGTGGATTTATTCATTATTTTATCATACTTTCTCATAAATAATGTCCACTTCCCTTTGAATCAGCTTGCAAAACTTGATTTTCTCTGTAATTACCTCCCTTTTTTATTTTTCCAAATGACGTTTTTCACACTTTTGGTATTGAAAAAAGTAGGATTAATATTAGTAATTATTAAGCTTAATACATTTTATTTTTGTGCATTATAATTGTACTGTTGATTGCTCTGTTTCCAAAGCAAATCATCTTTTTAAGTAGAATATTGCAACAATAGGCTGTGACAAATTCAGAATTCTTCTCATCACCAGTCAAGTTAAATGCAGCTCTCATAATGACACAAAAAGTGCTATAATATGATTCAATCTGTTTTCCACTACTGGCACTAGTGAATGCAATAAGGGCAATCTGCAAATTGGACATACAAATATCAATATTAGCTAGTGTTATGTTATTTGCCCTAATGAAGGGAGAGCATAGGTTGTGTAGAATCTACAAATACAAAGCTATGTCCGTTGTTGCATGTCCTCCTACTCCGAATGGAGAAACCAACAGTGTGAAATGAACATATTCAAAGCCAGTGTGTGTGTCAACTGGGGATGATTAAATCCAAGGTGCCATGTTGGAAAAAAAAACTTCATTGTGACCCCTGAAAGGCTTGTTACAAGGCTAAATTTGTTCATATCCATTATACCTGCCTCTTCAAGGACAGTCAAAAATTTAAGCCCAATGACCCATCCTATTCCTCAAAATGTGTTTATTATTCCCCTTCCGGATTGTCTTCTTGTTGTAATTGTTCACCAAGTTCTTATTTTTTTTGTTTTCACATTTTCGCCTTGTCTCTGGATTGTGGTCTTTGGATATTCCCCTTTAATTTGTTGCTTCGGTATTCTATTGTCAATGTTTTATTGCTTGTCCTCTTTTCAACTTGAATATATAAGCTGAAATATTGCTCAGTGCATGTTCAGCAATCAATCATTCAACTTTAACTATTAGTTCCAAATGAATGCTTTCATGTTCACTTACATGTTACATCAATACCCAAATAAACCATAATAAATTAGATTTGAGCATTTGATTAACTGAGAAAAATTCAGTCAAGTTAAGTATATCACAGCAGAATTAACATCATATATAAAGACAAAGGATCTGAAAAAAAATTGCTTTTAATATCATTATTAAAAAATCAGGAATAAAGTCCTCATTTATATTGCTTGTCTTGTACAATACCCATAACTCCCTTTTTCACCAATTTCAAAATACTGTTAAGTTTTAAATTTGACAAAATTAAGTTCCTGACTAACCCCCTGCCCTGCACCTCTTTTGCCAAAAGAGGGGACAAAAATTGTCATGTCCTATCAAACGATCTTTTCAATGAACATCCATATGATTGTGAGACTAAAATATCATTCTAGTTCAAGGGCCTTTCAAATAAAATGTTAATGTTTGCGCTAAAAAAAAAATCAATAAAGAAAGCCGACGATTGTATTGCAATCTATTGGCGGGAGTTATTTCCCATCATGTGGAAGCGCCAATAATAACAGGGGAACGCAGGTCATTTCGTAACATTTGTTAATATTGAAATCTAACGATTTCATCCACAATATATATTTTTCGTAGCCTATGCTATCATTTAAAACGTACCAGTGTAATTTCCTATTGTGATGAGTTGGTAAATCATGTCATTTGTTGCACCACGTGCTTCCAGTTCAGCTCCGACCCAATTTACGATAGACTCATCCGAAGACTGAATTTTACCGGCCATGTCAAGGGGGGTAGTGGTCTTTATGTTATCTAAAACAAATGTTGCTGAGTTAATTGAAGTGAAAAGATATTTGCATGGGCAAGAAGAAAGGTAAACTTGAGTTCCGCGATTTCCGTTTGATTTAATCACGTTGAATTTCACAAAAAAATAATTTACTCAAGTTTTCTCTTGACGAGATAGATTCCGAAAAGGGGGATTTTCCCTCAAACGGCATTATCCAATCAAAATTGAAAGCTTCTTCTGTCATGTGATAACTTTATTTTTAGGGTAAAACATCAGCAACATTTGTTTTTTTTCGATCTCAAAATAGAAGTGGGAAAAACTCCGGTGCCATTTTTGTGGCTACCATGTTTTCCGACAAAAGTGGGTATCCAACAGACAACAAAATAACAATGTAAACTATGATTTATTTGATTAACAATATTTTTTATATAATTTTTAAACATTACCTGTACGATATAGACACATTTCATTGCACATTTTACGCGACATTTTTTTATATTGCAAATAAAAAAAACTACTGATTGACTATTAAACTCAGAATATAAACAAAATGGCGGAACTCACTGACCTCCCTACTAATGTAATCCCGCCACTATTTATTGAAATGCCTATGCCAAGCCAGAAAAGTAAGCTGTTATGTATATATGTGTTAGAGCTATCGATATTGACTGTGTTTCTATGATTATTTGATTAGGCTTTGGAATTGTTCCGACAGTGTGCTATTTTTAGAATTGTTCCGACAGTGTGCTATTATTTGTTTTTCATTTTATTACTAATATATAATAAAAGGTGCTGAAATCATACCGATCATTTGAATTGTATTGTTTTTATTACAGATCTATTTGGGAGTGAACATTTCATCCGGACATGGTTGTATAAATGGTTGTTTATGAACTATGGTAATTATAGTGGTGAGCTGACCACACATGGAATTATTATTCTTGATACTCTGATGGAATACAACACCACAAATAATTCACAAGATCTCCCAGAAGAAATAGATGTAAGCTATTTAATAAATGTTTAGTAGTCCTTTTGGAGACGACCATTATATTCTGAGGGGATGTGACAGAATATAGAAATTAAAAAAGTTCTGAAAATATATAAATAATAACAATAAAAGAAACAAAAGAAACAAATTCGTATGCCACATTTCATGACATTTATCTTAAATTTTACACGTCGGGTAATCTTTTTACCAGACTCATTCACAAACGAGACGACTTTAATTTTGGCACAACACCTTGATAATAAAATACAAACCACTTCCACAACGACGACGGATCCTTTGTGTCAGGTGAGCTAAAAAAAAGAATTGTCTACAAATAGTTATGCTGATTAATGAGTTTTGTAAATAACAGTATCTTGTCTTCAAGTAGTTATGCTGAGTAATCAGTTTTGTAAATAATAGACTGTTGTCTACAAATAGCTAACCTGAGTAAGCAGCTTTGCAAATAACAGTCTCTGTCTACAAATAGTAATACTGAGTAAGCAGTTTTGCAAATAACAGTCTCTCATCTACAAATACTTATAAAAAGTAAGCAGTTTTGTAAATAATAGCCTGTTGTCTACAAATAGTTATGTTGATTAAGCATACAGTAAATAACATATGTAAACAACAGTATGATTTCATGACATCAGATATCAGATAGTTAACCGAGTAAGCCATTAAAAAATATCAGTCTCTCCTCTACAAGTAGTTATGCTGGGTAAGCAATTTTGTAATTGATAGTATGTTGTCAACAAATAGTTATGCTGAGTAAGCAGTTTTGTAAATATTAGTCTATTGTTTACAATTGCTATACTGAGTAAACCACTTCATAAGTAGCAGTCTCTTGTCTGCAAATAGTTTTACTGAAGAAACAGTTTTGTAATTAATAGTATGTTGTCATGATATAGTTTTACTCAGTAATTAAAAAGCTTTGTAAATAATAGCATTTTGTCTACAATTAATTATACTGAGTAAGCAGCTTTGTAAATAACTGTATCTCGTCTACAAATAGTTATACTGAGTAAGAAGTTTTGTAAATAACATTCTCTTGTCTACAAATAGTTATACTGAGTAAGAAGTTTTGTAAATAACAGTCTCTCGTCTACAAATAGTTATACTGATTAAGAAGTTTTGTGAATAACATTCTCTTGTCTACAAATCGTTATACTGAGTAAGAAGTTTTGTAAATAACAGTCTTTCGTCTACAAATAGTTATACTGAGTAAAAAGTTTTGTAAATAACAGTCTTTCGTCTACAAATAGTTATACTGAGTAAGAAGTTTTGTAAATAACATTCTCTTGTCTACAAATAGTTATACTGAGTAAGAAGTTTTGTAAATAACAGTCTCTCGTCTACAAATAGTTATACTGATTAAGAAGTTTTGTGAATAACATTCTCTTGACTACAAATCGTTATACTGAGTAAGAAGTTTTGTAAATAACAGTCTTTCGTCTACAAATAGTTATACTGAGTAAAAAGTTTTGTAAATAACAGTCTTTCGTCTACAAATAGTTATACTGAGTAAGAAGTTTTGTAAATAACAGTCTCTCGTCTACAAATAGTTATACTGAGTAAGCCATTTTGTAAATAACATTCATTCTCTTGTCTACAAATAGTTATACTGAGTAAGCAGTTTTGCATCTATATAATGGGAATGACAAGTAATGTGTTTACAAAACAATGATGTCTGCATAGTACTAAGGAAAAAAAATGAGCTGGATCTTGTTATTTATTGTTCTACTTCATTGACACAGTCCGTAAGTAGGCACATATCTTCATTCCGATATTTTATCCTGACTCCGAGGCGTCCGAGCCAGACAGTCTCTGCTCGTACTCTTTACTGCTACATTCGAAAACAACATATATTTACTTTAGATAACTGATTCATTACAGCTCAATGCAACTTTCCCAGACACATATAAAAGCATAGAATCAGACTATTTCCGAGGTGATTTCCTGACTCTAATTTACCGCAATCATTCCGACACGAAATTGGCCGATGCATTCAACACGGCATGGAGCAACTCCAGAAAATCACAGTATGAAATAGAACAATTCGCTTTGCCATTTACAAATGTAACAGCTTTATCAACCAGTCAACAGGAAATGTACAGGCATTTCATTAGTAGTGAACATTACAGCTTTTGGAAAAAAAATTTGTCTGCAATCCTGTTAACAGATACAGGTATTGTATATATGCTAAGTTAAAGATACAGATGGATATAGTTTGGTTAAATTGTATGAAAAAGAATGTATTTATGTTTTTATGATACTTCTAGTCTGATTAATTTATCTATGACATTTTACAATTACGATATGTGATTCATGATTTCATGGGGTCATATTTATTTAAGACAATAATACAAAATGTATACATATTACACCTCTGTGTTAGTACAAAATGTATACATATTACACCTCGGTGTTAGTAGTGTTAGCTCTTGAAATTATCATTTTCTGAAGACTCGAAATGACCATTATTATATACATGTAGCAGTGTGGGAAACCATTTTTTAAAGTTACTCGCCAATCTGGCTAGTAACTATTGAAATCTACTCGCCAAAATTAAATTTCACTAGCCAACTATGGTGAGAGATCCCTCACGTCATATTTTCCATGACACTAAGTGTCCAATTTTCCTCGTTTGGCGCTTTAAAATCTGATTCAACCCACCATTTCTTTAGAAATGCCTGTACCAAGTCAGGGTCATTACGGTTTTCACAGTTTTCCGGTTGTTGACTGATTTTGTTTGTTTATATAATTATGAGTTTTGACTTTCCCTTTGTAAGATTGTTCGGAGTTCGATAATTTTGTTATTACCCTTAAGTTCAGCACATAGGGAACACCACATTCCCTTGTTCTCATCATGCATCAACTACTTTCTCCTATTTTTATATCCCCCGCAACGAAGTTGTAGGGGGGTAGACTGGTTTCACCATGTCCGTCCGTCCGTCTGTAGACAAATCCTATGTCATACGATAACTTGAGTAGTGTTTCTTAGAATCTTTTAAAATTTTATCAGCTGTTTACTGGTGAAGAGAGGAGGATCCCTTTCTTTTTTGACGATTTTCACTTTTGCCGTTCCAGAGTTATTGGACTTGATATGACGGAAAATAGGATTTTTACCCTATGTCGTATGATAACTTGACTAGTGTTTCTCAGAATATTTTGAAATTTTATCAGCAGCTTACTGGTGAAGAGAGGAGGGTCCCTTTCATTTTTGACGATTTTCACTTTTGCCGTTCCAGAATTATTGGACTTGATTATGACGGAAATATAATTTTTACCCTATGTCGTATGATAACTTGAGTAGTGTTTCTCAGAATGTTTTGAAATTTTATCAGCAGCTTACTGGTGAAGAGAGAAGGATCCCTTTCATTTTTGCCGTTCCAGAGTTATTGGACTTGATATGACGGAAAATAGGATTTTTACCCTATGTCGTATGCTAACTTGAGTAGTGTTTCTCAGAATGTTTTGAAATTTTATCAGCAGCTTACCGGTGAAGAGAGGAGGGTCCCTTTCATTTTTGGTCAGAACAATCAGTAATGTTTTGGTTATGGAAATAGGTTGGACAGATGTGGGGAGCGGGGGTACTGGTCGGGGAGCAGTTCTCGCCAAGAAGCAATTCTCGCCAACTGTCTCATTTAGCGCGAGCGCTTGCGAATTTTCGTTTGATGTTTCCCTCATCATTAAAGGACGCCATTCCAATCCTTCGTATTAATTTTTATCGAATTTCATTGTGAAATATCGTTAAAATCGGGTAAAAACCCTACTGCACCCCACATTCTGTCATAACATTAACAGGGGGTCACGTGTGTTGGTACTCTTAAAATAGAAAAACACATGGAATGATCATCGGAGAATCTAGTGATACCATATTTCCAATTTATCTCTACAAATCTTTAAGATCTTTCTAAAAAGGGTCACACTTTGCCTTATTACTCATCCCTACAATCCAAAATACTCACGGTTGCAGAATGAACATAGATTCCATGTGAATGCAAATGGCCACCTGCGCATGCACTGTTTACGTCATCAATTACCTTGACCGCTAATTTAATACATGGATCCTATATTATCACTTTGGGCATAAAACATGGACAAAATATTAATATTAATTCTAGAAAAACTGGATTTATTACTTTTCATCAATAAAATGAAAATTATCAGGTAAACCACTGTTGAAAAGGATGTATTTTACGGAATGGGGGAGCGGCGTGGGGATGGCATGACAGCCTTTACACAGCGATGAATAATTATCAGAGTTTTCTACAAACTAACACAAAAATCGGTAAACTTTTTTAAGAAAGGGTTTTAATTTTCTAAAATGTCGTTTTTCTTTCCTTTTGATGCTTTAGCTTCACAAAAAACAATATTTCTGAAAGTTGGCGAGAATTGCTTCTGTTGCGGCCATTTTCTGTTAAAAAACGCAACATCGTAATAATGGATCCCCGATCAGCGTGCACTCTCCTTTATGAAAATTTATTCCGTAGGTAAATCGTTATGGTTCATGCAAAATAATAATGGGGTGAAACAAAGGTTTCTCGACTGCTTCTTAAAAATATTGGATAAAAAACGTAAAAAATGGCGAGAACTACTCCCCAACCAGTATATCTTAGTGAGCTGTGCTCACAGTAATACTTGTCCATTTAGGGATAAATTTTCTCACTGTCTTTTGGTTAACATCTTTTTCAGGTGAAGGTTTTCCTTTTGGCTTAAAATTATTTAAAAACGAATTTCATGTTGGATTTAGTTTCATTCCTAATTCAAATTTGCCGCCAAGGTTAACATTTAGAACTTTTAGAATAGGATACAAAAATATATTAACAAAATAAGCATACCATTTCCGATCAAAGATGTACGATTATTTCAGTAAATAATTACCAACATCAGCTAAATTTTGACTATGACATGGTAACATGTTTGAAATAACAAAGCATCTGTTTTTAACGGTATTTCATAGGTATTTCATTCATGATTTCTAATCAGAAATGATAAGAAAATAACAACCAAAATCGGGACAAGCGCACAAGTTTTTAGTGTTTCCATAAAAACAGTGATTGCGACTGCAACAAAAAACGAGTGACAATTTGAATAAAAACTTATGTTTCGGTACTATTTTATCGGAACATGTTAAGTGAATCACGCTCAATCAATCCATTCAATCAATTTCCGCCTATTTATTTTGTTTCATCAACTGACGAGCGGTAAATTATCGTATTTCGCCCAGACATGCCAACTCGCCAGAATGGCTAGTACTTGGACTGAAATACTTGCCAAAATCATTTTACACTCGCATTTGGCGAGTTGGCGAGCGGTGGATTCCCACACTGATGTAGATAGATATGATTTATTGAGATTTCTCGATGAAATATTTTTTTGTAAATCACATGTGAAATAATTCGTTTATTTTTGCTCTCGCTAGCCAGGGCCGTCTTAACAGCATATGATAGGCCCCCGGGCAAAAGCATTGCTCTAGGGCCCATATCTACACAACCATTTACAACTGTAAATGTCGATCAAATTAAAACATATTTATTGTATTGGTACTTCCAACAAAATCAGTGTTTAAGCATTAAAAAACATGCCGTACACAACATCCATAGATTAACATGGGGTCTCTATGCTCGTAGGGCCCCCGGGCATATGCCCAGTGTGCCCATGCGTTAAGACAGCACTGACTGTGGCCGGAACTACTTTTACACACATATCTGTGATTTAGTGTGTAATGTATATCATCATCATATGCAATGCACGAATTATCAAATATGTGGGAGAATAAATCCATGATTTACGTCGGCAAAGCCTGAAATACAACACAATTATCTCCATTCTTATTCCGGAGCACATGTCAGTACGCCCCTGTTATTATTTACATATATTAGTTGTATTCGTGTTGTTCATGTTGTTAATTACATGTTTTCAGTTCTGTGTTGTGATGTCTGCTACGATTTCCGCGTAAGCACGATGCTCTGCTTGTCTTTACGTCCATTTGTTTTATCTGAAGTTTATGTTTTATTTATGTTAATTGTATTCATTTACACTTCCTGGTGTCCAACACGATTTCCATTTCAGATGATGTTCGCATCACTTAATAGTAACACGAAGGGCGTCACTACTGGAGCGGGAACTGCTAACCGTTCCAGAGCACCTGCTTTCATCTTCATCGTGACTTTTTCTAAATGATAAGTTTCTGTCCTCTATATCTATTTTTAGCAAATTACCGTGGTAATATGGTAGATTGTTATCACAAAGTATGTGATAATATTTATAAATTATATTTTTGAGAATGGTTGTGCTAATCGTGATATTTAATATTCATGTATTCTCCCTTGCATCAATTCTACGTTTTTGACATCCATGTCTATTTTTAGCAAAGTTACGTGGTAATATGAAACAGTGTTATCACGAACCATGTGACAATCTTGAAATCCTGTTGACAAACGATAACATCAAATTTCTTGGTAAAACAGCAGATGCAACAGCTATGATGATACACAGACTCTCAGATTCAACGTCTGGTAAGTTATGACGATACACAAACTCTCAAAACCAACGTCTGGTAAGTTGTGACGATACACAAACTCTCAGAACCAACGTCTGGTAAGCTATGACAGTACACAAACTCTCAGAACCAACGTCTGGTAAGCTCTGACGATACACAAACTCTCAGAACCAACGTCTGGTAAGCTATGACGATACACAAACTCTCAGAACCAACGTCTGGTAAGTTATGACGATACACAAACTCTCAGAACCAACGTCTGGTAAGCTAAGACGATACAGAAACTCTCAGAACCAACGTCTGGTAAGCTATGATGATACACAAACTCTCAGAACCAACGTCTGGTAAGTTATGACGATACACAAGCTCTCAGAACCTATGTCTGGTAAGTTTTGACGATACACACACTCTCAGAACCAACATATGGTAAGCTATGACGATGGACACACTCTCAGAACCAACGTCTGATAAGTTATGATGATACACACACTCTCAGAATCAACGTCTTGTAAGGTATGACGATACATGTGGAAACCCTGTATATTCAATATGCTGTCAGTAGAATTTTATACACGGTTAGTAGTAGAGTTATCTCCCCTTTTTCTTTCAAAACAAAGATAACATTGAACAACGAGACGCCAAAGCGTTTCGCCCAGACAACAGACAATGAATTTATAAACAATATTTTTTTGAATATTACAATTGACCAGTGTAAGTTTGTCCCCAAATGTTCGTTCAACGACTTGACCAATGTAACATTCCACAAGTCACCAAATATTGTTATATCGACACATATGAATCACTTACACACAATACAAAAATTACATATTTATTAGTTTTGATGCAGTTACATTTAAATCCCTCATTCAAAGGTAGTCAGTAAGATATATTCGTTACAGTGTGCTAATGACCTAATACGACACCAGAGATAAGAAGATTATTTGACACCACAAATAAGAAGTGCTCCAGTAGTAGGGAGTGATCAATTTTATGCACCCCAAAAACCTGTGGCACTCCCATATATGGGTAGACCCCGCCCATTTCCCATATAGGGACATAACCCCACCCCTTTTCGACTGACGTCACAAAAAATTTAAAATTGAAAAAAGTCTCAAAAAAATTGAAAAAAAAATCAAAATTTTTAAAAAAAAAATCAAAAAGTAAAATTTTTAAAAAAAAAATAAAAAATATATATAATTTACTCGCGTAGGTGTCTTTAGTTTTTATCATGTATCAGTTCATTTACAATCCCCGTTTCAAAAGTATTAAAATGCTAATATTTTTCGAGAATCCATTGATACCATCATCAATTCACATATACCCCCCCTTTTTTTTTTGCTCACCTGGCCTTTAGGCCAATGTGAGCTATTGCCATCACTTTTCGTCCGTCCGTCAACATTTCACATTTTAATCTTCTCCTCAGAAACCACTAGGCCAATTGCAACCAAACTTTGGTGGAATGGTCCTTGGATGGCCCCCTTCCAAAATTGTGTCCGGTGGATCCCAACTTCCAACCAAGATGGCCGCCAAGCTAAAAATAGAAAAAAGGGGGGGATGAAATTTTAATTGTCCATTGCTGCTTTAGTATAAGTCAAAATGAGCTCAAATTTTAACTGCAGCTACATGGCAAGGAGTAGTTTAACATAATATTCCGGGTTTTTCTGTGAAATTTTTCTTTCAGCCTATTTATACCGATTATGCAAATTAGGCATATTTTTATAAAAGATCACATTTAAATCTCCTCTGAAACCACTGAACCAAATTAAACCAAACCTAGCAGGCATGGTCCCTGGGTGGGGCCCTTCAAAATTGAGTTCGACAGCCCCACTCTCCATTCAAGATGGCTGCTGTTGCTAAAAATAAAAATTTCTTCAATTGTCCATTGCTGCTTTAGTATAAGTCAAAATGAGCTCAAATCTTAACTGCAGCTACATGGCAAGGAGCAGTTTAACATATATTCTGGTTTTTTTGTGAAATTTTTCTTTCAGCCGATTTATATCGATTATGCAAATTAGGCATATTTTGATAAAAGATCACATTTAAATCTTCTCCTCTGAAACTGCTGAACCAAGTTAAACCAAACCTGGCAGGGATGGTCCCTGAGTGGGTCCCTTTCAAAATTGTGTCCGGCAGCCCCGCCTTCCATTCAAGATGGCTGCTGTTACTAAAAATAGAAATTTCTTCAATTGTCCATTGCTGCTTTAGTAGTCAAAATGAGCTCAAATTTTAACTGCAGCTACATGGCAAGGAGCAGTTTAACATATATTCCGTTTTTTTTTTAGCTCACCTGGCCATAGGCCACGTGAGCTTTTGTCTGTCGTCCGTCCGTCCGTTAGCTTTTCACATTTAAATCTTCTTCTCTGAAACCGCTGAACAGATTTCAACCAAACTTGCCAGAAATGTTCATTGGATGGTCCTCTACCAGATTGTGTTTTTGGTGCTGATTTGAAATCCAACATGGCTGTCAGGGTCCATAATGTGTTCTTATTGGCTGAAATTTGAAAAATCTTCTTGTCAGAAACCACCAAGCCAATTGAATTGTGACTTTGCAGGAATGATCATTGGGTGGTCCTGTGCTAAATTTGTGAATCGTTTGCCGATCGGAAATTCAAGATGGCCGCCATGACTCGACTTAGTTTAACATTGGACCCTATGGGAATTTCACATTTTCATCTTTTTTTCTGAAACCACAAAACAGATTTGAACCAAACTTGGCAGAAATGTTCATTGGATGGTCATATACAAGATTTTTGTTTTAGCGCTGATCGAAATCCAACATGGCTGCCAGGGCCCATAATGTGTTCTGATTGGTCGAAATTTTAAAAATCTTCTTGTTAGAAACCACTAAGCCAATTGAATTGTGACTTTGCATGAATGATCATTGGGTGGTCCTGTACTAAACTTGTGAATTGTTTGCCGATCGGAAATTCAAGATGGCCACCATGACTCGACTTAGTTTAACATTGGACCCTATGGGAATTTCACATTTTCATCTTTTTTTCTGAAACCACAAAACAGATTTGAACCAAACTTGGCAGAAATGTTCATTGGATGGTCATATACAAGATTTTTGTTTTAGCGCTGATCGAAATCCAACATGGCTGCCAGGGCCCATAATGTGTTCTGATTGGTCGAAATTTTAAAAATCTTCCTGTTAGAAACCACTAAGCCAATTGAATTGTGACTTTGCATGAATGATCATTGGGTGGTCCTGTACTAAACTTGTGAATTGTTTGCCGATCGGAAATTCAAGATGGCCACCATGACTCGACTTAGTTTAACATTGGACCCTATGGGAATTTCACATTTTCATCTTTTTTTCTGAAACCACAAAACAGATTTGAACCAAACTTGGCAGAAATGTTCATTGGATGGTCATATACAAGATTTTTGTTTTTGGCGCTGATCGGAAATCCAACATGGCTGCCAGTGCTCATAATGTGTTCTGATTGGTCGAAATTTTAAAAATCTTCTTGTTAGAAACCACTAAGCCAATTGAATTGTGACTTTGCATGAATGATCATTGGGTGGTTCTGTGAATTGTTTGCCGATCGGAAATTCAAAATTGTGTCCGTGACCACGACCTCCATCCAAGATGGCTGCCATGAGCAGACATAGTTTTAACATAGAACCCTATGGCAGTATGGGATTTGAATAGTAACTTAGATGTATTCGGCATGCAGACATTCTTAAGAGGACTTATTTATGTCAGGTGAGCAATACAGGCTCAGCTGAGCCTCTAGTTTTGTGAAATTTTTCTGTCAGCCGATTTATACCGATTATGGAAATTAGGCATATTTTTATAAAAAATCACATTTAAATCTTCTCCTCTGAAACCACTGAACCAAATTAAACCAAACCTGTCAGGCATGGTCCCTGGGTGGAGCCCTTTCAAAATTGAGTCTGACAGCCCCACCCTCCATTCAAGATGGCTGCTGTTGCTAAAAATAGCAATTTCTTCAATTGTCCATTGCTGCTTTAGTATAAGTCAAAATGAGCTCAAATTTTAACTGCAGATACTTGGCAAGGAGTAGTTTAACATATATACTTTAGGCCATGTGAGCTATTGCCATCACTTCTCGCCCGTCCGTCAACATTTCACATTTTAATCTTCTCCTCAGAAACCACTGGGCCAATTGCAACCAAACTTTGGTGGAATGGTCCGGCATTTCAGACCTCCGACCAAGATGGGCCCCACAGCCAAACTTCATTTAACATAGGACCCTATCTGAAGTTCCCATAAAAATCTTCTTGTCTGAAACCGTTTGCTCAATAAGAACTAAATTTTGATGATATAGTCACTGGATGGTTCTCTTCCAAAAATGTGTCTGGCAGTTCGGCCCTTCGACCAAGATGGCCCCCACAGCCGAACATAACTTAACATAGGACCCTATGGGAAATTCACATAAAAATCTTCTTGTCTGGAACCAGTTGTTCAATTGGAACCAAACTTTGATAAAATAGACATTGGATGGTCCTCTTCCAAAATTGTGTCTGGTGGTCCCGCCCTCTGACCAAGATGGCTGCACAGCTGAACTTAGTTTAACATAGGACCCTATGGGATATTCACATAAAAACCATCTTGTCTGGAACCAGTAGCTCAATTAGAACCAAACTTTGATGGAATAGTCATTGGATGGTCCTCTTCCAAAATTGTGTCCGGCAGTCACGCTCTCCCACCAAGATAGCCGCCACAGTGCAGTTGTGTTGTTATTGAAAGCAGCTTTGATCCAGGTGAGCGATTACAGGCTCCTGGGAGCCCCTGGTTTTCACTATTACAGATTCAATGAATACCAAGACCTGTGTTTTGAACCCGCACACAATCAAAAAGCATTAAAATACTGATATTTTTATTCACATCATAACTTCTCTCCTCTATTAAGCATATCAGCATTCATTCATTCGCCTGTTAAATGTAATAAATCATTATATATTTTTACCCGTTGCATTGCCCTTTTAGTTTATCTAATTGCTTTTGAACTTTTGAAGCAGTCGATGATTAATCAGAAAACAAAGTGATATTATATTCCCTTAGACATTAATTTTATCAAAATCCATCCATTCTACAAACACTTCAATACAAATTACCCCATTTTCAACAGAGAAGCATGAGAAAATTGGTTAATATTGCACTCCGGGTATTCAGAAACTCGGTGCAAGCTAGTTATTTTGAATTTTTGGACACTACAGACCGCGGAGCATGCTGTTCCGTTTTCCGTTACCGTCATGCTCCACGATCTGTAGTGTCCAAAAATTCAAAATTGGCCAATGAAAACGTTCAAAATAACTAGCTTGCACCGAGTTCAAAGTGTCCGCACCTGTTCCGAGTATACGAATGCCCGCCGTGATAAGGAAATCAGGGGAGTCACAGCTCCAGATAGATAATTTCAAGTGACATCTCCCTTTAATTTACACTTGATCACTGCTTAGTAACTATTTGAAACTTTTTGGAGAAGATTCATGCGTTTTAATACACTTCATCACATTCACAAAATGCTTCAAAATTGTTGACGGAAAAGCTTCCTAAATACTCAAAACCCAGGAGCTTCTGGGAGGGGGGAGAGAGGGTGAGGCTTTCTACACACGAACAACAGATATATCAAATATCCATCGCACGCACTGACCATTTATCTTGACCTGAAATGATAAATACGCATGTACTATAAACACATGTCAGATTACCCAGAAAAGACAAAAGTAATACAAATAATAATAAAAATCGCTAACCTTTAAACGGAGATGATGGATAACAATAGCTGTCCAGTGTGTAAACTACAATTTTCGAGAAAAGACGTTATGATGTGAATAAAAATATCAGTATGTTAATGCTTTTTGATTGTGTACGGGTTAATACAGGTCTTGGTATTCATTGAATATGTAATAGTGAAATTCAAAAAATTCAACATTTTTTAAAAGATTAGAAATTCAAAAAAAATTTAAAAATAAAAAAATAAATAATTTACTAAGTACGTGTCTTTAGTTTTTTTCATTTATCAGTTCATTTACAATCCCCGTGTCAAAAGTATTAAAATGCTGATATTTTTCGAGAATCCATTGATACCATCATCAATTCACATATACCCCATTTTTTTTTTTTTTTTTTTGTGACGTCAAACGAAAAGGGGTGGGATTATGCCCCTATATGGGAAATGGGCGGGTCTACCCATATATGGGAGCACCACAGGTTTTTGGGGTGCATAAAACTGATCACTCCCTACTACTTGCTCCGACAGTTAGTAGTTTTGAAAAGTCACTAATAAATTATGTTAATTTATTAAAACCGTCTAGATACTATTCATATGGTTGTAGATTGTTAAATGTGCTACACATTAGTTAAGACATAGATCTAGTAACTTGAATGCCGACCTTTGTAGGGTAAATTTAATTAATGACCCAGGTTGTGTCTGTCGATGGGTAATAGAGGATGCGATTCACTTTTTTCTAGAGTGGTGTTTATATGTTGAAGCTCGTGAACAGTTGACAAATAATCTGCAATTTTTTGACAGTTTACTTATTGAAACTTTACTATTTGGGGATGATAGCTTATCTGAGGAACAAAATGCACAAATATTCAAATCAGTGCAGTTGTACATCAAAACAAACGAAGCGTTTTACCCCACAGTGATCACACTTCACATATTGAATTCAGCTATTTTTCTTTTGTGAACATTTTTCTCTATGGTTGATTTTGTCCCCACAAATATGACAATTCTGTACTTTTTTCCTCAATGTTGTTATAAAATGTAATTGCTATAAATACATTATTACTTGCTGGTGCATGGAATATATAATTGTATGTAAATATGTGGAGAGGGCCTTTGTAAGTTGGAATAACTTATGTTCGGTCCAAATGTTATATAGTTAACAATAAAATATGTTTAATCTAATCTAATATGATATATACGAGGTCAGTAAATTCCATATTGGGCTCGAGCTTCATATGAAATTTACTGACCACCGTATATACCGTATACACATTCTTAACTATAATAATATTATATGTTATTTCGGGATCTCCACAGGGACACGTTTTCATATTCCCTGTCTGTTTTCTATATCCCCTGACGGCTTAGGGGATATAGAAAACAGACAGGGAATATGAACCTGTATCCCCTGTGAAGCCCGAATAACAATTATATTCTACTGGAGTGTTCAGATAAACTAGCACTAGAAAAACCACTCACACACTCTGACACTTTTCCGGATAACAATGATCCTAATGACTTGAGTGTACATATATCACTGACCATTACCATTACTAAAATATAGAAAAAAGCCGTCCATGTCTGCAATGTTGCGCAAACTCGTTTAATCCATGCGTTGTTCGGTCACTAGTGGTCTCATTTGTAATAATAAGTAATACTATATGAATTAATTTTTTGAATTATGTTGATTTGTTCAATGTTAACATTAAAGACAGTTCTTAAAAATCCGTCAAAATATTTAACATATTCTCATATGATATTTTGGGTTGTACATATTCTCATATGACAATTTGAGTTGTGCATATTATCATATGACATTTTGGGTTGTACATATTCTCATATGACAATTTGAGTTGTGCATATTATATGACATTTTGGGTTTTACCTATTCTCAGATGACATTTTGGGTTGTACCTATTCTTATATTCTCAGATGACATTTTGGGTTGTACCTATTCTCAGGAATCAGGTAATATATTATTTGACGATATCACGATATCAATGGTGTTATTTATAGTCACATTATTATTTTGTCTGGTGTGATATAGATCAAAATGGCTAATTTAAATTTATTGGTAGATATCAATACTGTAGAAATAATGAAGATTGGTTTTTACATTTATCTTTTTAATAAATATTTGTTCGTTTTCTTTGCAGATCCGACTACAACACCTGGTGAGTAACCTGTATCTGTAACATTTATGTATCTCATCGCTTCTGATTATAACACAATTAACACAATACTGTTTCGTATTTAAATTATGGTGTGTTTGACTTCTCCGATCATTTTATTAGCGATCCCTTATTTTTATGTTAAACGTTGGGATCAACAATTGTCGTTACAAAAAGAAAACAAAGAAACCTGACAGCTCAGGGGATATAGAAAACACAGACAGGGAATACGAACCTGTATCCCCTGTGAAGCCAGAATAACAATTATATTCTACTGGAGTGTTCAGATTAAACTAGCACTAGAAAAACCACTCACACACTCTGACACTTTTCCGGATAACAATGATCCTAATGACTTGAGTGTACATATATCACTGACCATTACCATTACTAAAATATAGAAAAAAGCCGTCCATGTCTGCAATGTTGCACAAACTCGTTTTAATCCATGCATTGGTCCGTCACTCGTGGTCTCATTCATAACAATAAAAAAAAATGGATAAGTAATACTATCAACCCATGAAGCCTATATTAGCTCTCGCGCTTTGAACCACCTTGATAATATGGGTGTCTCGATTTGATAATGGGGTATGATATGAAAATTGCCATATAATAACCTTTTATATTGCCCTCAAGATAAGTAATTATTAAATACTTATTGTATATCAGTTTTGTAACATATATTCCAGTTGGTTTTAGTTCAGTCACATGGGGTATTTTATTCTACGGTTTATAGCCAAATTATTGCCTTCTGTATTATGAACTGTGACTAATATAAATAGTGATATGATGTACCAGTACTACTGTCAAAGAAGGTTTCACTCTGTACATGTGAATTCGAATACTGTGTGTATGGTACTTCTGGTATGCTGAATAAACTATTAACAGTCTACATGCTCTAACTAAATAAACATAGCTATTATATAACCAAAACAATCATTTATTATACTAACATGGTACTATGCATAAATATACACTAATATAAATTGGAAAACCTGGGGACTAACACCTGTTTGACATAAATTTAGAAAACTGAAATATTTTACCATAGAAAATATAAAAGATTGTAACATTAGTATCGAATCGGCCAAATACAGATGCAAATAAAGTGAAGCAGCCGTAGCCCCCAAGTGTATTCTACGGCTTAATAATGTCCAGGCTGTATAACATAATTTGAACCGGCTCAATATTTGATAGAGTTATGTCCCCTTTCATATAACGTGCAAATGATCGCTATTAACAGGAGCAAACCGCGACAAACAATGAATATATTATGCATGCACTGAAACAGATTACAAAATAATCAAATACAGTTTTTATTGGGTCTACTATAGCTCAGGTACACAATTGTCAAATTGCTGACTCGTGTATAATGTAATCAAATGTCTATAGTAATAACATTAGAGAGACGTCATATGTTAATTGACCATAGCCTTTATTATCTCCACTAATTCATAGTTTACGTCAGTCCAGCACACACACACATAGTAACATATGTTAACGACTGGATTTAACGATCGCTGAGTCTGCACTTTGCCGATCCTGTAGATGTTTTCAGATTCGCATTTCTGCTTCCGTCATGGTAAAACGACAGTGGAAAAAATATATTAGGTCAAACATCACTTTTTACTGATATTTCAGAGTAATATTGTTTTGACTAATATTTATTGAAATAGCTATAAATCTAGTTTCACAATCAAGTGATAAATCACAACGCATTCAGTTTGAAAACAAACCATACTGCTCTTGGAAGAGGATGCCATGGTGATATTCACATTCTGATAAAACTTATCACCCTCGACCTCTACTCAAGTTCCTCATACCATAACAGTATGTTTGTAGAGTACCGGTATATATTATTACATGCAAAGCTGATTGTATTCGATGAAACTCTTTTGCACTTGGAGGCCATAACATTTTACTGCTAATTTTCAAAATTATGATAACTGGCAAATGGTCTATTTCGTAGATGTATCAATCCACACGATTGTTTTTATACCACTACCTTAACAGTTATTCCTTCATAATAATTTTTAGCAATAACAATACCAAATAACAATTGAAACTTTACTTCTTTGTTTTAGGTGACTCCTCAGGAGGGCTATCTCTTGGTATATCAATACCCACCACCATAATAGCTGCAGTTGTCGTATGGCTCAGAAACCAGATTACATTTGCATAAGGTGTCAAACCAGTAATTCAACCAATCAGAGCTATAAGGAATATTTTGAGCCCAAATTTGATTGATTTAGTTGTATTTTAATATGGATATGGAGGATTTGATGCATGACCTATAAATAGGGAATTTCTGGGGGATGACAGAGCTATTTTTAGAGTAGGTATTTTCCATAGCCTGGCATTTCACTGCAAGACTTTAAACATGGCCTGATATTTTGACAGAACGTAGAGGAATCATGGACGTTTCAGAAAATGTATGGTCTTCGAAAGGTTAAACTTAAGATAAAATGGCCAGGTAGGCTCGAAAAAACACAAATTTAGTAGAAAACCTTAAAGAAATTAATTATAGGTTTCACACCTTAAATGTGTCCATTCCTGTATATATTAGTATATACTTTAGTAATCCTCTTTGCTTATGTATTGTAATGGCTTATTGAGAAATTAATATATAAATAAACATTTGATAAAATTTGAAGGATTTTTTTTTTTGTTTAATGTACATGTACCATTGTGATAATATATTAATAGAAATACTGTTGGTGGGTATCATCTTACCGGAAGTCAGGAATTTAGTGATCACGTGACATTAATTGGTGGTTGAGATTTGGGTGTTTGTGTTTATGTTATAGTTACAGTATATTAAGTGAAATTTTAATGGTTAAGAAGGGGCGGAGTGAGCGAAGCGATGAGACTCCCTTCTTAACCAATAAAATTTCACTTACTATACTCTAACTGACTTAGAATGAAACCTACTTTTTCATTGGTTCAATGTTCGAGACATCTGATGGAAAGTGCACGGCATGATGGATGACGTTTTGAATGACGAAAGCGAAAATATATCTTTGTCTCAACTACTTGACATCCCGACACAACAGCTCATACATGAAGAGGTTACACACAATAACCGGTTTTCAGCACCTGTGTCGTACGGTGAGTTACAAAATCAAAAGGAACAGTGCATACCAAAGAAAACTTGCCAGTCTAATCACTGGGCCCTAGGGGTTTGAATTGAATGAGTCAAGTATCGCAATGCAAGACCAGAAACTATGCTAGAATCTGGCGGTGTTTATATTCCAGAGGACATATGCGAACTGAACAATGAAAGTTAAAATTTTTGGTTGCAACGCTTTATCCTAGAAATTCGAAGGAAAAACGGGACGGATTACCCCCCTAACACGCTTACCTTACAGAGACACTTATGTAATCGCTGTTCTGACAGAACATTCAACTTTTTCAAGGAAGGTAATTCTTAAAGTTGAAGTGCCTGACAACGTAAGCAAAATTGTGATCGTTATAGGTGATAAAAAAAAATGGACATGCAAATTAAAATGTTCTTAATGGATTTTTTTCATTATTTTTTTCCATGTTTAATGCTTGGTAAAGCTCATTGAATATTGTTTTGACCACCAGATATTTGTAAAATTAAAGTTGTCTCGAAAGTACATAATTTTTATTTTTTTAGCAGCAGTTGTCAATCAAAGCAGTCACCTGACGTCTATTTCAGATCATTTCAGCTACCTCACTTTGAAAAACTTAATGATTAAGCGTGGCACTTACATGTCACTTCTCGAAATCTGATTGGTCGAAAAAGTAGGTTATATTCTAACCTCACTTTCATATAAAAATAGTGATGAAAACTGTATGAACATGTACTACATTTATAAAATATGTAACTTAACTTTCAATTCACATAAATATCTAACAAAATATGATGACAGTTTTCTACAACTTCATGTTTTTGTTTGTTTTGTTTTGTTTGTTTGTTTTTGCTTGTTTTTTGTTTTGTTTTTTCGTTTTTATTTTTACTATTGCTGGCTTATATATTTTTGTTATTAGATATCATTTGTGTATAATCCTATTGTTAGAATGTTTAGCAGTAATATATGTTTAATCTTAATCTAACAAAATAGAGAATGAAATGGTATGTTAATTTGTAACAAGTAGTGAATTATATTAATTATCCTTATGTATATTTAAATGTAAACCAGTTCTTCAAAAGAAGATTTCAAAATTGAGTAAAATATATATTTATATATTATCTTTTTTATTTTCATATGCATAATAATAATGTAGGACCATTCTGGTAGAAAAGACACCCGAAAACGTATGACTCAAAAGTAACCAATGCGATGCTTACACTTACCTATTATGATAAAATAAAAACAAAGGGGGTTGTGGTGTTTAATGCCACTTTCAACAATATTTCAGTTATATTGTGGCAGTCAGTTTTATTGGTGGAGAAATCTGCAGTACCCAAAGAAAACCACCGATCTGCCACAAGTCACTGTCAAACTTTATCACATAATGTTGTATCGAGTACACCTCGCATAAGCAGGATTCGAACTCACAACTTTAGTGCTGATAGTCATTGTTTGAATAGGTAGTCATAAATCCAACTACCATGCGATCACGACCACGGACTTTGCAAGTACTAGTCAAAGAGAGTGATGATTAATTCAAAATAGCTCAAAACAATTTAAGGAGGCAGAACGTGATTTTTCTGTGTAGAAGAGTGTAAAGTCAGAAGAATGAAATGATGAAGCCCGTTTATACAAACAACAACAGTGTAAGCACAAGTCACTCGCCCTCCCAGTTTTCTAGTACGACTCTTTTTCAGTTACGCTAGAATGATTCACTTGTTCATCTGGTATTGGCTTCCTATAAATTATTACAAGGAAATCTCCTTTCCAATTGTCAGATGAAATGCTTGCATAGGTATATGGAAACTAAATATGTATATTTGTCTTGAAATAAATATTCACAAAATCCGGAAATACTTTAAGATTCAGAAATACTTAAAACACAATAGTCATAGCAGTGCATTACATTACATTTCCGGAAATACTTTAAGATTCAGAAATACTTAAAACACAATAGTCATAGCAGTGCATTACATTACATTTACGGGGGGGGGGGGACCATAACATTTGTTGGGGGGGGGGGGGGGGGGGGGAACCATAACATTTGTTCGAATTAAGAAAAAGCAATTATCGCAGGTAAAATAGACCAATTGCAGGTAAAATATCAGTTTACTGGTGAATTTTCATGTATGCACAAAGAAATTTTTTTTTTTGAAATGACAAATGATGCGACAAGTATCACGAGATTACTGACCAGATAATCTCAAGAACGCAATGGTGACCTGATAGGGCATTACATTGGCTGTAAAAAACCACAAAAAATCAATAAAAATGTTAATTTAATGAATCTTTAATCACAATATCACAAGGTCAGTGTTTGCAGTAAAACATGTCCATTTTAAGTACTGACCTTCACAGTTCAAAAAGCACGATAAGATTGTCATTTCACTTTCAAAACGTCACTTATGAATCACTTGACGACATCTAGTGTTCAAAGTTCAGTATCGGGTGTAACCCCCACGTGCTTGGATGACGGCCTCAATCCTGCGTCTCTTGCTTCCAACTGACGAATGTTTTACACAGGAGGTTCCCGAGCCTGTATACGACGGCCTAACATGTCCCAAATATGCTCTATGGTATTCAAATCCGGTCTCGTGGCTGGCCAAGGAACAAAAGTCACGGCTTCGCTTTGGAGGTAGGCGGTTACTGCTCTTGAACGATGAGGCCTGGTGTTGTCATCCATATACACAGGCCTTGTAGCTAGTGGGTGGTTGTCGAAATGGAGGACAACAACTGGTTGCAAGACGTTTCTGATGTACTGATCACCAGTTAGGTTGCCTTGTATGATGACTAAATCCAGCTTGCAGTCATGAGAGATACACCCCAAACCATTACTGAGCCTCCACCGTAAGGGAGAGTTGGCTGGATGTTCCTTGAGGTATAGGCTGTATTTTTGTGTCTCCAAATCCTCATCCGGTCGTCGGTTACATGAAGCAGAAACCGGCTCTCGTCTGACCAATGTATCTTGCACCAAGTCCTTAAATTCCTACCACGTCGTGCTAAACACCATGCCAAACGTGATCGTCGATGTCGGTCTACCAACAGAAGACGTTTAATGACTCCTTGATTAAAGTCCCGCTGATTTCAGACGGTTTCTAACTGTTCTTGTTGACAGACGTCTATTGGGCAGCCAGTGTTGTTTGAGTACGGGACTTGTTGCGAATGGCATCCGTCTAACCAAACGCTGCAATGCCCTGTCGTCACGATCAGATTTTACCCGTGGTCTGCCGGATCTTGGCAAGTCTTTCACATTGTTGGTTTGTGCGTGTTTTCTCACCAGTCGGCTGACTACAGTATAGTGGTAGCCCAATAGCTTTGAAGGACATCCCTGTTGTATGCATGTCGATTATTTGTCATCTTTGTGCTTCTGATATGCGCCTTCGTACCATGCTTACTGAGAATGAATAAAGAAAAATTAAAACACCGGACTTAAATACCCAAATTCGAAGCGTGATCATACTGAATTTTGAGTAATACGTGAGGGACATGGTTCACGTGCATGACTAGTCGATATTAGACATAATGGTCACACCTGTGTGAGCACATCTTTTTTAGTGGAACATTGTTCTTTCTATAATCAATATAAACATTAGAATCTAAACTTAGTGTAACTTATTATGTTTAATATATCAGGGGATGCTTAACTTTTTTCTTTGTGTATATATGACAGTTGTATATCCAACCTCTTCCTTTTTCTTTCAAATAATTTGGGAGTTTCAATGTTGTATCATAAATTATGATCTTTCATTTATTATCTGAATTACTTCATAACGACAATAGATACAGAAAATGTAGCCAATGGAAATTATCTTGGACGTAAAAGGCTCAACTTTTTACTGTTTCGATGTAAGTTACGATACTTCTGTTATGACCACAACCCTCGTTTAGAATACACAACTGTGCTGTGCATTGACAATGAGTTCATAGACTCATTAAGGGTCAATACTTCTTTCAAAAAGTCAACTGATGCCATTATTGCTCAAAGGTCAATAAAGATAATTCGAAGATTTTTACAATTGCACTTCCAATCATCTAACATTGAACGGGATGAGTATCACGTCCTAGATTATAACCTTCAGAAAAAAATCAATATATAAAGGTTTGGGACATGATACCATACCTTTACTTTATTATTGTAATAGAAAGTTTAAACAGTGATGATTAACCAGTGCCGGATTTATATGAAGAGATGGCCTAGGTTATTCCAATCCTACCCTCACTACCTGAGCAAAATGAAAGATTGCTTTATAAGCACTCTGAATTTAGAGACTATATGGCGTAATAAAAGCATATGAAAGAAAGGCCCATGCCAGTGTCAAATTCATCACACACGTTGGTCGGACCCCCCCCCCCCCCCCCTAGAAATTGAGGCCATAGGCTCAAGCCTGCCAAACCTATAAGTAAATTAGGCGCTTTGGTCAACAGTTCTACCAATATAAACAAAACAAACAATAACCTTTCGTCTTAACTCACTGAACAAAAAAAACGACCTCGACATATAACGTTGAAAATCGAGGTCCTGACTGAGTCGTCCAGGGCAGAGTACCAGTCCCCGGGTAGACAGGTACATTGTAAACATTCCCGTGTTTGAATGCCGCACCTTAGTTTACACATTTTCAGTTTATGCATTCTATGAATAATTCAAAGGCTAAGATTTAGTTTATCATATATGTAGTTTGATTCATATTTATTATATATATGCAAATTTAGAATGAAAATATCGAGATATAATTGTAATATACGGAAAATATCGAAGGAAATTCGGCAATATATTTATAAGAAAATGGGCGTTGATTATATAAATAAATCGAAAGTTCTTTAAGGTAGGTATATTTAATTTAAATAATTGCAACTATAATATTCATATAAATATGAACATAAAAAAAATTTATTGTTTAATATTGATAACAATTTCAAAATATAACAATTAAATGCAAAAAGTTGAATTAACAATAATTATTGGGGAAAATGCTTTTTAAGGAATATAAATAAAGGGAGATAATCATAGTACTGTATAGTATTATAAAATTACTACTGAAAAACTTTTTGTAAAAAAAAATTGAACCAATAGTGATTAAAAAAAAAATGAAATAAATAGTTTACAATACTGTCTGTACTCCTGTAAGAGTGTGAAGCCCATCTAAGATCTAAATAGATCCTCTGTATTTAATAACAACTTATATTCATAAAATAAAATAATCAAAATGTACATGTATGTTAAATAAAATTTGGATTAAGTGTTAACTATGATAGATACAATGTATCTACGTACCATTATTTGTTTACAAAATGCACTTATATATATAATTATTGTTTGTAAACAAACATCTGCTGTTTTTTTAATTAATTTATTTCATAAAAATATATAACCTATATTTTCTGTTTTTATATATAATTATCAAGGTAAAAATACCTTACAAAAGAACAAAAAGCCATTCAGAAAAATTTGTCAAACTAAAAATCTTCCTGATTCTGATCCTGATCTTACCAGCAGCTCGCTGGTAACATTTGGCCCAAATTTTGATTGTATTTTACTTCACATCCAAAATTTTACATGAAGACGTATGTTGAATGTAAAATAATACAAACCTCCTTGGGAAATATATATTTCAAACAATTACATCCATATTTTGTCACAATATATCCATAAATAAATGTCTGGCAAACTCATATACCTAACACGATACACACATTAGCACCCCCCTAGTATTTGTAATGGCTGAGTATATAGCCAAGGGAGATAATCGTTTCCATAACCTGACTACAGATCATGCATTTCTAAATATTGTAATCACCCGTAAGGGTGAAGCTGTTGTTAAACCAAGATGGTGCGGTGACCGTATTCCAGTATTCAAGGACAGCCTAGATGAACTGTTAATTAGTCTTGGGGCTGTTAATCCTCAAAATACTAATATTGTAACTGTTAACAAGATTGTAAATGATTGTAACAATATAATTAAGTCTGCCGCAGATAAGGCGGGTATGTTTGTGTACATAAATCCACAAAAAAAGTGTTCAAACAAACATAATTCAGGTAGTAAAAGGTATTTTAATAGTGATTGTTATACGAAAAGAAAAGCATATCGCAAGTCTAAAAAGTATTATTATAGAGTACGTAGTAATGAAAATTATTGTGATATGGTATGTAGAAGTAAAGAGTACAAAAAGACTATACAAAAACAATTTAATGAGTTTCAAAAGTCATTTGTAAACAAATTAAGAGGTCTGCGTACCTCTGATCCTAAGGCTTATTGGTCTTTACTGAATAAAGGTTGTGATAAAAGTAAAACTGTTACCCAGAAAGTTGCATTGCATGTATTTGTTAATCATTTTAAAGAGTTGAGTAATATGCAGAATGATGTCGATATTGTTTTGCCTGATAATATTAGTGAGTACAATACTGTTATAAATGAAACGATCTCTGAGAAAGAAGTTACTGATGCTATTAAATCTTTGAAAAATAATACAGCATGTGGTGGCGATATGATACTTAACGAATTTTTGAAACATGCAACTGATAAGCTAATGCCTGTATTTGTTAAAATTTTCAATATTATTTTTGAGAGTGGTATCGTACCAGATTCCTGGTCTGAAGGCTATATTTGCCCTATATTTAAAAACAAAGGTGATCCAGCAAATGCTGATAATTACAGAGGGATAACTATACTTAGTTGTTATGGCAAATTGTTTACCTGTATTTTGAATAACAGATTGTTTAATTATTTAGAAAGTTTAGGTTTACTGTGTGAAGAGCAGGCTGGTTTCAGAAAAGGGTATGGTACAATTGATCACATATTTAATCTTAAATGTCTTATTGACCTGTATCTGTTTAGACGGAAAAAATTATATTGTGCTTTTATAGATTACCGTAAGGCCTTTGATTCTGTTGATAGAATATTGTTATGGCAAACATTATTACGTACTAGTATCGATGGTAATATGTTAGTTATAATACAAAATATGTATAAAAATGCAAAGTCTTGTGTTAGAGATGGCTCCAATTGTTCAGATTTTTTTCCATCAAATATTGGTGTAAGGCAGGGGGAAAATCTATTCCCTCTGTTGTTTTCAGTGTTCTTAAATGACTTAACTGAATTCATGTCACATGCTTACAATGGTCTTAATGATGTTTGTAATATTTCACATTTGTTATTTGACAACGACGATATTGAAGTATATTTTAAATTGTACTTGTTACTGTATGCTGACGATACAGTTATATTTGCTGAAACTGCAGCTGAATTGCAGTCAGCTCTTAATGCAATGCATTTGTACTGTGAAACTTGGAAATTGAAGGTGAATACAGCCAAAACTAATGTAGTTATATTTTCCAAAAGTAGACAGAGTGAAAATATAGATTTTATATATAACAATGAACGTTTAACAGTTGTAGATGAATTTCAATATCTTGGTACTATTTTTTCTAGAAAAGGTAATTTTGGTAGAAACGAAACCCGACTTGTACAACAAGCTAGAAAAGCCATGTTCTATGTGTTAAGAAAAGCAAGAAAATTGTCTTTACCTATTGATATATTGTTGCAATTATTTGATGTAATGGTTGCACCAATCTTGTTATATGGTGCTGAAGTTTGGGGTTATGAAAAAAATGATATTTCTGAAACATTGCATTTAGAATTTTGTAAATATATTATGAAAGTTAAAAAATGTACACCAAATTGTATTGTATATGGTGAACTAGGTCGAGTACCTATGTCTGTTCATATAAATGCAAGGATGATTGGTTTTTGGGCACGTATTGT